>OZ007496.1:97938082-99138082 GCA_963931805.1 Microdon myrmicae
AAGCTATCATTAATAATGAGCTCTTCGTGATCGAAGATCCTTTCGAAAAGGTGGACACTGTCGGAGCTGTCTTTTAGGAGATGTACTAGGTGAATGAGAGTATTCACCGACACCATAAACTGGAGGACTGAGCTCTACCGAATCACCTACACCTACGAAATGAAATTTTACTTTGTCAATCGGAGAATCCCGGTTTTACCGAATTCAGTGACGATAGTCTGTCAATTGACATTAATGCTAATGGTAGAGCGGATAGCCTTTCAATTTCGAGGGAAGTGTAGTGATCCTAAATCACCACTCCCATCCAATCCCCATTATTATACCAAAAACACCAATTACCTTACCCATACCTATAATCCCAATCATGTTCTCCAATTGAATCATATGGACGACAAATTTAATCGAAAGTCCATTTGTCGTACATTGATTCAATTCGCAATAACCTCAACATTATGAAATGCCTAATTCCAAATGCATTTTAATAATTTCTCCTTCCGGGAATTTGTTTAACCAAATTGCCTTCCAATTTCTAGAACCCCATTCCAATTGAACCACACCAAATCTAGTTTGCGCTTCGTGGAATTTTCAATTAAAATTATGTTTTAACAAATCTCTGTCGCCACAGGGTATAATGTATGCAGCTCACATATGGGCAGGAGCCGCACAGTATAAGTCGTACATGAGGGGAGTGAACTCCGCTTGTATTGCGAAGGCAAAATAGAAAATGCGGAACACGTACTCACAGAGTGCGTGAGATTCAAGACCGTACGGACGATTTTGGAGGGACATATGAGACGGACGGCTACTCCGGGAGGAGTAATAGAGTACAAAACAGGCATGGTCCATAACAAATGGTATTCTCTGTGAAATGATGCAGCAGTTGCGATGCGATGAGCGGAGTAACACGTAAACTACGTCCCGCCCCGTGACGGAATATCTAAAAGAAAGTTCCGCGGGGATCAACGGGAATATAAGCCTAGCGGGAGGTGGTTTTAGTCGGTAAAAACCCGGCATGCCTCTGGATCGGTCAAGAGGTATCTTTTGAAGATTTCCACCTTCCTACCGAAACCAAAAAAAAAAAAAAGCAGGGTATAAAAGGGCGGCACATTTTGGATTCGTGATCTGTCGAAATCCAGAAAGCCGAAGTTACAGCCGAATATTGTAAAATTAAAGGCAAACCAAACAAATAAAGTCAACTTAAATAAACAAAGTCAGAAAACGCTTCATTTGTAAAATAGAAAACTATTGTAAGTACCTTCGCCCAATGAGCAGTCATCATCATCATCGGCGCTCCAACCGGGATCCGATATTGGCTTTATTTAACAAATCTCTCCACCGGTCCCGACTTTGAGCCGATGTCATCCAGTTTGGCACTTCCAGGCTCTGGGCGTCCTGGTTTACGCCATCCCTCCATCGCAGACAAGGTCTGCGGCGCTGTCTCCTTCCATACATCTTGCCACAAAGGACTTTCCATGCAGGCTCCTCTTCGCTCATTCCAGCTAGGTGTGTAGGGTATGAATGGTTTGTGCGTCGGCATGGACGCTGATTCTACCATCCACCCACTACTTCGTGTACAGCTGGAAATTGTTCGCCGGAAATTGTCCTCCAGAAACGTTCGACACAAGAGGAATCAAAAGAACACTATTCATCACGGAAAAGGAAATGCAACACAACAAACTCTTCGACATACCGCCCACAAGGGGAAAAAGTTAAACGCACTATTTTGTTCTTTACGATTTGGTTTATTGTTGGTGGGGATTTTTCACACTATTGTTTATTACAGTTTCACTTAAAAGTGGGGTTAACAATTATTGGAATCCAGGTTGACAAAGATACTTTGGAAGTACACGAATTCACTGATACATAATTACGACCATTAAAAGGGGATTAGGTAATGTACGCGGTACACATTTTTATACTTTGACTTTTGTTCGCGCGCAGCAGAATCAACGATTCAAACTAGCCTTTTTGTGCACACCGTACCGGCGCCGGTACGGTGGATGGCGGACGACCCGACCGACTCAACGATATTCAATCGTTGTTAACAGAAATTCAGCTGGGAAATTGGTTCTCTTAAATTGAGGGTGCATTTCCTGTTCCAAGAGAGACGTAAAGTCTCTCTTTTGAGTAACCAAACCGATCTCATAGAGGAAATCTTCACGATATGCAAGTGTGTGTGTACGTCGGCTCTTTTCATGGCTCAACGCTATGATGAATAACCTGAAACACAAAGCAAGGGAAAGGATCGTAGAGATGTTTGTTTATGTGAGAAGGTTACTGGGAAACGGATCCAGGACTATGTAGGATAAAAGAGATTTATGACCTGTGTCTATGCTGTGGTGCGGATGCGTAGGTAAATGTATCGCCATTAGGAAGAAGCGCTAGTGGTTTTTTCATTTACACAATGGGAAATGTGGTAATGGCATCGCTAGTAAGGGTAGGTATTGAGTTCCAATTTGCATTTGAATATGCTGTAGGATTAAATTGATGCTGAGAGACTCGTATTTGCTTTGGTTTGCACATTGTGCGACTCAGGGAATTTTATTGCTGGGAGAAAAGGACGCCAGCCAATGTATACATAAAGAAATTTATTGTACCCATGAATAAAACTGGGAATAGGCGACGCAATGATAATTATTCCTGGCTGGAATGGTTACATGATATGTGAACCGGGGTTTTTCTTTTCAGGATGGTTTATGATAAGGAAGGTAAGAACTCTTACAGGGGATTTGTAACCGAAGGAATGCTTGAAAAGGTAAGAATTCTTTTGCAGGTACTTTTGGGTTATAATAATTGGATCTATTTGATGCGTGAAGCATTTAAGATGCTAATGCGAATTGCATTAGCGAAAGCTGGTGCAGACTGGGTTGTGGTTATGGTTTTTTTTTAGGAAGGCGAGCCGTGGGCTCGGGCGGATGCGCCACAGGTGTCCCGCCCACCGGAATCTACCGAGCTAGCTTTTTCTTACAACATTAGCTTCAAGGTAGATTGCGAACAACTCATGGTTGTAGCGTCTCCGGAATACGAGGCCAACAATTCTCCTTAAGACCTTCCTCTCGAACGCGGCTAAGAGTTCAGAGTACCTTTTATTGAACACCCAGGTGTCGGATCCACACATGAGTACTGGTAAGGCCATGGTCTTGTACAGTAGCAGCCTGGATGTTCTGGATAAATTTCGGCATTCAAAGAGCCTTGATAGACCATAGTAGGCTTTGTTGGATTTGATCAGCCGTTCGCGTATTTCCTCTTCCATATTGTTATCGGCTGATACTATTGACCCAAGATAATTAAAGGATTGCACTAATTCAAATTCGTGCTCCACTACCCTGATACTTTGACCAACGTTAGGTATTCTCTTCGCAGAAGTTGCCACCATGTACTTAATTTTCCCCTCAATATTGTGCCGCCTGCTCGATCTGGGTGAAGGGGTCCTGTACAGCCGATTCGGTTCTACCGATGATGTCGATGTCATCTGCGTAGGCAAGTATCTGGCTGGACTTGGTGATAATAGTCCCTCTTAGTGAGACTAGAGTCACGATAGGGATATCGAACTCTATTTGCCGTTTAAAAGAAAGGATCAATCTACGTTTTATGTATCGGACATTCGATTTTCTTAGAATTCGAAAGGTGTTGGTTTAACCTCACATACAATCAGTCGATTCAGAGGAAAACCTTATCAATCCGTGAAAAAATATCATCAAAATCTAAGTTGTCTTCAGAACTAACTACCATGACACCCATGTGAGATTTATAATGACCACCAGCCACCCCGTCATCCTATAAACCATCTCGTGCAATCAAATGCACTGCACGCCGGTTTTAAAATCTAGGAGATTCGGCCTTTCCTTTGGTAAAGTTTTATTTACACTAGATCGGCTTTTCAAATCTTCATCCTAATGCGTGCGTTGTGTGGCAAATTTCCCTCAGAAACATTAATTGAATGAATTGATCCAGACAATTTTATTTGACAATTTTCTCTCGTCAAACCAACAAAACAACTAGTTTCGTGACGAGCAAATGATTTTTTCTTGTTATTATTTTATGATAACAGATGGAAAGAGACCCAGAGCTTGTTAGAAAGATTTCTTTAAGATGTTACAACAATCCAATAATCAAGTTCAAAGGGTTTTAAAACGTAACCTCGAAAAGAGCCGAAGTTTAAAGATGGAAAGAAAAGGAAATCCCAAACTGTTAATTTGTTCACGTCGCCAGCAAGCCAACAAGCGGTTTATTAAACTTATCTTTCAAATAGTACCAGTACTATGGAGGAAAATCAAAACGAGTCTCTATGGCAGTTTTAAACATAATGTGTTGTACTGTGAAGAAAACAAAATTGATTACACCAAAGTGACCAGCTCCTTCTTCCGGTAATTTTATTGAACCTTGAAAACACAACATGATTCTTATTATTCGTCATTCGACGGCAATATGTTTGTACAGGGTGGGCCTTAACTGTATACCTGCTTTCAATAAACACTAAAGATAATCACAAAACATAGAAATAATTGATTTATATTTTGAAAAACCGTAAAAAAAAGGAAATTGTATTCAATGTTTTAGAAATTATGTTGTCCTAGTGATTTCCCCCACTTTGTTGACACAGCCCAAGCCGGTTTCGTAAATTCTCAAAAGCTCATTGTTTTTTCGTAAGTGGTCTGTTTTTACCAGATTATATTCATAAACGGTTGACTTTAAGTAAACCAGTGGCATTTCTAACAGATGTACACACAATATACAAGCAAATAGTGAAGAACACAGAAAGAAAATCCGATAAGAAAATGCATCAGCCGTATACCAATCAATAACATAGCAATTCCACATCGGTTAAATGTTCTTGAGTTTAGAAATCGAATTCGTACACGCGGCAGTGGCCGGATGTGTTGAGCATTGGTACCATTTTTAGTGATTCTAACCCTCCTAGCGTCAGTTCGAATCACACGTTCTTCACTATCGTCGCAAACGCCATAAACCAACTGAATATAACTAGCCGGAGTAATACTCGGTGTCCGCTGGTGTGATTCAATGTTCCTTCTTCGTGTTATGAGTTTCTCGGTCAATTACAGCGCGAACACAAAGGCACGGACTAGTGTATCGCCCCCGGATGCTTATGTATTTTTGAAAATGTAGAAAGCAAACCGCAAACAAAGTCAAGGCCCACTGATTCGAGGACGGCCCAAAAAAAAAGATTAAACGGAGATATCGTACGCCTTTTATGATATTTTGCTCGAGTTTGACAGAATCCTTCCTAAGGTTGAAATAGTGATGTGGGGCGCAAGATAAAAATTCCACACCGATTAGAATATCTTTGGCGCTAAATATGACGAAGACACGGGAAAATTGAGGAATCGTGAATAGGAAGAGCTACCCCAAACCAAACAAGAATCCCGAAGATTAAAACTTTTTGGGCGTAGTCGGGTTGGAGTGTTCATGAACTTTCAGATTTTTATGAACTTTCAGATTTTATGTAATATTTGTTCTATAATGAATTATCCAGCTCTCATCAAATTGTATTGAAAAACTGATGAAATTGTATTTTCAAAATAAAACATAAATTTTTTTTTTTTTTTAATATAATTTTTTATTTCTTCCTATTATTATAATTAACTTACTCGCTAGACAAAAATGATTAAACTCTAGCTTATGTTATCTTATTTCTTAACTTACTGGTCCTTTGCGGACTCTCTAAGTTACATGCATACGCTTAAAGCATGAAAATTTGTCTTTCGACATTATGATTATTTTGTTTACATGAATTTTTATGGAACTTAATTAGATACGAAGAAAATGAAGAACAGAAAAAACTCTGTTTTTGTTATTTTTTTTTTTACCTTATATCTAACTTATATACTAAACTAATTTTTTTTTTTTTTACCTTAACTCTATCCTAAACCTAATATCGTGACTTCAAAATGCTAAATCTATGTAAGCTTTCCGTAGTTTGTTGGGGTTTATTATTATTATTATTGTTTCTCAAACCTTGAGGGAAGAGTAGCGAACGATCGTTCGTCAGACGTCGTTCCAGGAATAGTGTCCCTGCGCCGTGCAACATTGGTTTTGTGGGCGTGCCACCACTCTTCTCACCGATTCCAGGTTAGAAGTCGTGGCCTGTGCTGGAGCAGCCAACGTTTTATAACGAACGCACAATTCCAAATAATATAAATACTTTTAATTTCGAAAATTCACTCTTAGTTTTTTTGCTTGAAAAAAGGACGATTCTCCTAGGGACACCACTTCCAAGGACCTTGCTGTATGATGTTACTTAGATACTGTTTGCCCTGATCGTTTCCTGCAGCACTTCCGCCGGGGACCATGTATGTTAATCAACTACTTCCCGGAGATCGCGATGCATCTTCCTTATAAATGGAAACAAATCGAGATTTTGTATCTTGAAACGAACGTTTCACATGGAAAATCTCGATTTTCGATACATTGGGTGTGATGCTCAATGTTTGTTTAGGATAATGGTACGGTTTTATGAGTTCTCATGGAACTATAGTGCATATGATGATATGCACTGGAATTCGGGTTTTTGTTTTTTTCGGATAGGTAACACAAGATCCGTGGGAATTAGGTGTTTTTGAATTAGTGCATTTACAAGTCATAAAACATCTGGCGTGTGAAGATATGCATTATGATGTTTATGATTGCTTGAATTGTGTGTCGGCGGATCAAATAGATATGCCTTTGTTTAGTCACATGCACATTTTGGGCTTTGGAACTTATAGGAATTTGAATTGAATTGAATTCAATGTTTGAGAGTTTGAACGTTTAGTTCGATTTGGGTGACATTTGGATTTTTAATTTTTTTTTTTTTTTTTAATATCATTTTTTATTTCTTCCTATTATTATAATTTACTTACTCGCTAGACAAAAATGATTAAACTCTAACTTATGTTATCTTATTTCTTAACTTACTGGTCCTTTGCGGACTCTCTAAGTTACATGCATACGCTTAAAGCATGAAAATTTGTCTTTCGACATTATGATTATGTTGTTTACATTAATTTTTATGGAACTTAATTAGATACAAAGAAAATGAAGAACAGAAAAAACTTTGTTTTTGTTATTTTTTTTTTTTACCTTATATCTAACTTATATACTAAACTAATTTTTTTTTTTTACCTTAACTCTATCCTAAACCTAATATCGTGACTTCGAAATGCTAAATCTTTCCGTAGTTTGTTGGGCTTTATTATTATTATTATTATTACTTCTCTTTTTTTGCCAGTTTTTTAAGGAAACAGGTTTTTAATTGCCACTCAGCCACCAAAATTACTGGTGTTGCTTATTCGTGTCTTTTCGGTCTTTCTGTGCTACTGCCCTACTGAACTGCTGGCGCTCTTCATCTGTGTGCGCAACTTCTCGATTATAACATATTCGTTTATCTGTACCCGACCGACGCACATGATAAATCAACGGTATAGCGGATTCATTTTGTATAAGGCCGTTCATGTCAAGACTAAGGAATGCTTCTGGTGGAATAAAGCCATTGCGAGGTACCCCCTCAGAATACATATTGTTTGGGTAATATGCACCAAAAATTAAATCGTTCGGGGAGCTCATTGATCTCGCAAGATGCCCTCGGATCAGCTTGATCATAAAGTTATCCACTCTGTTTATATTGGCCCCATTGTACAACGCTTCATTGGGATAGTATTTTTTTTGATCGGATTCAGCAGTCCGATGTAAGTTGAGACAAGTCCTGAGGCATTGTCTCTCAAAAATCCGAATCTTTTCCATTAAGCTAGGTCCCACATTAAACCACACTGGACATCCATATATGATCATCGGTATAATGAAAGCCATGTAGCATATAACTTTAACTCTGCTGTCAAGTTGACTACTATGAAACAGTCTTTTTGTCATAGCATAAGCTTTCTTTGCCCTGGCCAGCGCAGCCTCCACATGTTTGTTAAAATATAGATACTGATCCAGCCAGATGCTTAAATATTTGACTACATTTTTGGTTTCCAGTGTTTGTTCGTGTGGTCCCATAGAACCTAGCTTTCGCCAGTTTTTCCTGGTGTCCCTGGTAGCTTCAGCCAGTGGTGTTCTAAAGAGGATGGTTTCACACTTCTGGATATTGATTTTGAGTTTCCAGTTGTCGCAGTATCGCTGAACATCATTGAAATCCCCTTGTAGTAATCTGTTAATGATTTCAATTTTTGGAGCTGTTCTATATATTATCAGATCGTCTGCATACGCAATAGCCTGATGAAGAGACCTTATTAGGTCGCTAGTGTAAATATTAAAAACGATCGGAGATACCACCGCTCCCTGTTGCAGGCCGTTTTTTATTTGCTAAGTAATGTTGGAGGTCACATTGCCACTTTTGACGACGAATTTCCTTTCATTCAACATGTCGTATAGTATATAAGTATATACAGTAGTGGTTTATGAATGCCTAGTCTCATTAGCTTGAAGTATAACCATTTTAGCCAAACGGTGTCGAAGGCCCTCTCCAGGTCAATCAAACAGGCACTTGTGCACTGTTTCAGATTTTTATTCCACTGAATGTCTGAAACCAGTTTAGCTGCGGCATATGTGGTTTCATGACCAGCTTTAAGACCAAACTGGTTATTTGGAATAATATTATTGTCCTCAACCCATTTAAGTAGAGCCTTGTTTAGAACTTTTTCGAATACTTTACTGATACTCGGTAACAAACTGATCGATCGCAGATTTTTTGGGTTTGTTCTGTCTTTCCCTTTTTTTGGTAACGGTTGGATAATGACCGTTTTCCAACGTACTGGATAGTGTGCGTTGTTCAGAGCGTTGTTAAACAAGACTGCATATATGTCAATTGCCATTGGAGGAAGATGTTTGAGTACTATATTGGGTACTCCATCGATTCCAACTGATTTTTTGTTTCTTAATGATGCAAAGACGCCATGGATGTCTTTACTAGTGATCAAAACGCTGTTAACGTTTTCGACAGTGATCTCGGCGTTTGCTGTATTTTCATCACTGAGTTCGATGAAACCATGGTTTTCTGATCGCCACTGTGAAATGTCATTTCAAAGATGACGATAATTCAGCAGAACTTTATCCTCCAAGTCATGGTTGCGGCGAATTACTTCATTTGTCTTGTACAGTTCTTGAAAGACGGCCCCTACAACATTCACTTTTTCCAAGGGATCTTCAAACACAAAAACTTCGTCATTTAGGATGGCGTTGTTTGTGTCTATGCCTATATTTGTCAGCATTCGTTGGTTTTCGTCAGTTCGTGGTATTTGGAGACACTGAATCTCGTTTTCATTACTCCGTCTAAATATTTTATTAATTTGCGGAAACATACTAGGGTTGTTGGATTTTACCGCCCGAACTTTGTTGTTCCAATACAAATTTGCTGATAGCCTATAGTTGGCTTTTATCAGCTGTTCGAGATTTTTTAACCTGGACTTCAGTCATATTATCTCCTGGTCGTGCCTATCAATAAATCGTCTGTACCGTAGTTTTAGTTGCGACAGAAGTCTACTTTTTTTTCTGTGGAGTGCGTTTATTGTGGCGTTTCGGTACATGTTCATGTTGTCCGTAGGTGTGGTTTTTAGTATTGTTTTGTCCATAGTTTGTTTTATGGTTTCTTCCATTTTTTGTATGTATTTGTCGATGTCATCGTTGGGTATGTTTCTGTTGGTAGGAGAGTGAATATCTTTTAAGCGAATTTCTCTTGTTAAGGTTCTCGTCAAACGCGTCCATCGCTTACCCCCGTAGTTCTAGGGTTGCGGTGTCATACATTCACCGAGTTCCACAACTTCGCTTGGTGTTTTTATCACGATTGATAATGCACAATGATCGCTGTCATATTCAATTGTGCGTAGGTAGTTTATATTTTGTCTGTTAGTATGTGTATGTTTAAGTCGTGTGTCAATAAGCATAATATCGAGGAACGATCCCCCTCTGGGGAAAGAAGGATTTTCTGTAGCTAGCAGCTCAGCCTTATATTCACTGTGATGTTGATCTAGCCAACCAGCTAGTTGATTTCCTCTCGTGTTGGATATGCTATTTCCCCAATTTGGGTGTTTAGCATTCAAATCGCCACCTACGATGTAATAGTTTCCCTTCCGAGTAAAGTTGTAAGCATTGGAAAAGAGTCTCTAGCTCCACTATAAATAGACTTTGTTTATGTGGTTCTGGTGCGTAGGCAGATATCACATACATCCCCCTACCTTGTCGGAGGGGTATGCGGATAATGCACGCTTCAAGCACCTGAAATCTGTGTATCTCACCACTATATATTACCTTATGTTGAAGTTGTGTTTTAACAAAGATTGCCACCCCCTCTCCTTCTGTGCAGTTGGGTCGGTCTCTTCGTATAATGTCGTAGTTTGTGTGACATAGTTTATGCCTCTGATTCAGCTTAGTTTCGTCTTGCAACAGTTTAAAGAGAGCTGCTCTTCTCTCGATTCTGATAAGTGGATTTACATTCACGACTAAAGCCTTAATTGTGCTTTCTGTTGGGGGTTTATATTGACGGCTGGCTAGAAAACTGCGAATAGACCCAGTCTAGTCTAGTGTCCTGGTCCTTTATTTGTTTTTGCATTTGTGTCATCTGCGTCTGAATAGCGAACAAGGTTGTGAGCACATCTGCTAGTGTTACTGTTTCTGGAGGCACAGTATGTTGCGGCGGTACCCGTGTGGTGGGTTGTCGCTTGTTTTTCCTACCAGCTGTTACTTCAGCATACGAGAACTGGGGTGTTACATTTAATGCTGGTCGGGTTTGAACTATCGGGTGTTCTATTTTTCGTTGCTGTTAAAACTTTTTTTCCTGTAGTTCGCGGAATTTAGGACAGCCTCGATAATTAGCGGGGTGTCCCTCACTCTTACAAACTGCACACTTTAGAAGAGATCTGTCGTCTACCCTTTCTTTCCCCAACGTGCATTGTTCTGCGCTGTGGTCCTGTCCACATCTTATGCATCGATACTGCATTTCGCAGTTTGCTGGTGAGTGCCCGAACCTTTGGCAGCGAAGACATTGGATTATATCTCTGCCTTTTTTCAATTTGTCCCATGTGTCAATTTGATGGTTCAGAAGAGTGATTTTCCTAAGTCCACCATTTTTGCTACCGGGGCCCAGCTGCACCAGGAAGAATGGCAATTTACGATTCTCCCGTCTAGCCCTAGCTGTATTGAAAGGTTTTACCGCGATAAACTCAATATCATTACAGTTAAGCTCTCGTAGCGTTTGTAATAGAACTTCTGGTTCTGTTACAGGGTCGATGCCTTTTAGTAGAACCGTTATATTCTTTACTTCTTTCGGGGTGTAGGTGTAAAAGTCCGCGGTGGCCCTTTTTAGCATATTTTTCATTTTTTCTAAATCCTCAACCGAATTTGTCTGTATGGCAAACCTGCTCCCTATCAGTCTTTTAATTGAAAAATCTTCCCCAATAGAAAGCTTACATAGACTTACCAGTTCGTTACAGTCCATATCTGTAATGTTGATGGGTGGCATCTTCTCTTTCGTTTTTGCTGCCTGTTGCTCTTGTTGTGGTTGTTGTTTTGTAATCTCTTGCGGTGGACATCCTTTTTGTTGGCTTGGCTTCTGTTGTGCACATTGTTGCTGATTTTTCTGCTGCTGTTGTTTCACTATTAGCTGCTCCTTTTCAGGAAATTCCTGAAAGGACGCTTCTCTGCTAATTGCGCCCTTGCTCGGACTAGCCATGTTTCAAGATCACTGATTTCCTTTTCCTCGTCCTCAGTCTCGGTACTCGCTAAACATTCAAACATGTTATTGGTTATATGGCCGTCATTATATGGAACCGGGTGGAATGTATTGTTCTCTTCCATTTTTTGTGCCTTTTCGAGCAAGTCTGCTATCGCCTCGTTTGGCTTGTTTATTTTTGTTGTCGCTCGTGTTAGTGGAGAGCTCGCCGGGCGTTTTATTAACGCGGACTTCGGTTTCAAGTTTTTAATTTTTTGTTTTTTGTCTGCCATTCTGCATGCTGAGGGTCAATACACCGAGCTTGTTGCATTCAAGATAGCAGGCCAGTCTTTGTTTTAAACCAATTATTAGGTTGGCTTCACTTTGTAATTTCTGTATATTTTAACTCCTTTTGTTTCTTTTTTATTTTTATTTGTTATTTCTGTTTTGTTTTTCTTTTACTTCTTTGTTTTCCTGTTTTGTTTTCCTTATTTTATTTTTTGACATTTTTTTTTTTTGCCAAACACGTGCTCACATACACTCTCACAGTTGGTTAGTATTAATCTGTGTTTGTTTTGACTGTCAAAACCCGTGGTTCCTTCTCTTTTATTTCATTATATTTATATATAATAACTTTGTTTTGACTGTTTTTATCAAGAGAATATATTTATTTAATTGATCTTTGTATGTTCACTGTCGCTGTCACTTTTCACACAACAAAACACGGCGCGAAAACAAATCTGTACTGTATTGTTCAGGTATTTGGTATACCTGCTAGGTCACGTAATGTGGGAAGACAATTAGAATGTAAAACGTATGAAAGGCAGGACGAACCGTACCCTCTGAATGTTAGCTGATGAATGAACATACAACAATTATAATAAAAGGAATGAATATGTTGGTTCCTTTTTCATTCTTTACTAAAATGGTAACGACGCGTTTTTCTAATAAATGTCATAATATATGAACGTTTCATATTTTTTTCCTTGCTATTTCATTTTTAATGAACCACATCATATATTATGACATGTAGGGTAATTTAAGTATCTTAATATCTGACTCAAATAAAATGTGATCTTGAAACATAAAAAGCATCGCTTATCTTCTAAGCGAAAAATACATATTAAGTACAAGTCAGTACACACACAGGAATGATATCCTGCTTCAAAGTTCCTGAATATCATAAGTCATATCCTTCTACAAACTTCCTTACGAAATATCATCACCCGCCTTCACAAGTTAGCTGTCGTTAAACAAAACATTCTCTCGCTGCTGAATGTTCACTTCCAATTGAATCACCGCAGTCAGTTGTCATACGTATAAGGAATTCTATGTTTTCCTCTATTCTTCACATCGCTCCCATCTTCGTTACTAAGTATCCCCTCAAACAACCCCACAACAGCACTTCTGCCAGCCCATAAAATGAATAGTATAAGCGCCCAACCTCAACTAATATCCCACTAAATTATCCTTTATGGATGTATTTATCTTAGACAACTGATATGTACACATATAGGCCAACTTGGACAACGAATCTGATCAGACCGTTCGCAGGAGCACTATGTGTGCCTGCATATGATTGTAAATTCTGTTTATACTCGTATCATGTCAGAGGAGGAAAACGAAATCTGTCCTGAGAACTGAAAGAAATTAGTGGCACAAGGGCTAAGTATAGACTCCATTCGTCCGTTCAGGTATACCATAGACACGTAATGGTATAAACATCCTTTATAAGTGTTACAGTACCAAAGATCAAATCTCCTAAAATCCTGTTAAAAGTTTTAGTTTAAGCTGTTTACTTTAACCCAATGTCCTTTTGCTCCGGTTATTAAGTGAGCTACGATGAACTACTCAGCTTCAAATAAAGGATTTACAATTTTCATTCCTTTCCCAGACTATCATTTTCTTCCTTACTTCACAAGGCCATTTTTATGTCCTTTCGTCTGATTTCACGGTTGAATGATATACAATTGACCTGACCTTTTGCAATGCAGCAGGAAGTGAGTATAAAATAAGGACAAACATTTGCAATTACACTCAGTCCACAGTTAAACCAAAAGATTGCCAAAGTAAACACAATTAAAGGACTTGAATTAACTTGAATTGAGTTCTGTTGTTCTTGCTTCCCCAGCTTAGATGGGTCTTTGCTTTTGGTAGGCCAGGGACCTCAATTACACAGACAATAGGGACTTAATTATAATATTCAGTTACTGGTGTGTTTTCATTATTAACCGGGTACATAGCTGGATACGAGATTGCATGAAATTGAATGACACCATCTTGGAATAAGACGAAAAAGAATATTGGGTATTAAGAGGCAGTTATGAGGTTTTCCTTCCACTGTTTCAGTAACGGTGCAGTGGGTAAAGTGGGTGTAGTGTGTGTGCAGATGTGCACTGGTTGACCTGAGGAATTTTCAGCTCATGTTCAATTGCAGAACGCTGTTAAGATGAGTTTTATAAAGTTTTGATCTGGAACGCATTGTTACAATAAAACAATAATGAGGGAAAGGTACTGTAACATGGCAATTGAAAAGTCCCCGGCCTTCTATAGTAAAACACATTTTTTTAGCAAAATTCATTTTTTTTATTCAACATAATTCCCTTCGAGGGTGATACACTGATTATAGCGACCGTCCAACTTTCCGATACCTTTTTTGTAGTACGATTTGTCCTTTGCTTCAAAATAGGCCTCAGTTTCGGCGATCACCTCTTCATTCGACGAAAATTTACTCCCAGCGAGCATTCTTTTGAGATCTGTGAACAGGAAATAGTCGGGAGCGGGGCCAGATCTGGAGAATACGGTGGATGCGGAAGCGATTCGAAGCCTAATTCATGGATTTTTGCCATCGTTTTCACTGACTTGTGACACGGTGCATTGTCTTGGTGAAGCAGCACTTTCTTTTTCTTCAAATGCGGTCGTTTTTCGGCGATTTCGTCCTTCAAACGGTCCAATAATGCTGTGTAATAGTCGCTGTTGATGGTCCTTCCTTTTTCAAGATAGTCAATGAAAATTATTCCGCGCGCATCCCAAAATACATACGCCATAACCTTGCCAGCCGGCAGTTGGGTTTTTCCACGCTTTGGGGCGGGTTCATCGTGTGCAGTCCACTCGGATGACTGTCGATTGGACTTTGGACTGAAATGATGGAGCCATATTTCATCCACTGTCACATATCGACGCAATAACTCGGGTTTATTACGCTTGATCATCTCCAAACACTGCTCCGAATCATCAACTCGTCGTTGTTTTTGGTCAAAAGTGAGCTCGCGCGGCACCCACTTTGCACAGAGCTTTCTCATACCCAAATATTCGTGAATGATATGATGTACACGTTCAGTTGATATCTTTAGAGTGCCTGCTATTTCATTCAATTTCAATTTACGGTCATTCAAAATCATTTTGTGGATTTTTCTAATGTTTTCGTCGGTAACAACCTCTTTTGGGCGTCCACTGCGTTCACCGTCTTCGATGCTCATTTCACCACGTCTAAACTTAGCATACCAATCCTTGATGGTTGATTTTCCTGGGGCGGCGCCTGGAAACTCGTCATCAAGCCAAGTTTTTGCTTCAACTGTATTTTTTCCCTTCAAAAAGCAATATTTTACCAACACGCGAAATTCCTTTTTATCCATTTTTTTCACAATAACAGAGGTTGCTTCACTCAAAATACTATAATTCACAAACTAATGATCCGACATCTGTCAAATTTATACACGCTTCTTTTGAAGGTTAGGGCTAACTAAAAATGGATTTAATTCTAGTGCCGCCATCTATGTTCCAGGCCGGGGACTTTTCAATGAACCTGTTACTATTGACATGGGACGCTTCAACAGCCATACAAGAACATCAAACCATAGTGAGAACAACAATCGCACAAAGAAGCCTGTTGTCCCGATTACTACGAAATTCTCCAAACTCGACAATACAATAAATTGATGCCCTTGGACGAAAACAACTTTGCATAGGAAAATGAAAGTGACTCGTGCTACTAGTGGGCGGACAAAATTAAATCCCTAAAAGTACAGCGATTACAATCCTGTAGTACAATTCAAATCCCTATAGAAAGAACTGACTTCTGAGATCACATTGACACCCTAAAGAAGCCAAACAACGACTTAAAGACCGCCATCAAAAACAGCAAGGCGAGATGTTTTAAAAACATGCGTCGAGGTGGACATGAACTATTAGCATACCGCTTACACAATGGTTATGGCAAGATGGAAGGGAGATAAAGCCACTGACGTAACTTATACCCATATGCTGCGTTCAATAGCATAACTCTCTCCGCCCACAGAGTGTAACCTTGCCATAGGTTCCGGCGCTGAGACTGTTCTTAAAAGAGGTGCAGAGCGCATACAAAACAATACGCCACAACAAAGCTCCTGTGCCCGATATGATCCCAAACAAATGTCTCAAAATTGCGCTTAGAGCGTTGCAGAGGTATTCTAAGCCCTGATACAGAAATACCTAGAAGAAGGAATATTTTCCGATGCATGGTAAATGTTGTACCTAGTACATCTGTGGCGACTCTAACAGATACACACACAATTCACAAGCAAAATAGTGAAGAGCACCGAACGACAAATCGAATAAGAAAATACATCAGAGCCGTGTACCTTAGTGATAATGTGGCAACGGTGTCCGAGAGAAAAGAGGTGACGGGAGAGGATGGGAATTCAACCAGATCTGTACAGTCACAATGGAAATACTTCCAATAAAACCCAAATCGATTGTTCATTGGTTTCATTCACCAGAGAAAAAGATCTGATTTCCTCCTCACACATCGGTGGAAATCCAACCCCGTTGCGAGTGGTGGTATGTTCCGTGCAACAGCCAGTGGAGTCAGATTTTAGCTACTGACCCAGGGGCACGTGGACGTTGTGTGTAAAAGTCGAGTTTTATGCAGTCAATCACGAAGAATCGTATTTCAACCACCAAGTCGGTCGGTTCTTCTCCCGCTCCCCGTGGCGCGGCGCGGCGCGGACGCATACGTCCCGGAGTTGTTTATCACCAGTTCTTACCTAAGCGCTTTCCTAGTCTTTATTCAGTTATGCTTAAAGAAAATATACCAACAAACGTGAGACAAACCGCGAATTAACTTAATCGAACCGATTATCAGTGCTAAGATCTGCTCTAGTCATTCAACTCCTTTGTAACGCAATAAATAAAAAGGCAAGAATCATAAATAATAAAGAACAATTTATCATTAAATAGTAAACAGTGTGTTTTTCTGCCTTCTCGTGAATGTCTTGTGCTGGACTTTGCTTTTGGTGAGCAATGTTCAGCAGCGGAACAATTAGTGAACAATTGATTTCGCACCAGTTGTGGTTTTCTTTCGGCGGAATAGTTGATCTTCGTGATAGCGAACCCAGCGTCCATGCCGGCGCACAGTCTACCTACCCCACAAACACATTCATGGACACCCCAGCCATCATCGCACCTGTACGGCACGAAACCATGAGTACAGCTTATATCTACTTTAAACTTAGTTACGTATAACACATCAGATACAAAATAAAGTTCACTAAGTACTGCAAACTCCAAGGACCCCTAAGATGTTACAATTGAGAGTCAACTATTGCACACAGTGACAAAATTAAAAGCAAATTTTACAGAGTTAAAACCAAATATTATAATTATTATTATTACAATTACTGGAATACCTGAAAAACAAACGTTACAATTGGCAATAACCTAATTTGTTACAATTACATAATTTAATTTGCCCTTCTGTTGGAAGTTCAACAAGAGTACATTCGTTTGAATTCGTTGGTCTAATTCGTGTCGATCATATTCACGTTCACGCCCCAGTTCTCTATTAAATGCGTCATTCATGCCACGATATTATGCTGGCATTCCTAACCTGACTAACAAGCTGCCGCACATGAGGTAACACATGTCTTCAGAACCAAAGCCTGCTTATGCATCATTTCATTCACCTCAAGATCGGGGTGACCAGGAACCGCATCACCGTGATTCGGACGTTGACATTTCTTCAATGAAGCGTTCCAAATGCAATAACGTGGCGTTTCCGAGTAAAGCAACGTTCATGCAAACGGTTTGCATTGGCAATCCGCAAAGAAACTGTTTAATGTTGTCGGTGGAGGTGCTTCAGCACGTTGAGCAACATTTGACGCGGAGAAATATACTCGTTGACCATTCTCCAGATGCACCGCCAAATGTACAACAGTGGGATGACGTCCATGAATAGGGAATGACAATATACCTCAAAATGCCTCATTGCAGTAATAGTGCGT
The DNA here is from genome assembly GCA_963931805.1 of Microdon myrmicae. Classification (NCBI taxonomy): domain Eukaryota; kingdom Metazoa; phylum Arthropoda; class Insecta; order Diptera; family Syrphidae; genus Microdon; species Microdon myrmicae. Next base: position 97,955,984 of record OZ007496.1, read on the forward strand.
AATTTCATCGTTGGTATTGGAGGTTTGGATGCCAAAAACCGCCATATCGCTGCCTTTTGTGACATATTTGCAGATGTATTTGATGGACTTCACCGAATTGCAATACTCAACCTTGCAACGTATCTTGCATGTTTTGGAATGAAGTGGCGAATATAGAACAATCCAACTGTTGTCAACCACGAAGTCGTTTCCTTTCACTTTCGTTGTGATACTCGTACGAGTAGTTCGACCGTTATCGTTGGGTGATCGACGTCGATACAGTGGATAAACATCATTGCCAGTGATGGTCTCCGCTGTCAATTATAGTAGATAGCGTTTGAAACACTTGCCGTCGACCATGCACGGTGATTGTGGGTTGATGACGCCACACGGTCAATGAATCATATTCGTAATTAGAACATCATGTAGGTGTGGATCGGTTTCGGGATCAGGAATCTCGGCACATATTATATCATCTAATTGGTCTGGTCGAATTCTTTCGACTAACCAAATAAGAATGTGTTCATGCTGTAGTGCTCCGGAAAGCCCTACAATTTCCTTACCCCATAGAAACAATCTCTTTCCCCCACATACAAATCCCTACATCCAAATCCAAATTAAATTCAATGTCACCCAAATCGAACTAAACGTTCAAACTCTCAAACATTGAATTCAATTCAATTCAAATTCCTATAAGATCCAAAGCCCAAAATGTGCATGTGACTAAACATAGGCATATCTATTTGATCCGCCGACACACAATTCAAGCAATCATAAACATCATAATGCATATTGTAGCGTTTTCGCCAAACCCTACGGTCCACTTACCTAAAAACCCCCATAATTACTACCCAACGTCATTAAGTTCGCTAATGCAACGGTATTAGTACCTGTAAATGCTTCATGCATTATATAGATCACCATCTGTAATCATAAAATCCCTATAAAGAAAACTTACCTTCATGCATCCCTTCGCATACAATTTTTCATAAGATTTCTTTGTTTGCTTATTTGGTATTCTGAACCAATTCGGTACCAGACAAATACCATAAATATCGCGCCGTCTATTTTCCCAGCCGCGCCATATACCTTTTCATACACATTGCCTGGCAACCTTTTTTGTGTGGCTTACCAACAAACAACCCAAGCAGCTGCATATAATTAGCGTAATAGACGCTGAAACCAAATTCTCCAGCATTTCCTAATGCAAATATGAACCCGGTTTCTATTGCAGCCAGAGATGCCATAAACATCCAATTTGCTTTTAGCACCTTTTTCTCCTAACGTCGAAAATAGCGACGAGGCATCGTGTAAACAATGACCCGCATTACCAGCGGCGCATGTGGTCATTTTTCCCTATTGTCCTTGCCGCCTGCCTGTTTTCGAACACATGCAACAACATTGAATCTGTTCGATCGCGCACATATACCACTGCGCCACTAGTTACACCCCTAAGAGAAAAGTTTTTCTCTCTCTTCATTTTTTTCCTTAGCGAAATCATCTCTGCATGAGATGACGATCGCTGAGTCTCATTCCATCACCAGACCAAGTCGGTCGGGTCTCCACTACGCTACCTTTGCGCTCGGTACGCGTAAATACGATGGGCCACCCTTTTACCATCGAGGGGTGCGTCGGAGTTCGCACCCCCGTGAGTCGTGTGCGTGCAAAATGGTAAAACGCCAATATCCTCCGTCCTGTCTGTTGGAGGTGATATGTAAAATCGCGTAGAGTTAAATAGCTCCCAATTATGAGCAAATGTTGTTTCGGTAATAAGTTTGATGTGTAGCCTGATAAAGTGTGATCTCTTCATCAGTGCAGTCACTAATTGTGCTTATTTTGAAAGTAGTTTGTTCTACGCCAAGCCATTAAAGGAAATAAAGTGACGATCTAATCAATAGCTTAAATCAGTGCGTTTGACTTTCTTTGCCGCGGAACCTTAGTGACAATACACAGTGAATGAAGGACGGAGGAGGAAGTGAACGGAGTGCCCGTGTATTGGCACAATACTTCCTCCCCACAATATCTTCACATGCCAGATGTTTTATGACTTGTAAATGCACTAATTCAAAAACACCTAATTCCCACGGATCTTGTGTTACCTATCCGAAAAAAACAAAAACCCGAATTCCAGTGCATATCATCATATGCACTATAGTTCCATGAGAACTCATAAAACCGTACCATTATCCTAAACAAACATTGAGCATCATACCCAATGTATCGAAAATCGAGATTTTCCATGTGTTCGTTTCAAGATACAAAATCTTGATTTGTTTCCATTTATAAGGAAGATGCATCGCGATCTCCGGGAAGTAGTTGATTAACATACATGGTCCCCGGCGGAAGTGCTGCAGGAAACGATCAGGGCAAACAGTATCTAAGTAACATCATACAGCAAGGTCCTTGGAGGTGGTGTTGTGGGGAGGAAGTAGTGCACCGGCGTACGGCGCTGATTATCTTCCTCCTCCATCATCAATTGTTAGCTGCGCAAAACACCGAACCGAAAGTCACCAGCAATAAATGAACGAAACGCCGCCACGTTCGTCCACAACCGAGAAGGATGAAAAGTTCGATCACCGATGAAAGGAGATAAAACACTCGGAAGCTGCGGCACAAAAATTATGAAACACTACGGATTAATATTGAGTTGAACTGGTTTTATTTTATTTAATTCTAGTTTTATTAATGAACGGAGAACTTAACAGAAAATATAGCACAAGTAATAATTTTAACTTTAAATTTAATGAACGGAGAACTTAACAGAAAATATAGCACAAGTAATAATTTTAACTTTAAATTTAAATTTTAACCGACTTCCGTCCATTATTTCTATACTTCTTATTACACTATGTCTTGACTACTTGGTGAAAGACCAACGCGTCTGGCGATTCTCGCGATTATCGCTCCCCTGTGTGCACCAGGGTAGCGATGGAGACACGACCCGCTCGGGTCGGAGGATGGAATTTGACTCCGCGATCGTCATCTCATGCAGAGATGATTTCGCTAAGGAAGAAAAAGGAAGAGAGAGAAAAACGTTTCTCTTAAGGGTGTAACTAGTGGCGCAGTGGTATATGTGCGCGATCGAACAGATTCAATGTTGTTGCATGTGTTCGAAAACAAGGACAATAGGGAAAAATGACCACATGCGCCGCTGGTAATGCGGGTCATTGTTTACACGATGCCTCGTCGCTATTTTCGACGTTAGGAGAAAAAGGTGCTAAAAGCAATATGGATGTTTATGGCATCTCTGGCTGCAATAGAAACCGGGTTCATATTTGCATTAGGAAATGCTGGAGAATTTGGTTTCAGCGCCTATTGCGCTAATTATATGCAGCTGCTTGGGTTGTTTGTTGGTAAGACAAACAAAAAAGGTTGCCAGGCAATGTATATGAATGGTATATGACGCGGCTGGAAAAATAGACGGCGCGATATTTATGGTATTTGTCTGGTACCGAATTGGTTCAGAATACCAAATAAGCAAACAAAGAAATCTTATGAAAAATTGTATGCGAAGGGATGCATGAAGGTAAGTTTTCTTTATAGGGTTTTTAGGGTTATAATAATTGGGTCTGTATGATGCGTGGAGCATCTAGGATGCTAATGCGAATTGCATTAGCGAAAGCTGGTGCGGACCCGGGTTATGGTTATGGGGGTTTTTTTCAGGAAGGCGAGCCGTGGGATCTGGCGGAATCGCCACAGTACTCCCCTCCCAGTGACGTAGTCACGAAAAAAAAGGTAGGGGCGAGGGAATGCTCGATGGTGGGTGCTGTAATGATAGGGAGGTTGCTTCGGAATGCGCTGTGGTAATGTTACGGGACTGTCGTGGTGACCAGTTCCTGGTTATTGTTTGGGCCTTTATCGATAAGATGGACACAGTTGTTACCGCTTGATGCCATCAAGGGCAAATGTGTGCGGCGTGGTCCATCGGCCTGTTATGGGTCTCGTGGACCAACAGGCTTATCGTCCGAATAGGTCGGAACCCATCGGAAATCCGCTCACATCCGCAGTGACGAAATGGCGTATGCGAGATGGAGGGGAACTTATCCCAGGGTAATTCCCATCCGCAGTGACAGGTTGCCGTGTGCGGTTGGAAAGGGACCAAGTCCAGAGCCGGTGTCTTTTGTCCATACTTTTGTATGGCGTATTGTTTGCCGCTGGGACTGGTAAAGGAGGGCGGGCCCTCAATTGCACGTTTTACCTATCGAGGGAGGACCGGTACATTGGTGCCAATGTAGCGGTAGCTACGACCGCGATCGAATGGAAACTTGCTGTGAGGTGCCGGCCTTGGCTTTTGTTAAAAAAAAAATAGGGCATTTTGGTTAGGGGGCTCCTGGTGGGTGGTTGATTGTGTCCAACCCCAGGGCGCCCTAGGGTTATTAGATGTGCGCTCCGAAGTTTTATGCACCTAGGTATTTGAGGCGGCGTAGAGGGGCGTGTATAGCCTTTAGTTGCCGCTAAAGGGGAACTATAGCGTTTGAAATCGCCAAAGAACCATGGTGACTAAAGATTGGGGTTGCCAGGCATAATGTCTCAGTCCGGTGGTATCGGTTTGATTTGTGGACCGGTGTAGCTGAGACATTTGGGAGACGTTAGGAGATCTAAGGACGAAGGTCCTGAAGTTTAAATAAAGAGGCAAAACCAGGTCTCCTGTTGGGTGCTGCTACGCGTAGTAGCTGTGTTACGAGGGAAGCTGGCTTGCTGAAATCGGGTAGAAGGTCGAGCATTGATGAACGGTTTCGCGTGATAACTGTTTTTGGCGTAGATGGGCGCCAATATATGAACAGAGACAGAAAAAGGTGTTAGAGGTCAAGCAGAGTCGAGAAGGGATGCATGGGGTTGCGTGATGGCTGTGGTTGGCGAGCGTGAGCGCCACCTTCAGAAAAGAGACAGAAAAGGGTGAGGGTGTTTCACGCGAGACAAAACCGGGCGTCCTATAGATTATATGCTACGCGTAGTAGCTGTTGTTACTTAAGGAGCCGGCTTGCAGAAATGTATATAGACGAGAGTAGGCGGACAGGGTCGCATAGAGGCGAGCGAAGTTGCATGAAGACTGCGCTTGGCGCATGTGCACCAATATGTTGAGAAGGCGTCGGGATTGAATAAACCCGAGCGAAGTTGATAAGGGTGAAAAGAAGTCGGGTGTGAGGTGGCGTGAAGCCGAAGGACGTTGAAAATGAGTCGAAGGAGTTTGATGACGTCGAATAGGAGGTGTCGAGTGAAGTCAAAAGGGTTGAACATGATGCCAATGGGGTCGGTTGAGTGAAAAATGTCGAAACAGTTGTATGGAGTCTAAGGTGGTCGAGTGGAGTTAAAAGGAGTCGCAATGAAGTTGGGTGGAGTGGAAGAGAGTCGGGAGGAGTCGTGTATACTAGCGAAAAGGTTGTGCGTGTTTAATCAGTGAGACTTGTCGGTCTGTGTAATTTGTGTTACGTATTTTTAATATATTTAGTATGTCTCTTTTCTAGGATTAATATATCATTTTACTCTTTTTACAAATTCTTTGTTGATATAACATAATTAGAAAAAAAAAAACAAGAAACAATGATATCGTTTTTTCTTTAAATTAGCCATGGTTAATCAGCACTACTGCAGGCAACAATGGATGGTTTTTCATGAGTATGTGATGAGTTTTGGACACTTAAGGACATATAGATGTATATAATCAATATGTACGTGTACTATGATTTTTTTTACGAAGAAGAATTCTTGCAGTGGTGATCTGTACCCAGAAGGGGTTTACCATGTTTATTTTATTTTTGCCTCAATCTCGTGCGATTTGCGGATACAAATATATTTTCTTTTTTAATTTTTTACACAGGTAGATGTTTTAATTTAAAAAAAAAAAATTCAATTTCATTAAACAAAACAAATTCGCTCAATTGAAGGCTATCGTGTAAAAGTAAATATTATGTGAAGAAGTTAGATACATATACAATATCGTTTCCACTTCTCACAAAAACAATAATTCATCTTTCGTTTGTGAATGGTAGCTTTACAATACGTAGTAATTGAAAGGATTGCTTCTTAAATTATGTGCGTACGGTTTACTTTATCTTTTGACATTTTTTTCCTAGATTTTCTGGTGGTGCCTCTTTTATCTATTTTTATTAAATGAATAATCTACATAATTTTGATTGTGGTGTCTCTGTTTTTGCGGTTTAATGTATAAAAAGGAAAGATAATAGCAAAACTGAGTATATGTAACTTTTAATATAAAAGTATTGTCTTTTTTTGTACGTTAATAGGTTACAAACCACAAAAGAAACGCACCCATATAAATGTATATATTTCCGGACATATATCCATCCATATAAGTGGCAATATCTTTTATGCATATTTTATGAATTTTAATTATCGAAAACAATGTTTCGGAATTTGAATTGGAAAGCATAGTTTTTTAATAGTTAAATCAGTTATACTCTTTTCCTACACTGGTAGAATAACTGCCTCTAACCAGTTGTCTACATTTACAATAGAAAATCGTTTACGCAAATTGGAACTGTGCGAGGAAATTTGCACTTCAAATCACTAATTAATTTTACACAAAACACAAGCTTAATGATTAGCCAACTTGATTAGTTTCTCGAAATAGTATTGAAAATTTTACTTTTGACAAAATTTTGCTGTTGGGTTTGTTTACCCTTTGGTTCTTTGATTTTGGACCATTTTCGTACATTGTGCTGTTCGTAATATTTAATTGCCCTGACGGAATATTTTAATTCCTTCTTACAAAATTGCTATTAATATACTAATCAAAATGAAAATGACATTTGCTTTTTTGGCTTTTTTTTTTGACAGTTTCACAAACACCGAATAGTATAAAAGAAAATAAAGGACTTTAATATTGATACATCATACATAACTGTAAAGGATTTTGAGTTTTAACGACGTTATTAATTATTGGTAATAGATAAACAACTGGAAGGAAGGGTGGTTTTACGCTACACAAATTGACTGGATTATCTGGAAAAAAACCGACCCACAACGGCGAAGATAAACCATGCCAAGAGCCACGGACCAACAGGATACTGCTTCTCCTTTGTTTTCGATGACTTTGGCACATTTCCTCGCAATGTCACATTTTTGATTGCTTTCTCGTGGGGTAGCCATTGTGTGAAAGCTGGATAGAATTCCGGATATAATTTGGTGGTGTTGTCTGAATCGCTGTTTGGTTGATAATAATATATTCTTTTAAGAAAATTCACAACAGGTGAAGGATCTTTATCACTTGGTGTAGTTCTTTCCTTGGTTTTTTGTGATTTAGCGGTGAGGTATTGAGCCTTGAATCCTTCCATAAATTAAAATAGAAAGGATAAGTTTCTGCAGGCGGCCGCTGGAAAAATTCGATCGCATCGGTGGTGGGCGTTGTGTTATTAGTTAGACCGCTTGTTACTTAGCGATACCTTAGCTGAAATTAACCAGGCTATTATTATTAATTATTACTTGCCTTGGTGTTGTTGGCTGCTCCGGTGATGGAAACTGGTGCTGGTGTTGGGGCGATGTTTTTGCCCATAGATTGCTTTTCGGCAATTGCCGCCACAATTGCTCACTATAAAAGTCACTGCACAACAGATTACGTGCTTATTCACTACATCGAGTCAACTTTTGTCAGAGATCGCGTGTTCAAGTTTTTTTATATTAATAAAAAAAAACCGTCGCGGGTCACCAATGTGGGGAGGAAGTAGTGCACCGGCGTACGGCGCTGATTATCTTCCTCCTCCATCATCAATTGTTAGCTGCGCAAAACACCGAACCGAAAGTCACCAGCAATAAATGAACGAAACGCCGCCACGTTCGTCCACAACCGAGAAGGATGAAAAGTTCGATCACCGATGAAAGGAGATAAAACACTCGGAAGCTGCGGCACAAAAATTATGAAACACTACGGATTAATATTGAGTTGAACTGGTTTTATTTTATTTAATTCTAGTTTTATTAATGAACGGAGAACTTAACAGAAAATATAGCACAAGTAATAATTTTAACTTTAAATTTAATGAACGGAGAACTTAACAGAAAATATAGCACAAGTAATAATTTTAACTTTAAATTTAAATTTTAACCGACTTCCGTCCATTATTTCTATACTTCTTATTACACTATGTCTTGACTACTTGGTGAAAGACCAACGCGTCTGGCGATTCTCGCGATTATCGCTCCCCTGTGTGCACCAGGGTAGCGATGGAGACACGACCCGCTCGGGTCGGAGGATGGAATTTGACTCCGCGATCGTCATCTCATGCAGAGATGATTTCGCTAAGGAAGAAAAAGGAAGAGAGAGAAAAACGTTTCTCTTAAGGGTGTAACTAGTGGCGCAGTGGTATATGTGCGCGATCGAACAGATTCAATGTTGTTGCATGTGTTCGAAAACAAGGACAATAGGGAAAAATGACCACATGCGCCGCTGGTAATGCGGGTCATTGTTTACACGATGCCTCGTCGCTATTTTCGACGTTAGGAGAAAAAGGTGCTAAAAGCAATATGGATGTTTATGGCATCTCTGGCTGCAATAGAAACCGGGTTCATATTTGCATTAGGAAATGCTGGAGAATTTGGTTTCAGCGCCTATTGCGCTAATTATATGCAGCTGCTTGGGTTGTTTGTTGGTAAGACAAACAAAAAAGGTTGCCAGGCAATGTATATGAATGGTATATGACGCGGCTGGAAAAATAGACGGCGCGATATTTATGGTATTTGTCTGGTACCGAATTGGTTCAGAATACCAAATAAGCAAACAAAGAAATCTTATGAAAAATTGTATGCGAAGGGATGCATGAAGGTAAGTTTTCTTTATAGGGTTTTTAGGGTTATAATAATTGGGTCTGTATGATGCGTGGAGCATCTAGGATGCTAATGCGAATTGCATTAGCGAAAGCTGGTGCGGACCCGGGTTATGGTTATGGGGGTTTTTTTCAGGAAGGCGAGCCGTGGGATCTGGCGGAATCGCCACAGTGTCCCTAGGAGAATCGTCCTTTTTTCAAGCAAATAAAATAAGAGTGAATTTTCGAAATTAAAAGTATTTATATTATTTGGAATTGTGCGTTCGTTATAAAACGTTGGCTGCTCGAGCACAGGCGACGACTTCTAACCTGCAACCGGTGAGTAGAGTGGTGGCACGCCCACAAAACCAATGTTGCGCGGCGCAGGGACACTATTCCTGGAACTTCGTCTGACGAACGATCGTTCGCTACTCTTCCCTCAAGGTTTGAGAAAGCACGGCGACGAACGCAACCGGTCCCCTCAGGAGCTTTCTTAAAGAGATCCCTTATCCTTTTCAGGACAAGGAGGCACGCTACCTGGGAGCGAGGCCAATAACTACTACAACAATGCGGCAAGCCTAGTTTTTGCCATTCGATTGAATACATCCAGCGTTGCTTAACAATGTCGTTCATCAGCGACCGGATTTTTTGCTTGAAGACACGTGCGGTGATGTCGTGCCGATCACTTGATGTTTGTCAGGGATGCAGCATTTGAACAGTTTCGACCCATTTCGGATTGCACGTAAAGGTAATGAATAGATCTGGCCGACCGTAATGTCGAACATACGCATTCAAATCACCAAGAACGATTTTCACATCGTATCTTGGGCAGGCATTTAAGGCTCGTTCGACGTTCTCGTAGAATTCTTCTTTCGTCGTCAAGAGACTCCTCTGTGGATCCGTGAACGTTTATGAGGCTTATATTTTTAAACTTTCTTCGCACGCGAATAGTGCATAGCCTTTCGTTTATTGCACTGAAGCCGATAATGGCAGGTTTCAGTTTTTGGCTGACTAGAAAGCCTACACCGAGCACATGGTGTTTTGTATGACAGCTGTAATAAATGTCATACTCGTTTCTTTGAATAACACCACTCTCCGTCCATATTATATACTTTAATGCTATTATGTCAGCCTTATATTCGGACATGGCAACGGCTATCTGCTGTGCAGATCGAGTTCTCTATAGTGAGCGGACGTTCCATGAGAAAATTCTCAAATCGTGTAGCCATTTTCGTTTCCGTGGTCGTCATCGTGTATCCGGTCCATATCCGAGGCTTGTTAAAATTTCTATAATAATTCGTTTTTACAGGCATGGTTATTAGCCTTGTGCCAACCTTTTACAGAATATACAAATTTATCATTATTATTAATAGTAATATATAAATTTATTATTATTATTAATAATAAATTTTTGAGAAACGAACTTAATTGCCAGCATTCATAACCTAGGGCTGTTTCCTTTCCCGTTTAAGCTCTTCCGCGATGACGACTTCCATCAAGTTACTAATGTTTCGCCTTGTCGAGACGTACATATTGCTGCCCATAACCGCCTCGATTCGTTACTAATCGCATTATCTACCTCTTCTAAGCTCGATCCCGTCCTAGACAAAAGCACTCTTCCTCGGAAATCAATCTTTATTATTGCCTATATAACCTCCCATCGCCATCCTCGGAAGTATACGAGCTTGGTTTTAACCCAATTGACCACATAATAGAGCTGAGTACTTGTCAGGATGACGTCATCATCTTTGGAGAGTTCAACGTTGCATAACTAAATTGGGCTTTATCTAACTGCCGACTTTATTTTGTCTCCCACTCCACTTCTGCCAAGAATGTCTCTCCATTGATCAACGAGTCGATTCTTGTCTCTGTGAAGTCAGCAACGTTCTAAATTTTATTGGTAGACATCTAGACCTCATTTTTACAACAGACCCTATTAATACTTCAGTCTCACCTAACCTCTTCGTCCTCACTCTATTAACCTCAGCTATCGTCCACCCTCCTCATGACCTTTTTTTTTTTTGGCCCACTCACCGCCGTCTGTCACCCCAGGCATTCACTACAGCTACGATTTCCATGAAGCTAACTTTCGCCTAATCAACAACAATCTAGCTAGTCTTTCGTTCAAGTATGATCACCTATCTGCCATCACTTTATTTTATGCCAAAATTCTATTCTATATCCACGTATGTTCCTTACTCTAGGCATAAAACATTAATCTCATCTCCTCGTTTGTACAATCACAGGCTTCGCTCCCTGCGTAATAAAAGGAACAAAGTACGGGCCACCTTCGTATTCTCTTCCTATTATCGACTACTCGATCTTCCTCGGTTGTTACCTCCAGTTTACTGAACTAAATAACGCCTTTCACCGTAACTGCCCAATTAAAACTCAGACCAAACTGAAAAACGAACCCAAACCCTTTCTTTCAGTTCATGAACCATTAACATTAATCCGATGGTTCCCTCACAACGCGTATCCTTGAGTCTACGTAGGTGGTCTGAAAAGTTTCCGTGAACATATCAGCACTCGTAAATAAAAGCTAGCGAATATAGTTGTGCATCTTTTGACAGTTACTCACCAACATTTCAGCCATTTTGGATGCATAGTTTTTATTTGACAGCCGTTTGAGAGAGTCGATGTGAGTGTTTTTTGTGAAAATGGACAAAATTGAGTACCGACCTGTCATTCAATTTTTGTTTTTGAAAGGCAATCATCATCATCATCTTCGGCACCACAACCGGGAACCGGTCTTGGCCTTATTTAGCAAGTCCTGTGGCTTGTTATACTTTTCACAATAATTTGTTTTTCCGGGCAATGTTATTAGCCTTGCGCCAGTTGAAAGACAATACGCCTACGCAATTCAAAGATGAGTTGGACTCTGTGTATTTGGACTCTGCACCATCATTTACCCCTGTAAAATGTTGGGCAGCTGAATTTAAACGTGGCTGTGAGTGCTTTGGAGTCGATGAACGTTTGGGACGTCCAAAAACTGCAACGACTGACGATAATGTCGCTAAAGATCACCAAATGGTGCAAAGGGGTAATCGGCTCCAAAAAAGCAAAAACTGTTTTTTTCGGCTGGGAAAAGAGGTGGCGTTGTTTTTTTCTTTTATGGATAGTCATGGAGTTATCTTAATTGATTATCTTCAAAAAGGAAAAACCATTACAGAAGCATACTACGCATCATTACTTGACCAACTGAAGGCAGAAATTGCGGAAAAACTGCCACATTTGCAGAAAAAGAAAATCCTGTTTCATCAAGACAACGCATCGTTTCACATCTCAACGGTTGCCATGGCGAAAATTCACAAATTACGGTTTGATCTGCTTGGCCATCCGCCTTACTCACCAGATCTAGCCCCAAGCGACTTCTTTTTGTGCCCTAATCTAAAAATTGCGCTCGGAGAACAGTGATTTTCGTCAAATGAGGAGGCAATCACCCTCATGAACAGTTATTTTGCAGAGAAAAATACCGAGTACTATTTGAACGGGTTATAGAGATGGGAGAAGCGTGTAGAGTTACTAGGAGACTATGTAGAAAAATAAAAATAAATTTAAAAAAAAATGTCTTGTATCTTTGTTAGGTCAGAAACTTTTCAGCCACCCTCGTAAAACCTCTTCTTATCCGCTAACTATTCCTAACCAGTGACTACTTTGTTCCTGACACGTCACACTGTGACTACTTACCCAACTTTTTCTTTGGGCCTTTTCTTCACAACCTCATTGATCAGCCCTTGATTGAAACTAAACTACTCCAACTCAAAAACGAATTCACTTCGCACCCTGATGGTATCCTGGCAATTCTCCTCAAGAAATGTTCATTCATCCTCTCTGCTGCGCACTCAAAGATCTTCAATCTTTCATTATCTCAAGTTGGATTCCCTCTTATTTGGATAACCTCCTTCATCACCACCACCCACAAGAAGGGCCCCAAAATGAAATCGCGAACTATACCACATTGTCAAATTTCCCCGCTTACCCATGATTCTCTTAAGCATTCTATACGAATCTTTAAGTTTTCGCTGCAAATCTTTTACTTCACCAAAGCCATGTTATATATTTCTATACAACAGCTACCTATTTTGGCTTCCGACTTGGTTAGCCCGTGTGTGTGTGGCTTTTGACTTGTAGAGTCCGTAAGTGTTTTCCTGTTGTAGCCCCTGGTCGGCCGAAGATTACAGGTTCGAGTCCTATTGTGGCTTCCGGCTTGTTGAGGCCGTGGGTCAACCGACTGGTTTTGATTTTCCGCTAATTTGGTTGCCTGATGAAGTATCTCGTATGCGGCGTCTGTTCATCTTACGGCCCCAGCAATTGTAACTCTGTTGTTCCTTCCAAATGGTTCAACCTTTAGAAATTTGGGCGTACTCACCGAGTGAAACACTGGTTGTATTGCTTGAATCGCGGTGCGACCATTTATTTTATTCTGTTTATTTTAGATTAAGTTTTAAGTTTAAGTTTTAAGTACAAGTTAAGTTTCAGCAGACTACCGCAGTCCTAACCAACGGTCAAATGGCTCGGTTCAATATCTCAGTATAATAATTATGCAACCCTTGCGCCGTTGGATTCTAATTGATTAATTCCTACAACAGAACTCCCTATTTATACCACAAAATCTAGTCCGAATCCTACATTCTTCCCAACGATCGCATCGCCCAACTTAAGACAGTTCCGCGATGCTAGCCGCAGTCGTAGGCCATGCCAACGACGATGGGAACTGTAACGTTGCAATACTGTCGCCATTCACCTTGAGGTGGTAGCCTTACGCCTACTCTGGTTGCAGCTGCCCCCAAGGCCATGGAGAATTTCGATTCAAGTTGATGAGGGTTTTTTGGCTTGCCCATAGCAAATAACATGCAATATTAGGGCATGTGTATGGGCATGGGTTGAATTACCTTGAAGGTGATGGGGTATTAGGTGATCATCAGGGTTATGAGAATTTTAGGAGTTGCGTAGCTGAAATTTGCATGTTAGAACATGAGCATGTGCATGGCGGGGGGGGGGGGGGGGGGGGTGTCGCGGGAATTGCAGAATTGCAATTTTAGTTTTCTGAATGGAAACCTATGGCAAATAGCATGCAACATTAGATGGGTTGAAATAATATTGCAGATATGTTTCAGGTATATATAATTTTGCGTACAGCTATTTCCATGGAATGCTATACGTGTGTAGGTATGGAAAATATGCTATTATGCGTACACCATACATGTTATATGTATGTAACTATTAAAGTATCGGACTTTTGCGTACAGCATACATGCGTATACCTGTGTGGGGAGGAAGTAATGTGCCAAACACGTGTTGTATTCCAGAATACTACGCTTATTCGCTTTAACACTAATCTCATGTCCTTTCTAACACAACCTATAAAACTACATACTCACATATCTTACATTCTCATTTAATACAATTCATAAATAAACAGACACAATATTCTATATCCAGTCACTAACAGCACAATTAAAAATATGCCCCTTTTCATAACAAGCACATTTTTCATTTCGAAACATAGCCACTTTGATTTTCGTTCAAAGTTTATTCAAAATTTTAAGTCACGGAGACTTCTGGATTGTTTTGTTCATTTTATACGACACAGTTAGTTGGAACAAAATGTTCTATAAAAACAGGAAAATTTATATTGAAAAAGTAGTTCAAGTTAGAGCTCAGCTTGAGATAGCTGAGTTCAATAAAATATAAAAATAAATAAAACCTATAATTAATTAAATAACTAAGAACTATAATTGTTTAAAAAAAAAGAAAAGATATTATAACCCCCACGCTCTTCCCTCGAAAGAGGAAGCACGGCGCTGGAGACGTAACACACGGACACTCCGTTCACTTCCTCCTCCATCATAATTAATTGTTCCCTCGAGCACTACACGATTACGACGAAGCAAAGAAAACGCCAAACACCGGACAAGCAAAATTATAAAACACAGGATTTCTATTGTTTCTTTTTATTTATTTTACGGTAGCACTACGTGAAAGTTACAATGTGACGTCAACAAAAACACAATCTTCGAAGACTGCAGCGAATATTATATTCGACACGGCGATTGCAAACACTACACTGTACATGGGAAATGCGAGTTATGCCTATGAGGCACATGATTGTTACTTATTTTATTGTTTCAAAATTTTACACACGCGACTCGATGATTTTCGCGTCTCCGTGCCCATCGGAGAGCGGAAGTCAGCAACGACCATGGCGGCCGGCGGATGGAAATCGACTCCCCGAGGATAGAACTCTGACATGAATTCCATCCTAGGTTAGGGTTAAGAAAAGGGAAGAGAGAGAAAAACTTTTCTCTTAAGGGTGTGGCCGCCATAGAAATGCACTATTTCAGCGCAGTGGCGTGTGTGCGCGGTCGAACAAATCATTGTTATTTACACGGGTTCGAAGCCAGTCGAACAACGAAACAGGCAGGCGGCAAAGACAAAGGAGATTCATGATATATGTCTATGCTGTGCAACGTCGCTATGATAGACGTTAGAAAAAAAACGTGCTAATGGGATGCGATACTTTATACAATGGGAATTGTATATCGTATCTTAGGTCGGTGGCCAAAAGGAATCCCTTGGTTACATTTGTATATGCCGGGTAATTAGTTGCGGCAGGGAAAGAAATTGAAGATTGTTTGTTAGTGGGAAAACAAACGATGAGTTGAATCCTATGCATGTTTACGTGCATAGAAATATGGTTTATGGCATCTGTAAAAACAAGCTGTTCGAAATAGGATTTTAACACAGACAAAGGGTGCTGACTGGCTTGGGATTCATGATGCCATATGCACTTTAAAGAATTGTTTTTAGGAATTTCAGATAATGCGTTATATGCATCAAATGTCCTTGGAGAAGGAAATGTTTCAGGTATGCTGGGTGGAGATTGCGGTGCAGGTGTGGGAAATTGAAATTTGCCTGGGGTTCTTGAAAGGGTAGAAAGAAATCTTACAGGAAATTATATGCGAAGAGATGTATGAAGGTAAGTTTTCTTTTACAAAAGCTTTGAAATAAATAAATTCGATAAGCTGGATGCGTGCAGCATTTACAGGTGCTACTGCAATTGCATTAGCGAAATTAGGAGATTGGATGAAAATTATTCGGGTTTTTCAGGTAAGTGAACCGTGGGGTTTGGCGGAACCGCCACACATGTTATGTGTGCGCGAATATTAGAGTATGGGATACATGCCTCTGGCGCAAGACTAATGAGCTTGCCCGAAAAAAACAAATCATTATGGAAAATTTAACAAGCCTCAGGACTTGCTAAATAAGGCCAAGACCGGTCCCCGGTTGTAGTGCCGATGATGATGATGATACATGCGTATAGCATACATGTCATATGTATGTAACTATTACAGATTGTGAATTTGCTTGTAACAGCCACGTGGTTTTGCAATGACCGACAAACCACTACCAACTTTGTTGAGTTCACTTCATTTTCACTCTTAGTACTAGAGCACGGTTAAGAGGTCGACATTGTCTCTACCGACCTCAGTAAACCCTTTGACAAAGCTTCTGGGCAGGACTGCTGAAATGGACCTCTACCTATCTTATGATTAGACTTCATTCCGTTCGGATCAGAGCCGTGATGTTCAACTCCTTCCGTGCTGGCTCTGTAGTCGCTTAAGAAAGCGAATGGGGACCACTTATCTGTACTGCTTCAAACTGATCTTCAGAAGTTCTCGGCTTGATATCATAAACAATGCTTCGTGCTTAACATCGTCAAATGGTAATCTATAATCGTTTCTCTTCCCCGCGCCCCTATTTCCTTCATAACCAACCCTGATCATTTTCCAAACTATCAGAGACTTGAGCTCCGTTGGGATAGGGAGCTTACCTTCCTCTGACATATCGTCGAGATGATTCTAAAAACCAACTCACCCCTCAGGAACGTTAAACGCTGGTCGAATGTATTCTGCAGCCCCTACCTGACAATCCCTTTACTTTTCTTTCGTGCGTCTACTAGAATATGCAGGTATGATCCCCTTATCAAAAGATCCATATCCATAGAATCGAATGTATTCATCGTCGCTTCCCAAGTTTCGCTCGCCGTGGTTTAGGATTTGAGAACCTTTTAATCCTGCCCCCGTACATTAAGCGCCACAAAGCCTAAAAACCATTAAGGGGCGTAGAGTCCTGGCCAATATTCCGTTCATTCATCGGCTCCTTTTCCACTCGGTCGACTGCGCAAATTTTTTTGAATACAAACCCTTGTAATACAAGAAATCTCCGCCTTCTTCATATTTTCGCCCCCCACACTTCTTATGGCTTCAACGAACCCCTATGCGTAGAAATCTATATGCGCCATCGTTCACCGGTTCTACTCCTATCCATTCAGGTACCCCATTGGGTTGTCGTCAATCTGGGGTACGAGCTCCGGTTTCGGCTTTGTTATTAATGGAGCTGACGCTCACTTTGAGGAATGCAACCGCCGTGGATGACATTTGATTGTACTGGGCATCTTGTCGATGGGCTTCTCCGTAGCACTATTAACGCGTCTATTGTAATGCAATGAAACGACACATCATCAATAAAAGCGGATCACTTGGCGAAGAAGTAGCAAAAGGATAAACGTCAAGGAATTTCAAAGGCGAGCAACGCACTTCCCGATTGTGGTCAGTGCAGAATCAGTCGAATGAGATTAAACACATTTTTCGTTTCCTTTAATACACCACCTCGATTTAATATTGTTTGATTGTTTATAATTTACAAGCATTAAAATAAATTCACAATAAAAATATAAAAAAAACAATGTTCATCAAAAACGTTATCAACGCACAACACTCGCGTCGCCACACCACTCTCGACTCGCGCTTTAACGTGGAGGACCCGACCTTCCTCCACGGAATCAGTCTTACGATTAACTATCTCAACCGAAGCGACAGAATACCAAAACTTCCATCCATCGCTTCGGTGACCATATAAGGGATGATCTTTGATGCTGATCAGCGAGAGGATGTGCACACACACAGATGCGGTTACCTCGCACGCTCATGCTGTGCATGTGCAAGCGGACCGTGGATATTACATTTCCATAAAAGGAAATGTTTGTCCGATTGGTGCCGCGTAAGAGACCAATGCTGATCGGGCGCACGTTGCTGGCGTCATCAGAGGGTCGAACCGTCGTGTGTGTATTTACACTAACGAGAACTCGACCCCTTTTTGCGGCCAGGTGCGAGGCATTGAAGTAAAGCAAAAGTATCTCCTGCTTGTGTGCTGTAAATTCGATGGGGGATATGTGCACCGCGGTGGTCGAGTTATGTCAGTTGCTTCGTAGTGCAACTGAATTTCTTTTGAGGAAATGATGCGTTTCATGAAACCGTGCCTTTGGGGAAATATCTGTTTGGTGCTGATGGATTTTACATCAGCGAAAATTATAGGTTTAGATACTTTCGGCGAAGGTTTGAGCAAACAATGTACAGGTAAGTGAATTTATTCCCGGCTTTTAGTGCACTAGGAAACTGTTTCCTCATTATAGGCTGGAAAGTAAGCAGTGGTGTTCAATGGAACTGCCACAATACTTGTTTTATAGGGCCTTTGGATGATCTATGTTGGAAGTCCTCGTATAATTGGTGGGAAGGCAAGTAGTGGCGTTCAATGGAACTGCCACACCCCTACCGCAGATGCTAAGAAAAGTCAACTCCAATTACATCTTGTTTGATTTCGACCTCACTGTCCATATTCTCAAGTACAGCTTCCTAAACCTTTTCTCTCAATCACAACCCAATCTTCAGCATCGCTTTCTATAGTTTCCCCACTAACCCGCCTCCTCCCCCGACCGTCCTCACGATCTTACAGTTGAATTTTGTACCTTAGGTTAACCTTAGCTTTTTTTACATAAATTATTTTGTAAGTATACACTTTTTATAAGGTTGCATTAAGCATTGAGTGCGGTTTCCCCACTAAATTTAAAAACTCAAAGTTATGCTTGGTGTTTATAAGAGTTTGGTGAATCAGACAAACGAAGCTGAGGAATTACTTGCAAGTAGTACCACTCCGTGTTGCGAAGAGAAAAATCCTACCGTTTTCATCATACAAAAAACAGCTTATAATATCTGCCAATCTACACAAATATGTAACACGAGTTGGTAAAGCGAAAAAAAATCACTGTTTAAGTAACAAAAAGTCAACTCTTGACGTAAGAGTATTTATCTCCCACGGAAATGCGTTTCAATCCATCATAGCCTATAATATCATAGACACTCAAATTACAGCTAACTAGATAATTTTCCTTGTCACGTGAAGAGGCCAAAGTAAAATAAATAAATAGAGCATGACCTTTCAATTCATTTAAGAAGTTTATTGCCTAAAGGTCCCTTAATTTGTCATGTTTCCGTCTTTCCCAAAGCCATTTCCAACGACTCAAGTTGTTCATTTTAATTATAGTTTAAACTCACAAAACACCGTATCTTTACTAAGAGAACTCAACACAATTACAGGGTTATTGTGTAATGAAAAGGGTTTCCATGGTTCTCCCCCGACCCAACTAAATATCAGTTACACTTCTTGTTGCTCTCTAAGAATGCCACCCGCCACATCGTAAAAATGGTGACACCAAAAAAAAAACAACCTCACCCTACACAAAATGAGCAGAAAGCTCGAGAACAAAATAAAACACTTTCAATGATTTAGAGGGTGCTATACACTGGAGGAAGGCACGTAGAAAGGAAAAGAACAACACCCGAAAGCAAGAATTACAAATGAAGTGAAGCGTACTCCTTGACGCCATTACAGGACTAGAATGTTCAAAACCCATGTGACAGTAAAGACATTCCGTGTGAGCTCCAGACAACTAACCTGCAACAAGAAAGATATCCCAAAGAGAAAACACCATTATCTTAGCAAAGCCAAGACCCAGGCATACGAACCACAACTATCACTCCAGGAGGTGAGCTGAAAAATAAAGTCGACATATCCTTTGCGCTACTTTTACACTCACCAGAAAACAATGTCAACATCTCTGACACGGTACGCGATATAAAATTCCGTATAGTCATGGTTAAGTTTTTTATGCTAAGCTTACCGATACTCCCAGGAACTGTGTTGAGTTCATTGCAGCGTAAATTTCATCAGCAATATCCTTGTCCGTATATGTAAAGTCCCTTAAGGACTTCTTTCTTTCTTTCAGTCGCTCCATTGTTTTGTTAAACGCTAAGGCTACACTCCACACAGCATCGTAGGCCAATGGAGCCTCCTGATAACCTTCTGGATACCGGTCATGATGTATGTCGTATCCTTCCTGTATTAAGGCTTCGTTCAGTCGTTGTCTGTTGATATTTGCATGCGGATACACAAATGAAAATTAATTTATCAAATAAATCCTAACTGACACCGGAAAGGGATTACATTAATATCTTACCGAAATTTTTCGGCTGTCATTCCAGAAATTGTAGTTTGATTGTTCTGATTCCACATGAGAGCTTCTGTCGTTAGATGACCTTCGGCAGCAAGACGCATCTGATCCACTGTACATGTGATACCTTCGTTTTCTAAATTCTGTTCATACCAATTATCCTCGTACCATCCTGAGAAAACAAATATTTAAATCGATGGTTATTACATTTTGAATTAGATTATGAAAATAAAGGGAAGATTAATGGTTTCTGTAGTATGATTGGTAAAATGGGACACAATGGAGCTTTACGTGTGTAGATTCAACCCACGACTCCGTATTATTATGTTGGTTGGGAAGTATACTTCTTGATATGTATCGTTGTATGAAATTGCTGAGACAGCAATAGATCTCAGAAGATGTTTATGTGCCCGTTGGCTGTTCAGCCTTTCTTTTTAGTTTAATAAAAGTTATTTTTTTAAATCAATTCATATATTTATCTATATATACATATATATATATATATATATATATATATATATATATATATATATATATATATATATATATATGTGTAATGATGTTGTCGAATGTAGCATGGTGGTCCCACGTTGGGCGTCAATTGTTGCTCGAGCTTACGGGGTGATGCCATTTGTAACACACTTGACCCCAGGTGGGGCGCCAATTGTAGTATGATATGGTCTGAGTTTTCGGCGCAGGGGTAAAAACCTTGCCCGTAAAAATAAATTATTATGGAAAATTTAACAAGCCTCGAAACTTGCTAAATACGGCCAAGACGGTTGTAGTGCCGACAATGATGATGATGATGATGATGGTCTGAGTTAGAGCCACATGGACAATGATTTCAACTGTAGCTCAGAATCGGGAGTCACTTATAGTCCCTGGAAGAAATGGGGAAGAAACCGTCGTATAACACGTCTTCCATTCGTAATTGAAATTAGGGGTTTATACTCTTCACGAGGAGGGTTCCGGTGGGGGGTGGGAGAGAACATACACAGCAAAATCACTGCTTGCTTTCAATCCGGGTAAGGCCAGTACGATCCTTGTCCCTGTTCAATCCAAGTTAACATACAGTCTCCACGCGACACCCCTGGATAGCTACTTTGGCACCCGCCAACTAGTGCACTAATGCACGCAGCGACAACCTGAAAAACGTTGGCGCAAGGCTAATCACCTTGCCCGGAAAAACAAATTATTGTGGAAAATTTAACAACCCTCGAATGTGGACCACATACATGACGACGACTACGGAAACGAAAATGACTAAATCATTTGAGAATTTTCTCATGGAACGTCTGGTCACCATATAGAGTTACAGACCTAGCCGATGCCTGGACCGAATATAAAGCTGACATAATAGGATTACATGAAATAAGATGGACGGAGAGTTTCAAAGAAACGAGTATGACATTTATTAAAGCTGTCATGCAAAACACCATGTGTGTTACGTCAAAGAATCCTTCGACGACATTAAAAAACCTATCTATCGAAATGTGTAACTTAATTACACATTTCCTAAAAACATTAAAATGTAAAAATTGCAATGCAATGTCTATTGCAACATATGATAGAAATAAAACCTATTAAGAAGTAATTAAAAAGTAATTAACAAGACTTCGTGGAATCACGAAATAGGCAATTAAGCATATTGCAATACAATATCCATTACGTAGAAAGATAAGACGAAGGAAAAGATTTCGATGTAAAAATAAATTCAGTTTTAGAAGCGTCTCTCTGAAGAGCAGACGAATTTTTGACTCCAATATAAATTAAAATAAAAATATAAATTTTATTATAAAATATATATTATATATATATATATAAAATAAAATGTTTTTTTTACTATTTCACTTAAGTGTAATTTAGAAAAAAACGTAACTGGCGCAGTCGGTCAACTTATCATCCGAATATGATAAATCGAAAAAAAATTATCTACGCGACATACAGTGAACTATTTCATTAAATAAATCGAAAAAATAATCTACGCGACAAATTAAATAAATTAGTGACAAATAAAAAAAAAAAAAATAAAAAGACATCCATTAACCTAAAATTTGTGAGTGAAAATTAAAAACTTTTTTATTTAAACAACAACGAAATAAAACACAATTATTCATCATCATCAATTCATCAATGCATCGTCATCATCAGCTGGAAGAATGAAAAACAGACAAAACTCTTATTAAGCGACTATTCACATCAAGGAAAGTCTAACATTCAGTATTTAGTGTTAGGCAAGACACACAATGAAAAATATAAAAACTGCGGACACATTTAAAATGTTTTATAATCATAAACGCCCAACATATGTAAAATCGAATCTATAAACGTAACAAAGTAAACGGTGAACAACGGAGCCTGAATAAAGTTATTAATGCGGATAAAAATAAAATAGAAGTAACTACGATCAAACAAATATTTTTGTGCTAATGGAAAACTATAGACAGTGTTCAGCCGACAATTTTAAAAAACACATATACGTTAATAAACAAAAAATGATAAATTTTAAATACATGCGTAATCATAAAAAGGACAACGAAATTATGTGTGAATAAAAAAAATATATATATAAAATCAATTGCATAAAAAAAAAAAAATATATATATATATATATATATATATATATATATATATATATATATATTGTGATTAAAAAATTGCATACGCTTATTAAAGACAAATACGGTCAATTCACGTGGTAAAAAATAGGAAGACAATTAAAGGGTGACAAACATCCCAACAACAACAACAAGACAGATTTCGTAAACAACAAGGGTAATAAGAACCCCACTTCATCTCTAATCGCAGAAGAAGCCGTACAACACCAAGAACAGAACAACAAAAGAGGAAATAAAAGTAAGCAACATTTATTTTAAGAATTAGATTTATATTCATAAATTCATACATTGTACATTTCATCATCATCATCATCGGCACTACAATCGGGAGCCGGTCTTGGCCGTATTTGGCAAGTCCTGAGGGTTGATAGATTTTCCATAATGATTTATTTTGTCTGGGCAAGGTCATTAGGCTTGCGCCAGGGGCTCCCCGACGGGGAATCGAACCCCGGTCTCCCGGGTGACAGGCGGGTAAACTAACCACTATACTATCGAGGAGCCCAACATTGTACATTTATATTCATAAATTCATACACTGTACATTTATAAATTCATACACTGTTTAGAAAATAAGTTAGTTTCATGTCTTTTGGTTTTAATTAGTGGTATTGAGAAAGAATACTTTTTAAATTTTAAAAATATAGAAAATCTATTTAGAATTCAAAAAAAAAAGTCAGACGAAATACCGGCAGTCGAATTAATAAGGGAAGGCGCGAAAATAAAAGAATTTAACGGGGATGGAAGATATGACATGTCCTCCTTTATAAGGGACGTAGAGCTTATCCTGCCACTCTTTAATGAAAACCAAGCGACATGTCCGCAATAAAATTCAAGGAGCCGCTCTTCATTGCATAAGGACATTAGGACCCAATCCCACGTGGGAAGGGATAAAAACTGAATTAATTAAGAACTTCGGAATTAAGGAAACATATCACAAATTGCACCATGAAGCAGTGACATGTAACAATTCATCCGTAAGCTCATACTATAGGGATCTTCGGAGAATATTAGACAAATTAAACGGTAAATACGAATTCGATGAGAAAAAACCTAGCGAATTTTCCCCAACGTCGAATGAATCCCTTATACTAAAAATATTTTTAAATGGAATTAACCCCAATTTATCAAGTATAATTTACAGTAGGAACATAGAAACACTTAGAGAAGCATATTATACTTTAGAAGAAACAGGAATGCTTAGACATTATAACAAACCAAATAATTACGAAAATAGAACAAATAGACCTAACAACCACAATTTTAATAGAAATCAATACCCCAGACATAATGACTATAGAGAAAACCTACAAAGAGACAATAACGACCCAACACATTATTACAATAGAAATAATACATACCAATACAACAACACATACGAAAACAATTCTAGGCAAACTAGACAAAATAATAACAATACATACGAAAACAATTCTAGACAAACTAGACAAAATAATCACAATACATACGGAAACAATTCCAACCAAATGAGACAACATAATAACAATAACTACAATACCAACAACACATACCATCACAATACAAACCGGAACCAACGTTTTCCGAATAACTCTATTCAAACAAGACGAAATCAGACAAACTATACAGGCAAAAATTACACCCAAGCAAGAAACAATTCGGTTGAACCAATGCAAGTGGACCATATCTATGCTGTATTCCAGAATACTACCCTTTATTAAATTTAACACTGATTCTCCTTACACATCCTTAAAAACTTCCCTTAACATATATTACATTCTCACTTAATACATACCATTCATAAACATTCACAATATTGCCAGTTACAGCACATTTAATAACCTGCACCTTTTTATTCATTCAAAACATAGTAACTTTGATTTTCGTCCAAATTTTATTCATGTTAAAAGTCACAGAGAGCTTGTTAAAAGTTGTTTTGTTCATGTTATAATTTCCAACCAATTAGAACACAATGTTCTATAAGAAGAGGAAAAATTGTATTGTAAAGACACTTTTTTGGAGTTCAGTTCAGTTTCAGTTTGGCAGTAGAGTTTGAATTTGAGAGTTGAAGAAGTTTGAGTTTAGTTTGAATTGTGATATTAAAGTAACAACCTACAGATTGTGGCGACTAACTTTTATTTCAAAAATAAACATAATAAAAAAATCTATAAACGATAATATAATCAAATGTTTAAAATGGCTGGTAATATGAATTCATCGTAAAACCCTGAACCTCAGGCGTAAATAAAATATCCTTTACCAGAAGTAGACTTATAGTTCATCACATTCTTTTCGGTCTGCCGACGAGACACTTAACGTTATTCATTTGGAAGTGTGTCTGCATCAAAGGAGACAACTAATTGCTTTCGGAGAGTACTTAAATAAGTACTTAGCAAAAGGAACAGCGAGAGTGGATAAGAGTAAGAACAAAAAGGAAAAATAAAAGGTCCCCGTTCTTCCCTCGATAGAGGAAGCACGGCGGGACCTCAACATCTACAACACAAATCAAAACTTGAACCATGAAAATTTTCAAGTGACCAGCTTAACAGGAACTTCATCAGTAATCGAATTGACAATAGATAATGACAAATTAAAATGCCTAATAGACACAGGGTCAACAACCACTTTTCTAAACTCAGACAAACTGCCATATTACAAAAGAATAAAATTAGAAAACACAATCCCCTGTAACACTCTTAACGGACAAATCTCAATAAACACTGAGATAATAACACCATTGCCAAACGAGTTCAATGAGAAGAGCTATATGCGTTGGAAATTAACTGCTTTTTATAATAAACCATTCGATGGACTTATAGGTCAAAACCTACTCAAACCTCTGCAAGCAATAATTAACTTAGAAGAGGAGTACATAGAAATGAATAACACAAAAACGAAATTCATTAACTCTTGCCCACTCAAATACGAGGAAATACATACATTAGAAGAACCTAAAGTAAAACTAGAAAAATTAGAACGCGAAGACATGAATAAGGAAGAAAAAAGGGAACTACGAAAATTAATTAACAAAAATAGAGATCTCTTTTACCAAGAAGGACAAAAACTTTCACATACTCAGGAGATCCAACATGAAATTATAACATCTGTAGAAAAACCTATATACTCAAAAATATACAGATAGCCCCAAATACATGAAACAGAAATAAATAGACAAATAAAAGAAATGTTGTCACAAGGTATTATCAAAGAAAGTAATTCGCCATACAACTCACCATTATGGATTGTTCCGAAGAAAATCGATAATTCTGGTGAAAAGAAATGGAGAATAGTGATCGATTATAGAAAACTTTACGAAGTTTCTATATCAGACAAATATCCAATCCCTAACATAGAAACTATATTGGAAAAATTAGGGCCATCACAATACTTCACTACCTTGGACCTTGCCAAAGGATTTCATCAAGTATTACTCAAAGAAGATGACAGAAAGAAAACCGCATTTCAACGCCTTTTGGACATTATGAGTTTATACGAATGGCGTTTGGACTCAAAAATGCCCCTGCAACTTTCCAAAGATTAATAAACACAGTTTTAAGAGAACACATTAATCGAATTTGCGTAGTTTATCTGGACGATTTATTTTTAGTACGACTTTAGAAGAACACACTGTAAATATAGAAAAAGTGTTCAATAAACTTTAGTCGACTACAGAATATCTAGGTCACACTCTGACAACAGAAGGTATTAAACCTAATATGAATAACATTGAAAATATACAGAAGCTTAAATTACCGGAAAGCCAAAAACAAATAAAATCATTCCTGGGAATGACCGGATACTATCGCAAGTTTATTAAAGACTATGCAAAGGTTGCCCACGGTATGATAAAGTATTTGAAGACAAATTCTAAAATTGATAAAAAAGACCCTCAATATACAGATTCATTTCAGAAGCTTAAAAGATTGCTTATGGAAGCACCAATTTTAAAATATCCAGATTTCAACAAAAGATTTAAGTTAATAACGGACGCCAGCGATTTTGCTTTAGGCGCAGTCCTTACACAGGACAACCACCCACTAAGCTTTGCAAGTAGAACTCTAAACGGCCATGAGAAAAAATACTCCACAACGGAAAAAGAATTTCTTAGTATCGTTTGGGCCGTTAACTACTTTCGCCCATATATTTATGGTAGAACTTTCGATCTACTCACGGATCATCAACCTCTCAAATGGCTCCAAAGTAAACATAAAGGGAAAGATATAAACCCTAGATCACAAAGATGGTTGCTTAAACTTGAAGAATACGACATAAATATAAATTACATTAAGGGCACAGAAAACAAAGTTGCAGACTTTCTATCCAGAATAAATGCAAATACAGGAGAAATAAATGCCATCGATTTAGAAGAACAAAATGATAACATGAGCACAGCTGCAACAATACACTCACAAGAAGAAGAACAAAATGATCACTTTCCAATCTTAGAAACAGTTTTTAATAGATTCCAGACACAAATTATTTTGACACATACTAAAACAAAAGAAATCGAAATTATAGAAGACAAACGGAAAATGTACATAAGTATAAATGACATTGAAAACAACTTCGTGACTGATATATTTCGCAGATTTATAAAATCAGGGAAAATAGGATTTTTTTCAGAACTTTCTGACCAGATATATAACAAAGTACAACAAAAATATATATATTTTACAACCTGAAAAACGTTGGCACAAGGCTAATCACCTTGCCCGGAAAAACAAATTATTGTGGAAAATTTAACAACCCTCGAATGTGGACCACATACATGACGACGACTACGGAAACGAAAATGACTAAATCATTTGAGAATTTTCTCATGGAACGTCTGGTCACCATATAGAGTTACAGACCTAGCCGATGCCTGGACCGAATATAAAGCTGACATAATAGGATTACATGAAATAAGATGGACGGAGTGTTTCAAAGAAACGAGTATGACATTTATTAAAGCTGTCATGCAAAACACCATGTGTGTTACGTCAAAGAATCCTTCGACGACATTAAAAAACCTATTTATCGAAATGTGTAACTTAATTACACATTTCCTAAAAACATTAAAATGTAAAAATTGCAATGCAATGTCTATTGCAACATATGATAGAAATAAAACCTATTAAGAAGTAATTAAAAAGTAATTAACAAGACTTCGTGGAATCACGAAATAGGCAATTAAGCATATTGCAATACAATATCCATTACGTAGAAAGATAAGACGAAGGAAAAGATTTCGATGTAAAAATAAATTCAGTTTTAGAAGCGTCTCTCTGAAGAGCAGACGAATTTTTGACTCCAATATAAATTAAAATAAAAATATAAATTTTTATAAAATAAAATGTTTTTTTTACTATTTCACTTAAGTGTAATTTAGAAAAAAACGTAACTGGCGCAGTCGGTCAACTTATCATCCGAATATGATAAATCGAAAAAAAATTATCTACGCGACATACAGTGAACTATTTCATTAAATAAATCGAAAAAATAATCTACGCGACAAATTAAATAAATTAGTGACAAATAAAAAAAAAAAAAAATAAAAAGACATCCATTAACCTAAAATTTGTGAGTGAAAATTAAAAACTTTTTTATTTAAACAACAACGAAATAAAACACAATTATTCATCATCATCAATTCATCAATGCATCGTCATCATCAGCTGGAAGAATGAAAAACAGACAAAACTCTTATTAAGCGACTATTCACATCAAGGAAAGTCTAACATTCAGTATTTAGTGTTAGGCAAGACACACAATGAAAAATATAAAAACTGCGGACACATTTAAAATGTTTTATAATCATAAACGCCCAACATATGTAAAATCGAATCTATAAACGTAACAAAGTAAACGGTGAACAACGGAGCCTGAATAAAGTTATTAATGCGGATAAAAATAAAATAGAAGTAACTACGATCAAACAAATATTTTTGTGCTAATGGAAAACTATAGACAGTGTTCAGCCGACAATTTTAAAAAACACATATACGTTAATAAACAAAAAATGATAAATTTTAAATACATGCGTAATCATAAAAAGGACAACGAAATTATGTGTGAATAAAAAAAATATATATATAAAATCAATTGCATAAAAAAAAAAAAAAAAAAAAAAAAAAAATATATATATATATATATATATATATATATATATATATATATATATATATATATATATATTGTGATTAAAAAATTGCATACGCTTATTAAAGACAAATACGGTCAATTCACGTGGTAAAAAATAGGAAGACAATTAAAGGGTGACAAACATCCCAACAACAACAACAAGACAGATTTCGTAAACAACAAGGGTAATAAGAACCCCACTTCATCTCTAATCGCAGAAGAAGCCGTACAACACCAAGAACAGAACAACAAAAGAGGAAATAAAAGTAAGCAACATTTATTTTAAGAATTAGATTTATATTCATAAATTCATACATTGTACATTTCATCATCATCATCATCGGCACTACAATCGGGAGCCGGTCTTGGCCGTATTTGGCAAGTCCTGAGGGTTGATAGATTTTCCATAATGATTTATTTTGTCTGGGCAAGGTCATTAGGCTTGCGCCAGGGGCTCCCCGACGGGGAATCGAACCCCGGTCTCCCGGGTGACAGGCGGGTAAACTAACCACTATACTATCGAGGAGCCCAACATTGTACATTTATATTCATAAATTCATACACTGTACATTTATAAATTCATACACTGTTTAGAAAATAAGTTAGTTTCATGTCTTTTGGTTTTAATTAGTGGTATTGAGAAAGAATACTTTTTAAATTTTAAAAATATAGAAAATCTATTTAGAATTCAAAAAAAAAAGTCAGACGAAATACCGGCAGTCGAATTAATAAGGGAAGGCGCGAAAATAAAAGAATTTAACGGGGATGGAAGATATGACATGTCCTCCTTTATAAGGGACGTAGAGCTTATCCTGCCACTCTTTAATGAAAACCAAGCGACATGTCCGCAATAAAATTCAAGGAGCCGCTCTTCATTGCATAAGGACATTAGGACCCAATCCCACGTGGGAAGGGATAAAAACTGAATTAATTAAGAACTTCGGAATTAAGGAAACATATCACAAATTGCACCATGAAGCAGTGACATGTAACAATTCATCCGTAAGCTCATACTATAGGGATCTTCGGAGAATATTAGACAAATTAAACGGTAAATACGAATTCGATGAGAAAAAACCTAGCGAATTTTCCCCAACGTCGAATGAATCCCTTATACTAAAAATATTTTTAAATGGAATTAACCCCAATTTATCAAGTATAATTTACAGTAGGAACATAGAAACACTTAGAGAAGCATATTATACTTTAGAAGAAACAGGAATGCTTAGACATTATAACAAACCAAATAATTACGAAAATAGAACAAATAGACCTAACAACCACAATTTTAATAGAAATCAATACCCCAGACATAATGACTATAGAGAAAACCTACAAAGAGACAATAACGACCCAACACATTATTACAATAGAAATAATACATACCAATACAACAACACATACGAAAACAATTCTAGGCAAACTAGACAAAATAATAACAATACATACGAAAACAATTCTAGACAAACTAGACAAAATAATCACAATACATACGGAAACAATTCCAACCAAATGAGACAACATAATAACAATAACTACAATACCAACAACACATACCATCACAATACAAACCGGAACCAACGTTTTCCGAATAACTCTATTCAAACAAGACGAAATCAGACAAACTATACAGGCAAAAATTACACCCAAGCAAGAAACAATTCGGTTGAACCAATGCAAGTGGACCATATCTATGCTGTATTCCAGAATACTACCCTTTATTAAATTTAACACTGATTCTCCTTACACATCCTTAAAAACTTCCCTTAACATATATTACATTCTCACTTAATACATACCATTCATAAACATTCACAATATTGCCAGTTACAGCACATTTAATAACCTGCACCTTTTTATTCATTCAAAACATAGTAACTTTGATTTTCGTCCAAATTTTATTCATGTTAAAAGTCACAGAGAGCTTGTTAAAAGTTGTTTTGTTCATGTTATAATTTCCAACCAATTAGAACACAATGTTCTATAAGAAGAGGAAAAATTGTATTGTAAAGACACTTTTTTGGAGTTCAGTTCAGTTTCAGTTTGGCAGTAGAGTTTGAATTTGAGAGTTGAAGAAGTTTGAGTTTAGTTTGAATTGTGATATTAAAGTAACAACCTACAGATTGTGGCGACTAACTTTTATTTCAAAAATAAACATAATAAAAAAATCTATAAACGATAATATAATCAAATGTTTAAAATGGCTGGTAATATGAATTCATCGTAAAACCCTGAACCTCAGGCGTAAATAAAATATCCTTTACCAGAAGTAGACTTATAATTCATCACATTCTTTTCGGTCTGCCGACGAGACACTTAACGTTATTCATTTGGAAGTGTGTCTGCATCAAAGGAGACAACTAATTGCTTTCGGAGAGTACTTAAATAAGTACTTAGCAAAAGGAACAGCGAGAGTGGATAAGAGTAAGAACAAAAAGGAAAAATAAAAGGTCCCCGTTCTTCCCTCGATAGAGGAAGCACGGCGGGACCTCAACATCTACAACACAAATCAAAACTTGAACCATGAAAATTTTCAAGTGACCAGCTTAACAGGAACTTCATCAGTAATCGAATTGACAATAGATAATGACAAATTAAAATGCCTAATAGACACAGGGTCAACAACCACTTTTCTAAACTCAGACAAACTGCCATATTACAAAAGAATAAAATTAGAAAACACAATCCCCTGTAACACTCTTAACGGACAAATCTCAATAAACACTGAGATAATAACACCATTGCCAAACGAGTTCAATGAGAAGAGCTATATGCGTTGGAAATTAACTGCTTTTTATAATAAACCATTCGATGGACTTATAGGTCAAAACCTACTCAAACCTCTGCAAGCAATAATTAACTTAGAAGAGGAGTACATAGAAATGAATAACACAAAAACGAAATTCATTAACTCTTGCCCACTCAAATACGAGGAAATACATACATTAGAAGAACCTAAAGTAAAACTAGAAAAATTAGAACGCGAAGACATGAATAAGGAAGAAAAAAGGGAACTACGAAAATTAATTAACAAAAATAGAGATCTCTTTTACCAAGAAGGACAAAAACTTTCACATACTCAGGAGATCCAACATGAAATTATAACATCTGTAGAAAAACCTATATACTCAAAAATATACAGATAGCCCCAAATACATGAAACAGAAATAAATAGACAAATAAAAGAAATGTTGTCACAAGGTATTATCAAAGAAAGTAATTCGCCATACAACTCACCATTATGGATTGTTCCGAAGAAAATCGATAATTCTGGTGAAAAGAAATGGAGAATAGTGATCGATTATAGAAAACTTTACGAAGTTTCTATATCAGACAAATATCCAATCCCTAACATAGAAACTATATTGGAAAAATTAGGGCCATCACAATACTTCACTACCTTGGACCTTGCCAAAGGATTTCATCAAGTATTACTCAAAGAAGATGACAGAAAGAAAACCGCATTTCAACGCCTTTTGGACATTATGAGTTTATACGAATGGCGTTTGGACTCAAAAATGCCCCTGCAACTTTCCAAAGATTAATAAACACAGTTTTAAGAGAACACATTAATCGAATTTGCGTAGTTTATCTGGACGATTTATTTTTAGTACGACTTTAGAAGAACACACTGTAAATATAGAAAAAGTGTTCAATAAACTTTAGTCGACTACAGAATATCTAGGTCACACTCTGACAACAGAAGGTATTAAACCTAATATGAATAACATTGAAAATATACAGAAGCTTAAATTACCGGAAAGCCAAAAACAAATAAAATCATTCCTGGGAATGACCGGATACTATCGCAAGTTTATTAAAGACTATGCAAAGGTTGCCCACGGTATGATAAAGTATTTGAAGACAAATTCTAAAATTGATAAAAAAGACCCTCAATATACAGATTCATTTCAGAAGCTTAAAAGATTGCTTATGGAAGCACCAATTTTAAAATATCCAGATTTCAACAAAAGATTTAAGTTAATAACGGACGCCAGCGATTTTGCTTTAGGCGCAGTCCTTACACAGGACAACCACCCACTAAGCTTTGCAAGTAGAACTCTAAACGGCCATGAGAAAAAATACTCCACAACGGAAAAAGAATTTCTTAGTATCGTTTGGGCCGTTAACTACTTTCGCCCATATATTTATGGTAGAACTTTCGATCTACTCACGGATCATCAACCTCTCAAATGGCTCCAAAGTAAACATAAAGGGAAAGATATAAACCCTAGATCACAAAGATGGTTGCTTAAACTTGAAGAATACGACATAAATATAAATTACATTAAGGGCACAGAAAACAAAGTTGCAGACTTTCTATCCAGAATAAATGCAAATACAGGAGAAATAAATGCCATCGATTTAGAAGAACAAAATGATAACATGAGCACAGCTGCAACAATACACTCACAAGAAGAAGAACAAAATGATCACTTTCCAATCTTAGAAACAGTTTTTAATAGATTCCAGACACAAATTATTTTGACACATACTAAAACAAAAGAAATCGAAATTATAGAAGACAAACGGAAAATGTACATAAGTATAAATGACATTGAAAACAACTTCGTGACTGATATATTTCGCAGATTTATAAAATCAGGGAAAATAGGATTTTTTTCAGAACTTTCTGACCAGATATATAACAAAGTACAACAAAAATTAATCAAACTATTCAATACAAAGTTGAAATTTTATAAATGCACCTACCATGCAAAAGACATGACGAATGAAGACGAAACATATAGATATATTGCAAAATATCATAGGAACCAAACAGGACATATAGGAATTAACGAAAATTAAGAAGGACTAAGAAAAATTATATTTTTCAAAAATTTAAAAACATATATCCAAAAGTACATTAACAATTGCGATATTTGCAATAAAGCAAAATATGATAGGAAACCAATAAAACCAAAGTTCCATATATGAGGGTTGCCTCTTATGTTTCGGGATTTGGCAACCCTAGTGTTGCAATCCGGCAATTGACAATTTGTTCGCGTTTGTTCGCAATTGGCAATTTGTTCGCGTTGGATCCCACACAATTTGTCAATCGCCCAAAAAAAGGCTCGTGTCATTTCGTGTGAAATGGTCAAAAAATACAGTCGCGGTGCTTCGAAACACGTCTATGACATCGTGACAGGTGGTGAATCGTGGATTTACGCGTATGAGCCCAAAAGTAAACAGCAGTCGACTGTCTGGGTGTTTCAAGATGAGCCAAATCCAACAAAAGTTGTTCGCGCACGAAGCACTTCCAAGCAAATGGTCGCCTGTTTTTCGGAAAAACTGGACATGTCGCAACCGTACCACTAGAACAACGCAGAACAGTCAATTCTGAGTGGTACACAACCATTTGTTTGCCAGTTGTCTTCCAAGAAATCAGGAAAACCAACGGCCGAAGACGGATCACTCTTCACCACGACAATGCGAGCTCTCACACATCGGCTGCGACAACTGCATTTTTGAGCACCCAAAACATCGATTTGATGGGTCATCCGCCGTATAGTCCTGACTTGGCACCGAATGACTTCTTTTTATTCCCGTACGTAAAAAACAAACTGAGAGGTCAACGTTTTTCGACACCTGAAGAAGCGGTTGCTGCATTCAGAATGCATGTGTTGGAGATACCTCAATCAGAGTGGCAAAAGTGCTTCGACAATTGGTTCAAACGCATGCAAACGTGTATAGATTTTCATGGGGAATAGTTTGAAAAACAATAAAGTGATTTTCGATGATCAATATTTGTTTTTGTTCTCTAATCCCGAAATATAAAAGGCGACCCTCGTAACTGAAACCCCCAATAACGTAAATCAGATAATTCACCTCGATGTATGTATAAACAAGAGACAGCTTTTTATCGTTTATCGACAAATTCTCAAAACATGCAGTAATACTGAATTTAGAAGACAGAAATAGCGTTACAATCAT
This sequence comes from Microdon myrmicae, assembly GCA_963931805.1. Classification (NCBI taxonomy): domain Eukaryota; kingdom Metazoa; phylum Arthropoda; class Insecta; order Diptera; family Syrphidae; genus Microdon; species Microdon myrmicae. The sequence goes on from OZ007496.1 coordinate 97,990,726, forward strand.
TTAAAAAATACGACTATACTTTTCAATTAAAGGCAAACCCAAATTAATCATTTTAGACAACCAATTCAATTCAATTAATATCAAGGAATTTTTAAGGTTAGAAGAAGTAAAAACACACTCCACAAAACCAAATAGTCATACAGGCAAGTCAGATATTGAAAGATTTCATAATACATTAGGAGAAAAACTTAGAGTTTGGGAAACCGAAACATCCGAATTATCAATTCAAGAAAGACTTTTCAAATGTGTAGAATGGTATAATAAATCTATTCACTCCGTCATTAAAGCAAAGCCAATAGACGTAATAGAAGAAAAAGTCGATAAAAAACAAATAGAAAAACGTTTAAAAGATTACAAAGAAAAACCCATTAACAAACGCAATGAAAAACGAGAAACCTATAGACCAAACCAAGATGAAGGCTACGTAAAAAATTATAAAGCATTAAGGCACAAAGCCCAACCTAAATATGACAGTCGCTCGTCATTCGTCAAGCGACATACATCGTAAGACGGTGAGCAGTTTTAAAACAAAGAATATCGAGTGCGTGTGTGTGTGAATTCGTGAATAAACTGTGTTTTTCGCAGTTTGGCCGGCGTTGCACGGCGAAAAAAGAAGAAAAAAAACGAGTGTGTGTGTGTTTCGAAACCCAAATGGGCAAGACGAAGAGCGACGAATTAAAAATGGCACACTCATGTGTAGTCGCTAATTCAAAAACAATAAAAAAAATTACCAAAAGGAAGAACGAAGTGTCAATTATAGATGACAGCCAGTGGCAAATAAAGTTCGCTCAAACCTGTCAATGGAACGGCAAAAATCAAATGTGACGAAAAAAACCGTCACAGAAGAAAATATACCTGCCAAGGATACTTGTTACTCAGGAGCAGGGAACAAATTTAAGGAATTGGAGATACTGGAGTCAAACATTCCAGAAGGAGACGATGACCTAAACAGCTTAATTGCTGACCTCATCAAAAAACGCGAAGAAGTTTCCAAACAAGTACGAGCAGCCCTGGAAGAGCGAAACAAAAGACGGAATGAAAACGAAGCAAAAAGAAAGCAAAAAACAAATCACTAGCGGCAGCATCAACATTCGCTACAATTAAGTGAAACAATGGACGATCAACAACAGCATCAGAAACAACTGCAGCAGACAAAGACAGCCAAGGACGAGCAACAACAGCAACCAAAAAAGGAAAAAATACCTCCAATTGTCGTCAGTTACATAGAAGCGAAAGATTTAATGAAGTTGGGTGAGTTGACTTGTAAAGATTTTAAAACAAAAAGAATTAGTGCTGAAAAAACTAGAATTTTGTGCGAAGATCTAGAAGGTTACAATAAAGTAAAGTCTGCTTTGGGAAGGGCAAAAACCGAGTACTACACGTACACCCCAAAATCAGAAAAATCAATTTCCATGCTCTTAAAAGGAGTTGATCCTTCGTTCTCCCCAGAGGAGTTGCTCGAGGAATTAAAAACGGTTGAAACAGCTAGTTTAAAATTTACAGGTGTAAAACCGTTTTCAACTGCGAATTCTAGAAAGTGCAACCGCAAATTGCCTTTCTACATTGTATCTCTAAGTCCTAATAGTAAAGTTGATGCGCTTAGACATATAAAATGTCTAAGCCACCAAATTATAAGTTGGGAAAAAATTAGAAAATCTGAGCGCGTACTGCAATGTATGCGCTGTCAACGACTTGGACACGTTGCATCAAACTGCAATATGGAATTCAGATGCGTAAAATGCCTCGCCGACCATAACATGGGCGAATGTCCGCTTGGAAAGGAACAGCTTCCGGATAGGGAAACACTGTCATGTGTACTATGTAAAAATACAGGACACATGGCAAATTTTAGGGGTTGTCCCAAATTTCAACATATGAAGTTAAAATGGGAATCAAAACAAAAGCAAGTGGAAGAAGAGAAAAAAATTAAAACTCGTTCTTATAATAATTTCGTTGCCCCGCATGTAACATATGCACAAATCACGGGCAATTCTATGCAACGAGTCCCCGTGGAATCCTCACATACCAATGGCCGAATACCGGCAGTAGATGCGCAACCTGAGATATTAAATATGATATCGGTCATGCAAACACAATTTGCTAATTTTCAAAAAATACTGACGGAACAAATGTCCCGAATAGATATGCTCTGTTCGGCTGTGTTTTCAAATAACTCCTTCCATCAAAATCTTCAACCCTCTAACTGAACTAAAACTAAAAATTATTTCGGTGAACGTAAATTCACTAATACACATAGACAGAAGAGATAATCTAGGCAACATGCTTGAAGTCGAATCCCCTGATGTACTTTTGGCTAGTGAAACTAAGCTAAACCAAAGGCACAAAATTGTCTATAAAACCTATAAGATAATCAGACGTGACAGGCCACATTCTACTCAAGGGGGTGGGGTTGCAGTTTTAATTAAAAAAGGTCTTTATCTAATTTCAGGTGCTGGAAGCCTGCATAATAGATATTCCGTTGAGAAGTCAAAAGCACCTGTATGTGGTCTCCATTTATGCCCCTCAAGCTACCCAGTGTAAGCAATTTATCAATGAAATTGATATGCTATTTCGACACCTGAAATTAGACTCGGAAAACAACTATTTCCTAATAGCGGGTGATTTCAACGCCAAGCATAGTGCTTGGGGTAACTTAACCACGAACACAAGAGGCAATGCTTTATATGATTGGTGGCAAATGAATGCTATCGAGCGCAGATTAGAACTGTACGCCACAAGTACACCGTCTTATCCTAAAGGAAATTCATTTCTGGATTTAATAAACTTGCCAGGCACAGATCTAACTACGCGAAACTGTCTTCGCACAATCGATTACGATAGCGATCACTACGGATTTGGAGCCATAATTGAAGTCCCAAATGAACAATATTCACTAGAGCAGTTCGACCAGATCCACTCTTTTAATTTTCGAAAAGCTCACTGGTCACGCTTTGATCGATTAATAAAAAAAGAACTTCGTAACAGTGCCATAGACCCACCAACTATTAGAAACCTCCATAACGACGAAATCGATCATTACTTAACAACATTGGACGATATTATTACCAATGCAATGAATCGTTCTATACCTAAAGTTCCCCATACCGACGGTTATACTAATAACTACAGGACATGAGCAATTGACGCTTTGTATAAGCAAAAGAGCATTATGCTCTCAAAGCTGAAAAGACTTTATAGACAGTTCAGCGAGCCAAATAGTCAGGAAATAAGAACACTTAAGTCCCTAATCAAAAATCTCCAAAAATTGATCTGTGATAATTACCGTTCAAGTATAAATGAAGAGTGGAAGTACAAAATTCAAGCCATTCAAGCTAGCGGATCGAATATGTTCTCACAAATCAATAAAACTTTTCGAAAAAAAGATCAGAATGACATTCCATATTTGCGAGTCCCACGGACTCCTGAGAATTGTCAAGCAATGCTGAACTCAGGACTCAATCTGGAGCATATCAACTCCAACGAAGAAGTAATATTAGTCGAAGACCCGCAAGACAAAGTGAACTCAATTGATGTATGTTTCGAGGCAGTATACAGAGTGAACGAATCTACTCACTCCAATACGATCCTCGAAAACAACGCATTCCAGACCTACAGCTCACTGAGAAACCAACTTTGTACCTGGCGGAACCAAAACCGTAGTTTTACCACATTCAGTGAAAATAACAGAGCCGACTCCCCCAGGAGTAATCAGAATATGAATATGTTTGTGAGTAAGGATGAACTTACGAACATCCTAAAGTCAATCAAAAGCAAACAGTCTTCTGGGATAGATAGCATCCCAAATGTAGTTTTAAAACATTTGCCTCCTGAAGCAGTAAAAATCTACACTACGCTATTCAACAACGCCTTAAATAAGGCATACTATCCAACCCACTGGAAAACTGCAAGAGTCCACCCCATCCCTAAAAAGGGCAAAGACAGGACCAATCCAACCAACCTTCGCGCGATTAGCTTGCTGCCAAATATCAGCAAGGTTTTCGAGATCATAAACAAAGCACTGATGAACTGGTGTGATGAAAATGAAATCATCCCCAACAACCAGTTTGGCTTTAAAGCGGGACATAGTACGGTGCATGCCGCGTCAAAGCTTGTTTCCGACATACAATGGAACAAGACAAAGCGCCAATGCACAGGTGCCTGCTTAGTTGACTTTGAAAAGGCTTTCGACACCGTGTGGTTAGAAGGACTCCTTCATAAGTTAGAAAACCTGAGAATGCCTCATTATCTATTGTACAACATTTACGAAATGATAACGGACAAGCAATTTGTGGTAAAATGCGGAGATATATTCTCAAGCAAGACCTTCAAAATTACAAACGGTTTACAACAAGGGGCGGTGAATTCTCCCATTCTGTTTAATATTTACACCAGTGATTTAGTGGGTAAGCTTAACAATGCGATTGCATACGCAGACGACATTGTGGTATACAGAACAGGAGAGAAAATAGATGTCATCAATAGGCTTCTCCAGGACGACTTCAATAAAATAAAACGTTTTTGTAATGACTGGAAACTAAAAATTAATTTCCACAAAACCGAGACTATCCTTTTCAGAACACCTCTCTCCAGGGCCTCTCAGGATACAAAGTACAATTGGAAAAACTTCTCTATCGTAGGGAATAATAATCTCCCACTACAAGTGAAAACTGTAGTCAGATATCTCGGTATTTGGCTTGATCAGTATTTATACTTTGACAAGCATATAGCAGTCACTCTCTCTGCAGCAAGAAACGCATTTGTTGCCACAAAAAGTCTATTCCGAAGCAGCATTCTCAATCCAAAAGTTAAAATAATTTCATATTCGTCATTCATCCGACCAGTGTTGGTCTATGGCTGTCCAAAATGGTACAATATATCCCCATTCTACATGGAAAAGTTTCGCGTGTTCGAGAGACAGTGTTTGCGTTCCTGCCTCGGACTTAATAGAACACCACAGTCACGATACCAGAAATTTTACCCTAATAAAACCCTGTATGATAAATCAGGACTAACTAGGATAGACAACTTCATTATAAAAATTATTAGTGGCCACATTGCAAGGGCAATGTGCAGTGTAAATAATCTTATCGCGGGAGCATATTATCCGAACATGTACCTGGAGAGTACCCTCCAGAACGGGTTCATTCCCCCAGAGGCGTTCCTCTTCTTGGACGGAAAAGGTCTAATCCAAGATGAGGGTGGAATACCTATTATATACCACGCTTTCCGTGGTGCTAGGGATAAACGAATTGTCCACAATAGCGATATCTCTAATAGGCCAGACCGACTTCGATTCAGTATGGTGATCAGTGAAAGAGATAAATCAATAAAAGACCGAACCAACCCCAACTGGTGGTGGCTCCAAAACGAAGAAAGGACTTCACGTCCTCAGATATAATATTCAGCTCTGGCGCAGCTTCCTCCCTTCCTTTTCCTTTGCCTCCTTCCCGTTAACTTCTATTATTTTATCTTTTTTGTTTTCATTAAGCACTTGTTGTTTTGTTTTTAAAATTTTTGCATCCTCAAAAAAAAAAAAAATCTTTATTTTTTTTTGTCATAATGCCTCGAAAAGAAGAAGAGGTAGACCTCTAAGATAATAGTTTATTTTTTTTATAATGTATGTGTATTATATTAAGAATAAATAAAGGAAAATGTAAGCTGAAAGGCATAAATTAAGCATTTATATTTATATTGTATAATTTAGAGTGCTTGTGAAGAGCCAGTAAATTACATTATGTAGTAAAATTATTAAGATAGGTTTAGCATTTAGACTAAAATTGTAAAATATAAAAAAAGACTGTGAATAAATGCGTCTGCAAACAAACAAACAAACCAACCTAAATATAGAAAACTTAAACTAGAAAATATACTCCCGACAAATATAAAACGACCCACGAAATTTTTAGATCAACTAGACGCTAACTCTTACAATAATGACAGTAGCAACACTGACCCACACAACGACAGGAACATTTAGAAACAATTGACGAAAATAACCATAACATAATCACCAACCTTAATAATACATAGATATTAATAATCATCTCAACAGAACTTTCAATAAGATTAAAGAAACAGAAATAGACACAAAAGAAATTATAAATAAAAATCCCAAAAGACATGATAAGAGCTAAACATTCAATTATACCTAACCAATGAAAATTTTGAAGAACCTGCGTTCAATTAAAAAAAAAAAAAAAAAAAAAAAAAAAACTAGTAATTGTAAATAATACCAATTATAACTCTGACGAAAATGTAAATTGAATCCAAAATGTGTATATACCAAAACAATTACCTAAAAGTAAGAATAGAAAATCGAAAAAATTGAAATTAATTCACATTGTTAATGAACCAAAATAAAACAATGTTAAAGAGTTCATGTGACGATAGATTAATTATGTTAAATGGAAAATACCTAATAAATTTTAATAATTCTAATCCTAACAGTCATAAGCATTTTTAAATTGAATTAAAAACAAAACTCAGGAGAGTTTCGAACTAAAAGGGGGAGGTGTTAAGTCAAAGAATCTTTCGACGACACCAAAAAACCTATCTATCGAAACATTAAAATATAAAAATTGCAATGTAATGTCTATTGCAACATATGATAGAAATAAAACCTATTAAGAAGTAATTAAAAAGTAATTAACAAGACTTCGTGGAATCACGAAATAGGCAATTAAGCATATTGCAATACAATATCCATTACGTAGAAAGATAAGACGAAGGAAAAGATTTCGATGTAAAAATAAATTCAGTTTTAGAAGCGTCTCTCTGAAGAGCAGACGATTTTTTGACTCCAATATAAATTAAAATAAAAATATAAATTTTTATAAAATAAAATGTTTCTTTTACTATTTCACTTAAGTGTAATTTAGAAAAAACGTAACTTGTGGTGTAGGGGTTCTAGTCAGCCAAAAACTATAGCCTGCCATTACCGGATTTAATGCAATAGCCGAAAGTCTATGCACTCTTCGACTGCGAGGTGTTAAAGGTTTTTTTAACAATTGTTTGTCTGTTTCAATTTTAACCTTGAAAGTAGAGGAATGGGTTTTCTGAAATACAAACTCTGGTTTTCCTTTTACATTATTCCAAATATTTTTTGTGTATATTTTAAAATTTTCAAGGTAACTATCGCACGCGCATACAATTCTTTTACAACTGTCTTTCCTTTTACATTAATCCAAACATTTTTTGTATATATTTTAAATTTGTCAATGTAACTATCGCTTTCTTTTCCAGTTTGCAATTTATTCAAATTTAGGTTTCTTGCCACCGAACCGCATGACCGCACACGTCAAGCACTGAATTAACAAGAAGGAATCTCGTGTCCTTCGTTTAATATCCCTTTGTGTTCCGCTTCCACGATTGTTATTTCTAGGAAGCGGAATTGGTTAAAAGGGGGCTGGGCTATGGACGGTAGGGAGACTATGGCTAAATAGAGAGAAAATGGCTATGTACACTAGGATTGAGGTTTTTAAATAGAGGTTTAACTTTATTTAAATCATTCAACTATTGTGTTTGGGGATATTCTATTGTAATGGGAAATTGGTGATTTGAAGGGAGGGGAAGGATATCCACGTGAAGACACGAGATGTTAATTATTCACCATCATCATCGGCACTACAACCTGGAACCGGTCTTGGCCTTATTTACCAAGTCCTGAGGCTTGTCAAACTTTCCATAATGATCTGTTTCTTCCGGGCAAGGTCATTAGTCTTGCGCCAGGGGCTCCCCGACGGGGAATCGAACCCCGGTTTCCCGCGTGACAGGCGGGTATACTAACCAGTATACTATTGAGGAGCTTATTCATAGGGGGGTGATAATTAATTGAACTTAATTATATAACATTCCTCCCCCCTTACAAAAATGGAGTTTCATTCTTGTGTCGTATTCCAACGCCATGCTTCCTCGACGCGACCGTGGGAAGAGCGTGGAATGTCTTTTTTATAATTAATTAAAACTTCTAAATGAAAGACTTTGATTTAATTTATTTAACACTTTTTGTTTTCTCTTATTTATTTCCTTTATTTTTAAACTAAAATTATTTCTCACACAAACTGATTATTTCTTATGAACGAAATCAATCAGTTGCCCCTAGTTACCTCATGGGGGTGATTCATTGTTAACAGAAAAACGATTGCAAAACTATCGCAGCTGCTTAGGTATTTTTGGGATAACGGAAATTTGTATGAACTGTTGTTATGAAATGGATAGCTTGAAATTTGGTATGTGTATGTTATGTTGCGATATGCTAATTTGAGAATTGAATTGATTAGTATTTAAATGTATGGACGATGAAAATTGAATTTATATGCAAATGTGTTTTTGGGCTCCTCGATAGTATAATGGTTAGTATACCCGCCTGTCACCCGGGAGACCGGGGTTCGATTCCCCGTCGGGGAGCCCCTGGCGCAAGACTAATGACCTTGCCCAGAAAAAATAAATCATTATGGAAAATTTAACAAGCCTCAGGACTTGCTAAATAAGGCCAAGACCGGATCCCGGTTGTAGTGCCGATGATGATGATGTTTGAGGAAAAACGATATTAAAGGATGTAGTTATTATATAAATTGTATTAATGTATATTATGGGATTTTAGGGTTAAATGGGCAAGTAAGGATTGAGGTAAGGATTTATGGAAGACGGTAGGGCTGCGAGCACTACACTTGGAAGAGGAATGAAACTCACTTTTGGTAGTATACCGGTGTGTGCGTGGCGGTTGGCTTTACATTATTTGCAATTGTATTTAGACTATTTTTATTTCTATTTATTTTATTTTTAATTAGTCTAAATTTATTTATTTATTTACAATAATTTTTTTTTTTTAATTTTTGAGTTTACTGTATCCTGTAATAAGTTTAGTTTTGTTTATAATGTTTTAATATATTATTTACAATGTGTTTGTAATTTTATTACCTAACTTATTTTAGTTTTTTGTACTACTTAGATTTTTATTTACATATATTTCTGTTAATAATATTTAAATATATTATTTTCAATTTATTTTTAGTCTAATACAAATAAATTTTTTTTTTCAATAATTTCCTTTTTGTTTTATTTATAGAGGTTTTTATTCCCCAAACATATGTGCTTCGTATGTTGGTTCCGATTGCTTTGGTGGTTGTCATTCTATCCGGGTAACTTACCTTAAAAGTTGTTTCTTTTTTATTTAAGCCCTGCTAATGTTGGAACCTAATACAGCACTGTCAATCCCAGGTTTCATTCTCTATTCGAAATAAGGCTTCAACCTGTTATTGTGCACCACACACCCTGGAGTGTCCCGTACATCTACTACCTTGTTGCTAACGGTAGGAAGTTTGAACCGCCCACACGATCCGGTAAAAACCTCCTGCACTATATTGAGAACGTTTCCTTTCACCGTATGCCAGTTGTGACTCGAGTAGGCATTAGGTGTGTCTTTGCTTATTACGTCTTAATATTGCCCATCATCAAGTGCTTCACTGCTCGCATCCGGGGCCAGAGTAAAAGAGATTAGTGTTATTGGGATTCGCCCATTTTGGCGGCGAAACCATGATCTACCTTTTTTTTCTCAAATTTGTCTGACCACGTTAATTTGTTGAAGATATGATGCGAGCTAGCACTAGTGCATTGGCCGGTAGTCGTCTTTAAGATGCCTAAATTCATCTGACGACTTACCGTTCGAGACCAAGAGTTTAATTTATTGGAGGTGCTTCCGATGATTGGTTCTCGGATACGTGATGATTTGATTATTTATCAAATGTGGGTCCCGTTGACGTACTTACTCGCTTACCGGTTTGTAGACCGGTTTACCAGCAAGATTTCCACCTCCGAAGGGTTTATTGGTAGGCGTTCTACCGAAGCGTCCACTTCCTTGCCACCTTTTGGCTTTTGGGTTATTGCCTGCTTGTTGGAGTAACTGGCGCCTGACAGGTTTTCGCAGCCCTTCCCTTGCGTGGGTAGGGTCTTCGGGTTTTTTCCGACCGCAGTATCGACCTTGTTAGTTCCCTGTGGTCCGGTTTCCCGTTCGGCTGCTTTTTGCCTTGTTGCATTTATTTGCAAAGTCACTAGAGAAACTTTCAGGATTTGTGATTGTTTGGGGGAATTCCAAACAACCTCCTGCTGCATTCACTTTGCAATAACGCGATAGAAAGTCGTTACCCAACAAACCGTCTTCTGACAATCCTGGCAACGTGTCTACCACTTCGAAGCTACAGCTACCCCTGTATGCCTCCTCTAGACTTTCCCTTGCCAAAAAGTGTTTGGAGGATTATTGTCTTCTGGACATCCACTTCATACTGTTTGTGGAGTGCTTTAGTCTTTATGAAACTGATCTCAGCGCCGGTGTCCACAATTAGGCTCATAGATGTTTTACGGCCAATGTCCAATTGGAGTTGGACAACTGGGGCTTCAGTCGGCGAAAACTGAGAACAGCTCTGACTATTTTGCGGGTTTAATTCGGCCGGGTTGGGGAGGTTCCACCCGACCGTTTGGCGTTTCCCGACTCCCGTTGGTTTTGGTCGATCGCTATTTTGGGTGCCAGCCTCGGGGCCCAGCCTCGGGGCCCATTTTCTCGGTGCAGTCACTTCGGTCGGTGCTCTGTTCTGTACTGTCTGTACTAGAGCTGCTTCGACCCGACCTGCGCCTACGGTGCCTCTGTCGGTTTCTCCAGCCTTTTGGGATTTTTACCTTGCTTTTTGGTTCATTATAATTTGGGCCTTTTATATTTGTTTTGTTAGCCGTGCAGGTTGGCAGTTGGAGTCGAATGGGTTTTTTCCCAATTTGCCTTATATCGACACTGCTCCCACCTGTAACCATACCGGCCACAATACTCACAACAACATCGAACGCTGTACACTCTTCGGTTCGATGTTGGTTGCGGTTGTTTGGCATTAGAGGGTGGCACTTATCCCTGATTTGTTTGTCTCGTGGACTCCCTCTGCTCATGGTGTGGCCTTTGTGCAGGTGGCGCGGGATTTTGTGACGCTGGTGGTGCAACCTTCACCCGACAATTTCCTACTTCATGCCCGTACCTTAGACATGAGGTGCAAATGGGCATGTTTCGGTGAGTGATGCACTCGTCCCGTAGGTGCCCCCTTTTATGGCAGAAACTGCACGCTACTTGTGCAGTTATCGGTTGTGGTTGTCCGTCTCGGACCTGGATGGGCTTTTCTTGGTGATAATAATCACCCTCGCCCTGTTAATATCTTCGTACTCCAGGTCCGCCGGTCCTTGTCCCGTTGTGTGGTTGGTATTCCTGTGGTGGTGCGCGTGCTGGTTCGTACTGGGTTCTTTGCAGGTTGGGGGCGGCTTACGGGGTGGGGTTGTCCAGTAAAGGGTCGAGCTGTTTCGGTCGACCTGCTCGTTCGTAGGTTGTGGTTGCCTACTGAACGACTCCTGCGGATCCGGGCTATATTCCCTGTACCCCTGTTCTCGGTGGCTTCTTTCATCCTCTGTTCGTGGCGGGTCCCCTGGTCGGCTATAACTATATCGTCCACTCACCGGGTGGTCCTCTATATAGTCTATGCTCTGTGAGTATCGAGTGAGGCCCCGTCTACTGGCCACTGGATGGTCGAAGTTTCTTCGCCCGTTCACCGGGGGTTCGTTCATTTCATCATCTCTTTCTGCATGACGAGGCGGGCTGCTCCATCTGATGTGTCGTCTCGCCGGTACAGGGCGGTCAAATTCATCTCGTCTATTCGCAGGGTGGTCTTCTATATTTTCCAGTGCCTGTGAATGACGGGGCGGGCTTTGCCATGTTATTGTTCGTCTGCTTGGTACCGGGCGATCACAGTCATCTGGTCGATTCACAGGGTGGTCATCTATATTTTCCAACTCCTGTGAACGACGAGCCTAGCTTCGTTCATTGCGAACAATTCTTCTGCCCGGTGTTACGAAATCCTCTTCTGAAATAATCGTCCCCTATTAGCCAATAGCCATATCGGCCGTTTCCTCGAAATCACTACCGTGGAAGCGGAACGAAAAAGGATGTGTGACGAAAGACACGAGATTATTCCTTCTTGTTAAGAGAGCAGTGAACGCGTGTGGTTGTCGTGTCCTGAAATATTAAAATTAACGTCTAGCTGATGAATTCGGTAGTTACCGCGTGTGGTTCGTGCGTAAGAAAGCTAAAGAAAAATAAGTTATTGAAAAGAAACAAAGATTGTGTTTTATAAATATTGAAGATTAGTAAAGAAATAAAGATTGTGTTTCATAAATATTGAAGAAAAGTAAAGATTGCGTTTCATAAATATTAAGGGAGAAAGTTATAATAAAGATTGTGTTTAATAAAGAAAGATTGTGTTGCATACAGTGATTGAAGAAAAGTAAAGATTAAGATTGTGTGTCCTAAAGAAGAAAAGAAGCGCTATCAACAATCAAGTTAGATGGGGGTAAGTTTGGTGGATACCAAATATTAAATTAATTGTTAAATTAACATTCAACAGATTTCAGCCTCGAAAATGAACCACGTGGGAAGCCGGAAACGTTAGTTGACGACGAAGTTTTAAGAACAACGGTGGATGCAGACCCAACTAAATCGGTGGGGAAAATTGCACAAAGCATGGGAGTACCCCCAATGACAATAAAGCGACACCTTTCTCTCATAGGAAATGTAAAGAAACTCTATAAGTGGCTACCCCATGAACTGAACAAGTCTCAAAGACGACGGCGCCTGGAAATCTGCGTATCGCTTAGATTAAGAAAGCAAACTGAATCGTTTTTGCAACGGAAGTCACCTGGGATGAAAAGGGAATTCTGTATGATAACCGTAAAAGATCTGGGCTGTGGTTGGATGCAGGTGAAAAACCAAAACACACCCCCAAGCCCGATATTCACTCAGAAAAGGTTATGGTGACAACTTGGTGGGCATCGAAAGGACCAATCCACTTTTCATTTCTTCAACCTGGAGAAACGATAAACGCTATAAATATTGTGAGGAAATCGACATATTGCGTGCCAAATTGACTGAAAAGCAACCTTGGTTGTTCAATAGACGCGGGCCAATCCTTTTTCATGACAATTCTAGACACCATACCTCACAAGTGACGGTGCAAAAACGGTTGCAGTTGTGATTTGAAATTCTTCCACATCCACCGTTGTGTGTCCAACAAGCGTTGAACACACGCGTCAGAAACACGATGTGTCTCCTGGCGTGGTTGCGTTGGGAACACGGTGCTCTCTTGGCGTGCAGCGACGCTTCTGAAAATACGCTGGAAATGATGACGAATATAACAAAAGAATACCTTTCAACTGATGATTGATCCCGAATGCAATCCAGAATAACACCGGTTTGGTGATCACGTTTCTCGATTCCGTACCACCCTCAATTCGTCAAATAAATGAAACTCAAGTTATTCAATATTTACAGTTCAACTTGGAGTCATGATTGTTACTTTATTGACTATGATTAATTTGATTTTGTAGGATGAATGAACCCTTGCCGCCAAATAGTTTACGAAGAAGCAAGAATATACAAAAAAAAAGGAAAAATGGCTGATTGCTGACATTGTTTAGGGTGATGCCACATATAGCATTTAGGTGGTGCCACAGGTAGCATTTAATTGCGAATTCGCCGGTTGTGCCAAGGGCGATTCCACATTCCCCCAACGGACTACCATCTTTTCCGCAATCGGGATTCATTTTGCCGGCAGAAGGTCTGTGGGGCTTTTCAGGGCCCGAAGAACCTCGCATCATTTTTAACCCCATAAAAATCCTATAAGCCCCATATCTACCCTTAAGTCGAATCCCTGGCAAGATCACACAACCTTGCCATAGTATTCACCACTGTCCTAAAATGGCTGAAAACAACTCGGTTACCCCTTGGATAACCGTCATAAATATCCCATCATAGCCGAGGAGCTTTTCCTCTACACTTGGCATGTCATTTTTACTCTTCATTTACAGACCCACCGGGCGATCGTCCTGTCGACGATATTCAGCGTAGCCATCGTTGGCTACCTGCAAGCGATCGAGCGTATTTAAAATAACACACACTCGATTCATCGACCGACGAAATGTTACATTCTTGGCAGAATCAAAGTGTACACAAACACTGTCGCCATGCCCATTTAGCGTCCAGAAATACATGCCGGGCTATTTGCTGGCTTGCACATCTGCAACCCAGATTTCTAATAGCCCTGCAATAGGACATAATGAGCGGGATAAACCAAAGATCAATTAACGTTTTTTTTCTAGTTGCTATGGCGAGCGATCTTCTGTGAATTTTACATCACAGAAGACCCAATTGCCGCCGCCCTTATGCTACCCGAAACACTTCTGTCTATCCGATGTAGACAAAAGAAAACATTTTCGTCCAGGCGGCAATTTCCTACATAAACAATGTAGTCAAAAAGATTCATACTCTCAGGCAGCCTTGGGTTTTTGCCGATATTTTATCACCATCATGGGAAAACCATTCTAATGATTTATGACTGCATTTTCTGCCAGCCTAAATTTCCGTCCCTCTAATTGGCCAGATGTGTATTGGAATTTCCCTGGTACGCCAGAGGTATCCGATACTACAAGGAATGTTGAGGACGATTTCTACGAGGAGTCTGATAATAACCTTTACGGTATACATTTCTTCTTGGAGTGAGTTGTCAATATCCATAGCGGACGGTCGCACCTTTTACATTAATCTCATCCGCGTTACTTAGAGGAAGATTTCTACCACCACCGCTATCGTGTGAGTTTTCGAGAGTGCAGTTCGATTGCCTTTCTTGGAATCGATACGTTTTTTTTTTCAATAAAAAGAGTTGTATGCGGAAAGTTCTATTTTCTTCGGGTAAATGCACTTTAACAACAAAGAGCAGCGTAACTCAAACTAAGTAATTAACAAAACATTTAAAAACAAAGAACATTGTAATTTAAAAAAACAAGTAATAACAGAAACATTCAACAACCAAAGAACAGTGTCACTAGAAATAAGTAATAAACAAAATAAGTAACAGTGTAATTAAAAGTATTCAATAAAGAAAACATTCAACAACAAAAGAACTCCAGTCCACTTATTTACTTGTTCTGGAACGTGGAATTAGGGCCCGTGTCTAGGCACACCCCGAACAAACTCCACAGGTCTTCCGGAACCGCGCAGAGGTCATAAAAGCAGTTGAAGACCTCATTGCCTCAAAACCCAGCACTTCTACGAAAAAGGAATATTTGACCATGTATTTTTTTTTTTTTTTTTTTTTTTTTTTTTTTTTTTTTTTTTTTTTTTTTTAAATATCATTTTTTATTTCTTCCTATTATTATAATTTGGGCTCCTCGATAGTATAGTGGATAGTATACCCGCCTGTCACGTGGGAGACCGGGGTTCGATTCCCCGTCGGGGAGCCTCTGGCGCAAGACTAATGACCTTGCCCAGAAAAAAACAAATCATTATGGAAAATTTAACAAGCCTCAGGACTTGCTAAATAAGGCCAAGACCGGCTCCCGGTTGTAGTGCCGATGATGATGATGATTATTATAATTTACTTACTCGCTAGACAATAATGAATAAACTCTAGCTTATGTTATCTTATTTCTTAACTTACTGGTCCTCTGCGGACTCTCTAAGTTACATGCATACGCTTAAAGCATGAAAATTTGTCTTTCGACATTATGATTATTTTGTTTACATGCATTTTTATGGAACTTAATTAGATACAAAGAAAATGAAGAACAGAAAAAACTTTGTTTTTGTTATTTTTTTTTTTTACCTTATATCTAACTTAAATACTAAACAAATTTTTTTTTTTTTTTTTTTTTTTTTAATCCTTAACTCTATCCTAAACGTAGTATCAAGACTTCGAAATACTAAATCTATGTAAGCTTTCCGTAGTTTGTTAGGCTTTATTATTATTATTATTATTACTTCCCTTTTTTGTCAGTTTTATAAGGAAACAGGTTTTTAATTGCCACTCAGCCACCAAAATCTCTGGTGTTGCTTATTCGTGTCTTTTCGGTCTTTCTGTGCTACTGCCCTACTGAACTGCAAGCGCTCTTCATCTGTGTGCGCAACTTCTCGATTATAACATATTCGTTTATCTGTACCTGACCGACGCACGTGATAAATCAACGGTATAGCGGATTCATTTTGTATGAGGCCGTTCATGTCAAGACTAAGGAACGCTTCTGGTGGAATAAAGCCATTGCGACGTACCCCCTCATAATACGTAGTGTTTGGGTAATATGCACCAAAAATTAAATCGTTCGGGGAGCTCATTGATCTCGCAAGATGCCCTCGGATCAGCTTGATCATAAAGTTATCCACTCTGTTTATATTGGCCCCATTGTACAACGCTTTATTGGGATAGTATTTTTTGTGATCGGATTCAGGAGTCCGATGTAAGTTGAGACACGTCCTGAGGCATTGTCTCTCAAAAATCCGAATCTTTTCCATTAAGCTAGGTCCCACATTAAACCACACTGGACATCCATATATGATCATCGGTCTGATTAGAGCCATGTAGCATATAACTTCAACTCTGCTGTCAAGTTGACTACTATGAAACAGTCTTTTTGTCATAGCATAACCTTTTTTTGCCCTGGCCAGCGCAGCCTCCACATGTTTGTTAAAATATAGATACTGATCCAGCCAGATGCCTAAGTATTTGACTACATTTTTGGTTTCCAGTGTTTGTTGGTGTGGTCCCATAATAGCTAGCTTTCGCCAGTTTTTCCTGGTGTCCCTGGTAGCTTCAGCCAGTGGTGTTCTAAAGAGGATGGTTTCACACTTTTGGATATTGATTTTGAGTTTCCAGTTGTCGCAGTATCGCTGAACATCATTGAAATCCCCTTGTAATAATCTGTTAATGATTTCAATTTTTGGAGCTGTTCTATATATTATCAGATCGTCTGCATACGCAATAGCCTGATGAAGAGACCTTATTAGGTCGCTAGTGTAAATATTAAAAAGGATCGGAGATAACACCGCTCCCTGTTGCAGACCGTTTTCTATATTGTAGGTAATGTTGGAGGTCACATTGCCACTTTTGACGACGAATTTCCTTTCATTCAACATGTCGTATAGTATATACAGTAGTGGTTTATGAATGCCTAGTCTCATTAGCTTGTAGTATAACCCTTCTAGCCAAACGGTGTCGAAGGCCCTCTCCAGGTCAATCAAACAGGCACCTGTGCACTGTTTCAGATTTTTATGCCACTGAATGTCTGAAACCAGTTTAGCTGCGGCATGTGTGGTTTCATGACCAGCTTTAAAACCAAACTGGTTATTTGGAATAATATTATTGTCCTCAACCCATTTAAGTAGAGCCTTGTTTAGAACCTTCTCGAATACTTTACTGATATTCGGTAACAAACTGATCGAACGCAGATTTTTTGGGTTTGTTTTGTCTTTCCCTTTTTTTGGTAACGGTTGGATGATGGCCGTTTTCCAACGTACTGGATAGTGTGCGTTGTTCAGAGCGTTGTTAAACAAGACTGCATATATGTCAATTGCGATTGGAGGAAGATGTTTGAGTACTATATTGGGTACTCCATCGATTCCAACTGATTTTTTGTTTCTTAATGATGCAAAGACGCCATGGATGTCTTCACTAGTGATCAAAAGGCTGTTGGCACTTTCTACAGTCATCTCGACGTTTGCCGTATTTTCATTATTGAATTCAAAAAACCTTGATTTTCTGCTCGCCACTGTGAAATGTCATTTCGAAAATGACGATAATTCAGTAAAACTCTATCTTCCAAGCCATGGTTGCGGCGAATTACTTCATTTGTCTTGTATAGTTCTTGAAAGACGGCCCCTACAACATTCACTTTTTCCAAGGGATCTTCAAACACAAAAACTTCGTCATTTAGGATGGCGTTGTTTGTGTCTATGCCTATATTTGAGCATTCGTTGGTTTTCGTCAGTTCGTGGTATTTGGAGACACTGAATCTCGTTTTCATTACTCCGTCTAAATATTTTATTAATTTGTGGAAACATACTACGGTTGTTGGATTTTACCGCCCGAACTTTGTTGTTCCAATACAAATTTTCTGATAGCCTATAGTTGGCTTTTATCAGCTGTTGGAGATTTTTTAATCTGGACTTCAGTGATATTATCACGTTGTTTTGACTGTTTTTATCAAGAGAATTTATTCATTTAATTGGTCTTTGTATGTTCACTGTCGCTGTCACTTATCACACAACAAAACACGGCGCGAAAACAAAACTGTGCGGTTTGGAGCGTCTGTTACCATCAATGGAAACGCTTTCACTGCGTCAACTCCTAGCGTGATTTAATTCCAAATTTATTTCCTCTTTACAAAAATTTTCTTCCGTTTTAAAATAGCGCACCAAATTTTTTTTACACTCTCTCAACTAAAAATCGAAAATAATGCACTACTACTATAAAAACCACCTTTCACGTCTAAATCTGAGAGACAACTGATTTGACCATGTATCACGTTGGAAGAATGTCATAGATGCCAACGAATCCTATTTTGATTGAATGAAAATTTACGGAAAAATAGTATTGGCTTTTAAACTTTTACTATTAACTCGGACATTTCATGTGATACGTGGCAATACCTTGATATAAAGCAGCTTTTGTGTTCTTCCGACGTCACAGTATAGAAACGCTTACCAGCTTCCGTTACACTATGACTTTGTTTACCCTCAGAATCTAATTTTCCGTGGCTTTTAATCTAACACTCAGTAATTGTGCTGAACTGCCACCATAGTAGGAATCATCAGTTGAACTTAGATATACACAATCAAACGCATGACACGACTTCCAATCAACACCATTCAACGGTATGTGAGAATAATAATCCCGAGTCAAAAAAAAAACGTCAACTATTCTAAGCGACCTCATCAAAATTGACCTAGAAGTCAACTCATGAAATCTGTTTCCAATTCAATTTGCTTTTCTACTTTATGTGTATTTTAAAAGTATTCAATCGAAGGTATGGTCGTTCTTACCGCTCCTCAACCCAATCATTTATCGCAACCATATGCTTCTACATTCAACAGCAATTTTCATTTTGAGATTCCGATTTCCTTCATATCAACTGTCACACTGACACATTGCCGATCTTTATTCTCAGATATTCTAAAATTAGCTGCTTGGCCTTCATCTTCACGACTTCATGGAAACGACCTTACATCGCAGTCAAATTTCGAACCGTTGGGACGCCTCCATTCTCAACAACTCCCACAAAAAAAACGGAGAGAAAAATACGTTTAAAAAAAACGCTCACATGACGGAATTTCTCTCCTTTCCGAACCTTTCGCATTGCCAGACAAACTCTGACAGAAATCCACTCTACTCTCGCCCGGCAAAAGCTTCAATTTCATCCTTCACTGACAGCATATTTCATTCCAGATCCTTCAAGTATTTAAATATGTTTGTCGACCGGCGAATTTTTGACAGTCGTGCCATTTTTTGTTTGCAGTCATTTTTATTAATTTATTCTCATAACAACGGTATTTCGATATGGTGTTTATGCAAATATTCAGAAGCAGACTTTTGGCGATTGAGCACATCCTGGGAAGGTAATATTGATCCTTGTTTGCAGTAAACGTTTTTCACGTTTCGTTGATTCGATTTATCCGCCTTTGATGTATCTGGAGTCCCTAAATTGGGTCCCAGTGGTCCCACAACCGTTATTGCATTCTCTCAGGACATATTTGTGTAAGAACGAGTAATTGTGAACGCTCGGTGTGGACCTGGATGGATGCGATTAAAACCAATGAAGAGATTTACTTTGATGAGAGGATTTCAGAATAGCATGACGATGGGATATTCCGTACTATATTAGCTTGTAGCTCATTCAAAGAGAACTTAGCTGGACAGATGTTATGGATACCTATAAATACGTTCAGGAATACACGTTTCGTTTGCCTTTTAGTTGCACCCATACCAAAAATTGGTATTGTTGGTAACGTTTGCCAGAAAATTCTTAAACTTCCTTAATTAGACGATTTTCAATGATAATGAATATAGGAAGTCAACCGTTTGATAGGTAACTTTAGCACTCAAGTAGACTTGTTTGTGTACCTTTTCTTTTGCGATTGATAGTGCATCCCAACATACGCGGAGTCGGTATCAGAGATTATTCTTCTGGGGATGGAGATGTATATTCCACATTCCATCAAACGAAGTTCATCTGATAAATCGTGGTTTGACAAAAAATGCGAGCTGATTACAGCGGCAAAAAATAGAGCTTTTAAGCAATGGCGCTCCAATCCCAACGATGTTAACAGAACGAATTTTGTTAGAATCAGAAACGCGTGCAACCAGGCGATTGATACCGCGAAGAAGACTCACAACGACAGGGTGATCAATAAGCTCCTTCGGAGCCCAACTGGTTCGTGCTCCTTCTGGTCAATAGCAAAGGCTGTCAGCAGTAACTTTGCTTCCTCCTCTTTCCCTCCGTTGGTGACAGACAGCGGGACGTTAGTCACGAATCCAAAGGATGAAGCTAATGTGTTCGAAAATTTTTTTTCCGCGAACTCAAACCTCGATCCCGGCCTTTTGGAGCCACCTGTGATCTCGCCGGCACAGTCTTCCATGCGGGATGTGAGATTTCGTCCGCGCACTATTCAACGCATTCTACGTGAACTGGATTGTAGGAAGGCATCCGGCATTCCGCTTATCTTATGCACGGAGGACCTTCCCTGCCTGCTGGAAAATCGCTCGAGTTCAGCCAATCCCTAAGACGGGAAAAATATGTCTCCCACAACATTACCGTACGATAGCATTACTGTCTATTTTATCTAAAGTAATGGAAAAAGTCATCAATACAGAGTTGATTAAGTATTTGGAGTGTAACGGTCTTCTGAATGATCGTCAATACGGATTCCGTGACAGGCGGTCCACAGGAGACCTTTTGACACTTATAACCGACATATGGACATCTGTGATTGAACGGCATGGTGAGTCAAGGGCGCTCGCATTAGATATCTCCAAGGCTTTTGACCGCGTCTGGCACGGGGCATTGCTGAGCAAACTTCATTCATATGGACTTTCCCAACAGCTTTGCGACTGGACGAGGAGCTTCCCCGAGAATCGATCGATCCGGGTTGCTGTGGACGGCGAGTGTTCGGATCTGTATCTTGTTAATTCGGGGGTGCCCCAGGGTTCTATCTTAGCTCCAACCTTGTTCTTGCTTCACATAAATGATTTGTTGGAGACAACGGATAACAAAGTGTTCAGTTTTGCGGATGATAGTACGCTTGTTTCCTCCTTTTCGAGTGATCGGCCGATTGGTGCATCAACGTCACACCAGCTGAGATGTAGACAGATTGACTCTCTGAACCAGGATCTAGATAAAGTCCTGCAGTGGGGAAAGGCCAATCTTGTCGACTTCAACGCAACGAAGACCCAGTATACAACATTCACAAAGAAAACCGGATCATCGGTTCCACAGCTGATGATGAGTGGCCGGCCCTCGAGGCTGGGGAAAGTTTGAAATTGTTCGGCGTCACGGTCTGTGGGAATGTATCATGGTATAAACACGTATCGGGTATCGCCAGATCAGCCTCAGGAAAACGGAGTGTTTAGAGCAAGAAATACTTTACTCCGGCCCAACTTCTTCTCCTATATAAATCTCAAATTAGACCCGCGCTTGATTATTGCTCTTATGTTTGGAGCTCGGCTCCTAAACATACCCTCGACCTACTTGAGAGCGTACAAAGACGAGCGATCCGCCTGATCGGGGACTCGGCGCTGACGTCGGGACTACAGTCGCTATCACATCGAAGGCGCGTGGCCGACCTCTGTCTGTTGTACAGATATTATCACGGGTGCTGTTCTTCTGAGATTCTTGGCATTGTTCCACGCAATTCGGTTTATATGCGCTCCACAAGACAATCCGACGGATCTCACCCGTTTGTGGTTCATCTCCCGACAGCGCGAACATCCCTGTATCAGAACTCGTTGCGTTACAGACCGGGGAAGCTGTGGAACTCCCTTCCCACGCGAGTGTTCCCGGAGCGTTACAACCTGCAACTGTTCAAAAAGAACTGCAACAGTTATTTGATGGCATCTCGGGGCGCCCACTCGACGCTATAGGTTTGCCTCTCCCGAGAGAAGTCTAATAAAAAAAAATAAAAAATCCCAACACATGATCTAAGTACTGTTCTTTCGAAGACCTCTAGCTTCCCTGTCAGCATGGGGGAAATTCTGTGAGGATTTTGGTGTTAGGTTGTTTCAATTGTGTTAGCCGTTGTAGTGGGAGAGTGGTGATGCCCCCTTTTTTTGTCTCCAAAAAAATTAAACATAATTTTATTATATTTTCTTTGTTTTATTTTCAAATTAAACTTAATACTATTCACTTCAGTTCTTAATTATTTAGTTCTTAATTACTTTAGCTTTTTTTCCAAAATAAACTTAATACTATTCACTTTAGTTTTTAGGATTAATATCGTTCACTTTAGTTCTTATTTATTTAATTCCTAAATACTTTAGCTTTGTTTTCCAAAACAATCTTGATTTTAATTTGACAAACATAGATTCGCTATTTGATTCTTTTTCTGATTCGGGGAAAAAAGAGTGGCGGGTGGCCGATTTAAACGAGACAACGTGTCCTTCATCTTGTCTCTGGCTTCTGGTCATCTTGCGACACCTAGAATCGCCCACATTCGTGAGAATGTTGGGTTCGGTCTCAAGATATATGAAAAAGAGGGGGGGGGGGGGTATCTAAGGATAATATGGACTGGGTTAGTTCGGATGTTCTCTAACTCCTTGGACGAAGGGATGGTGGGAGGGAAATCATACAAGACCTTCGTCTTGGTCTTGGGTGCGGTAGAAACGTACGTCTTTGCCGTCTGATAATCTGGTCTGTGTCCGCCATGTACTGTGCGCGCCTGTGTGTAGAAAGTTAGGAGTAGATCCTATAAGGTAGGTCAAGGAATTCTCTACTGTAGAGAGGAATGTTCTTTCGAAGGGTGCTTTCTTCAGTTTTGTACTAAAATAGAAGTTGTGGTGGCCGGATCGGAAGAGATCGCAGGAGAGAAGGGTCAAGAACGCGAGACTCCCGTACAAGTAGGTTCTCGCGGTTCTGAATGATTTCGAGGTACTTGTATGATAATTATAGCAAGTACTGTTCGATAGGGATAATGGGGCCACCTTCGTATAGGTGAGAGTTGGCGTTATGACTACCGTCAGGTCTTCTGGAGTACTTGGTGTATCTTCTGACGAATTTCCTTTCGAAAACTCGAAGTCTTTCCATCTCCACCGAGGATATGGAGGACCATATGGGGAAGGCGTACGATATTCCAGGTCGAATTTGTTGCTTATAGCAGATAAGTTTAACTTTGGTGTCAACTTTGTTGCTCCACTTCAAAATGTTGTGCAGTTACTTAGACGAAGCGAAGCCCATTTGAATGTTGGTCACAAAAATTCATTTTTGGGGTAATAAGTGACCCCAAAATATTTCATCCTTTCGTGTGATCTAATCGTAGTATCTCCCATTTGTATATGACTATTCTGTGAATATCGAGAAGAAGGTTGGGAGTGTTTACTACTCAGAATTATGACCATTGCTTTGGATGGGTAAAGTCGAATTATCTATCGACTGTAATACTGATACAGTTCGTTCAGGTAACGGCTGAGTTGATTTGTTGCGAATTTAGGACTTTTCGATGGCGTGTAAACTAGGACGTCATCTGCATAGCATATCTGGTTTACTCTCCCATCCGCAGGGCGAGGAATATCTAAAGTTTAGGTATTAAATAGGATACGGCCTAAAATGGAGCTCTGTGGCACGCCTGCTGCGGCATTAAATGTTCGGGATATCTTTCCATGCACTCGAACTTCGAAGATTCTGTTTCGAACGTAGAATGTTGATGATACAACACAGCGTTCTAATAAGACCTGTGTTCAACTTTTTAAAAACGAGACCTTCGATACACGTCGGGTCAAAGACATTTTTAATGTCCAGACTCACCGCAGTGGTGGGTTCCTTGTTAAAGAGGCGCACACAGATGTGGTTTTGAAAACCATTCAGACCCATAGTGGTGTTGTGCGCTCTTCTAAATCCAAATTGGAAATCTGGTATTGAGTTCCTGGCATTGATAAAGTTATTTAGCTTCTTGTATATACATTTTTCATATATTTTGGTGATGCAAGTAGAGAGCGAAATGGGGCGAAATTTTAAGACACGGTACGTTGGTGCCCCAACTTTGGCTATTCGACAAACAGTAGTATCGTTTCAAGCTTGGGGAAGGACCCCATGCTGTAGGCATGGTTGAGCAGAATGGCAAGCTTTATAAAGGATTAAGCAGAAAACCTTCGCAACGAGTGGTACGAAATGTCGATACCGGGTGACATCTTGGGGTTTTCAGATTTAACTAGGTTCTGTGGGTATTTGGTGTGGCGAAACTGTGATCATTATCAGGTGTGTGTATGCACTGCTAGCTGAGTTGAAGACAACTACTGGCTCGTTAAAGTTGTCTAGTTCATTGTGAACCTCTGAACTAATGATTGCATTGGAATCCGAGTCGCGATCCTCGAGGGTGACTCTGCTATTATTTTCAAAGATCTCTCCGATGATATTTGCTTTATTGGTGCTACTATTCACAACAACACCTTTCAGGATGATTGAACCAGTGATTTTAGACGTGCCACATATCTTTTTAACATTTTTGTGCACATTATGGTCCATCTGAGGACTCCTCGATAGTATAGTGGTTAGTATAATATACCCGCCTGTCACGCGGGATACCGGGGTTCGATTCCCCGTCGGGAAGCCTCTGGTGCAAGACTAATGACCCTGTCCGGAAAAAACAAATCATTATGGAAAATTTCACAAGCCTCAGGACTTGCTAAGTAAGGCCAAGGCCGGTTCCCGATTGTAGTGCCCATGATGATGATGATGGTCCATCTGAATATCCTTCAGTTTGTCTTCCAATGGTTGGGTTCGATTGTTTTGGATTTTCTGTTTTATCAGTGTACCAATATTGTGAATGATGGATCGCAATAATGGTCCACTTTTCGTAAAGAGGTGTCGATATCTCATTCTGCAGAGCTTTTTACGCTCCCGAATGAGACGAAGACTGAAGTCGTCGAGGTGAACCTGATAAGTCTTTCAATTTTGTACTTTGGAACATAAATCTCCGAAGTTTCAACTAGAATCTCAAGAGTCGAGTTGCAGGGTTATATATCTGATCCGTCGTTGGGTTCCTGTCAGTGGAAAGAGGGGATTGGTGGGGTTTTTCATTCAATGTGATATTGAAGTTCTCCTTATTTGTGTGGTAATAGTCGGGTATGTATCTGCGATTAGCCCACGTTGCTCGATAGCTACGAATGAATGTGGTCACAGTTTTGTGGTCAGATACACCCGCGATACTTGGGGAGGAGTGATTTGTGGAAGTAAATATTTGCGGAAATACAATTTGTTCATAATTGATTTATCTCGCGTACAACCCATAGGTGTGACTATTTCGAAGTTGAGAGCATGGGAGTTTTCGTGGTACCATTGGTACACTTTAGCGTCATTTGGGCAATAGACGGAGTAGTTGCAGTGGAGATCTCTGAAGTTCAAATCGGGGCCATTATTGGTTTTATGTGAGTGGTATACAGAGTATATATGCACTCCAGCATTATAAGCCAGATACAGTTCATCTCCGGAGACTTCTATGGACTCAAAATGTGGGAGATCAATAGCTTCATGGCGAATACTGCCATTAACTAGTATACACGTGTCATCTCTGTTGATGGTGGGGCCTCCAGTGCGGTTTCGATCCTTCGAATAATGGAAAAGTCTAGAAGTACGGGACAGTGACATGGGTGCAACCTATCTCGGTTACAAGAACTACATCCGCCCGATAGCGAAACAAAGGAGTTAACATGTACAAGGATAAGTTTAATTTTGAGGTCTATTTTGAAGCGTATATATTATATATGCCGTTTTTTCATACCCAATTTATCCTGCAGAATTGCGACATGAAACAAATTGAACATTGACATATACCTAGTGGAAAATTATGCTTACTAAAATCAGACCTATGCGTGGTAGAAGTCGGTGTGCCGGCACGGGCACTGGTTCACTAACATCCCCACCGTGAATTATTTTTACACCCAGAGAAGCTGGTATGGCCGATGAGCAGAATGTGGAGCGGACACAGAACAAAAAAAAAATAAACACAGCTTTGTTGTTTTTTTATTGTTATTCAAGAACATTTATTTTTCACGTACAATTTACACATTTAAGGAAGCGCACTTAACCGACTATTTGTATGTTCGGTGACCATGGTTCGTTATTGTTCTTATACATGGTCTGTTAATTCACTTGGGTTTGGTACCAAATCATAAGTTAGCTACGGTAATTCACGTCGATATTACTTAAGTTATTTCTCCAAAGAATAAACTCGACGGCGTCCATCCGCAACCCTGGTTCAAGATCAACTAATGATTCAACCCTCAGTTCGGGGTAAATTTGTAGTGTGGTGAAAAGAAAGTGAAATATTCCTTTGGATAGTGACCAATGGGAGAGGATCTCTGGTAAATAGATCCTAGCGAAGGGCGGTTACCTACGCAGAGATCACTTTGTTTACCCATGCCGCGAGCTCATGGGTAGACGAACCGTAGAAAAGAAATTCGAACAGAGTATAGCATCTATGCCGGCGCAAAGGGTCGAATTGTTGTGTGAATATTTACACTACTAGAGAATTCGGTTCTTAACTGGTAGGCGCGAGTTGCGATATGCGTTGTCGGTTGGACAAAAGGCCGCCGTGAATGCAGATAAGCCAGGAAAATCTGCTGCGCACATGTGTGGCAGAATACGTTGGCAGGCAGGGGCACCGACACTGTTTCCATGATTTATTGCGGCTACTTGGTACGGTAACCGAATTGTTTTTTTCCCCGGAAAATAATGGGATGCGTTGATGCATGCGGCAATGCCCTTGGAGGAGAAATGTGTGCAGGTGCTAATGCAATTGCATTAGCGAAAAACAATGGGGTTTTTGGAGCTTTAGGACAGGAAGTTTAGGGGTAATTGGAAAGGTAAGTAGTGGCGGTAGTGGAACCGCCACCCTCCCATGCTCTAGGATGTTAAATCTATTCGTTAGTTCGTCTTGATATTCAGCACTTTTGCGCAGGTCTTTTATACAGTTTATCAGTGTCGCGATTTTTGCTCGTCTCCCGTGACTGCCCATGTGGGTTTGCTGCGTGCCGACTCCTGATTTTGCCCATCACTTGAAGGTGATCGGAGTCGCTATCTGCTCCTCTTTATGATCTTACGTCAAGGATATTCGAGTGGTGTCTTTTTTGTATGACAAAGTCTATTTCATTATGCGTTACGCCGTCGGGTAATATCCATGCGGCTTTATTGATTTGCTTGTGCTTAAACATCGTGCTCTTCACTACCAGACATTTTGACGCTGCGAACGTAATAATTCAAATTCCATTATCATTTGAAACGTCGTGTAGGCTTTCTTTTCCTAAAGTTGGTTGGAAGATATCTTCCTTCCCAATTTTCGCATTGAGGTTCCCGAGGAGGATTTTAACCTCAAATGATGAGATCCCATCAAATACTTCCTCTAGGGTCTTGTAGAACGTGTCCCTCGTTTCTTCGTCCGAAGATTCTGTTAGGGCGTGTACGTTTATAAATACATAATTGTACCATGGTCCCTGTATTTTTAGCACCGACATTCGGTCATTAATAAATTTCACATCCTTTACTTGGGGCGTAATCTTCTTGCTTATGATGAAGCCGGTTCCGAGATTATGTGTATCGGTACCTCCACACGCCTGTGTAAATCCGTTGGTTTTGAGTACTTGATGGGGCAGTTGGACTTCCTGAAGCGCGACGATGTCCATTTTATATTGCTTCGCGTTTTCCACGACCGTGTGTATCGCGCCTGGCTTATGTAGCGTTCGAACATTCCACGTGCCGACGCGTATATCCCGCTTTTTCCGTTTTTCTCTGCGTCCTCTTTTTGTCGAGTCACTGTTTTCTTGATGATTTTTCCGTTATGGTAGTGTCGGCTCATCACAGCTACGCCTACCGGCTTTTTCGTTGGATTGATCATTCATGTCGTGGGAACACTCTGGGGTTTCAAACAGTCCGCCATATCGGAGCCCCTCTTTGATATGGTAAGGTCTGTTTACTGCTCTAATTCAATCCGGTGTCAGAGAGGCGCCGTTATAATACAGCCGATGTACCTCTGGCTGCAAACCATCCAATGGCCACGGTGACGCGTAACACCATAGATTAGGGGTGGTAGATCCTTGTGTTTTACTCCTCGCTAGCCTGTCTGACATGGGTGGCCCTACTGAAAGCTTATGCTTCTGTCAGCATAGCCTGAGTGATTAACTATAGTTTAAGCCACGTCAAGGTTTCTACCAAGCGAGGGTTTCCAGGAAATATAATATTACAAATATCTAAATCTCATTAAGTCTTCAGCAGATAAAAAAAAAAACTTTTTGGAAAATGTTAACAAATAACATGTAAAGAATTATAACCAATCTATTATCAGTGAACTGTATTATTTATTGTAACTCTTAATTCTAGATCTAATAAATGCAGTAAATAAAAAAAAAAATTAATTCGAGAATCGGTCTCGATTGGCGTCCGAGGTGCATGGACCCCAATAAACCAAATTAAAATTGAAATAAATAAATAAATTTAAATTTAAATTTTACTTATTATTGTATTTTTATCGGGCCTGGCCGATTCTCAGATCCCTATTCAACAATCGGTCGTCACTCTCCCCTCTGGCCTGAGGAAGCACGATGACGACCGCTACAAGCGTTCTCGGGAGTGGTCTATCAAACAGACCGTCGTCCTTTTAAGGACACCGAGACGCGCTCCCTGAGAGAAATGCTACTATATCTTCGTTAACAACAAAATTCGTAAACATTACAAAAGGAACCGATTGGTTATACGCTTCAAATGGAACTAGCTTCTGGGAATTGAAACACGGAATTCGATTAAACGATTCCTGGAAAGGCTGATCATAATATGAATTTAAAGTCGCGCATTCCGTGATTTTAGGAAACAATGAAAACTGTACAATTTGTAACGCATTTGCATTGATTGTGAATATTTTATTCCATTGGATATATGTAGATTAAGCGTTTGGGTATCGGTGTGGGTTATATTCGGATGTAGGGAAGAGTAGGGTTTTGCAAAACACCACATTTCTACCATAGTAGTTGCTGGCCATATCCTTTTCGTTTGGTTTATCTGATGTCACTAACTATGCATAATATACAATTTTATTAATTAGAGTCACTGTTTCCTTTTCAGATGTGTTTGTAGTCCCATTAAAACACGTAGCTTGTTTCATAATAAAAATGTGAAGATACTTAGTCTCTTTAAAAATGCCATTATCAAGTCAATTAATGTATGAAAGTTATCCAAATTCACTGCGGTGTTCACAGAAACGTACTTAAAAAGTTAGACTTAACCATTTGCCTTTCTTTTACCCAAAAATAAAACAAGTGCCTTGCAGAAAGGAAGTTTTCAAAAACTACAAACCCATTCAGCCCGGAACAACAAGGTACTTATATTGACATTATTCTAGTTCAGTCATCTCTATATTTCGTAGTATTACACAGTTGCGGTGTGGCAAAAGTTTCCTTCGAGTTTCTGGTGCAGAAAAGTTTGATCCTGCGTTGATTGTCCTTCGTTTCAATATATTTAATTCGGATAATCTTCCTTCCAACTTCCTTCCTCCAATTCTCCAATGGTATTTCAAGCTTCTCCCTCGTACCTACGTCCATCTAATAAAACTTCCGCTGTACGTGCGAACCCTGGTGTATCAAAGTTTCACCTAAATTGTCTTTACCAAAGCAGCATTAATTCCACATTCGGTCACGTACTGGCTCTTGTTAAGTATCCAGAAAAACAGAAATAACAACAAAACCCTCTTCAGTGAGATGCTTCCCCAAAAATCAACCCACAATCACTTTTGCCGCACGCTCAATCGTTAAAACGTTTCGGGGCCATAAACTTTGCTTGTGATTATATTTGGAACACAGCTGTGGATTGTTAGACTTGGATTCCAGGTGAATACGATAGAACCTTTATGCGTCACACACGTACTTCGCTTAGCAATGCTATCCGGGGCTGGTTACCGCATTGACCCCCAAGTTCAGGGACCATTGCTATTATAACGTATGGTAACTTCTAGTCGAAGCAACCACTATTATCCTTGGTTATCGATGAAACGATAACTGTTACCCTCATAATGACCTTTGTTACAAGACACGAATTAATGACGGGCGCAGATAAATAGGGGTAACAGAAGACTTACGTTCAGCTATCAAAATGCGAAGGTGAGGGCAGATTGAATCATTAATCACCTTCTACCGCCATCAACTAGGTGTAACGTGGTTTGTCTGAGTGATAGGTTCTTGGCTAGACCAGACAAAATAAAAAGTGGGTAAATAGGATGCATGCGCATGTGTGGAGTGGAAAATCAATAAAACTTTTTTAATTGGCATCTTATGATATCGTAGTAAAGTTGCTAATTACACATAGACAATGGGAGGAATTTACTCACCGATAAAAAACCATACGTGCGCCTTTCCATATAGCTGTTGTTTGTACATTTCACATAGAACACGTCGTGCGGCAACTACGTAAAAAAGTCCTACGATTATTCTAGCGTCCTGGCGCCTTAAGTTTCGTACTGCGTCTGTTGGATCGGACAGAAATGATTGTCTAGTGACGATTTCGACGCCGGCTTCCATGCATCGATTCTCTAGGTCTTCGACGGTCTGAAATAAGAATGAGAATACCAAATAAATTTTTTTTATTGTTTTATATGCTTCTAAAGCACCGTAAATCAATATCAGTACCGAAAATTGTGACCGCTTCTGGAAAGCTTCACTTGGCCTGTTAACGAACAGTTGTGAACTTACCTCAAGTCAAGGTCACCTATGTCTTGATTAGCAGGACAGGCAAAGGTTATTTAATATAATAAGCCTCGTCGTTTTTGAGTGTGCCTTTGTTTCCTTTTTTCCTTACAGTTCGTGCTTCGAGGCATCACTTAAATGCGCGTGCTAGCAACACTAATTGTAAGAGCCATTTTCGCGGTTTCATCGGAAGACATTCGCTTTTGTATTTTGATACGGAAATAGCGGGTAGCAACATTGAACTGGCTTTTTGTATTTTGATTTCCTTTGTTCGCTTATTGTTTTGTCAATCAGTGGCATAAATAAAAGGAACCCTGACAAAATAAGGCTGCCGAAGGAAACATTTTGATGGCAAATGTAGAAGAAAAACGACGTTTAGAGTGGGGTTAGCAATACTAAGCAAATTACGTTCGTCGTCAAATGCTTCTAACAAAAATGTTACACCGTTCCTAACTTTCTTGAATGCGAATCACTTTCTCTGACATTTATTTTAATGTTGAACTAAATGAGGGTTTCGACATTAAGTCAACGTTGTGGATGGCGAGCGAACACAGACAATTTTTGAATGAATGCGAATCTTCTTTAGGGCTGTTTTTTATTGTATTTATTCGTTAAATATTTCTCTTCCGGTGATCAGTTTGAGCCTCAAAGATAAACAAAAAGGAATATTTGTTCGCCTGAATTGCTGTCACAACTGTTGTCGACTCCAATTTTTCAAGATGGAGAAGCACCACTTTACGTTTTATATCGCAATGTAGAGATAAAAACAAATTGCTGGTGAGTACCTTGGATTTTGTCATAACTCGGAAAAACAAAGCTTCAGATTTCGAAATCGTACTCATACACAAGATATTCCCCAAGAATCTCAAAATAGGTTTTGCCTTGTGAATCCATTCTATTAACGGATTATGATAAAATTATACACCCCCAAATGGATCCTTAAGAAAAAGAAAACTGCAACTAAATTATCTCCCATAGGCAATCATTGTTTTCCTTTTCAAAACCTTATTATTTTCCAAAGTAGATGACCATCGTCCTTAAAATTTCTTTCTTAGTCTGATTTAACATACGTTTTTCTCCATTTTCTATTATTCTTTGTCAAATTTTGCTCTTTGAAGTTTATACATATGATTTTCCATGAACTCAAAAAGTGGATTTTTACATTTTTTTTTGTTTTTTTGTTAACCCTACAGGAGTATAGACCAGTATGGTCCTACGAGAAAGTCAACTGGGAAGATCTGTACGACTTTTTGGGAAAGTAAATTGGTCGTTATTTAATAACGATGTTGTCTCTATAGAGAGCACATTGACAGACACGATTCTACTTGGAATGGGAACTTTTATTCCACATAGGGTAAAGTGTATCAAACCCAAGAGAAATAGCTGGTTCCATTTCGGGTGCGGGGAATCCATTAAGACTAACGAGTTAAACTTCGGTTGTATAAATCAAATAATACTGAGGGCTAGAAATGAATGCAATGCGCATGTTCAACGCGCAAAGTTCTTACATGACAAGATAGTCAGGCAAGAAATACTACACTCCCCACAGACAAAGAAACTTCAAACCATTCGTGAAAAACATTCAAAATTCGGTTTCATCATCCATTCCATTCCGGGGTAACTCAATTCTGGACATTTTTTTTGGTGTCCAAAAACTTCCCCAAATCACTACTCCCTATACTATATTCTCTATACCACATGGAGAACCAACCTACAATACCAACCAATCTTGACCGCTAACAGCGCATCACCTCAACCCAACTCCCCATTCAAAACCTGCAATACACACATTCGCAACCATGCAAAACCTGCAAGCGCATCCATCCCGAAATTGCAAGAATCCATCTCCCAATCCGCAATGCAAGGCATTTCCCAAAACTTCCAACACAATACAATTCAACAGAATATATTCTAAATCATCCCCGCATACATTTTCCCAAAATTGCTTCGGTCAGTTCTTTACTTAACTCATATTCCCTCCTTGCGACCAAGCAATCTTAATTTCCCCGGAAATTCATATGCTGTAATAAAACGCATATTCACACGTACAACGGAACATTAATCATCACCACCAACTACACCGAGCCGCATACATTTCCCCGAAATTTCTCGATTAATTCGCTATCTAAATTATATCCCTTGCTTGCACCCAAGCAATTCCAATTTCCCCCGAAAACCATTTCGGTTCCCCTTCTACCAAAAATGTGTAAAACCACATCAATTCCCTACAATCAAACCGTATGCATTTTCCCCAAAAACCACTTCGGTTCATTTCCTCCTTAAACTATACTTCTCGCTTGCAACCAAGCGGCAGCTAATTTTCCGCGAAACAACCATCACAACCATCCAGACCCTTGATCATACTTGGCTATGCCGCCGAAACCAATTTTCCGGTACACACAACCAACGAATCCAACTCAGCTTATACGGCGATGATTCCCCGGAACTAATCCCCTATACAGGCATAGCAACTCTTCTCGAAAGTCCTAGTAAGTGGCAGTGAATTTAGTCATATTTATATGACTCAACCGCCACAACACGATGAATAGATTCTTTCCATTTATTAGTCAGTCGAGATCCATCCCCCAAACGGTGCACAACCACAGGAGTCACACTGCAGTCGAGAGCACGCGCCCTCAAGGTCGGGAGTGTTGGTTCGCTTTAATTCATTCGCGCAGCCGAAGTTTTTTTTTCCTCGAAGAAAGTTTCGCGAGATACGACTTCCTCTTATTGTTTTCGCTTGAACTACTTTTACAAAGATAAAATAACGACCAACCCGCCTGTCGCGCTGTCAATAAATGTCGGTTATTGCGTAAGCCGCTGTCTCACTTCGAGGCGAAGGGAAAGAAGAACCTAGTGCGAAAAGGACACCAACACTTGTGTAAGCTTTAATAGACTAAATAAAAGGAAGAACATTTCAACAAAAAGAAAGACGTATGGACTAGTGTAAATTTAAATGAAGGAAATAAAGCATCAACCACAATAACGGTACGTGAGTGTTTATTTTATTTCTTGTTGGTGAACGATGGTCGGAGTGGTTTTAGACGGTGGAAGGTTTAGTGAACTCAGCGCCCTTGTCGGCGCATTACAAACCTACCTCACAGTGTATCTGACCACAATGCTATGACCACGATCATTCGCAGCTACCGAGCATCTCGGTCTCATATCAGATACATACCCGATTATGTACGTACAAATTCGGACAACTTCAATATCACATTGAACGGAAAACTCCACCAACCCTCTCTTCCCACCGACAGGAACCTAAAGACGGTTGAGAGAAATAACACCACAGCTCGACTTCACGAGATTCTAGTGGAAACTTCTAAGACTCATGTCCCGAAGTACATGGGTTACTGAAAAGTTTCCGACCTCAATGTGAAGAACGCAACACTCATCAATAATAGCTAGCGAAACGTAGTTGTGCATCTTTTGGCAGTTACTCAACAGCATTTCAGTCATTTTGGACGCGTAGTTTTTATTTGATAGTCGTTTGACTGAGTCGATGTGAGTGTTTTTGTGAAAATGGACAAAATTGAGCATCGAACTGTCATTAAATGTTTTTTTTTGAAAGGCAATACGCCTACGCAAATCAAATATGAGTTCGACTCTCTGTATGGGGACTCTGCATCATCATTTACCACACTGAAATTTTGGGCAGCTGTATTTAAACGTGACCGTGAGAGCTTGGGACACGATGGACATTCGGGACCTCTAGAAACTGAAACAATTGACGATAACATCGCTAAAGTTCACCAAATGTTGCTGGACGACCGCCGAATTAAAGTGCGAGAGTTAGTAGGGGCTATGAAAAGGTCCAAAGAACGTGTTTGTCACATATTAATTAAAGATTTGGGCATAAGAAAGCTGTCCGCGCATTGGGTGCCGTGTATGCTCACGCTAGACCAAAAACGTGTTGGAATGAACACTTCCAGCGCTCTGTTGGCGCAGTTTAGGCACAATAAATTTGAGGCTTGGTGCCGATTAATTACTGTCGATGAAACTTGGATACACCATTATATGCCCGAAACATAATTATAGTCAAAACAGTGGACTGTAAAGGGGAAATCGGCTCCAAAAAAAGCAAAAACTTTCCAGCCAAAAAAGGGAAAGTGATGGCGACTGTTTTTTGGGATAGTCATGGAGTTATCTTAATCGGTTATCTTCAAAAAGGAAAAACCATTACAGGAGCATACTCCGCATCATTACTTGACCAACTGAAGGCAGAAATTACAGAAAAACTGTCACATTTGCAGAAAAAGAAAATCCTGTTTCACCAAGACAACGCGCCGTTTCACACCTCAGCGGATTTTACGGTTTGAACTGCTTGTCCAAGCGACTTCTTTTTGGTCCCCAATCTAAAACTTGCGCTCATAGGACAGAGATTTTCGTCAACTGAGGATGCAATCACCTTCGTGAACAGTTATTTTGCAGACAAAACGGCGAGGACTATTTGGACGGGCTAGCGAGATGTGAGCATCACTGAGAGAGGTGTGTAGAGTTACAAGGAGACTATGTAGAAAAAATAAATTTTAAGAAAAAATGTCTTGTATCGAAAACTTTTCAGGCCACCCTCGTATAAACTTGAAAAGACTTATCAGATTCCCCATGACGACTCCACTCTTCGTCTCATCCGGTAGCGTAAATGAAATCTCCGTAAATAATTAATCACTAAATAAGCGAGTTTAAAAGTAGACGTCCGTAAATAATTAATCACTAAATAAGTGAGTGTAAAAGTAGATCGCCGTAAATAATTAATCACTAAATAAACTAGTGTAAAAGTAGATTTCCGTAAATAATTAATACTAAATAAGTGAATGTAAAAGTGACAACAATAATAAAGAAACAAACAAAAAAAACAAAGTATAAAATTGGTTGTTTTATTTCGTGGATAGTTGCGGTGTTCCAACTTTTCTCGTTTTAAAAAAAAATTCCATGCAAGGCGCTTCCGTTTCGTCTTCTTTCAATCTATAGTAATTGAAGAAATTTCGTTGGCATCCTGTTGGTGGCTTCACACCCATGCAGGACCCAACCAACTTCTGAGCGAAGCGAGCGGTTCTTTCTTGTTACTGTAAGCCCTCAGTTGTCTTGTCCTATCAGTATTTTTGGCTACCCCTGCTATAGATTATCTGGTCTTAAATCTTCCGCGGGTGTCCACGCCTTCTGATCGTCTCCTTCTTCTTCTTCTTCTTCTTCTTCTTCTTCTTCTTCTTCTTCTTCTTCTTCTTCTTCTTCTTCTTCTTCTTCTTCTTCTTCTTCTTCTTCTTCTTCTTCTTCTTCTTCTTCTTCTTCTTCTTCTTCTTCTTCTTCTTCTTCTTCTTCTTCTTCTTCTTCTTCTTGCTCCGAAAGCTTCAAATAGTCGAACGTTCTTACTTCAATCAACCGTTTGTCCTTCCCGTGGACGTATAGCATTTGAAATAATAGTGAAGAAGAACGTGTGATTCGAACTGACGCTATGAAAGTTTGAATCACCAAAAATTGTACATAACCGTTACCCATCAGGCTACTGGCCGATTTTAGAACCTGATTCTTAAACTCGACTATACTCCACTGATGTGAATTGTTATGTTATCGCTAAGGTATACGGCTCTGATGTATTTTTTATTCGATTTTTCGTTCGGTGCTCTTCACTATTTTGCTTGTGAATTGTGTGTGTATCTGTTAGAGTCGCCACAGACCCCTTTGGCCTTTACTTGTACCCTCTCTGAGTAACTTTTCTTTATGCTGTGCCCGCAGGGAGTTACTATATTCTAGTTTGATAATTCCGTTTACAGTATCTGTTCATACACGTCACCCATACCACCCGATATGGTTTTATAAGATTTTGCAGTTTTTAAGTTATACGAGTGTGAACTGAAAGGTTTCCGACCTAACAAAGATACAACACTTTTTTTTTTAATTTATTTTTATTTTTCTATATAGTCACCTTGTAACTCTACAAACTTCTCCCATCTCTCTAACCCGTCCAATAGTACTTGGCGTTTTTCTCCGCAAAATAACTGCTCACGAAGGTGATTGCCTCCTCCTTTGACGAAAATCTCTGTCCTCCGAGCGCAATTTTTAGATTAGGGAACAAAAAGAAGTCGCTTGGTTAAGTAGTTCAAACCGTAAAAACCGCTGAGGTGTGAGACGGCGCGTGGTCTTGGTGAAAAAGGATTTTCTTTTTCTGCAATTTTTCCCTCAATTGATCAAATAATGATAAAAAAATATGCCCCTGTAATGGTTTTTCATTTTTGAAGATAATCGATTAAGATAACTCCATACCAATTTTTCCTTTTTCGTAGCCGATTCCCCCTTTGCAATAGACTGTTTTGACTATCTTTTTGTTTCGTGCGTATAATAGTGTATCCAAGTTTCATGAACAGTATTTAATCGGCGCCCAAACTCGGATTTATTACGCCTAAACAGAACGCGTTGGAAATGTCCACTCGAGCACGTTTTTGGTCTAACGTGAGCAAACGCGGCACCCAACGCGCGGACAGCTTTCTCGTGCCCAAATCTTGATTTAATATGTGACATACACGTTCTTTGGACCTTTTCATAGTCTCTGCTATCTCTCTCACTTTAATTCGACGGTCGTCTAGCACCATTTGGTGAACTTTAGCGATGTTATCGTCAGTTATTGCAGTTTTTGGACGTCCCGAACGTTCATCTTCTCCCAAGCTCTCACGGCCATGTTTAAATTCAGCTGCCCAAAATTTCACTGTATTAAATGATGGTGCAGACTTAGCATACACAGAGTCCAACTCATCTTTGATTTGCGTAGGCGTATTGCCTCTCAAAAACACAAATTTAATGACAGCACGTTACTCAATTTTGTTCATTTTCACAAAAACACTCACATCGATTCACTCAAGCGACAGCCAAATAAAAACTGCACATCCAAAATGGCTGAAATTTTGGTGATTAACTGTCAAAAGATGCACAAATACGTTCAGTATATTTTATTGACGAGTGCTGCTATCTTCACATTGAGGTCGGAAACTTTTCAGTACACCCATGTATATGCAAAATCTACACTTACCAGTTTTAACTGCCCCTAAAACATAGCTATAAGAGTTCGTTGTCTCACACAATGTTTTATGTTAATAATCGGCAATTATTAATATTTTCAAAGAACGGACATAATCAACCGACTTTGGAAAGGTTAAATGTGGCGGCACACACCTCTTTATTGTAGTTATCCTTTTCAAGAAAAATATTTTCCGTCTCACTGTCTAATTCGCCTTTGAAGGAACAGTCTAAGTGTCTAAAATATTAAGTTTTCTCAGCCAACGTGTTCTTTAGTGATAATTGAACCTACAAAAATCTAGGTGCAACTCATAGAAATATAGGTATATATTATAGTTCAAAATTTAATTGCAAAATTTACTTCAACCCCAAAAGAGATAAAGTCGTTGCTACATTTTTCAAACTTTTCAGCACTAGGACAAGTCTTCAATTTCCTTAAAATCGATTTCAAACCGACACACGGGTTCGTGCTCATTCACTGTTCACTGGACCTGTCTCAATAATTCACGTTTACAGCATTCTCCACTGCAACGTAATCATTAACCAGGGAGTCCTCTTTCAACGCACATGAGAATGGCTGAATCCTTAAAACACAATAACGAATTGCATCTATTTTCGATCAGACAAAATAGTCTTTCAATCTTTTATATGCGTCTCTGGGGCCCCATCAAAATTCAAGACCAACCAACTGAGCGCTTAATTGCACCTTTCATCGATCTGCAACGTGCGTCCTTAACAGATTTATATCGCTTGTCCTCGATGTTGCCGACGTTGCCTTCAGAATTATTAAACACTGCAATTGTCATCAGAAAGGAAGCCACCTTCACCACTACCGACGACGATGTCATCCTTTGTACTTTGTTTGCGTTTCGCTTTTATTCGTCTACCAAATATGCAATTGATTGGCGAGAGCGCTGAGAGATCGTGCGTGGAATGTTGTAGAGATCCTTGTGGAAGGAATGCCTTAGATCGATTGGAATTGTCTTTTCAAGAATCAATGAATGTTGTTCTTGTCTAGTCAGTGAATCCTTTGTTTCTCTATATTGTTTATGACAACATGTCCCTCGTCGAATTCCCTTTCGGGAGTAGGAAGCATCGATTCATTGAATAGAGAATAGCATCAGCAGCTGTTGCAGTGTGACTAACTGCAAGACAAAACCGGAAAATTGAATTTCACTTCCCTCGTGTGTTAGGTTCGTTGTTAGTCATAGACACATGAACGTCGAGTATTTTTTCCGGTGGATATGGATATATATCTATGGCAATTTTTGGTCCGATGAGATCCATTGAACTACAATTGATTCTATCTTTAACTGGTTTGTTGCACACTGAAATTCAACTCGAACAAAAACATTGAAATATACGGAACGGCAACGAAATCTACTTTCTATGGGACTTCAATGAGCAGTACCTCTGCTGGAATGATTCTTGTGTGGTATCTTTTTAGGCCTTGTGTGATGACTAAAATGCGTGAACTGCAATTACATTTGCTTTTCCAATTTGATTATGGCAGTTTGGGGAAAAGATACCTTCAAACGACCCAACTGTTAACAATGGAATTCTGAATTTAGTCTTTGGCCGTTATTTCTTAAATTTTTTCAGGACTTTATTTTATATGGTTCGGATCGTTCGATTTGTGTCATATACACACTGTTTTGTTTTATAATATATTACCATTTGTAACGTCATAATGCCTATTTCATAGCAACTCTGGTCTCTATACCCAGTAAGCAATTTTCAAATATGTTCTCTTTTTATCACTGAGCAAATTTTGCGATGGTAAAAACGGTGTTGATCGCTTAGTGTTACGACCTTACCTTGCGAGTAGGGCCTCAGAATATATTCACACTTAGGCCGGCTTGTCGTAAAATCCGACTCAAGGCGGAGTAGTAGGTCCCAGCACCCTGCGGCTCCTTGAAATACCAGCCCATCAAACTATACGCTTCGTGAAATGATCGGGGGAAATCTTTGTTCACCTTTCGGAGCTTTGCTGGTAAACCGGTTCGTTAAAAATTTTGTTTAGCTGAGACACCACGCTTTACGTACCGCAACATCGTGGAGAAATCTTCGACTATATTTCGGTCGTTTGGCTGATGGCCCGGATTGAAGTTGAGATAAGTCATGATGGTATTTTCTGAGATAAAGAATTCTGGATGTAAACTAGTTCGCCATTTGGTTCTTCTTGGAGACTATGTCAGAGGGAACATCAGGCAAATGTTTTGATACGAAACCGAAATGTAAACAACTCGTCTTCGCGTAATCGAGTCCGCCCACGAAACATCGTCGACGTTCAACAAGTAGCGACATTTTGTAATATCAGAGGTGTGGCGGTTCCGAAAACGCCACTGCCTACTTGCCCAATTATCCCCCAAGTTTCCTGTGCTGAAGCCCCTCCATTCCATTGTTTCATAATTGCTAATTGCTGCTAATTACATTTAGCACCCGTAAAAAGAATTTCACCTACAAGGTCATTTTTCCTTGCATCAACTCATCGGCAAATATGTTCCCAACAAAGAATTCTAAGCATTTATAATCCAATGCACCACTAGAATTCGGAGGAAAACTATTCCGCTTGCCAAGCAATTTTTTTCCCTCATGTGCACCCTAATCTTCCCACATGCACAAGTCTTGCAGACCCTTTGTCCAAGGGACAAAAGCAAATACATACATCTAGCGTCTAGTGCCATAAACTGAATTCCTTCGCGTGTAAACATGCATAAAAATTCGTTCAGCAAGATACGGTACACGACCACCCATCGTGTACCTAAATTGCTTTAACAGCATAATAGCAACACGGCTATTTACCCAGCTGCCATAAACCGACAAGCGATTCGTTTGTTGAACCGACAAACAGTCACCGCATCTTAGGCGTTATCAACGAAACCAAATTCTCCAGCATTTCCTAATGCAAACACGAACCCGGTTTCTACTGCAGCCACAGACGCCATAAACATCCAATTTGCTTTTAGCACCATTTCCCGGATGACTAGCGGTTTATTTATTCAACTGCAATGCACAATATAATGCCTTTTGTCCATCTTCCTTTTTTTTGTCAGCTTCGTTTCTCATGACGCTCGCACACGAGTAAAACAATGCATCTCGTTTTTCCTTTGTTTCACCCCATGGATAAACACGGTGATGGGTACGATCGCACACATACCACCATGATCTGCATTACGAGATCCGGTCCTCTGTTCCACAAAGAGAGACTTTACGTCTCTCTTGTGGTAGGTAAAACATGTCCTTAGTGGAGAGGAAATCCACCACCATCGAATCGAGGGTGAATCAAGAACCAGATTCTAACACTGGATTGAGTCGTTTTCCATCCGCTGACCACAATGGTCATGCCGCTCCCGCTGTCCGTAGCGCTGTGA
Source organism: Microdon myrmicae (assembly GCA_963931805.1). Classification (NCBI taxonomy): domain Eukaryota; kingdom Metazoa; phylum Arthropoda; class Insecta; order Diptera; family Syrphidae; genus Microdon; species Microdon myrmicae. The sequence continues at coordinate 98,031,887 of OZ007496.1, forward strand.
ATACGCGTGTTGTAAAAACTACATTTAAAGAAAGCACGAGTCTGATCGGCATCAAAATCAGCAAGAATATAACATCGCATTGACACGTATCGAATGTTGCCAAGTCCGCATCCAGGAAAATGAGTTATTTTTTAGAGCCAAAATCTATTTTACTCCGACTTAACTTCTGCTCCTCTACAAGTCCAAAATCAGGTCCGCAATTGAGTACTCTCGCACCTTTGGGGATGGGATATGGCCATAAAACCGAAATTGTCTGACGACCTATTGGGTTGGCTGGGTAAACACAAGTAGCCAAATCATCATCATCGCTAGTGTCAAGGGTTAGGTACCTCGCCGTGGAGCCGTGGTTACGTATCTTAACTCAACATAAAAATGTTAAGTTATTTATCAGGCGCCGGGAGTATACTACCGGCTGTGCCAATTTGTTAAAGTTATTTTTAATACCAGTGGGAAGGACGGCCTATCCTTGTTGTTTCGTATCCCAAGTGGAGAGTTAAAGAAAACTAACAAAGATTTTAGTTTTAATCTTTTGGTTTATTATGTTATCTTAATATATTTTTCTTTAGAAGCAACAGGCCCACTGTACTTTTACGAGGACGCGACCTTTTGTTCTTACAACTCAATTAACTCTTAATTATTTATTCAGAGTAAAGGGCCCGCCGTACTCATGCGAGGCCGCTACTTTTTACTCTGATTGATTAGCTCTTAACCATTTCCTTTGGAACCACTCCTTTTATACCCAAATTATTGGGGGAGACTCGCAGATTATGCACTCTATTCTTCCCCACTTAGCATGACCACCAACGAATAACCCATATTGAGTCGAATTGCCTGAGAAGGGTCATTTGCATTGCTTAATTGCTATCGCCACTTGATTGGTCTACTTAAGGTGCAGCGGCTTTGGCTTAAACAATTATATCGCTTAATTGATATTCGCTCTTGATCGCTTCATTTAAAGTACAACAGCCCTCGTTCAAGCAATTCGTATCGATGAATTCATTGGCGTCCCGTCGTTATGCATATGCCTGCTTTTCGCAGACCTCAGCACTGTGGCGACAAATCCACAGATACGTGGATCCCAAGTCCCGAACAATTTCTCGACGCCTGCACGGCGATCGAAGGACACGACCCAGTATAGGATTTGTGTACCGATTCATTAGCTGGATAAACACAAGCGGTTGGCACAGCTGCGCCAGATGTCGACAAACATCAAATACCCGGCGATAAGCAAATTGCCGTAAAACAATCCGTCGGCTAGACCTTTGTCCCTGCCGCAATGCACTTCGCCTAAACAAATGCCATTGCGGAGAAACAGCAATAAACGAAAACACTGTTCCCATAGAGCAAAGTAAATACAATTACCACGGTCCCAGGATCGCCAAGAATAAACCACACACCCGAATGTTTGCAGAAGGAACGCAACAGAAGGCGTGAAAATTCTGGCGGTCCCAGAATGATCTACAGCAAACAGGCGGCAACCTCCGTGTCTATGTGTGTGAGTGCATCCACACATCTGGCCTGCGACAAAGCGGAAACCGCAGGACCAAAAAAAGAGTGCGATCATCCCCGGTGGAGAGATTCTCGATTAAGAGAGAATCACCAAGAAAGGTAAAAAGGAAAGAGAACTATGGGGTGAATAGAATCATCCCTAGAAGGAAAATGTAATGAGTGGACATATAGAACCCTAACGAGGAGGTTGATCTGCGCAACGCGATAAAACGAAAAAGAAACTGTTCGACCCGAAGTTTTAAACCTTTTAAATACGCGAGTTAACTTGAGTATTTTCACTGAACTGCCACCAAAGGCAAACGCCATAAACGTATATATTCGACGTTCAACGCACAGCAATTCAACGCGCGAGTTAACGTATGAATCACCCAACCACGATGCACCCTCATGTTCACCTTGAAATAAGAAATTCATCTAACAACAACTAGCGTCTGCATTTTTACAATCTTCCAGGAATGTGTTTCCTATTCATTCCTTAAAATATTTAACATTAAAATTGTGTCTAGACATCATTTACCTAGATCCAAAAAAAAAACCCAAAATATAAATGCTAAGAAGCAAAACATATGTATCTATTACGTTGGGTCATTAAAAACACATTAGGAGATTCCTAGGCTAAGATAGAATTTAAGTATAAATAGCATAGAAAAACTGCAGAGAGTGTCTCCACCCAAACAACAATCATCGGCCCATAAGGAATCCACCAAACAAGCCAAGCCAGCACCGAGTCCCCTGCCTGCCCAGCACAAAAACGAAAGACCACCGCCAATCTACATCAGGAACCCGACCAGCACCAAAGCACTAATTCAAACCCTGCAAAATGCCCTGGGTCACCGGAATTTTAGCACCAATGCAAAAGGATCTAGGACTTCAATAACAGTCAGATCATTACTCGATCATGATAGGGCAGTTAAAAAACTGTTGGAGGAGCAATATCAGTTCTTCACCTTCCAGCATCCGAACAGCAAACCAGCTACCTTTATTATAAGGCACATCGATCCCGAATGGACCAACGAAGAAGTGGGCCTGGAAATCGCCAGGATATGTCCACAAATAAAGATCAATAAGCTGGACTACTTCCAAACACCGTACATGAGGACAAACAACGTAAAAAACCTCCGGATCATACAAATCCCACCTAATCAGGACATCAAGCAACTTAAACAAATTAAATATTTGTTTACCCAAAAAATCGCAATCGAAGAGCCCCACAAACAAGAAATTCTTCATTGTAAGCGATGCCAAGAATCAGGACACTTGGCGGTCTCATGCCACCAGCAAAGACGTTGCGGCAGATGCGCAGAGGAACACGAGCTCGAGGAATGCAAGGTAAATCCACAAGGCCTGGAACCTGAAACAATACAAACCGTCAACGCTGATGGATCCATTACCAACAAAAAGATCACAGTTAAATGCTGTAACTGTGGGGGCCCTCATCCGGCAAATTTTTCCCAATGCCCTCAGAAGCTAAAACTTCTGGAAAGACGGAAATTAGCAACAACTATTAAATCAACAACAACAACAACAACAACAACAACAACGAAACCAACAGTATTGCAGGAAACGAAGTCAACCCGACCCGGAATATCGTACGCGGATGCAGCAAGAGGAAACCTCAACACTACCACTCCCCCTAACAACAATACTGAAAACTTCAATCTGGACATCATGGGATACATCCAAAGCTTACAAGCCATGCTACCTTCGCTGAGGAAGATGTCAGAAATAGAGAAAAAAGGTCAGATTCTTTCACTAATAACTTCCCATATTCTTTCCAGCTCTCTCTAAACTAACCATTATCTCCCTCAACACAGAATCCATTTACTCTAACATACGTAAGCAACACCTCCGGTTGTTTGTTGAAAAATTTTCCCCAGATATCCTCTTCCTTTCAGAGACCTGGCTCAAACCAAATTCCCGAGTTTCCATTCCCAATTATACTTTAGTTTCTAACCCCAGAACTAATGGATCTCATGGAGGTACCGGCATATTAATTCACAAAAAATTTCAATACAGTGAAATTAGATTCACCTGTATATCCAGCATTGAATACACAGCAGTAAAACTTTTCTGTGAGAACAATAAAGTGCTCGTTTTAGCATCCATTTATATTCACCCTTCACGACAACCAGATTTCCCAGATACTGACATTTCGCAGATTATCCAACAGTCCGTTCCCGCTCCATTTATAATCGGAGGAGACTGGAATGCTCGTCACACAGCATTCAATGATAATAAATGCAACAAATATGGTCGCCAATTGCTAGCCCTCCTCCAGTCTTATCCATATACTTACATTGACTCCCCATTACAGCCAACTCGTGTCTCTAGCTCAGCCAGGTCAACAATCGACTTCTTCCTCAAGTCCGACGATGTTTATTCAGCGGGTCCACCTACAGTCTCCTTTATATTTCCTTCTGATCATGGTTCCGTTCACACCACGATCCAAATCCCCTCTTTCGAGCCACTATACTCGTCAAACCCTGTCCCAAACTTCACCAAAACAAATTGGAGAAAAGTCAATAGGGACATAGCGATAAGTTTCTCTGACTTGTATATCCCTGAAGCATCTAACTTACTCCCTACTGAAATCGATCAAGCATCTTTAAGAATAGAGCAAATTCTTAAGGAGGCTCTCAGCAAAAACACCCCGACAACCATTCCTCATAACTATTTAGGAAAGCCTTTTCCCAGCATCCTAACCAAATTATTGCGCCTTAAAAAGCAGCTCCGCCGTAAACTTCATACAAGATACTGCCCCTTTATTAAAAGCCAAATCCAACTCCTATCCACTCTGATAAATGAGCAGTTGAAAAAATTCGCAGATGAAAACTACATCTCCACACTTAAAAATATCAAACCAAATCGGGATCTCTTCAAAAACATCAACCAATTAACTGGTCGTAAATATAAACCCCGAATAGAGCATCTCATTAACCCGATCAGCAATAATATTGCCCGGTCCGATTCGGACATAGCAAATTGCCTCGCAGAACACTTTGCAAAGATCCATGAGCAAAATAATTCTCTCTCAACTCCTGGCTTCGAGAACACAGTAAACAAATACATCTCAAACAGATTATTCCCATCTTTTACTCCTTTCATCGGTGAATTCAACAACACAAACATAGCTTCACACCCCTTAGACACTACAAATTTTCTAACTGCGGACGAATTATCCGAGATCGTAAGATCAGGAAATAACAAAAAGTCAACTGGATTAGATGGAATCCCACGTCTTCTATTTAAAAGGCTGCGCCCACCGAATCTACTTCCCATCCTCATTCTTCTTAATCATATAATTAATGCATCGCACTTCCCAGAGAACTGGAAAACCGCGGTAGTAATTCCTATTAAGAAGCCCGGTAGTAGTAATAGCCCTTGCAATTATCGTCCAATATCCCTATTAAGTACACTAAGTAAGATACTGGAACGCAAGATCTACCAAAATCTTCTCTCATTTGCCAATGAGAATGCCCTCATCCCTAACTGTCAGTTCGGATTTCGTAAGCGACATTCCACATGTCATGCTCTACTAAAACTTACACACGATGTTACAACTGGTCTCCAAAACCAAAGCCCTACTGTGTGTATATCTCTCGATATTTCTAAGGCGTTTGATTGCGTCTGGATCTCAGGGCTTCTGTACAAACTGCACTCCATATTTAATCTAAACTCTCACACAACAAAGCTCTTAGCCTCATACCTTTCTGCCAGAAAATTCGTTGTGAGAATAAATTCTTCTGTCTCAGAAACCCACACCATAACCGCGGGTGTTCCCCAATGCTCTATTTTAGGGCCAATTTTATATCTGTTATATACCTCAGATATTCCTCAACCCGTATCTCCTAATGTTGTGATGCTGAATTATGCTGATGATACATTAATTTACTCTAGCAGCAAATTTGTTAAGGCTGCAAGAAACCGCATTAACAACTTCCTCCCTAACCTATCAACATACTTTAATAAGTGGAAAATCCAGCTTAATCCAAATAAAACGCAGCTCATAGTGTTCAAGGGCAAAAACGAGCACTGTACAAACAACACTAGACGCTGCCACAACAAAATTAAGATTCAACTGAACAACACTCTGATAAAACCCTCCAAAACCCAAAAATATCTGGGAATCACTTTTTCTAATAACTGGTCTTTTTCCTCCCACATAAATAATTCCCTTCAAAAAGCCACAATTCAGCTTAATCTCTGTAGAAGAGTAATGTGGAAACCTAATGGTCTCTCTCACAAAGTCAAACTGCTCATTTACAAACAAATTATCAGGCCCACACTCACGTACGCGTGCCCATTGTGGTACCATATCACTCCCTCCCAAATGGAGAAATTACGAGTATTCGAAAGAAAATGCTTTAGGTATGTCTCTGGGTTACATCGTCGTCCTAACTCCTATAAGTACTATAATAACGTCGAACTCTACAATACCGCTGGTATCGAGCGCCTCGATAGACGATTCCTCGAACTGTCTATCAAATTTATCGAAAACCTACGAAATAATCCCAATCCCATAATAACCTCGCTCTTAGAGAACCCTCTAGACATCCGAACTAACTACCCCAACTGTCTCCACACCAGAGCTATCTTCGCCTCAGGCAGACTGGTAAATGATTCAAACGAGATCATATACCACAACACCGAAGTTACCCCTAACCAGTTCAAATACTGTAACGTCCAACCGTTTTCCAACATCCTACGCTTTTCCAACGAACAACCGGAAAGAAATACTATTCCTCAAACCCATAACTGACCTCACTCCACATCCTTTAATTCATATATCCCATTAATTATAAAACTTTGTTTATGGCTTTATGAAAATCATACTGTAATCAGACTAAATTAGGTTAAGTTATTTATATAATTAGGATTAAGTTTAGATTAAGTAAAGTTGAAAAAACAAATTCCTGGTTTTCTGACCTTTTCCAGGAAGATAATACTATTAAATTTATAAACACACATCTATCTTGTATCCCATAAAATATTGTTTGGAAAATGTATATATTATTATAATAATTACATGTAAGCAATTGTTACAAAATTAATTTTAAGTCACTGTATTACTTAAATGTACGAATTCTAATTATGGTTAATAAATACAGTTTTGAAAAAAAAAAAAAAATGCAGAGAGTGTTTATAGCGACCTGTAATTTGATGAATAAACTAAAGAGGCATAGCTTCCAAAAAAATTTATATTTTTTTTCTTTATATAAATTATAACAACAATAACTGGCGATCCTGCCACTCACTTTAAAAGTTTAATTTGAGTTGGAACCTAATAAAGTCTGGGAAGAATTTTAAAAATATATCGACCAGAAAATCATAGGATTTTCTCACCAGCTCCGGACCCGATCAAGCTGCGCAGATCATCGAGAGGAACAACGCCTAGAGAAGGAGGCGGTAAGCAATAATCTATTTTTTCAGAAAATCAGAAATAAAATAACACCTGTGTGAAATAAAGTAAAGTAATTAATATACTAAAGAAGAAAATATGTGCGTCGTCCGGATATTTGTTTGGCTTAAGGCAATTTCGTGTGAAAATCTTTGGAGAGTTTCCTTAATAACTTTTGGGACATGAATTTATTTTGCAAAAATACACTAAATTCTTTTAAACAATAAAATAAACAAATAAATTAAATTCAGTGAACAAATAAACTAAATTCAATTAACAAATAAACTAAACAAATAAATTAAATTCAGTGAACAAATACACTAAATTCAATTAAACAATAAACTAAACAAATAAATTAAATTCAATGAACAGATAAACTAAATTCAATTAAGAAATAAACTAAACAAATAAATTAAATTCGGTGAACAAATAAACTAAATTCAATTAACAAATAAATTAAACAAATGAATTAAATTCAGTGAACAAATAAGCAAACTAAATTCAACGAACAGATAAAAACCAGTGAATGAAAATAAAAAAACGAAAAACCAAATTAACGGAAGGACCATTCGACAAACCAACTGAGGACAAATCAAGTGACCAAGAGGAAAAATCACAAAACACATCAAAAAATGGCCACAAACAACGCCACAATCAGGGCAGACATAACACATTTGGCCCAACAAATACAAGCAATTGTGTCAGCGGCGAACCAATTACAATTAAAGAAAAACGAGGAACCTGAAATACGCCCCGTGAGACTAATCGAACACGAGGATATAACATTTAAATTCAACAAGCCCGAAGACATAGAGTTGGAGGCATTCAAAAACCTTCCAAAATTCAGCGGGAACCCAGAGGAATATGCATCTTGGAGAGACAACGTCTGCAGCATAATGAAAGCCTGTGAAGCCCATAGAGGACATGCCAGATATGCTACAGCACTATCTATAATAAAATATGAAATTATAGGAAAAGCAGCTAGGCTATTAACAAATTATCGGACGAAATTTTGTCTCGAAGCTATACTGGACCGATTGGATCCAGCATATAGTGACAACAGGCCCCTCTATGTATTGAAAGAAGATATGTCACGCATTCGGCAAGCAAGAAACACGCTGGCTAAATATTACGATGAAGTCAACAAAGCCTTAAATCTAATTATATCAAAAATTCAGTTCGAAGCACGTCATCAAAAAGGGAAAAAGGCATTATGCGAAGAAGCCGAAAAAGAAGCAGCAAGAGTATTCCTAAACGGACTAAACAACATACTGGCAAAACAAACCCTATACGCCCATAGATGTGAATCATTAGCAGAAGCTTACGGCATAGCCCTAGCCGTACAACACGATACGAGACACACGGATATCGCACCAAACTTCCGGATGATTAAAAGAAACCACTCACAATACAGCCCGCCGAGATAATACCAACCGCAAAGAAATCAAACTCCCGGGAACTTCGACGACAAAGAACAGCGAGTACCAAATATAGAAGTGGAACGATCCCAACAGCACTATAGAGGAAGAGATTCACGGCAATATTTCAGACCCGGATGGAGACAGCAACAGCTTTATAACAACGGCAGAAATCAACCGCAACCAGAACCCATGGACGTGGATAGGTCTACCATCAGAACAGCAAGGCAAAACAATCCGTTCAGAAGACCCGAGCAATTCCAACAACAGGCCCACCAAACGGAGCTGGAACAACAGCTGATCAACAACCTAACGCCAGCCTCAGAAGCAGACTCTATAGAAAATAATGTCAGTAAAAATGATATAATTAAAGAATCTTTTGTTATATTAAAAAATGGCTTGCCTAGTTTAAGTTGAAAAAACCCTCATACTCAAAAAGAGTATTCAATTTTAATAGATTCGGGTGCAACTCAAAATTATTGCAAAAATACTATAGATTTAAGCTTTTCAATTCCAATAAAACAAACATATACAAAAACTCTCCATGGAAGAAGTATTATAGAGGCAAAAAGAAACATTCACATTTTAGGGAAGAGATTAGAATTTTTTGAGCTCAAAGATTTGAAGGAATTTGATCTAGTTATTGGACTAGAGGGATTAAAGAAATTAAAAGCAGAAATTGATTTTTACGCAATGATACTAAAGACCGAATATGACAATAGGAATAACGAAACCCAGAAACTAAACTATACTATTGAGGATCAAGAACACAAAAGGGAGATAGACGCAATAATGAACAGAAAGAAAAAAGTTTACCCTATACGACAAGCATCATCGCGACAATTAAAACAAAAGACGACGAACCAATCTGGTCTAAGCAATACCCGTATAAGATTGCCGACCAAGACTTCGTTAACAAAGAAATCGAAAGTTTACTACACCGTGGAATAATTACACCTTCGAGAAGCCCGTACTACTCACCTATTTGGATAGTTCCAAAGAAGGGACTAAACCCAGACGGCACACAAAAGAAAAGAATGGTGAATGATTATAGGAAATTAAATCTTCATACTATAAACGACAGGTACCCAATGCCAAACATTGTGCATACAATCCAAAACTTAGGGGAAGCAAAAGTCTTTTCCACATTGGACTTAGAGTCGGGATTTCACCAAATACTAATAGCCGAAAAAGACAAAGAGAAAACGGCATTTGCTGTAAATGGGGCATTATACGAATATAATAGGTTGGCGTTTGGATTAAAAAACGCCCCAGCGATATTTCAACGCTGTGTGGACGACATTTTGAGACCCTTTGTAACAAAATTCTGTTATGTACGAGGATTGCCTTTTATATTTCGGGATTAGAGAACAAAAACAAATATTGATCATCGAAAATCACTTTATTGTTTTTCAAAATATTCCCCATGAAGATCTATACACTTTTGCATGCGTTTGAACCAATTGTCGAAGCACTTTTGCCACTCTGATTGAGGTATCTCCAACACATGCATTCTGAATGCAGCAACCGCTTCTTCAGGTGTCGAAAAACGTTGACCTCTCAGTTTGTTTTTTACGTACGGGAATAAAAAGAAGTCATTCGGTGCCAAGTCAGGACTATACGGCGGATGACCCATCAAATCGATGTTTTGGGTGCTCAAAAATGCAGTTGTCACAGCCGATGTGTGAGAGCTCGCATTGTCGTGGTGAAGAGTGATCCGTCTTCGGCGGTTGGTTTTCCTGATTTGTTGGAAGACAACTGGCAAACAAATGGTTGTGTACCACTCAGAATTGACTGTTCTGCGTTGCTCTAGTGGTACGGTTGCGACATGTCCAGTTTTTCCGAAAAAACAGGCGACCATTTGCTTGGAAGTGCTTCGTGCGCGAACAACTTTTGTTGGATTTGGCTCATCTTGAAACACCCAGACAGTCGACTGCTGTTTACTTTCGGGCTCATACGCGTAAATCCACGATTCACCACCTGTCACGATGTCATAGACGTGTTCCGAAGTACCGCGACCGTATTTTTTGACCATTTCACACGAAATGACACGAGCCTTTTTTTGGGCGATTGACAAATTGTGTGGGATGCAGTGCGAACAAATTTTTTTGACAGTCAAATGTTTATGCAATATTGAATGTATGCTGGCCCCACTAACGCCTAAGGTTGTCTCAATCTCACGATAGGTCACATGACGATCTTCCAATATCAGTTCGCGCACAGCATCAATGGTTTTCGGTACAAACACTGATTTTGGACGACCTTCACGAAATTCATCTTGGAGTGAACTACGACCACGATTGAATTCACCATACTATCGATAAACACTGGTCCTTGATGGAACTCCATCGCCAAAAATTAAATTAAGTTCATCCATTCACTGTTGCTGAGTTAATCCACACCGAAAGTTGTAAAAAATAATCGCACGAAAATGTTGACGATTTAATTCCATCTTTGGGCCGAGATGAATCTTTTCAGTTACTGTAAACAACACAAATAGCGCTCGTATGTCAAAACGTTCTGAGTGCGTATAACCTCAAAAATGTCCAACTTTACGACAGAGCTGTCAATTGCCGGATTGCAACACTAGGGTTGCCAAATCCCGAAACATAAGAGGCAACCCTCGTATATATCGACGACATAATTGTCTTCTAGAAAACTCGGGATGAACATATGAACCATCTCCGGCAAATATTCGATCATCATCATCATCATCATCGGCACTACAACCGGGAACCGGTCTTGGCCTAATTTAGCAAGTCCTGAGGCTTGTTACATTTTCCATAATGATTTATTTTTTCTGGGCAAAGTCATTAGTCTTGCGCCAGAGGCTTCCCGACGGGGAATCGAACCCCGGTCTCCCGGGTGACAGGCGGGTATACTAACCACTGTACTATCGAGGAGCCTAAAATATTCGATGCTCTACATAAATCTAACTTAACCTTTTTTAGGCTATATAATAAGCCACAAATCCATAAAAACAGACCCAGAAAAGATTGAGACCATCAGAAAATACCCAGAGCCAACAAACCTAAAGGAGCTACGTGCCTTCCTTGGCCTAACTGGATTCTACCGTAAGTTGGTAAAAAACTTTGCCATAATAGCAAAGCCCCTAACGAACCTACTCAAAACCGATCAAATGGCCCCACAGAAAGAAAGTACAAATTATAAAATAAAATTAAATCAAGAAGAAAGAAAATCATTTGAAGACCTGAAGGCACATTTAGAAGAATGCATGGAGCTATCGCAACCAGACTATTCCAAACCATTCGAACTAATCACTGACGCATCAAACACAGCGATTGGCGCAGTATTATCTCAAGGAAAACGACCGATTACATTCGTCTCTAGAGTATTATCAAAGACAGAACAAAACTACGCAACAAATGAAAAAGAACTGCTAGCCATAATCTTTGCACTAGACAAACTAAGGATATACATACAGGGAGTATCAGACTTAACGATTTTCACAGACCACCAGTCCCTGACCTATGCAGTGTCCGAAATGAATACAAATACTAAGATAAAAAGGTGGAAAAATAGGATAGAGGAATATGGAGCAAAAATAGTATACAAGCCTGGCAAAGAAAATATAGTCGCAGACGCATTAAGTAGACAACAGATAAATAATTCATCAACATCCTCGGTACATTCAGTGGATAGTTCACCAGTCTACAAAATAAAAGGCGTTGCAAAACCAGTAAATCAATTTAAAAGTCAGATATTCATAGAATTTGCGGAAGAAGACAAAGTAGAACACAAAACAACATTTACGGATTACAAAAGATTCCACTTAAAAATCAATAATTTATCAGGAATCATTGGAGTGTTAAAAACGGTTATAAACTCGAACTACACCAACGCTATCCATTGCGATGAAGTGACACTTCACGAGATCCGAAACATAGTCGAAGAAAACCTAAACTGCGATAAAATCGTTCACGCACCAAATTCTGTTATAGATGTAATAAATGAGGACGAACAACTTAGAATTGTTCAAGAAACACACAAAAGAGCTCATCGAAACAATCGAAACAACATTTTAGAAATATCTGAAAAATACTTTTGGCCCACATTCAAACAAATGTGCAAAGCCGAAACAAAAATCTGCGAAGTTTGTTCAATCTGTAAATATGAAAGACACCCGATTAAACAAGTAATAAAACCCACACCTATCCCAACAAAAGTAGGAAAAAGTCTACAGATGGACACATTCTATTTAGAGAAGAAAATATATATAACAACAATAGACACATAGAGCAAATATCTGTATATCCGTAATATACCAAACGAAATTAGAACAACAGTAGTCATCGACGAGATAATCTCTCAAATATTTCCCTTCGCCGAATCAATCATGACTGATAACGCACCAATCCTCAAAGGAATAAAAACCGAATTTTTACTCATTCAACATCCAATTCAAATATCGAGAGAGTTCCGTCAACGTTATTAGAAATCAGTAGAAGTCTGGCAGTTGACAAATCTATGGGGTATTTTTGGTGTATTTGGTCTTGATGGTGTGTCGGCCCGACACAGGTTCACCAAGACGTTCCCAAACTCCGCAACAGTTTGTCCAAGCTCGTGTCCTTCAGTTCCGTGAGAAGAAAAACACAGTCGGTACCTTTTTTTTTTGTTTTTTTTCTAACTCGAACCTTACTTTATTGTACAACAAAGGTACACAGAGTCTTATTGGATATAGTTTGGTGAATTCTTACAAAGAAGTTGTATTTTATATTCTTACTAATTTATCTTATTTCTACACAGGAGTAATCTTACCTTAAATTAAACGTTGTATTCTATTTTAATTCGTAAATTACTTAATTTAATTAAGACATAGTATTTTACTCATAAATGAAAATTGTTTATTTTGTACACAGTATGAAACTAATTCAATTTAAACGTTATATTTTATTTTAATTCATAAATGGAAATTGTTTACATTGTACACAGTATGAAACTAATTCAATTTAAACGTTATATTTTATTTTAATTCATAAATGGAAATTGTTTACATTGTACACAGTATGAAACTAATTCAATTTTAACGTTATATTTTATTTTAATTCATAAATAGAAATTGTTTATTTTGTACACAGTATGACACTAATTCAATTTTAACGTTGTATTTTATTTTAATTCATAAATGGAAATTGTATACATGGTACACTATATGAAACTAATTTAATTTAAACGTTGTATTTTACGGTTTGCATTGTATACAGTATGAAACTATTTTAATTTTAAACGTTGTATTTTACGGTTTGCATTGTACACAATATGAAACTATTCGCTTTAAACGTTGTATTTTACTCCCTGGTCGGTAGCTAACTGACTCTCGCTGAGTGTCTCTGATACCTTAGGGGTTGATTTGGTGCACCAACACAGCAACGGCCATCTCTCTGCGAACCAATTCATGCGGAGATCAATTCTTTGATGAAATCTCTCACACAGCCACGGATGTGATCACACCATTGCCCCGGCTGTGCAAGTCATCGCAAGAGCCGTCATCTATGTTGGTCGCCACACCGTACCCCTGCCTGTGTGTACATTATTCGTTATGTGCACAGTGGTGGGCGCTATTGTGTGAGGTTCGATCATTGTACGTATTCATATCAAGGGTCGCCCGTATTGCTCATACGTGCGACTTGATGCAGTTACACGGGCATGCATTGTATCTCTCGTATTTGTATTGGTTGAGATGTGTCGTTTTAAGGGCATGCGTTGTAGGTTTCATCTGTTTGCGCGCCTGCTTGGTAATTCTGGGAATTAGTCGCAGGCTTGCGCAACCGCATAATGTGTAGGATGGTTATTCTGCTATATCAGATCGTTGGTTGGTGTTTTTACCAGATCGATATGCAGGTGTCCCATGTTTGCTTACGACATAAAGTCTCATGCTTCTGCAACTACGTTGCGCTTGGTCTTCATTTCGTGCTTTTAGATATTTTAAGTATTTCCATGTTGGGGAATGCCTGTTATTGCTGATACGCTTTTCGTATCAGCAGATATTGTGGTTGTTAGAAATGCTAATGCAGGTAAGTACACGATTTATCGGAGCATGACGCTTACGAAACGGGGGTTACCTGGTGGTAGGTAAACAGGTAAGTAATGGCGTTCGCAAGAGCCGTCACAAATCCACCTCAGCGTCAGAAGAAATATTCAACGCGGTTAAGCAATACAACTTAACAATTCATTCAACTACGTGAGTCAAACCAAGCGAATTATTTTTCGGTGTAGTAACAGTAGACATACAAGATAAACTAAAGAACGCACAAGAGAAACAAAATCGATTCCAAAATAAAAAGAGAAAAGATAAAATATATTCACCCGGAGATATTATTTTTGTAAAAAAGAACAGACGAGGGAAAAACGAAACTCGTTACACAAAACATATTGTAGTGGAAGATCAAGGAACCACGATAATTGGAAATAGAGGTAAAAGAATTCACAAGGATCTTATTCGTGCTGGGAATAATTGAAACAATCACCGGAAATATGGAAACTATACCTTTAAAGGACAACAAATTTACCTCAACAAAAATCCAAGACGTATGTGTATATGAAAACTCAGGTATATTAATCCACCCATTTAATCTAACATAAATTATGAGCCCTTACAGAGAAATCACATCCCAGAACTTAAAGAAATAATAAAAGATGAAGCTTAAAATATTCCATTAATAAATATCCTAGCCTAGGCAGACCTATTTGTTTATAGGAAGAAAGATACAATCTTCGTCAAATACCCAACGATAATCTAGCCCTAGATACATTCCATGGATTAGTTCAAATCATGCCAGAAACCGTAGTATGTAATAAGACAATTTTTGGAACTAATGAATGTAAAAAAAAAAAAAAAAAAAAAAAAAAAAAATATATATATATATATATATATATATATATATATATATATATATATATATATATATATATATATATAGATGAAATTATAAGAATTGCAGACGATACAATAGAAAGAATTAATGAAATTGTAAACCATAGCAATAAGATAGAAATAAAAATGAATAATATACTATACTCAAACTCAAGACTAAATGAGGAAATTTATAATACCTTTAGAAGATAATCTAGTATTAAGCATTATAATTTGTATACTCCTTTTTAAAACTATAATATTTCTTCGTAAACTTTTTTAACATACTATATAAGAGGTACAATGAATACAAAACTAAATAAGATAAATTAAAATCAAAAAAGTCTTTAATAACAGATTACTACAGTTACAACACATAAACAAACAATGGGGACATTGTATTTTAACGGAGGGGGGGTTAACGTATGAATCACCCAACCACGATGCATCCTCATGTTCACCTTGAAATAAGAAATTCATCTAACAACAACTAGCGTCTGCATTTTTACAATCTTCCAGGAATGTGTTTCTTATTCATTCCTTAAAATGTTTAACATTAAAATTGTGTCTAGACATCATTTACCTAGATCCAAAAAAACCCAAAATATAAATGCTAAGAAGCAAAACAGATGTATCTATTACGTTGGGTCATTAAAAACACATTAGGAGATTATTAGATTAGGCTAAGATAGAATTTAAGTATAAATAGCATAGAAAAACTGCAGAGAGTGTTCATAGCGACCTGTAATTTGATGAATAAACTAAAGAGGCATAGCCTCCAAAAAAATTTATATTTTTTCTTTATATAAATTATAACAACAATAACTCGGGCAGCCCTGTGATCATCGCTAAGGACATCGGAAAGTTGTGTAACGATCAATTAGATGGTTTTCTAAAATAATTAAATTAAGTGCGGACAGTAAATGCGTTAATGATTGTCGATTGTTGTGCTGAAAACACTAAGTGAAAGTTTGTGGATTTTTTTTTAATATACTAAACAAAGAATTTATTAAAATTGTGTCCTAGACGATTAAGTGGAAAGGAAGAAAGAGAATTAAAAAAGAATGTATTGTAGCGAGCTTAGGGTTCGCTGGATTAATTATTTTTAATAAATAAGAGCCGTTAAGTCGATTTTGAATTAATGTGACACTTTATTAGTCCGTTAATAACAACCGTTACTTTTTACCGTACACTTAACGATTTCTTCACTTATCGCTTCCACACTTATTACTTCTTACTCATTACTTATCGCTTGCTTGACTTTCTACTTCTTACTCATTACTTATCGCTTGCTTGACTTTCTACTTCTTACTCATCTCCATGGTCTGTGTGCGACGTATTTATACCGTTTCCTTATTCTGATTCGTCGTTTCGTTTCCGTCCGTTCCATAGTCTTGAATGTTCTACTGTTCATGG
Source organism: Microdon myrmicae (assembly GCA_963931805.1). Lineage (NCBI taxonomy): Eukaryota > Metazoa > Arthropoda > Insecta > Diptera > Syrphidae > Microdon > Microdon myrmicae. Next base: position 98,048,502 of record OZ007496.1, read on the forward strand.
TCTCCAGTTTTCCACTACTTTATAGAATATTCTAGTACTCTGTTTCGGTCATTCTAGAATATTCTAGTACTGGTTGTCATATGCGTCACATTATTGACAATCGATCGGCCAACACGTAATTCTTGCTTACTGCGAATCTGTGCGATCCACAAGCTTCGATCGCAACGTCCGCCAACAACTGGATCTTGGTGGGCCGTGGGATGACGTCAGGAACAATGAGCTGCTTCTGGCGTGCATTGATGTTGGTTGTCGTTCTGAAACAATCGTGAAAGTAATCCTGTGAAAGGGGAAAAGAATACCTAGGTGGATTGTGCAGCAATCCCAGAAATAATCCTCATCCAGACTGCAACAATAAAACGGGATGGTTTATTTTACTTAAATCTTACTTTATTTCATCGATTATTTGGATTTTGTATCGATTCAAACTTATTGCGACCCGTGTCTCTTGAATAGCAAACGAAGAAGCTAGTTTTGTTATGAATTTCTCCCTTGACAACCAAAATCATTCGTTTCTGTCAGCTGGTCGCTGACATCTGTTATTTTGTTGCTAATTCGCTGGTTGTATCCAGTGCGAATCCGCAACATTCCGCCCGCTTTCGCCATTCATTGGCGAATCATATGACTCCAGGGGATAGTCGTCCGGGGCTTGGTCGGGGGGTACCTCCTCCAGTGGAAAGATGCTGATTAGTCCCTTTCGTCGCTGGAGGCCGTTCTCTTCTGCGGTCACGGAGCCGGCCATGTCACCTGGGTTGGAGTTGTAAGGTCGCAACCCAGTCGGATGCTGCGGTTGGGACTCGGTCGGTCCCTGGATACTGGGGAGCGCCGCCCACCAAGCGGGGCATTGCGTGCTCCTTGGTCGATTGTGGTAGCTGTGCGTTGCCTTGAAGCCTTTAGAGGCCAGGCTCCCGGCTGTTCGATTGCCCGTTGTCCTTGCGGCGGTTCAGTGGGTGAGTGGCAAGTCCGAAAGTGGGGCCAGGAGGGAGATCGGGTGAAGATGTACCCGTCAGTATCCACCCCAAATGAGTCCTGGGCGATGATGTCCGATTGGTCGGACTTCCTAGAGTACACAGACTTCGCCCGCCTTCGCCAATCATTGGCGAACCCTTTGGTTCCAGGGGACGGAGGCCCAGGGCCGTGGTCTTCTGATGATGCGGAGATCTGGAAAGAGCCATCCACTCTGAATTGGTGACGGGTGGAGGATTGGTGACGACGAGAGTTCCATAGGTTGTGTCCGGTACCTTGGGTCGCAGTTCTGACCATTTGATCGGGGTTGGAGTTATAAGTTCGCAACCCACGATCAATGACCATGCAATGGCTGGAGGTCGAAAGGACTGCATCGAGACTTACCGATGGGATGCGGCCTTTGGAATGTGAGACCGCAACCTTCAGTCGGGTGTGGATCCTTTCATGGCACCGTCCGCTGGTCCTGGCGGAATGGCAGGTGCGCACCCAGTGCCTATTGGACTGAGTGAAGTACCGCCTCTCGTGGATTACTGAGAGGCGTGCTGGTTGGTTGAGACTCGGTTGATCCCTGGATGCTGGAAGCGCCGCCCGCCAAGCGGGGTATTGCTCGCTCTTATCCCAATTGGGGTGGCTACAAGTGGTGGCGTTCGTCCTTGATGATTCCCGTCATTGGCCGGAGTTTGGCCACCCGGTGTCTCTATTAGGTTGCCTGTACTACTGGCAGTTGCTGAGAGACCACCAAGTGATGGAAGATTTCCATCCGAGTTGGGCAGCGAATTACGATTGGCTGATGTTTTGTCCGACATCACCGATAGGTTGGTGAATGATAAATGCGTTTGGTCTGCTCCTACGCCATTTCCTGGTGAATGTTGCTGCTGCTGCTGCTGTAGTTGTTGCTGTTGCAATTGATGTTGCTGATAATACTGGTTATTAACCAGACTCTGTGGTTTGTCACGGTCACTGCGGACATTGTTGGTTACTGTTGCTGGGACAGTTGATGGCGTAGTCGTGGAATGCACTCTCGTTAGATCTGGCACGGATCCTGTATTTGCATTGGCTATTGCTTGTTCTTGAAGGGTTTTGTATAAGCAGTTATTGTTCGTGGCGCATTGTTCAAGATGGACCAGTTCCTCTGGGTCGGAGTTGTAAGTTCGCAACCCACGAGGAACGGCCAAGTCGTGTTGTGTCCCACAACACGTGCGCGGCATCGGTTTCCGTTGGGGCTTTGGCGTTGATCGGAACATGGGCCGGGTTGAGCTTTGGGGAGACTGGATCGAACGCGAACTGGGCCTAGAGCAGTCTCGTTGGTTTGGCATTACTGCCTTGATCGGCGCTGTTCGCCTTAGTGGGGGGGGGCTGAGTCGAGCACGAACTTGGCCTCGAGCAGCCTCGATAGTTGGATATTACCTTGCTCGACGCTGTTCGCCGTTGTGGGGGAGGCTGTACCGAGCGCGAACTCGGCCTCGAGCAGTCTCGGTAATTTGGTATCATTGCCTTGGTCGGCGGGTTTCTCTGCAGCAGGCTTATTTCCTTTCAGTACATCGGATTTCTTGGCATCTTTCTTCGCTGGTGCTGGTGCACTGACAGCTGCTGGTGCCCTATTGCTGAAATCAGCCTTCTTTTTGAGTGTCATTTTAGCAGAGGGTGGTGCTGCTGCAGTAGTTTTCACTTCCTTCGCTGCCTCTGGAACTTTCTTGATGTCCTTGGCGGCGTTAGTTGCAGGCTTTGGATCAGTTTTCGTCTTGACCTTTCCTCCTTTGGTGGTCTTGCTTTCGGTATCACCTGTCTTAGTTGGCTTTTCGGTGTCTGTCGCTACGCCTTTGTTGTCCATAGGGGGGTTTTCCGGGTGGTTCATCCGTGATGGGAATCCTGGTGGAGAGTCAGGTGGCATATGCATGCGTGGTGTTGATGGAGTTCCTGGCCACAATGGTGGTAGTCGCGACATCAATGGCGGCGGACGACTTTGTGGTCGACTGAAGGTCTCCGTCGTAGTCGTGGATGCGGTCGACGGTCGGCGATTAGGGCGTGCCTGGCCTCTGCAAACTCCGTGGCCTCGTCAAGGTATGTCTCCTCGGCCTGGTCGAGGAAACTCCCTTTAAAATGGCGTTTGATCACCAGACTTAGGAGTTGTTCGTGCCGATTCCAAATCACATCCCAGTGACGCTAGAGGGAGCGCTCTTGCGCCTCTACTGTGGCCAGTGTCGGTGGCCCTCTCTTCCTGAGATTGTCGAACGCGCACGACACCTTCTCATGTGCAGCGAACTGAGCCGCCATGAGCTGTTCGGCCAATGCAGCCGTTGTCATCTTTGACTTCGCTGTCATTGGTGCCGGCAGCTTGTTTGAATGGTCGGTTTGGATGTGCAGCGACTTTGGCGACGGTTGGTCTTTGCATCTGGACCCCGATGTGTCCCGCGACCTTAACGTCGGTCGGTCCTTAGGTCTGGACGTTATAAGATGCCGCGAACTTGGCGCCGCGAAATGGGCGGCGGGATGGATCCACAATCTGGATCCCTTGTAGTGACGCCGAGTCATGCCTGTCACCCGGGAGATCGGGGTTCGTTTCCCCGTCGGGGAGCCTCTGGCGCAAGACTAATGACCTTGCCCAGAAAAAATAAATCATTATGGAAAATTTAACAAGCCTCAGGACTTGCTAAATATAAGGCCAAGACCGGCTCCCGGTTGTAGTGCCGATGATGATGATGTAGTGACGCCGAGAGCTTGGTCGCGATTGATCCGTATGTCTGCATCCTCTAGTATGCCGCGATTGACGCGGCCGGCCCTTGGGCCAGACCCTCTATTATACCGGGATTGGCGGGGGTCGGTCCTTAGGCTGGACCTTCTAATATTGGTGCGATATTGATTCCGCTGGCTGGAATCAATTGTTTTAATGATTTCTTCTCAATGTTAAAAAGTACCTGTGGTTGACGGTGGTAACGTAGCTGCGCTGGGGACAGCTCGTCGATAGGCCGCGAGTCCGGCGGCAGTAAAGGAGCTGCACTTAGGGGCAGCTCGTTGTTGCGCCACTAGCCTGGCCGCGGGTCCTTAGGCTGGACTCTCTGGTGTGTTGCGATTGTCGGCGGTCGGTCCTTAGGCTGGACCTTGGGGCTCCGAACTGGGCAGCGAGCTTCTTGTTGCGCCACAAAATTGGCGGTGGTCGGTCCTTAGGCTGGACTTTGGGGCTGCGACATAGGCAGCGGTATCTTTAGCTGTAGTTGACAGCTTTGGTTACTGGGCCACGATCCTGGCGGTGGTATTGTAGCTACCATGTGAGCAGCTCATGGTTGCGTCGTGAACTGGATGGCTATTGGATCTACAATCTTGATCGCTGTTGCGCCGTGACCTGGATGGCGGTAGATTGGATCTACAATCTGGATCGCTGTTGCGCCGTGACCTAGATGGCGGTAGAATGGGTCTACAATCTGCACAGCTGTTGTATTTGATCCACAGATGGATCCCTTGCCGTGGCCAACGAACTTGGCGGCGGTCTGCACTGCCGTTACGCCGCGAACTGGGCGGCGTTAGTTGATCCTTAACTATGATGCCTTTAGCGTCTGGTCTGGCGATAAACTGGCTCCACAGTCTGGATCTGGCTCGAAGGACCAAAATGTATTGACAATCGATTGGCGAACACGTAATTCTTGCTTACTGCGAATCTGTGCGATCCACAAGCGTCGAACGCAACGTTCACCAACAACTGGATATTGGTGGGCCGTGGGATGACGCCAGGAACAATGAGCTGCTCCTGGCGTGCGTTGATGTTGGTTCTCGTTCTGAAACAATCGTGAAAGTAATGCTGTGAAAGGGGAAAAGAATACCTAAGGGTAGCATTCAGTTGCGAATTCGGTGGTTGTATCCAGTGCGAATCCGCAACAAGAACAAAATCAAAGCTAAGCAAACTCAGCTCACTGTTTTATTTGTGCTGTATTCGCTCCGTGTTTGATTTGTGGACAGTGTTCGGCGGAACACTTCCGACCAAAGGACGGAATCCGCCAAAGCTTCTGGTTTCTTAATTTTTTATTCAAAACAGATCGTCTACACTAATTCTGTTTCGCATTAAACTTCATCACTTAGGCTTATCACTTAACTTTTTCGCGGAGCCTTCATCTTAATTTTTCTATTCAATTTATACAGTAACTGTTGATTTCCAGGTGGCTTTCCAACCCAACTTTTATTACCTCTTTACGACTCGAGAGAGCGTATTGAACGTAATTAATTTAAATTACATACTACGCCCTGCCACCATGTTGATATGGTTGTTGTGTGGTGCAAAAATAAGAATGAGACACAACCTTGTTAAGAATATAAAGTCACCAGTTACTAACCACAAAACAAACACTAGTCGACACATCCGTCTTCATCATAGTTTAAGGACAGAGAGATAGATAGTCATGTGCAGTGAATCGCTTCGGTCTTAGGGTACCCCGCTGCCCGATATTTTATTAAGCTAATAGGTGATGCTATAGCCTGCGAAATTCGATATAAGATCAGGATTATAATATTTAACATGGAACGATAGAAGGATGAAATTATTTTCTTTAAGGTTTTTTTTTTTTTTTTTGTATTTATTATGGATTAAAATTGATAGCGTGCAACAACATAATCTATAAAAATGCTGTTAAGTCATATTTACAACCCAAGACTTCAAGTTTCTACTCCCTTATTCCCAAGCATCTCATTTGGTAATTTATTTTTAAAGTAATCCAGCAAGACCAGCACCGCAAAACAAGGCCTTCCTTACATGTCCCACAAATTCCCGAAATACAGAATATTTAATTTGGTGTTTGATATAAAAATAAACAGTATCGTCGATGAGGATGACGAGGAGATAGAATTTCTTTTGAATGATAATGGATGTTTCATTATTCGAAACATTAATCGACAGGGCCACCAAGGATCGTGATGGTCTCTTCTGTCGCTCAATAAAGGCAATAAAGGAAAGCTGTCAAAAGCAATGGGATAATTAAAAGCAACCGAAAAAAGGAAAACATCGCCTTCATTAGAAGATTTTCCGGATTACATTATTCTATTTTCTTATTTACCACGTTCGTGAATGTTTTTAATTGGATTTGCATGACTTCTTTGTTGTCAAACTGTAAACAATAATTCAGCGATGCAGGCGTTGTTCCTAGTTAAGTTTTAACATTGACTTCCACCACCAACAAATGTAATCCTTCACAGAAGAGCTTTGAATATTCATGACATCTCCTTGGCAGAACAACGTTATGACTTTACATTACTTCTTGACGAGAAAGAAAAACTTGTCTCCTCTCAAGACATATCGTTCACCAGGAAAGTAAACAGAAGACAACACAAAATGAAAACAGGATTAAAGAAAGTAAAAAATGTATAGGCATCAAAAATTCGATTCCACTTCCCAGAAAAAGTTTTTTTTCATTATCCATTTAATTGTAATAAATGTAAATGATGTACACAACCAGGCCTCGCATTGAGAGATAAAATTCTTCCTGCAAATGTCGAAGAGAATCAAGGAAACTTTTACAAAGCTGCCAAATGCCGTTGGCGGCTGAATGCCAAAGAAGAATACTTACATCCTTCCTCCGTCTTGGTTGTCATGTGTTTTTGCTCCGCCCGGCATTTTTTGTTTTCAATGTTGCTCATTTTTGAATTCACAATCAATATGGTTATTGTTCAAGGGGGAGGCTTTGCTGACAATCCTAAGCTGGCGAAAGCAGCTCTTGTTGACTTACTGGAAGGATATTTGCACTACGAACAACAAACGGTGTATGTAATCCTACTTAAAATTTATTTGTTGTGTTCAATTCCATGTCAGTCTGAGGATTTGATTCCCCGATGAATATGTAAACCGATGTGATTATTGCAAACCAGAGTATCTTCCATTCATCTGTAGCACCATCTTCATCAGCCAAGTATAATGTGGAAACTACAAAATACATATTAACAGGTGGATGTGATTTTTTACAGAAAAATTTACTACAGTTGCTGGAACGCAATTTTAGAAAATGGTATTTTGGCGCGTTCGATTGTAATCCGGAGTGAAAGCACATTAAAATTGTATCGGTCGGTTATTGTTTTGCACTTTGATTTTATTTGCTTCAACAAATCGTGTTTAATTAATTTTTAATACCTCGGTCGTTGAACTCCACTTTATGTAATTTATTTACAATACGTTGTGCCTATGTTCTAACGACGAAATTGATCGACTTACGGCTGTGTCCTCAATAAGTTTCACTGCTCGTTTTTGCCGCCTATAGAACACGTGCAGTGCAATTTTGGATGCGCTTGACCAAATATGGGAGTTGAACTTTTTGGACGAATATACGCCTTAAATAAATAGTGACCAGGTTGGATGAAGTGAAGTTATAGGTTATTATGGTCTTGGTAGGGTGTCGGCCCGACACAGGTTCACTAAGACGTCCCAAACTTCACAAACGTTCGTCGGTTCGGGGTTAAACTTTGCTCTGTGTTGTCCCGTCGCTCAGGAAAAGAAACACTCGGGTCTCCTTCGTTTAGTGTTTTTTTATTCGGTGACAAAATTTATTTTAACTTCAACATGGTATTTTGATTCTTACATGCAATTAGTGTTTTGTTATTCTTAAGCGAAATACTAATTTTAATTCTCCAAGGGAACTGGTGTTTTAGGATCTTAAGTAACTTACTATATTTGTACAGTATCTATAGAACTTAGCACTTCTAATTCGTAAATGACACTTATATTTTATGTTCTTAAATGCGAGTTATATTAATGATCTTACATAACTTATTATTTGTTGTACAGTATCTATTGAACTTAAATGAAAACAGTATTTAAGGATCTTGAATGAAAACAGTATGGTGATCTTGAATGTAAACGGTATTTAATGATCTTGAATGTAAACAGCCTTTAAGGATCTCGGCTAAACTCGTTAAAGATTGACAAATGATCTTGAATGTAAACGGCATTTAATGATCTTGAATGTAAACAGCCTTTAAGGATGTCGGCTAAACTCGTTAAAGATTGACAAATGATCTTGGATGAAAACAATATTTAATGATCGTGAATGAAAACAGTATTTAATGATCGTGAATGCAAACAGCATTTAATATCTCAGGCAAAACTTGTTAACGATCGACATAATATTCATTATCTTACTACACTTACTATTCGTCGACGCAAGTAATCAAGATGGAAAAATGGCGTAAGTATTTTTACTTTAAACAATTCGAACCACTGTGTTCATCGGTAAAAAGAAACTCTAACACTGAGTCAAGCACTAGCTTTATTCTTAGTGGTGAAGTAAGTATTTTTACTTTAAACAATTTGAACCACTGTGTTCACCGATAAAAGGAAACTCTATCACATCTCGCAACTGGCAGCTCACTAACTTGCTGCTCGCTGGGTGTGCTCTTGTACCTTAGGGGTTGATTTAGCATACCAACACAGCGACAGCCATCTCTCCTCAGACCAATTTAAGCGGAGATCATTTCCTTGATGAAATTCTCTCACACAGCCAGGGATGTAATCACACCCTTGCTTTGGGCTGTGTAAGTCATCGCAGGGATCGGTAACAATGTTAGTCGCCACACCGTACCCTTGCCTGTGTGTACTTGGTTCATTATTACACAGTGGTGGGCGCTATGTGTGTGGTTCTCTCACTGCTGCATATTGGTTGTACGCGGTCTCCGGTAAAGCCATGTTAACGACTTGATGTGTCCTTTTATGGGCATGCGTTGTATCTCGCATGTTTGTTCGCCTGCTTGGTAATTCTTGAAATTTGTCGCAGGCTTGTGCAACCGAATGATATGTTCGTTGGCGATTCTGAGTTGTCAGATCGCTGCATGTTGTTGTTACCAGAGCGTGGTGCAGGTGTCCTGCGCTTGCCTATGTCATCAAGTTTCAAACGTTTGCAACTACGTTGCCCTTTGAAATTGATGTTAACCGTTTTGAATTTTACTGATGTCGCCTGCATATTATATGTTGGTGAGTTTTCTACCCCTAATAGGGTTGCAATTACTTGCAAGGGAAATCAGTATTAAGTGAGAGGCGATCGTGTATCCATGGCTACTAATAAAGTGTATTTACGTCCCTCCAATGCGTGTATCTCTGAACTAAATAAGTACTAAATTAAAAGCTGAATAAAAATTCATTGACCCTAAGAGATATTGTGTAAATAGTAACTCTCTAATTTACGTACGGCTTGTTTGCATATTAAACGAAACACACTCCGCCGACGTCGTCAATACAAATACCCGACACAGAAGATGCATATCAAATTAGCATAAAATTGCACAAATCAAAACTGTATTCATATAATTAATCCAATTCATAAACAAGAACGAAGCCACGAAATAGAAAAACAGTGACGTGACGTGTTGTGACAACTAAAACAAAGTGCAACAACAACAAACAAAAAAATGTTAAAAGTGACAATAAACGTGCTTACAAAATAACTTCAGTAAGGTGCAACAGCAACGTAAGACAATTTAAATATATTACCTCGGTCGTAAAAGTGAAAACTAAAACAAACAATATATTGCTAGTTACGCACAGAGTTTTCAAACCATCATTTGGCGCGAGTGCAAGTTCACTGACTCTTACCCGACGGTAGCCGAGTTCGAGTCGGCCTACGGAAGAAATCGACTTCGTGGTTCGTATTGCAGGTCGCCTTTGTTTTTTTTTAATGAAAACAAACTGGAAAGAACCAGCATGAACACGGAGGAAGACAAAAACGTGACAAACAAACGACAAGGTACACCGAAAATCTCCATTGTGACGCGAAGTAAAACCGCGAAATTAACAATGGAGAAAAAATGCCATCAAATGGAGGAGGACAGAGAGCGCCCCTCCCCCTACAATTTTAATATGTATGGGGCAAACAATTCGTTCGCTTCTCTTGCATCCTCAGAGTCTGAGGATGAAGAAGAGGAAATAACTGAATTGGAGGCGAAACTTGCGATGGCAAGAGCCCGTCTAGAAGAGAGACGCCGAAAGAAAAAAATAGCGGCACTCGAAAAAGAAAAAGACACCGAACAACAACAAAAGCCGAAGCCAAAAGTCGGCCAAGAGCAACAGCAACAGCAACAGCAACTATCAACACAAAATCGACCACAGCAAGCAACACAACAGCGGCAAAGCAAGAATAACAACCAAAAAATAAAGATGCCACCAATCAACACTATAGATATTGAGTGTAAGGAATTGGTAAGTCTTTGTAAGCTAGCTATAGGAAACAATTTTGTAGTTAAAAGACTGGCTGGTAATAGGCATGCCATTCAAACGTATGCGGTGGCAGACCACGATAAAATTAAACAGGTCTTAAAAAGGGCCATCGCGGAATTCTACTCGTTCACGCCGAAGCAAACAAAGAGGGTAACGGTTCTATTAAAGGGTGTCGACCCTGAGGTGGAACCGGAGGCTCTGCTCGAGATGCTTCAAAAGTTGAGGCACGACGATCTCGAGTTTATCTCCGTAAAACCGTTCACCACAACCAAGGCAAGAAGGGAAAACCGCAAGCTACCCTTGTTTTTGGTTCAACTAACGCCCAGCAGCAGAATTGGTGGTCTAAGAAAGATTCCAGTCTTGGATCATCAAAGTGTCACATGGGACAAATTAAAAAAAGGCAGAGACATCCTGCAATGTGTCCGCTGCCAAAGGTTTGGTCACGCGGCGGCGAACTGTGAAATGCAGCACCGTTGCGTAAAATGCGGAAAAGACCATAAGGCAGAAGAATGCCCTCTGGGAAAAGAAAAGGTAGAAGACAAAGCCCTTCTAAAGTGCGCAGTGTGCCGGAATGAGGGACACCCCGCTAATTATCGAGGATGTCCAAAATTCGTTGAAATAATGGGCAACAATGCCCGTAACATCGAAGCGGTCGTACGCACAAGTTGCGACGGGTGGGAGACCACCATACCAGGCTACAACATTGGTAGCCTCAAATACTCCCGCACAGACTGAAACATCATTTTAAGCAGACGTGGTCACGGTTCTGCTCAATCTGCAGAGACAGATGACACAGCTGCAAAATCAAATAAACGAGATCTACTCGTACTTGCCCAATCTAAACAAAAAGTCAATATAAATCCTCTAACCACAACATTAATAAAAGCACTTGTCGTGAATGTAAACTCACTAATAAGAACTGAGAGAAGAGCCAATCTTTTCAACCTGTTGCAAGTTGAACAGCCTGATGTACTTCTGGCGGGGGAAACAAAGTTAAACCAGAGACACAAGATATGGCATAAAAACTACGATATTATACGAAGAGACCGTCCTAACTTCACTCAAGCGGGGGGTGTCGCAATCTTTATGAGAAAAGGAATCCATCATAAAGTTATATATAGTGGAGAAGTGCGCAGGTTCCGGGTGCTGGAAGCCTGTATCGTACGCATACCCCTTCAGCAAGGAAGGGGCTTGTATGCGATTGCGGTCTATTCACCTGAGGAGCACCAACATAACCTATTTATAGCGTAGCTCGAGACTCTCTTCCGATGCTTACAATTGCAACTGGGCAAAAATTACTTTATCCTAGGGGGAGATATGAACCCCAAGCATAGAAATTGGGGAAATCATATATCTAATGCCAGAGGAAATTAGTTGGCTGGCTGGTTAGATAAGTTTCATATTGAATATAGAACTGACCTGCTAGCTACGGAATATCCATCGTTCCCCAGAGGTAGATCGTTCTTAGATATCTTGCTAATCGACTCACGACTGAGATTACTTAGCACCAACAGACGAAACACTAACTGTTTACGGACAATTGAATACGACAGTGACCACTGTGCATTCACGGCAGTAATAGAGCTTCCGAACGAGCTCGCAGATCTGGAGGAATTCGTGATCCCGCAACCCTATAACTACGGGGCAATGCGATGGCCGCGGTTCACCAGATCATTAACAAGAGAACTTTGTTCGAATGACTTTAATCTGCCAGTAAACAGAAACCTGACTAATGTCGAAATCGACAAATACATTCAACAAATGGACGAAACCGTAAAACGAACAATGGACAAAACAATTCCCAAAACAACAGTTACAGATCACATTAACATGTACAGAAACGCAACAATAAACGCACTCCACAAGAAAAAGAGCAGACTGCTATCGAAATTAAAACAATTACACAGACAGTTTACAGACAGACAAGACCAGGAGATAATATCATTGAAATCTCAATTAAAAAACCTCCAACAACTACTTAAAGCTAATTATAGATTAGCAACAAATTTGTATTGGAACAACAGAATTCGAGCTATAAAAACTAATAACCCGGATATGTTCCCACAAATAAATAAAATATTCAGGAGAAATAATCAAAACGAGATTCAGTGTCTCCAAATTCCACGTACTGAGGTAAACAAGCAGCTGCTAACTAACATTGGCATAGATGCAGAGAACGCTATCCTCAATAGTGAGCTCTTCGTGATCGAAGATCGTTTGGAAAAGGTGAACGCTTTGGGAGCTGTCTTTCAGGAAATGTACAAGGTGAATGAAAGCATGACCTGGAGGACAGAGTTCTACTCAATCACCTGCACCTCCGAAATGAAATTTCACTTTGGCAATCGGAGAATCCGGGTTTTACCGAATTCAGTGACGATAATCTGTCAATTAACATTACTGCCAATGGTGGGGCTAATAGCCTTTTAATCACAAGGGAAGGCATCCAGAGTATCCTCGACTCATTAAGAAGCAAAAAGTCCGTGGGAATAGATGGAGTACCTAACATCGTACTCAAGAACCTGCCCCCAATGGCAATAGATATATATACGGTCCTGTTTAACAACGCGTTGAATAATGCATATTATCCCGCGCGTTGGAAAACGGCTATCATTCAGCCCATCCCAAAAAAGGGCAAAGACTGCACAAACCCAATGAACATGCGTTCGATAAGTTTACTCCCAAGCATCAGTAAAGTATTTGAAAAAATCATTAACAAAGCTCTGCTAAAATGGGTAGACGACAATAGCATTATTCCAAATAACCAGTTTGGCTTTAGGGCGGGTCATGAAACCACACATGCCGCAGCTAAACTGGTCTCCGATATACAATGGAATAAATGTAGGAACCAATGCACAGGTGCCTGTCTGATCGACCTGGAGAAAGCCTTTGATACCGTCTGGATCGAAGGGTTGTATTACAAACTGGTCAGACATGGCATACATAAGCCTTTACTATATGTACTTTACGATATGTCAAAGGACAGGAGGTTCGTGGTCAAAAGTGGTAATGTGACCTCTAATAAAACGTATAATATCTAGAATGGCTTGCAACAGGGTGCGGTACTCTCTCCGATTCTTTTTAACATTTACATTAGCGACTTATTTGATGCACTTCCGCAGGCTATTGCGTACGCAGACGATCTCATAATTTACAGAACAGCTCCGAAAGTTGAGATTATAAATAGGTTAATACAGCGAGACTTCAACAAAGTGCAGCGCTATTGCAATGACTGGAAACTTAAGATCAACTTCCAGAAATGTGAAGCCATCCTATTTAGAACTCCATTATATAAAGCCACGTACGACACAAGGAAAAACTGGCGAAAGCTAGTTATCGTGGGACCGCATGGAGATAAACTGGAAACCAAGAGTTTAGTTAAATACCTGGGCATCTGGCTAGACCAATATCTGTATTTCAACAGACATGTAGAGGCTGCTCTGGTCAAGGCTAGAAAAACGTTTGCTATGACAAGGAGGCTATTTCACAGTAGCCAACTTGACAGTAAGGTAAAAGTCATATGCTACATGACGCTAATCAGGCCAATGCTCATATATGGTTGCCCAGTATGGTTCAACATAGGTCCAAATTTGATGGAAAAGATTCGGGTGTTCGAAAGAAAGTGTCTCAGAAGTTGTCTCAGATTATATCGAACACTGGAATGGGACTATAAAAAGTATTACTCAAATGAGACTTTATATAATGAAGCGTACATAAATAGGGTGGATAATTTTATGATTAAATTAATCAGAGGACATATTGCGAGAGCAATAAGCTCGTCCAATGACCTAATTTTCGGGGCTTATTATCCAAATACCCTGTACTATGAGAACGTGCGTCGCAACGGTTTTGTTCCACCAGAGGCGTTCCTTGATTTGGACATGAAAGGGCTTATACAGGATAGATCCGGAATTCAGCTGATCTATCATGTAAGTAGATCATCCGTAGACGGGCGATTGTGCTACGACCGGGAAGTAACGCGCACCGAAGAAGAGCTCCTGCGCTTCAGTAGGGCTATCTCCCACAGAGACCGGGACGATAGTATTAGACAGCGTCAACAGTTCTGGTGGTGGAATGGCATATAAAGACCTGGATACCAAAGTCGGTATAGAATCACACTATCATCAGCTAGCTTACATAGACTTAGCTTTTCTAGAATTAGGGTAGTATAAGACTTAAGTTAAGTTAAGCTAAGTGATTTTACATAAAATATATAAAAAAAAAAAAAGAAAAAAAAAAAAGATAGGTAAGTAAGTAAGTTAAATTTTAAGAAAAAAAAAAACAAAAAAATTGACAAAGTTTTTCAAATTTTTCTTTGTCTTTCAAATAATTATAAGTATTGCCACAAAGTTTTGTCGCCGAAAGGCAAATTATACAAATATTAAGTAATGTTTAGCTTAGAGCGTCTGCGAAGGACCAGTAAGTTATTATATAAGATATTTAAGCTAGAATTTAAGCATTTTTTGTCTAGCCTTTAATTTAGAAACTAAGAATATAGAAAGAAAATAAAAAAATGTTTAAAAATGAAATGAAATGACTTGCAAGGGAAACTGTACCAGGCGACCGTCGAAATGTTTTGTAGTATGTACCTGCTAATGCGACTTTTTTACAGGTTAGGTGCACGCCCCTTTGGTTACACCTGTGTACCCCGTCACTGTGGCTTTTTGTAAATTCTAATTTTTCAGGTGTGGTGGTACTGGGGTGGAGGATTACTCGGTGGGGTTCGGCCCGAACGCCACAAAGTATCTACTGCATCTCTTAAGGAACCCCTTACATTTGCCCACACTTTTTAAAACTTCAAATATGTGGTTGCTCCAATTAAGAGTTGAATTAATTCGAGTGCCGAGGATTGATAGTTCCTTGGCGTTATCGATGCAAGTGCTGCTCATCAACAGTTTTTTGTTTTGTTTTATTTCCACATTTATTAACAATTCAATTACAGATTTTACTTAAGACTAAATGTTAACTTCTGTTTAGTCCTGATTTGTCATACAGGACTTTGTTGTGATAGTATTTCTTATACTGCGACTCTGGGGTTCTGTACATTCCGAGGCAGGAACGCAAACACTGCCACTCGAACACCCGAAACTACTCCATGTAAAATGGGGATATGCTGTACCATACCGGGCAGCCATACACCAATATTGGTCGGATGAATGCTGAGTATGAAATTATTTTCACCTTGGGGTCCAGCAGACTACTACGGAAGATTCTTCGTGTCATTGCATATGCGTTTTTAGCTGCTGTAAAAGCAGCTGCTGTATGCTTATCAAAGTAAAGATACTGATCAAGCCAGATTCCAAGGTATCTGACTACAGTTTTTACTTGTAGGGGAAGATTATTACTTCCTGCAATGGAAAATGTTTTCCAATACCGTTTTGTATCCCTTGATGCACTGGACAGTGGCGTTCTGAAAAGGATAGTCTCTGTTTTCTGGAAATTTATTTTTAATTTCCAGTCGTCGCAAAAACGTTTGATTTTGTTGAAATTATCTTGCAGAAGTCTGTTGATGACATCAATCTTTTTTCCAGATCTATACACCACAATGTCGTCTACATACGCAATTGCATGGTTGAGAGAACCCACTAGATCACTAGTGTAAATGTTAAATAAAATGCGAGAATTCACTGTTGTAAGTCATTTTTGATGTGGAAGGTTTTGTTAGTGACTATATCTTCACATTTCACCACAAAGTGTTTACCCATTATCACTTCGTAGATAATGTATAATAAATATTCGGGCATACCTACATTCTATAACTTATATACCAGCCCTTCTAACCATACGGTGTCGAAAGGCTTTTCAAATTCAACCAAGCAGGCCCCTGTGCATTGTCGCTTCGCCTTGTTCCACTGTATGTCGGAGCATGAACTGTGTCGTGTTGCGTTCGGAAACCAAACTGGTTGCCCGGAATAATACCATTATCCTCACACCAGTTAGTCAATACTTTATTTATAGTTTTCTCGAATACCTTGCTGATGTTCGGAAGCAAGCTAATCGAGCGAAGATTGGCTGGATTGCTCCTGTCCTTGCCCTTTTTGGGGATGGGATGGACTACTGCAGATTTCCATTGGATTGGATAATATGCATTATTTGGAGCATTATTGAACAAAATAGTGGAAACCTTCACTAGTTTAAGAGGTAAATGCCGTAGAACAACGTTTAGAATACTATCTATTCCAGAATTTGTTTTGTTCTTAATGGATCTAAGAATGTCCGTCAGTTCCTCCTTGTGTACAAATATACTAGTGTTTAGATTTCTAAGGGGGAATCCGTTATATTATGTTCACTAATGTTAGTGAAACTTAAGAGACGCCAATTGTTAAGTTAATTGGGTAGCGAAATATGTTTTTGGAGAGCCTTATTTTCCAGGTCAAGATTAGAATGAGTCGATTCGTTCAATCTATACACTGCTTCGAAACAAGCACCAATTGAGTTCGCTTTTTTTGCGGATCCTCGACTATTATGAACTCTTCGTTAGAGTTAAGTTCAGGGTAAGTCCTGCGTTCAGCAAAATTTGACAATTCTCGGGAGTCCGCGGAACTCGCAGACATGGACTGGCATTATAATCTTTCCTTCGAAAGACGTTTTTGATTTGGGGGAGCATATTCGGTCCAGTAGCTTTGATGGGTTGAATTCTTTTGTTCCAATCGTCATTAATTACTGACCTATAATTGTCACAGATCAGTTTTTGAGATTTTTAATTAGTGACTTTGTTGAATGTTCAGCCACATGGCCAGGAAGAAGCTCCCGTGTGCGACACACACTTTCATCTTGTGGCGTCAGATGAATGGGGCACGATCGACATTACAAGATTTGTTCCTACTCTTACGTTCCAGTGAAGATGAATCGAATGCCGGTCACATGATCACTCACGGAGACGAAGACCCTTCCGTTAACGAATGAATTCATAGCACATTTTGTTATTCCTTTCTTTTTCTTTTTGTAGACATCAAACATCGATGCACAGAATAAAACGTTTTGTTGGTTTGTATACATTATCCATTCATTCGGTTCCAGAGCTAGCAAGTACGATCCAGCAACCCTCGGCGCAGGTGTTCGACCTGCTTGAGGATCGTTCGACCGATGTGTGCGTTCTCTCTCTGTCGGTCGATCTGAGAGAAGTTGCTATCGATTAGAGTGCCTTTGGACTTCCTACCATGGTGTGCGTGCATGTGTGTTGTGCGCATGCTGTGCGAGGTGTTCTCTCTTGTGTTTCAAACGAGGAAGTTCAGTTGTGCTTCAACAGTACGTTCGATCACAACTTGTGCTCCGCGGTTAGTAATTTAACAATAAATAGTAATCAGTTAACCTTTTCGGTCATTGAATGCTCCGTGTTCAGTAGGCTATTGTTTCTTCTCCAAAGTAACATCTGTATAAGGATTAGTGTTTACCGGAATTTTGCTGCCGCTTTACATTTGTTTTGAGTCCACTGTCGTGCCGTTCGACTATTGTCACCGGAATACATAGCAATTCTTCTAGCTGAAAAGTGCGGGCGTTGGTGGTGATTGTGGAATACCATCTTTGCTGAAATGTATCATTTTATTCTTTATTTCAATTTACTGTAACCAAGCGTCCAGGGTATCACAATGGGCTCCTGAACAAGTTGAGTTCCGTTGTTGTGGGTGTAGTAACTACTCCAGTGGAAAGTCCATTTCGCTAGAACGGGGACACTCAAGCTGATTATAAGACGATAGTCCCATCGACCAGCGTGTGGCGTCCTGCCCTCCGTGACATCGGAGGCTTACCCAGGACTATCTCTAGAAGCCACAGACGCTTCATTTCTGCCAGTCAACCGTCGCCAGTCCGTGATTCGAACAAACCATCAACATGATAGGGAGAGGCTCTCCAAATTCCCATCGACAGTCGTAAGCTACCGTTGGAGCAGATCAGGGCCAGAGGCATAGCCCTATTGATCTTATATGTGTTGGTTCTTTATTGCTGCTGTCAGTTGGAGTCCTTCGCTGTTCTCTCTCCATTGGCTGTCCTGTCGCAGCTACAGCCCAGCACCGTGGCATCTTCGAACTCGGTTAACCTTGTCTGAAGTGGAGCGTCTATTCTGTCGCCCTCTTACCGCGCGTGACTCTACTTTGTCGGCATCCCTGTCAGGAAGCTGCAATCGATGTTGTTGCCTGCGATCATCCTCGTTCCTCTTGCGTCTCCTGTAAGGTTGCGAAACCAGGAAACTCGACTGACCCTCTCAGGAAGCAGACGCGGTGAGAAGACCTCCGTGAAAGGTGTCTCGATCAGTTGCTGGCCACCACATTCAGATCATATGCCAATACAATTTGAATCCCTTCCGATGAGACTCCTTGGGCCACATACCGAGTCCGATGGTATCGTCGCCTCCATCATTCAGTATACTCAGCGACCACCCTTCTCAATCTTCATAAACAGGTCTTCCTCCTCTCCTTTTCACACAGACTCACGTAAGCATCATTGCTTGTCTTCTCCAAGCGGCTGGCAACCCTTCCTCCTTCGACCTGGGCTCACTCACGTCATGAAACAGACTTAATTGTTTTTATTTCCTGGCTATTTGGATCGCTGAACTGTCCGTAGAGCAGTTTTAACTTACAGAGCAGAATACTCTTTTGCCTATACATTCACTGCAATAGACCCAAACAGCGCATTTTACTTACTTCTCGCGGACGGTGTGCTGTGGAGATGTATTTGTTCTATTTTTCCGGAATTTTCTAGGGAAATTAATTTTTTATATTCAAAATATTGGCTATCGACTTCTACAGATTTCGCCCATCTTTCAGGTAATTTATGAATAGCATGCCACAAAAAACTGCTTGTCTTTTGTGGCAAACCATTCTTCGAGCCAGTTTCTAACCTCCTCGAAATCGCTGAAGTGCTGCTCTGCGAACGCATGCCCCATTGATGGGGGAGTACGGCGGGCGCAGAAGGATGTCCCAACCAAACGATTTCAAGGTGCCGTGTAACAAAATCACTTTGCCATATTTTCGGGCCCATTCCGGTCGTCTTTTGATTAATGCTTGGTTTAAATTAAGCATTTGTTGACGATAGAGTTGTGTATTAACGGTTTCGCCGGGCTTCAAGAGTTCATAATACACAATACCGTTCTGGTCCCAACAAACACAGATCATAGTCTTCTTGCCGAAGCGATTTGGCCTTGGCGTTCAAGGACCGGCTTCGACAGATGAAAGCCACCATTTTTTTTCGCTTCAAGTTTTCAAAATAAATCCATTTTTCGTCCACCGTCACAATTGATGCTAAAATGATTTCGTTTCGTGGCGTGGAAGCAACATTACACAAGTGACTTTGCGATATTCCATTTGATGTTCACTCAGATCGTGTGGGACCCATTTAGCGAGTTTTTTTTATCTTCCCCATTGCTCGTAAACGTCTGCTGATTGTTTCTTGTGACACGTGTAATGCCCTTGCTAATTGCCGTTGAGTTTGAGTGGGCTCATCATCCAATGAGTCCTGCAATTGCTCGTCTTCACATTTTTGTGGTTTACCAGAGCGCTTGTGGGGCTTTTCAGGGCCCGAAGAGCCATGCATCGCTCGACCCCCACCATTTCCAGCAACGCGATTTACCTTAAAGTCGAATCTTCAGCAAGATTATACAACCTTGCTACGGCATTAACCGTCAACCAATTCGCTGGAATTAATTCGGTTATTCCCAAGGATAACCGACATAAATACCTTATAGGCAGCTTACCTTTCTTTGGGGGTTTTTCCAAACCCCTTCTCCACGGTCATTCCTGAAAACATTAAGCCCACGGCAAGGATTATCACCTAGCCGTGGCATCAAAAAACGTTCACCCTCGGGCATGCATTGCACCCAGTGCATCACGTCCCTATTGTCTTATGCTACCCACGTCATGCCATGAAAACAAAATCAACACAGAGTTCCTAATGTGCTTGTTTTGTTTGCCCATGTCACCCCTAAGCGTGCGGCTACCCAGTCTCACCAGTTTGCCACCGTCGACAAGGTTTCGGCCGACGCAAAGCAAACATTTCCCGCATGTTCAGCAATAGCTAATTTTCCATTATCGGTTTCCACCGATCATGGACCGCAAACAAGCAACGAATTGGATATGGCCATCAAGTGTTTACTTTTAACAACTGGCAACGGTCGCACCCTATATTCGTTTGCAAAACCTAAACGTCGCATCCATAGCTTCCGGATTGTTTATGGTACATCGGAATTTTCTATTAACGGCCGCCAACCGTCCGCGGACCTGGAAAACAGCATGTCCATCAACTGAATGTTGATTTACGGCCTCTCCTTGGGCGAGCAGATCTTCGGTATGTTTTTCACACCAGAAGGGTCTGTTGCCGGCAAGCATTACACAATCAATTGTGTACACAGCCGCCGACCCATGCAATGTTGGCGAACGCAAACAATGCATATCCATTACCCGATCATGGAAATAGCGTTTCTGTTGACATAATTCCACAGAGACCTATCCCTTCGCTTAATGATCATCACGATGAGATGCAATAACGACGCCTGCATCTATCCATGTTCACCGGATGATCGTATGTGACGCATACACATACATGCGAAATGTACACCATATTTTCCAACCCAATCACGATTGACTGCCTCGAGTTGATCGTGTAGCTCCTCCCCTTTTGAGGCTATTCGTTGCGATATCATTCTGTTGGTGGCGAATGGACACGAGTCAAATGTCTACCCCCGAGGAGTGCGCATTAACAATTCGAAAACCGAACACGGTCTCTGAGCGCGTATGAAATGAGTGCATCCAATAATTAATTCCTTTTGGCTGTATTACGCCAATTTCTGTTTTCCGTGCGGTGTTGTTTCATCAAATTTCCCACCGGTTGATTTGCGGTGAGAGTGTGATATAATTTCGGGGGAACAAGTTACGAAATCGTCAACAGTGAAACGAATGTATCGATAACATAAATATAGTCCGAGTGATGTCCAGACTGTAATAATAAGTGCACAGTGTAAATTAAAATTAAGTCTTCGTAACTAATAAAGGGACATTAAATTTAATCCGGCGAGTTTTATTTATTTTCCTCTTTCGGCGAACTTTGTGCAGTTTTTTTTTAGAACTATCAGTGGGTGTTAGCTGAATCCGCACCCGTGCTTGGTGCATAGCTAAATACTACCACACGCTCACTGTCTTTCACATTGAAATCACCACTTTTAAATTGTCGAAAGCATGTCTCAGATGTTCTAATTGATGGAGCGTGTTCGTCGGTTGGTTCTACCAGCAAACTATGACTTTCAACAGCCTTTCTCTTTTGATTAAATAACAAAAGCAATGTGAGCCGCAAATGTTCCTTTTGAGGCACAAAACTCGACACGATCACTAAACGATAAAACAAAGGCGCTAGTTTTTGGCGGACTCAACTTGTGGGCGTTTTTTTATATTTGCATAATCCTTGAATGGTAAAAATTCCAATAATGATGACACTGTGAAATCGTACTCGACTCAGCTTTTTGCCAGTAAAACCGGAAAGTCGATGAGAAAGATGGGAGAAGCTCATCAATCAATATGGAAAATATATCATCGAACAAAGTACATTCATAACAATGCGATTACAATACGATTACTATTGGCGCAAGGTTAATAACCTTGCCCGGAAAACCAAATAATTACAGACAATTTAACAGGTCTCGTATATGGTCGGGATACCGGTGGATAGACTTGCCCGGATCCCGGTTGTAGTGCAGATGATGATGATGAGTAAGCCGAAAGCTCATGACCTCACCAACGAGACTCCGCCATCGCTCCCTGTCCTGTGCACTCTCCCTCCATGCTTGAACATCCGATCCGATCTCCTTAAGGTCAAACCTTACACTGTCCTCCCATCTCCGTCGCGGCCGTCCTACCTATCTCTTTCCCGTTGGTCTATGGTCAAGAATTCTACGCACGGTCCTATCGTTGCCCATTCGCGCTACATGTCCGGCCCATCTTAATCCTCGGGACTTGATCACTCTCGCTATTGAAGGTTTGTGGTATAGCTTTTCCAATTCGTGGTTGTGGAGTTTCTTCCATTGTCCTGCCTCGTCATATTTACCACCAAAGATACTCGTTAAAACTTTATTCTTGAATACGCGGAATTTGTTTCCTTCCCGTTTTGTCAGAGCCCATGTTTTGCATCCGTAAAGGGCAATCAGCATGATTATGTTTCTATAGACACGGAGCTTTATGTTACGTGATAGCAGTTTGGATTTCAGCAGTTTATTGTCTGCGTGCCAACTAGCGTTGCCAGAGTGAAATCTTTTGTTAATTTGCTTCGACATTTTGTTATTGGCCGTCAGTATCGTTCCCAGATATTTAAATTCTTTAACTTTTTCAAATATCTTGCCTCTGACGTTTATATGTGTTCCCTAAGGTCCACCTGCTCTCGCCGTAATCATGTAATTTGTTCTGTCTTCATTTATTTCTGTCGCTTGCATGATGATTTCACTGTTTTTACCTACAGTTTCTAGATTATCGCCCAGAACGACGATGTCATTCGCATATGCGAGCACTTGTGTGATCCCTTTCAGAGATGATCCGGCCATCTTGTCGTCTTGTACCTTTCTGATGACATACTCGAGCACATGGTTAAAAAAACACGGTGAGAGGCCATCCCCTGTTTTAGTCCCTCCCGGATTTCAAATGGTTCTGAGAGGCGGCTTTCTATTTTAACTCGCCCTTTGTTTTCCTTCATGCAAATTTGAATGAGGGCGGCATATTTTTCGGGAATCGCAGCTCAACCACAATATGGTAAAATGTTTGCCTTGCGACTGAGTCGTAGGCTTTTGTGCAATCAACGAACAGTTGGTGAAACGTCTTTCCGTATTCCCACTTCTTTTCCAGTAGTTGCCTTGTGAGCATGAATTGTGAACATTTGGTCGCTTGTTGAGCGGTTCTTACGAAATCCGCATTGCTAGCCTCCCAGTATTTCGTCTGCGTACGCCGTTGTTCTCGCCAATGTGACATTTTTTAGTATCTTGTATGTGGTTGGGAGCAATGGTATTCCTGTGTAGTTTTCGCAGTTAGATCAGCAAGATACTGTACACAATCACCCATTGTGTACCTGAATTTCTCTTATCATCATTTGCCTAATTGCAGTGCGGTCTACTTACGCAGCTGCACCATGCATCTATGCCTTTAATAATGCCCTTTGTTCATTTTCTCTTTTCTCAATTTCGTTTTGCCATGGCCCTCGTTGCATGGGTAGACAACGATATATTAGCACTCTCGCTAAGACCAACCGAAGAGATCCTCTCCAACTCTCCACGACATCACTCTCAAAGAAAAGAAAACTCACCCTAAGCTGGGAGAGTATTTGTGGGGGACGAAGTCATTGTGCCGGCGTACGACACGGGGTTCTACTCCGTCCCCATGATAAAGTTCACTTTTCGGTGCACTCAGTCAATGGCAGACAAACAAAACTTTCACAGGATGGCAGTATAAATGTAACTTCGGATGGAATTGCAATAAGTGCTGAAGCACACCACGGATACCAGGATAGTGTTTCTACTACGCGCACACAGTTGATTACGAATTGAATTGTCTTTATTAATTTATTGATGTGAACGTGAAGAGTGCGCGGCAAACCTCAATCCTTACATACAGCGATGCATTTCGTAGTCCTATTGTTTAATGCAACCGTTCACCAAGAAACAAATAAAACACGATTTTCACTAATTAAAACTTTTATTTTTGAGTACTCTATTGTTATTGTAATTTCACAAATGGCATTCTAATCTTACTGCAGGCTTACCACTTAACAACACAACTCGATAACTCAACTTAATAAAACACAGGCACTTAGCAAACGCTAGTTGCAAACACGTTCGTAAAATGGGTTAACGCTAGCTCGAATTCAACTTGGTAATGTATACGCGTCCTCGTGGTGTGCTACGGGGAGCGGGAGAAAAAAAACCTACCGTCGCGATCGGTGGTTGGAATGAGACTCAAAGATTCAACCCTCGTTTGGGGTGAGTTTGGTGGTGTGGTGGTAGATATCCTCTCCACTAAGGATATGTTTTTACTTACCACCTGAGAAACGTAAAGTCTCTCGTGGTGGAATAGTAAACCAGATCTCGTAATGCAAATCATGGTGTATGGGTGTATGTGTGATCGCGAAGATCACATTGGTTTTCTCATGAAACAAGGCCATGGAAAAACAAAACAAAAATACGGTAAGGACGAAGGGATCGTGAAACCATTGTGATGTGCATTGCTGCTAAATAAATAGACGGCGATGCGTCGAGGAAATGTGGTAAAAGCAAATACGGGCATCATTAAGGTCGTGGATGAGTGGTGCGGATGCGTTAATAGATGTATCGCCATTAGGAAGAGGTGCTAATGGGTTTTAACGTTTATGGCCTCTCAGACTGCAGTAGGAACCGAGTTCTTGTTTGTACTAGGAAATGCAGGAGGATTCGGTTCCGATGATAATGCTTGAGATGTGGTAATTGTTTGTCGATTGGACAAACGAGTCGCCGGTCGGTTTATTGCTGTATAAACAAGCTGTCCGACATAGCATTTTACGATGACAAGCGTGCCGAATGGTTTGGGATTTATGATGCCGTATGATGTGAGGAATTCTTTACAGGAAATTTGAATAACGCATTAAATGCGTGAATGCTGTGGCAATTCTCTTTAGGGATTTTCAGGTAATGCGACGAATGCATTAAATGGCCTTGGAAAAGGAAATGGTTTCAGGTGCCAATGCAATTGCATTGGCGAAAAACAATGGGAGTTGGGTTGCAATTATGGGGGGTTCTTTGGGTAAGTTTAAATGAACCCCCACATATTCACTGAGTCGTAAACCAACCACAGAACGGGTCGGTCGGTTCGTCTACCCCCCCCCCCCCCCCCCGTACCGTGTATACGGTACGGTGCGCACACAAAAAGTCTCTGCGCGAGTTCTCCTTGCGTGTTAAACCCTCAAGTCTACATAAATTCTCTGTCAAACATTTATCAAATAAAACCCATTAATAGATGAACAGTCGCTTAACTTGCCAAAAACCTTTTTTCTTTCCACGTCAATCCTTTGTAAACGTGCGTTTAATAGAACCTAGTGATAAGTTATTAACAGTCTCCTGAATATATCAAAGTTAACAATTAGGGAATCATATTATAAAATAAAAGTCTAAAATCTCCGAAACAGTTGTTTTATTTTGACATTTTAGTGAATAGCTGCATAAGGCAGCGGACGATTGAGTTCATCGGTAAGGATGGTTTAGGTGTTAATAAGCGGAGTACTTCCAGTCGTGACAATCAGTGAACTTGTTAGGGAATCCTAGTGAACCAGTTCCGCTGCCGGCACATAACTAAGAGATTTTCCTACTACATCCTTATCCCATATTGTTTTGATGAGTTTGTGGATCTTTCGACCGGTTGCCTCTCCTCCGTTCTTCACAAGCTCTGTCGGTTTGCAGTGACTCCGGGAGCCTTGTGGTTTTTCAATCGATTTATTGCGTCTACAACTTCGTTGAAAGAGGGCTCTGAGATCTGAGGCCCGCCTGTATGTACGTCTGGTGCGTTTATTTGTGGTTGATGGATACACACATTGAAGAGGTTTTCAAAGTACTGCTTCCACCTTGTCACGATATTGATTGTTTCTGTGACCAGACAGCCGTTTGCATCTCGTATTATTTTGGCTCTCCCTCGGTAGCCATTTCTAATTGATTTATGCCGGCGTACATACCTCTGGTGTTCTTTGCTCTCGAATTTTTTAAGATGTTTTCGATCCGAGTCTTCTCCCATTCGGGTTTTTTATTGCGTTTGAAAAGTCTCATTGTCTCTTTCCGGCTCGTCGCGTATCTTTCTGCGTTGACTTCCTCATATCTTTCTAATTTGATCACTTTGAGTACTGTGGCGGTTCCCTTGAACGTCGCCTATCATCTTCCCATTACCCCATTTAAAACTCCCACCTAGGGCATATAGAAACCCGAAAAGCAATGCTTACCTGCTCATAACGACCAACCACCGCTGAAATGCTTAACCGCGCTGAGATAAAACACCATCAGCAACACAAGCATTTCTATAGGAAGGGCAAATTGGTCGCACATGTAGCAACCAACATTACATTAGTTCCTACCAACGAAAAGTCGCCTAAAGAAGTCGGCTACAATGCTACAAGAGATATTTCTTACTTTTGGTTCTTTTATGCATGCCCACATCGGTTGGACACACGAACGACAAATACATCGTGCCATACGGTGGTCAACCCAGGCGTTCGGGTTCCTTAAATGGAAACTCGCGCCTGACCGCAAAAAGGGATCGAGAACTCGTCAGTGTAAATACACACACGATGGTTCGACCTCTGTTGACGCCAACAACAACCTGCGCACGATCAGCAATCATGCTACTCGTAGTCACTGATCGTGTAAGCACATTTATCCCTTTTCAGAACGCTCGCCCCAGCTGCGAATGTGTTTATTTTTATTTGATTCGAAGTCTATGGTTCGCATGCTGGGCGACACACGCGATGTGCAGCAAAGGGGATCATCGTGTGTGTGTTTCAACTCTTCTTTGGTAGGACAAATTCGAAAAGGAAAATGACCAAATATGGTCATCGAAGCGATGATTGAGTACGTGGTATTCTGTCGCTTCGATGAACTTAGTTAATCGTATTTCAGATTCCATGAGGGCAAGTAGTGCATTCATGTAAAACCAGTCAGTCGGCTAGCGATTACCACTGTGCGATAGTCTCTTTACGCTGTGAACACTTACTGTTTTAAATGGTATGAAGTAAACGTTACGACAGTGCACGCAGAAAATACTTACTTCTGTCACGTGTAAACAAAGTTAGTGATTACCACGGTGCAATAGTTATTTTTACGCTGGGAACTTTTTCGGTTTAAATTGTATAAATAAAGCTACAACGGTTACGCCAATGTTCAATCTTAAATACCTGTGTCAACCTCAAGTAAGTTTAGTGAGAATACTGATACTGTGTACAGCATAACATAATTTTCACTTAAGAATATAAAATACTATTTACACTTAAGAATTAAAATTACTATGTTCAACAAAATACTGTGAACAGCACAAAATAAGTTTTACGTAAGATCATAAAATATAACTTTCACTTAAGAATTAAAAATACTATGTTCAATAAAATACGGTGTACAGCATAAAATAAGTTTTACTTAAGATCATAAAATATAACTTTCACTTAAGAATATAAAATACTATTTTCACTTAAGAATTAAAAGTACTATGTTCAATAGAATACGGTGTACAACATAAACTAAGTTTTACTTAAGATCATAAAATACTATTTTCACTTAAGAATTAAAAATACTATGTTCAATAAAATACTGTGTACAGCATAAAATAAGTTTTACTTAAGATCATAAAATATAACTTTCACTTAAGAATATAAAATACTATTTTCACTTAAGAATTAAAAATACTATGTTCAATAAAATACGGTGTACAACATAAACTAAGTTTTACTTAAGATCATAAAATACTATTTTCACTTAAGAATTAAAAATACTATGTTCAATAAAATACTGTGTACAGCATAAAATAAGTTTTACTTAAGATCATAAAATATAACTTTCACTTAAGAATATAAAATACTATTTTCACTTAAGAATTAAAAATACTATGTTCAATAAAATACGGTGTACAACATAAACTAAGTTTTACTTAAGATCATAAAATACTATTTTCACTTAAGAATTAAAAATACTGTGTACAGCATAAAATAAGTTTTACGTAAGATCATAAAATATAACTTTCACTTAAGAATATAAAATACTATTTTCACTTAAGAATTAAAAATACTATGTTCAATAAAATACTATGTACAGCATAAAATAAGTTTTACTTAAGATCATAAAATATAACTTTCACTTAAGAATATAAAATACTATTTTCACTTAAGAATTAAAAGTACTATGTTCAATAGAATACGGTGTACAACATAAACTAAGTTTTACTTAGATCATAAAATACTATTTTCACTTAAGAATTAAAAATACTATGTTCAATAAAATACTGTGTACAGCATAAAATAAGTTTTACGTAAGATCATAAAATATAACTTTCACTTAAGAATATAAAATACTATTTTCACTTAAGAATTAAAAATACTATGTTCAATAAAATACTATGTACAGCTTAAAATAAGTTTTACTTAAGATCATAAAATATAACTTTCACTTAAGAATATAAAATACTATTTTCACTTAAGAATTAAAAATACTATGTTCAATAAAATACGGTGTACAACATAAACTAAGTTTTACTTAAGATCATAAAATACTATTTTCACTTAAGAATTAAAAGTACTATGTTCAATAGAATACGGTGTACAACATAAACTAAGTTTTACTTAAGATCATAAAATACTATTTTCACTTAAGAATTAAAAATACTATGTTCAATAAAATACTGTGTACAGCATAAAATAAGTTTTACGTAAGATCATAAAATATAACTTTCACTTAAGAATATAAAATACTATTTTCACTTAAGAATTAAAAATACTATGTTCAATAAAATACGGTGTACAACATAAACTAAGTTTTACTTAAGATCATAAAATACTATTTTCACTTAAGAATTAAAAATACTATGTTCAAAAAAATACTGTGTACAGCATAAAATAAGTTTTACTTAAGATCATAAAATATAACTTTCACTTAAGAATATAAAATACGATTTTCACTTAAGAATTAAAAATAATATGTTCAATAAAATACGGTGTACAACATAAACTAAGTTTTACTTAAGATCATAAAATACTATTTTCACTTAAGAATTAAAATTACTATGTTCAATAAAATACTGTGTACAGCATAAAATAGGTTTTACGTAAGATCATAAAATATAACTTTCACTTAAGAATATAAAATACTATTTTCACTTAAGAATTAAAAATACTATGTTCAATAAAATACTGTGTACAGCATAAAATAAGTTTTACGTAAGATCATAAAATATAACTTTCACTTAAGAATATAAAATACTATTTTCACTTAAGAATTAAAAATACTATGTTCAATAAAATACTATGTACAGCATAAAATAAGTTTTACTTAAGATCATAAAATATAACTTTCACTTAAGAATATGAAATACTATTTTCACTTAAGAATTAAAAATACTATGTTCAATAAAATACGGTGTACAACATAAACTAAGTTTTACTTAAGATCATAAAATACTATTTTCACTTAAGAATTAAAAATACTATTTTCAATGAAATACTGTGTACAGCATAAAATAAGTTTTACGTAAGATCATAAAATATAACTTTCACTTAAGAATATAAAATACTATTTACACTTAAGAATTAAAATTACTATGTTCAATAAAATACTGTGTACAGCACAAAATAAGTTTTACGTAAGATCATAAAATATAACTTTCACTTAAGAATTAAAAATACTATGTTCAATAAAATACTGTGTACAGCATAAAATAAGTTTTACTTAAGATCATAAAATATAACTTTCACTTAAGAATATAAAATACTATTTACACTTAAGAATTAAAATTACTATGTTCAATAAAATACTGTGTACAGCACAAAATAAGTTTTACGTAAGATCATAAAATATAACTTTCACTTAAGAATTAAAAATACTATGTTCAATAAAATACTGTGTACAGCATAAAATAGGTTTTACTTAAGATCATAAAATATAACTTTCACTTAAGAATATAAAATACTATTTTCACTTAAGAATTAAAAGTACTATGTTCAATAGAATACGGTGTACAACATAAACTAAGTTTTACTTAAGATCATAAAATACTATTTTCACTTAAGAATTAAAAATACTATGTTCAATAAAATACTGTGTACAGCATAAAATAAGTTTTACGTAAGATCATAAAATATAACTTTCACTAAAGAATATAAAATACTATTTTCACTTAAGAATTAAAAATACTATGTTCAATAAAATACGGTGTACAACATAAACTAAGTTTTACTTAAGATCATAAAATACTATTTTCACTTAAGAATTAAAAATACTATGTTCAATAAAATACTGTGTACAGCATAAAATAAGTTTTACTTAAGATCATAAAATATAACTTTCACTTAAGAATATAAAATACTATTTTCACTTAAGAATTAAAAATACTATGTTCAATAAAATACGGTGTACAACATAAACTAAGTTTTACTTAAGATCATAAAATACTATTTTCACTTAAGAATTAAAAATACTATGTTTAATAAAATACTGTGTACAGCATAAAATAAGTTTTACGTAAGATCATAAAATATAACTTTCACTTAAGAATATAAAATACTATTTTCACTTAAGAATTAAAAATACTATGTTCAATAAAATACTATGTACAGCATAAAATAAGTTTTACTTAAGATCATAAAATATAACTTTCACTTAAGAATATAAAATACTATTTTCACTTAAGAATTAAAAATACTATGTTCAATAAAATACGGTGTACAACATAAACTAAGTTTAACTTGAGATCATAAAATACTATTTTCACTTAAGAATTAAAAATACTATGTTCAATGAAATACTGTGTACAGCATAAAATAAGTTTTACGTAAGATCATAAAATATAACTTTCACTTAAGAATATAAAATACTATTTTCACTTAAGAATTAAAAATGCTATGTTCAATAAAATACTATGTACAGCTTAAAATAAGTTTTACTTAAGATCATAAAATATAACTTTCACTTAAGAATATAAAATACTATTTTCACTTAAGAATTAAAAATACTATGTTCAATAAAATACGGTGTACAACATAAACTAAGTTTTACTTAAGATCATAAAATACTATTTTCACTTAAGAATTAAAAATACTATGTTCAATAAAATACTGTGTACAGCATAAAATAAGTTTTACGTAAGATCATAAAATATAACTTTCACTTAAGAATATAAAATACTATTTTCACTTAAGAATTAAAAATACTATGTTCAATAAAATACGGTGTACAACATAAACTAAGTTTTACTTAAGATCATAAAATACTATTTTCACTTAAGAATTAAAAATACTATGTTCAAAAAAATACTGTGTACAGCATAAAATAAGTTTTACTTAAGATCATAAAATATAACTTTCACTTAAGAATATAAAATACGATTTTCACTTAAGAATTAAAAATAATATGTTCAATAAAATACGGTGTACAACATAAACTAAGTTTTACTTAAGATCATAAAATACTATTTTCACTTAAGAATTAAAATTACTATGTTCAATAAAATACTGTGTACAGCATAAAATAGGTTTTACGTAAGATCATAAAATATAACTTTCACTTAAGAATATAAAATACTATTTTCACTTAAGAATTAAAAATACTATGTTCAATAAAATACTGTGTACAGCATAAAATAAGTTTTACGTAAGATCATAAAATATAACTTTCACTTAAGAATATAAAATACTATTTTCACTTAAGAATTAAAAATACTATGTTCAATAAAATACTATGTACAGCATAAAATAAGTTTTACTTAAGATCATAAAATATAACTTTCACTTAAGAATATGAAATACTATTTTCACTTAAGAATTAAAAATACTATGTTCAATAAAATACGGTGTACAACATAAACTAAGTTTTACTTAAGATCATAAAATACTATTTTCACTTAAGAATTAAAATTACTATGTTCAATAAAATACTGTGTACAGCATAAAATAGGTTTTACGTAAGATCATAAAATATAACTTTCACTTAAGAATATAAAATACGATTTTCACTTAAGAATTAAAAATACTATGTTCAATAAAATACGGTGTACAACATAAACTAAGTTTCACTTAAGATCATAAAATACTATTTTCACTTAAGAATTAAAATTACTATGTTCAATAAAATACTGTGTACAGCATAAAATAGGTTTTACGTAAGATCATAAAATATAACTTTCACTTAAGAATATAAAATACTATTTTCAGTTAAGAATTAAAAATACTATGTTCAATAAAATACTATGTACAGCATAAAATAAGTTTTACTTAAGATCATAAAATATAACTTTCACTTAAGAATATAAAATACTATTTTCACTTAAGAATTAAAAATACTATGTTCACTAAAATACGGTGTACAACATAAACTAAGTTTTACTTAAAATCATAAAATACTATTTTCACTTAAGAATTAAAAATACTATGTTCAATAAAATACTGTGTGCAGCATAAAATAAGTTTTACTTAAGATCATAAAATACAATTTTCACTTAAGAATATAAAATACTATTATCACTTAAGAATATAAAATGCTATTTTCATTCAAGAATTAAAATAATATGTACAATATTAAATACGTTTTATTAAAGAATAAAAAAACACTAGACGAAGGTGACCCGATTGTTTTTTTTTTTTTTTTCCTGAGCGACAAGACACCAGTGAACAAAGTAGTCACGATTCGACGAACGTTTATGAAGTTTGGGACGTCTTGGTGAACCTGTGTCGGGCCGGCACCTACCAAGGCAATTTCACCCCATAGTACCTTTTGGGTTGTTTGCTGGATTGTGTCTTTGCTCGATGTCCATTCACTGTCCACACTATTGGCTTCCTCTTCCTCACTGCTCCCATTCTCTAGAATGGTAAATCTATGCGTTAGCTCATCTTGATATTCAGCCCTTTTGCGAAAGTCTTTTAGTTTATCAATGTCGAACTTTTTGATCGTCTCCGGTGACTGTCCATGTGTGTTTGCTGCGAGCCGACTCCCAATTTTGTCCATCACTAAACGATGATCAAAGTCGCAATCTGCTCCTCTATATGATCTTACGTCAAGGATATTCGAGTGGTGTCTTTTGTCTATGAAGTGATCTATTTGGTTACGAGTTACCCGGTCGGGTGATATCCATGTAGCTGTAAGGATTTTCTTGTGCTTGAACATGGTGCTCTTCACTACCAGATCTTTTAACGCTGGAAACCTAATAATTCGAATTCAATTATCATTTGAAACGTCGTGTAGGCTTTCTTTTCCTATAGTTGGTTGGAAGATATCTTCCTTTTCAATTTTCGCATTGAGGTCGCCGAGGAGGATTTTAACATCGAATGATGAGATCCAATCAAATATTTCCTCTAGGGTCTAGTAGGACGTGTCCTTCGTTTCGTCGTCGGTAGGTTCTGTTTGGGGCGTGTACGTTTATAAATGCATAATTGTACCATGGGCTTTGTATTTTTAGCACTCACGTTCACTCATTAATAAATTTCACATCTTTTACAGAGGGCGTAATCTCATTGCTTATGATGAAGCCGGTTCCGAAGGTATGTGTATCGGTACCTCCACACGCCAGTGTAAACCCGTTGGTTTCGATTACTTGATGTGGGAGTGGATTGTTTCGCATTTTCTACGACCGTCTGTGTCGCCCCTGGTTTATATAACGTTCCAACATTCTACGTGCTGACGGGTATATCCCACTTTTTCCGTTTTTCTCTACGTCTTCTTTTTGCCGAGTTGGCGTTTTCTTGATGATTTGTTCCCTTACGGCAGTGTCGGCTCATCACACCTACATGTGGGGGTAGAGTATGAATGCCAGCGTATGGCACGAGTTCACTAATCCCCCTAACACGTGTCCACAGCAAAATTGTTTACCAAGAGGAGAATAAATTTAAACGCACTGTCGTAGTTTTATTCAAGTTTTTTTTTTATTTTCTTGTTGATAATGTTTTTTTATTTGGTTTTAACAACTGGTGATAGCAGTCTATTTTGCCACACAAAACTTATTTTTATAATGGAAACTTTAATAACCACTTAACTACTCTACGGACAAAATACCGAACAGAACTAATTCTTAGCAGCAAGAAGACTCTGAGGTGTGTTCGCGCTTGAGAGATTGATACTCGACTCACTCTAATTTTTGCTATTTAATTTTGATTAGAATGCCAGCGTAACCACACACGATGGTGATTGAATAGCGACTGGTGTGAATTAGGGTTGAAAATTCATATTTCATTCACACAGCACAACCAAAAGAGACCACGCCTCTGCTCTCTCAACCTCACGCCCGTCAAAGTGTGAGTAACTTTTGTTAATAGGGTAATTGACGGACATGAAGAATGAGAGAACAGAAAACATGATATGCTGTAATCTCGTGGTAGCTTTGGTTGTGTGTGTTGGTATCAGATGCAGCTACTGACACGACCTACTGACCCAATGGTACGACTATGGTGTAGTTAGAGCGCATTGAACCGTGGAAAGAAATTCGAATAAGAGGGAAACCTAGCTGATGATACTCCTCTGCAAAAAGTGATCATTGATCCCAAGCGAATGGGTGATCTGAGGGAAAGTCGATAGGAAGCCGCTAATGCTTAGGGAATAATCCGCGTGAGAACCAGACTCTAAGACGCTGAAATAACCCCAGATATTTTGCTATGATGCAACAGCGTCGTTCTTTTAGACTTGTTGTTGCTTACCGACATTATGAGATTTCCGATGGGAAACTCATGGTTAGCAAGAATGGAGTTGCCGTATGACAAGAATGTAGCTAAACTCAATTATGCATTATCTGCAAAGGATAATGAGTTTAGCTATACGTCCGTTTGAAATGTTTTACAGGGGAATACATATAAAGGAAATGGGTAAGTATGACGCGCTGAAAGCGGTCGAAATTGGTGGAAATTTTGGTTGAGATTGTGGATTGGTTCTCATGTAGAATAGAGACACCCCCACATACACCTACCGGGTTTTTTGTGCATCTGTTGGAAACGCCTTGGTTGCTTTAAGTATCACTCCCAAAATCACGGATACGATATTTCGACCTCAACCTGTCTGAGCACAATTTAGTGCTCCAATTACAAACAGATTGGGACATTGAAATTATATTGCTTACTACCATATCCAGCAATATGATCCTTTTTCCAAATTCACGTTTCACTTATAAAAGTCTGAAACGCGATAGACTTAAATTACTTAAACAAATTCGTTGTCTTCTTCCATTCTATCGATTGCTCTGACCAGACACTTAACCTATAATTACCAGCTAATTCGGTGTGTGTATCTGCTAGTCGTTTCACTGTTTCGGATTCTCAACAGGGACGATATATCCAGCTCTGAAGAAGGAATTAAATATGAAGTAGATAGTAAATTACCAACTCTGATTACCTAGAACAAATTGTTTCGTATCGTTTAAGGTCGCATACACCTCGATTCTAATAGCTAATATGTCTCCTTTGGAATTCAAAAAGTACATTCTAACTGAAGGCTCGTGTCTTCATCTCAACAAAGCAATAGCACAAGCAAAGTCATTTCCTTAAATCTCGGCCTCTTAACATTGTTAAATACAGAGAGTCGTTCCAATTGTTTTTTCATATTTTTTCCAATAGTTCGAAAATGTTCTACATAACGGGGATCGAACCAGGTGCTTTCTTTAATTCGAAGCCCTTATTCTAAAAGTTTCACCTATTCGGAGGCAACAAATGTAGACTACAGTAAATGTTCATTAGGATTACCTTGATTGCCTATTGAATATTTCATTTTTACTTCAAAAGGACACTTAAAAGAGCACCGAAGGACACTGCAACTGTCATGGATAGTTAATAATACCCTTGGCATTTCGTCGTTTTATTCGACCAAAGGACAATATCATCGAGTTTTACTACTATTCGTCCTTTCGGTATTCACTTAGCTTTACCTCGTTGGAAGGTTCAGTAATTGTGGATTGGAAATCCATTATATATGCAAACTTCTAATCGATAAAAATCAAAACCTCACTCTATATACGAGTAGAAGGTTTAATAATGGATGTGGGTTTAGTAAATGCTTTGAACAAGTTAAATAACAATGGGACCTTCGCTAATAGAGGCTACAAGTGTTGGACTATCCCAGACATCGACGTCACAACGGTCCTGAGCGGCGTAATCATCAACTGATTACAATCAACACGGCAAGGCCACCTAAACCATGGCGAAAATTTTATAGAGCAGATTTTTGCACGCGTGTGTCCTTTCTCATACAATGAACTTGAAAGTAAGATAAAATATTTCTTATTAGAATAGCACTGGTGTCGTTTATTGTTAATGCTGAGTGAAACG
Source organism: Microdon myrmicae (assembly GCA_963931805.1). Taxonomy (NCBI): domain Eukaryota; kingdom Metazoa; phylum Arthropoda; class Insecta; order Diptera; family Syrphidae; genus Microdon; species Microdon myrmicae. Next base: position 98,084,614 of record OZ007496.1, read on the forward strand.
TGAAGTGCGATGACGAATTTAAGTGTGGTAGGTCAGGGGTTAATTTAACCGAATCGAGTATTATCATTCCCGAGCGAGAGCAATTTGGTAAATTACAGTACAGTCAATCTGCAGGACACAATGCATTTTCAAGATATATACTTGACAGGTTGTCCACATTAACATGCAATTTACTCACTGGAGAGAATTATATTACAATGTTCGCATAGCAAAAGAGAAATTATTAATTTGTTCTGCACATCCATGTGGTTGTTGTTAAGTTCGTAAATTGGAGAGTTTTGAGTGAAGTAAACTATTCATATATGTATAGGTGAGTCATCCTTTCACATCATTTGTTGTGATGGTAAAAGGGCAAAGTAATATTGTCAGACGGTATTTGAACCTATTGGAAAGCTGATGTGGAACTATTACGCACACAAACTGCCACCCCCGCTAAGTTAATGTGAATCCTACCAAGTTGATTAATTCCTAATTAATCAACACACCAAATTATTGTACTCGTACTTAAAATACATAAAATCCGAAATCTATAAGAAGACTGTGGGGGGCGAAGTCATGGCACCAGCACGGGCGCAGGGTTCTTCCACGTCCCCACGAATTGTTCTCTGTCACCCATCGATTATTCCGTCGAATTCCGCTGCAAAAACGATCACCATAGCAGAAGAGAAAACATCACACACCGGAGAAATGAAACACACTATTTTTGTAATTTATTCCTTTTTTATTGTCATTTAATTTAGTTACACTCTCCAGGAATTTATGTTTAGTGAGGACAGATCGTTTTACGTTAATAACTAGGTAGAACACACGAGCACTGATTATTGTGTTTAGGTTCATACAACAACGCATTTGAACACACGGAGAATTCAACATAAGTCCCATTCCATTTAGTCATCAATAAACTCGATGTATCAAAATAAAGTCAAAGGTACCAACGGAATTACGCCAGTTGGAAATAATTTAAGTTGGGTAAACAATATTACTGATTCATCAGCGTCCGGCTTTGACTCTGCGGTACACTCCGATGCGCACCCCATACGCACTCTACTAAGGTGGCAACGCGACCGACTCCTCAGTGTGAGTGTACTCGGCGAGGGATAATTAAAAAAAAAAATCGAAGCGCAACGTTCCCGGGACGTGTGCGTTGTTCGGTGGATACGATCTGGCTCACTAAACATAAATTCCAATGGCAATACACGCTTCACTACGCCGCCCCATATCACAGGTGCATCACTCTTCGGAGCGCGTTTCCATTTCCCTAGAGCGCCCTGCGGTTGGACAAAACCAACCACCCACCAAGAGCCCGCTAAGCTAAGTCGCCCACTCACCAACCAAGCGCGACTGGCCGGCACCTCCTTTCCACAAGTTGCCGTTCGGTCGAGGGCGCAGCTACCGTATATCGAGCGCCGTCGTCGACACCGTTGCCGATATACCAGGTTCTTTCTCGATCGGTAAGCCGCGCAACTGGAGTGCCCGCCCCCTTCACCAGTCCCAGCGGTAAACAATTCGCCATACAAACGTATGGACGAAGGACATCGACTCTGGACTCGGTCTCCTTAATTTTATCCACTGACACTTCGTTGTACGATGCCAGCGAGCCCCAACCGGTCCCGTCTCCTGACACTTCATCGTACGATGTCAGCGAGCCCCTAATGGGATTTGACCTATTAGATAGGTACAACCTGTTGGCAGATACCGCCAAGAACAGGTTAATACGCACAGCGCGTTTATCTGCCTCTTCCCGCACACGCAACTTCGTCAAGGCGGACGCGAGCGGATTACCGGAAGGTTCCGACATATCGGACGATAAACCTGTTGGTCCAAACGACCCACAACAGGCTAGTTAGCGACGCCGCAAACTCCTTGCCCCTGCGCCATCAACGCGACAACATCCGCGTCTAATTATCGACCAAGGCCCATATCATGACCCAGGAACTCGTCACGCGAAGTTCCCCCAACCTAACCACAGCGCCTCCCGAAGCATGCATGGCCACCTTGACCAAGAGTACTGCCCCTCTTCCACCACCGCACCAACTCCCCCATTCTCCTCTAATTATTTCGTGACTACGTCACTGGCGGGGGGGGGGGTGAATTGGGGGTTCTTAAAGCTCACCTGAAGAATCCCCCATATTCGCAACCTATATTTGCATCCCAATCACCAGCGTACCTAAAACATTTGCTTTTTGAAGGACATTTAACGCATTATCTGAAAATCTCTAAAGAGAATTCTCACAGCATTCACGCATTTGCGTTATTCAAATTTCCTGTAAAGAATTCTTCACATCATGCGGAATCATAAATCACAAACCATTCGGCATCATTGTCATCCTAAAATGCTATGTCGGACAGCTTGTTTATTTAGCTGCAATAAACCAACCCCCGATTCGTTTGTCCAATCGACAAACAATTACCGCATCCCAAGCATTATCATTGGAACCGAATCCTCTAGCATTTCCTAGTACAAACAAGAACTCGGTTCCTACTGCAGTCTGAGAAGCCATAAACATTAAAACCCATTAGCACCTTTTCCGAATGGCGACGCATCTATTAACGCATCCGCACCACTCATCCACGACTGTAATGATGCCCTTATTTTTTTCAGCACCATTTCTTCGATGAATTGCCGTCTATGGAAGCCACAATGCACGGCGTGAACAATGATCTATTCGATCCCTTTGTTATTTTTTCCTCGTTTCAGGCCTCGTTTATCCTTTGCTAAATACATCGATAAACACTGTAATGGGTACGATCACACACGCAAACCAGCGCGTGCCAGAGATACCCTCCCATTGGTGACTGGTCAAAGAAAATTTAATTTCCTTTTCACCACACCACCAAACTCACCCCAAACGAGGGTTGAATGGCTAAGTCGTAATTCAACCAGCAAGGCGGTCGGGTCGCCTGCCATCCACCGCACCGGCGCCGGTACGATGTGTCAACACCAAAAAGCGTGCTCAAGTCCTGCGAGTCTTCTGCGCGTTTAATGTAATAAGTGAATTTTTTTGTGTCGAGTGTAAAGTAACTATAGAGTAGAACATTTAAAGAATAATCAAATCAGACTAAAGTTAATCTAATATTTTTACGTAAAAATAGAACAATATGTACACGATGAATCACCACCAATAAACATCATCATCATCATCATCGGCACTACAACCGGGAACCGGTCTTGGCCTTATTTAGCAACTCCTAAAGCTTGTTAAATTTTCCATAATGATTTATTTTTTCTGGGCAAGGTCGTTAGTCTTGCGCCAGAGGCTCCCCGACGGTGAATCGAACCCCGGTCTCCCGGGTGACAGGCGGGTATACTAACCACTATACTATCGAGGAGCCCGCCAATAAACATCAATTAACAATAAAAACCGTGTTCTAGTATGTTTCTTTTCTCCTGTGTTTGATGTTTTCTTCACTGCTATGGCGATCGTTTTACGTCGAACACAGTCCTTTCGTATTCGGCGGAACCTTTAGTGATTTGTGGGGACGAGGTGGAACTCTGCGCCCATGTCCATGCCACGACCTCGTCCCCCACAAGACAAATCTTTGAATTACCTAGATCATCTTTGATCTCTAAATTACCTCATCAGAAAAAAATTCTATGATGTCACTCATAAAAAGAGCAACTACAATAGTATCCTTGAATCGCTGACTACGAATGGATACTGTGTAAACATAAGTTGCCTAGTATCGTGATACATCCATGTCAAAGTGCTAAGCAAGTGCCAATGATCAGGAATCGCGATGAGGATGTGTACATTACATTCGTAGATAGTGTGCCGTGATTAAAATTTGCCATACATTATAAATAACACGCCGATCTGTACGGATGAACCCAAATAGAGTCGACATCAAATCGTTGAATGAAACAGTTGTTTTTCTTTTTTAAATGTGAGATAAGGGTCCGAATTAAACCAACGTCAACGAAGACAGTCATTCTTTTAGCATAAAACAAAGATTCCTGTTTCGAAACTTATCGTGAACGTAGTATCTATGATGGAATTCGATTCGGAAGAAAAAATAATGAAATAGAGCCGATTTAAATTAGACCAAATAGTAGCGCACCCAATTCAACAATTCCAGATCTGTGGATAAGCTACCACCGCCCAGTTCGTGGTGCAGCCCGGGATCCAATAGTCCAGCCATATCGCCGCCACGTTCGCGGCGCCACTCCAAAAGATCCAGATTGTGGATACAGGTTGTGGCAACTGCAAGGATCCAGACGTAACGATCAACCGCCGCCAATCGCGGCATATTAGAAGGCCCAGCCTATGGTCCAACCGCCGTTAATCGCGGCATAATAGAGGGTCCAGCCTAGGGACCGACCGCCGTCAATCGCGGCATACTAGAAGATCCTGAGGTACGGATTAACCACCACCAAGTTCGCGGCGCAACCGAAAGTCCACCACCAAGTTCGCGGAATATTAGAAGGTCCAGACCTAAAGACCGACCGACGTCAAGGTCGCGAGACACACCGGGGTCCAGACGCAAAGACCAACCGTCGCCAAGTTCGCGGCACATCCAAACAGAGGAGTCAAACAAGCTGCCGAACAACTCATGGCGGCCCAGTTCGCCGCACATGAGAAGATGTCGTGCGCGTTCGAGAATCAACTCAGGAAGAGGTGGCCACCGATACTGGCCACAGTGGAGACGCAAGAGCGCTCCCTCCGGCGGGACTGGGATGAGATTCGGAATCGGCACGAACAACACCTAAGTCTGGTGGATCCAGGGACGTCCACCGCTATTTTGAAGAGGGATTCCTCGACCAGGCCGAGGAGACATGCCTTGAAGAGGCCACGGAGTTTGCTGAGGAAAGTCACGCTCTAATCGCCGACCGTCCGACCGCATACAAGACTGCTACGGACACCTTCAGTCGGCCACAAAGTCGTGTACCGCCATTGATGTCGCAATCACCATGGAGGCCGGGACCTACAACGACTACGACCACTGGCGTGAAAATGCCGCCCTGTCCTCCACCCGTCCGTTTCGGCCTTGACGGGATGCCTCAGCGATTAGGAGCTCGTATGCCGCCCGGCCCTCCACCCGGATTGCCATCACGGATGATGCAGCCGGAAAACCGCCAGCCGGAGCACTGTCTGCCCAGTTAATGAACCGCCTCCCTTTCCGCGGAGTATACGCCAGCAGGCCGCCGTCCGGAACGCCGCCTGCCCAAAGCTCAACCGGCCCACGTCCCGATGCTCGGACCAACGCCGAAGCCCCAACGGAAACAGATGCCGCGCACGTGTTGTGGGGCACAACATCACATGGCCGTTCCTTGTGGGTTGCGACCTTACAAGTCCCACCCAGAGGAGCTGGTCCACATTGATCAATTGCAACAGCAACAACTATAGCAGCAGCAGCAACATTCACCAAGGAATGGCCTAGGAGCAGGCCAAACGCATTTGTCATTCACCAACCTATCGGTGATGTCGATCGACCCAGCCAATTGTAATTCACTGCACAACTCGGGTGGAAGTCTTCCATCATTCGATGGTCTCTTAGCAACTGTCTGTAGTCCAGGCAACCGACCAGAGACACCGGATAGCCAAACTCCGGCCAATGACCGAAATCATCAAGGACGACCGCTACCACATGTCTCGATGCAATCCTGCATAAGCCCTTTCATGTCCAAATCAAGGAGCGCCTCTGGTGGAACAAAGCCGTTGCGACGCAGGCTCTCAAAGTACAGAGTACTTGGATAATAAGTTCCAAACATTAGGTGTACAACTTTGCTTCCGCCGTTTTTAAATAGATGGCTGTAGCGGTAAGTGGTAGTTGAAATAAGTAGATCATAGATGTCATACAATAAGCTTGGGTATTCTTAGACATAACGCCATCGAAATATTAGTCGATTTGTGTCTGCGTCAGAAACTTATTCTCGATTAACACATAGCTTACGAGCCAAATTCTTATCATTTGCGGGAGGTTTTAATTTTCTGCTTTAATATGAAGAAATGGATTCGTATGCTGCCCAAAAGTTGGGAGAAAGTAGTGGCCAATATTTTGAATCATAAATGTATAACCAGTTTTTTTACAATAAAGCCTCGAATTTCGGAAAAAAACGGCGGAAGCAAAGTTGTACACTTAATATATAATTTTCCCAATTTTTATGCTTGGCGTTTATATTCTGGGGGTTCTCTATATCACATGGAGAACCAACCCACAATTCCTACCTAACTTCGACCGCTAACAGCACGTCACCATAACCCAAATCTGTAACCCGTTCGCAAACATGCAAAGAACACATCCCAGTATGCAACAGCATCCGCCCCCGAATCCGCAATCGCATACATCCCCAAACTTACCAAGAATCCATTTCCCAAGCCGTAATAAAACGCATTTTCAAATTTACAACGGAACGTTAATCATCTCCCTCAACTACATCAAGCCGCATACATTTATTCCAAAAGTACTTCGGTTAATTTCCCACTTAAATTATATTTAACCAAGCAGCTCTAATTACCCCCGAAAATTATTTCGGCTCCGATCCTACCCAATACCAATTCTCCTTACTGGCAAGTCATCAGCACGATGCTTTGCATTTCCGCGAAACAACCACCGCAACGATCAAGACACACATTTCTTTGCCTAACCGACAAGTCATGCCCATACTTGGTCGTATTTCCAAATCAATTTCCTCGTATACCTAGCGCCAAAGGAATTTAACTCAGCCCGTACGGCAATGATTCTCCGTAACTAAATTCCCTATGCAGGCATAGCAACCTTTTTCAAAGTTCCTAGTAAATGGCAGTGAGTTTATTTTAGCTATGACACCACTGCCACGACGCGACGAACTTTTCCTCGCTAGTAATGAGGCAGTGGAGTTTGGTAAGCCGCGGAGCATGCGCGCCTCGAATCACCCAGGAAATTCGGGAAGGGAATAAAAAGAACGAGTTCAACCTCGGTAGTGTACACGCGCGCAGTAGTATAAAATAAATTATCGCGACCGCAAATAACGTAATAAACGACGTAACACGTCGCTGCAGCCTCGTAACTCAGTGGATAAAGTAAAGTCGGGAATTAGCGGAGATCGATAACTTCCTAAGCGGAGGCTTGTGCTACTCTTTGCACCCCGTGTGCCTAAGTGCGATTGAATTGTAAATTACGATAGAGGCACAATATTTCGTACTAAGTAAGACTACTCTCTGTACCCCGTGTGCATATGCGCTATTGAATTGTAAATTGCGGTAATGGCGCAATATTTCGTACGGTATAAAATATCGAAGAAATAAAGAAAATTAACGTGGAAATCATTCAGTGCTTTTCATTCGGGTTTTACCTTGTGGTGTCTCCTCCTAGCGGATGACAGCTTCGCATCAGACCTTCAAGCTCGCAACGTGCCCGAAGTGCGATCTTCTAGTGGCCACCGGTGAGTAACTACGAGGTGTGATCCAATTAATCGGACCTTTAAACTAGATGCAAACGACCTAGACTGGTCCAGTGGTGACTGCCCCTTGGCTACGAGTTCCGAATGAGAAAAGGAAAATAGAGAAAGACACAAAGTGCGAACGGGCTAACCATTACCGGTGCTATTACCCGCAACTATTTGCCGTCCTACGGATTTCTGTCGGTGGGTGAGAGCGAACCCGTGCCGTACGTCGGCTCCCACAACCCTCACCCCCACAATATCTCAACCCAGGATAAAATAGTTTTTGTCCAAGTGCAATTGTAAGCATCAAAAGAGTGTCTCGAGCTCTGCTATAAAGAGGTTATGTTGGTGCTCCTTCCTTGCTGAACCTGAACATTTCTCCACTATATATAACATTATGATATTTTCTAATAAAGATTGCGACACCTGCCCGTTGAGAGGAGTTAGGTCGATCTCTAGGTATAATATCGTAGTTTTTATGCCCTATCTTATGTTTCTGGTGTAACTTGGTTTCTCCCGGCAGAAGTACATCAGGGTTTTCATCTTACAACAGGTTGAAAAGATTGGCTGTTCTCTCAGCTCTTATTAGTGAATTGACATTCACGACAAGAGCTTTGATTGACGTTTTGGTTAGAGGGTTTATTTAGACTGGGCAGGTGCGAGTAGATGTCGTTTATTTGACTTTGCAGCTGTGTCATCTATATATCTGCAGATTGAACAAGATTGTGAACACGTCTGCTTGCGATGTGCTTCAGTCTGTGTGGGAGTATTTGTAGCTACCAGTGTTGTTGCCTCTGTAGTATTCCAGAATACTACTGTCCTTATAACTACTAAGTTTAATACTGAATCTCATTATTTATCTAACACTACCTTAAAACATTCTCCTAACATATCTAACATTCTCATTTAATACATATCATAAATAGACGTCCACAATATTCTATATCAAATCAGTTTCAGTACATTTCATAACATGCCCCTTTTTTCATTTGAAACATGGCTCTTTGATTTTCGTTCAAAGTTTATTCAAAATTAAAAGTCACAGTAGAGTAAGTAATACTTTGATAAAATTGATTTTGTTCAAATTATAATTTACAGTAGATTAGAACGTAAAGTTATATAAGAAGAGTGAAAATTGTATTGTAAAGTCAGTTTGAGAAATACAGAGTTAGAGAAAAGCAGTCGAGAAGAAACAGAGTTGAGATTGGAAGTTAGTCGAGTTTAGACAGATAAGATTAGAAGAGAAGACGAGAATAAACAGAACTTCACTATTAGAAAAAGATAAAGGCTTTGGACAAACAATAAAGTTGAAAGTACAACCTTGCAAGAAAAGGAAACAAAAATATACGTCATATACTTTTCTAATTAACAATGTAATATAAACACAAAGTGTTTTAAAACAAAACCAGTTGCCGAAGTGATTTCAAATTAAACGCTGTGCAGAAAAAAGGCAGCATGAATAAACAAATACGGAGGGCAAAATGGTTTCAAGTAAAATCTAATTAATATAGACACAACAACATCCTCTAACGAGGAAGCACGGCGTCTCGTACGTATAACACCTATTTGGTTGCCCCCCCCCCCCCCCACCCACAATTGCACATATGACCCCTGCGGTGTTATGGGCATTGTTGTTCGAGTTGTCTCTGTTTGTTGTATTTACCGGGTCACACTTCTCGACATAAATTCACAGAATTTAGGACATCCACGATAGTTAGCGGTGTAGTATTCCAAACCGTGCTTCCTCGTATCGACCGAGGGAAGAGCGTGGAATATAATTTTTCTAATTAATTAACTTGATATTTATTGAAATCAGACAACCGCACATGTGGGTGTTTATTTTATTTTCTTTCTTCTTATTTCTACAATTTCAAAGCCGACCTTCCTGGTCGGAAGTCTAATTCTTACTAACTGTGTCGGGAGTCCGATTACAACTCCTTTGTTATTTCTGATTTCGTATGAACGAAATCAATCAGTTGCCCCTAGTTACCTAATGGGGGTGATTCATTATTTTTCGTTAACTGAAACTATTGCAAACTAAGGCAGCTGCTTGGGATAACGGTAATTGTATGAACTGTTGTTATGAAAATGGATAGCTTGAAATTTGGTATGTGTATGTTATCTTATGATATGCAAATTTGAGAATTAGGGATGATGACTGTATTTCTAATGTATAATTGAATTGATTAGTATGTAAATGTAGGAACTATGGAAATTGAACTTATATGCAAATGTATTTCATGAAAAAGGCTATTAAAGGATATAGTTATTATATAAATTGTATTAATGTTTATTATGGGATTTGGTTAAATGGGTAAGTAAGGATTGAGGTAAGGATTTAGGGAAGGCGGTAGGGCTGCGAGCACTACAGCGGGATGCCCATCATTCCGACACACTGCACACTTTAGAAGGGCTTTGTCTTCTACCCTTTCTTTCCCCAGTGAGTATTCTTCTGCCTTATGGTTCTGTCCGCATTTTACGCAACGATGGTGCATTTCATAGTTCGCCGCTGCGTGACCAAACCTTTGGCAGCGAACATATTGTAGAATGTCTTTTTTAATTTGTCCCATGTGACAATTTAATGATCCAGGACTGTAATTTTCGTTAGACCACTAATTCTGCTGCTCGGCGATAATTGTACCAAAAAGGAGGGTTGCTTCCGGTTTTCTCTTCTTGCCTTGGTTGTGTTGAACGATTTTACCGCGGCAAACTCGAGATCTTCATCCTTCAGGTTCCATTTCAAGGTCGGCGCCCTTTAATAGAGCCGTTACGCTCTTAGTTTGTTTCGGCGTGAACGAGTAATATTTCGCGGTGTCTCTCTTTAAAACCTGCCCTCTACATCACACTCATAGTTAAGATTCAGTTTTTTTTTCCTTCTTCTTTCAAAATTATGTTAAATCTAGTTAACTTAGTTTACAACTTTTATTTTATTATTTTTATAATCAGCTTGTACTAAGGTTTCGACTGTTACCACACCAAACTAACCTCAATCTTCGTATCCTCAGAACCATTCTTTCATTTCACATAGGCGGCCAATCAAATAATCGGTCTCTCGATTTTCGCATGAAGGGAACGACTGTTTGCATTGGGAATATTTGGCATCAATCACTAAAAAACAAACCGTCATAGTCTATACAAATACTTTTGATCTTGATCCTAAATTTAGAAAGTGATTGTGAACTAGACGTAGAACTAGAAAAAGGATTACTGTAATAGAATAAGTCTTACACTTAGTTAAAACATAAATCTAAAAAAAAATAAATAAATATCTAAAAGATTCATGTGAAAATTGTGAACGAACAATTTTTCTTTCGTAAATAGCTAAAAGACATTTCTGCTTAACCCCTTTAATCAGTTGGCATACACCTGATCAGGTTTTTTTATACGGTTTTTAATATTATATTATATTAGCAAAAGCATTTGATTTGTATTTGAATTAACACCTTATCGTGTGTTATCAAGACTACACCGTTTTTTTTTTAAATAAAGCTATAATCTCCGTTTTTATTAAACCTCCCTGTTTCTCTGTTCAAATCCCTGTAAAATATGACTGAAGCCTCTATGTAATGTTTCTTATGCAGTGATGACACCCTAACACCTTTAACACAGAAATTATTTTGCCTTGGCACTGAAAATTTCTTCAACCTCAAATTAAAACAAGAAAATCAAATAAAATTAATTGAACGTTCAGAAAAGAACTCATTTAGGTCCTTTTTCTCTCCTTTCCGCTCCATAAATCAAACCATTGTGTTTTGCTGGGCAGGTTTACACAATTATTTAAAGGTTTCATTGTCTTCTGATGCACAACCAAGGGATGACCCTCTTCAGATGAGTGAAATATTGCTTGGCGCTGTTATTGTTTTCCAAGAGGTACTCGAGTATCCTGTACAGCTTCTTAGTAGTTGAACAATAAATCACTGGCGTTGTCCTTCTGATATTCGGTAAAAAGGCAGATCCGTTTTGTCCAGCACTCTTACCAAGTTCTTTTACGTGGTCAAAACACAACTGGAAATGACAGTGAAATTTTGTGGCTCTTGAAACAGTTTTCCACCTTCCTGACTATCTCCCCCGACTTGCTTTATTATATCAAATACTGGCGTTGTTGCTCCGTTTACGTGTTTTAGAAAATAAGCAATGTTAAGCTGCCCCAGAATGTAGACTCCTTCCATAGAGGATTTAGTAAGATAGAAGAAAGACAAATTCTCACACATATCACGATTTGAAAGGACGCTCATGTTAATACACATATCAGATAATTCGAAAACTTGCGTTGAAAACGCTTTAAGGATCGGAATAGACAGCTTCACGTCACTGAACGTAACTGAAACCAAATGGGGTTAGCTGGCCATCAAAAATCTGTGCTTACCAACTGAAAAACCAATTTCGATTCAACTTGAAAGCCCAACCGATTATACCAGCTCAGCCAAAGGAGGTTCGTAAAGGTGCATTACGTTATATTTGGAATGCCTACTATAAATTCAGAAAATAGATGAATACGGAATTTGCATTTGGGTAGAAGAAACCAACACAACGAAAAGGGGACAATTATAGCCATGGACCGGCGTGTTAATTTGTAGCAGCATTTTGGATGAAATTTGCTTAGTCTTGCCTCAAATGAAATTGATTCGATTTATTTGAAACACAATTTGATAATCAATAAACGAAATGTAAATTCACTACCAAATCTGTGCAAACAACGTTTGAATTTAAATTGGGTTATTTAATACTGTATCAATTCATAAGGAGGGCGGTAAGGTCGTCGAAGTGTGAATGTAAGAGAAAGGATTGGAGAGAGGGGGGAAGAGGTGAAAGCAGCGGCAGCTATAAACAAGAAATTTATTTGACTGAACTAAGAGTAATAAAATGTATACAGTGTACAATGTAGACTTGAGGGGGTTGGTTATATGTACCAGACATGGGCACTAGTTCAACTAAACACCCAAACACTTACCATTAGTTTCCCTGAACTTTTGCCACAAGATAAATCAACTCCAAACAAGCGAAAGAAATAAATAGCCACGCAAGTATTTCGTTATCAAGTGTTCTTTATTTAGTCTGCGTTATGGCATCGGCACATGCGCATTACACTGTGAGTTCACAATTAAATTCACCCAATCCTTTACTGAGGTCTAACAATGAGTTCGCTAAATCCTTTAATGAGAGTTATCAATAGGTTCACTTAATCATTAATGAGAGTTAACAACAAGTTCACGTTAACGATCCAAATGAATTTCTCGACTATTTGATACAAAGGAAAAACGGCATTTCAACTCGAATATTCTGACGGTGTAAAACAAAACTGGCTACATAGTAGCGGGGCTGGTAAAAAGGGAACTCTAAGCGGGTGCGACTGTCCGCTGCGGTAATAGAAATCTGACTCCCCGATGCGATCCACATCCCATCACATGCAACGGTGCTGGATCACACCGAGGTGGGAAGAGCGAATCGGATCTACTTGGCAACGGCCAATGGGCGATCGAAACGGAGTTAAATGGGAGGATTTCCCATATGCCCGTATAGGACAAGTACGATGCCCCTTCGCCTGCAATACAGACAACGAACGGCCCTGCACCTGTTCAAACAAAGGAACGAGGATAAGGGGCTGCAGGCATTGTTGTCATAAATCGTCATGATGAACGCCTGAGAACGAAATAGGTCTCTGTGTCCTAAGTAAACAGAAACGCTATTTCAAGGGTCATACGATGAGATGCTCATCGTTCATGGCTTAGCCGATGTTACAAGGAATCATTATCGTGTTTACTTAGGCGTTCACGATCATGCCGTTGTAGGCGATACATTCTTCGGTGACGATAAGTCAACCGAAGATTTGAGATTTGTTTGCATAAATGTGCTAGTACGTGGGTACGACGGTGAGGAATTTGCCTTGCAAATGTGCAAGCATACGTCTCGCCCAGGGTGGCCATGGACCAGTGGTTAGTAAGTAGAATAAACACAATGAGGCTACTGTATGTTTGTTTAGTTTACAGGCAGGAGCATCATAAGGCATGATCAAGGGTATGATTGCTTAAGTAACAATCATGTTCATACCCAAATCCCATAATCGGTTGCTGGCCGATAAAAGGGAATTGGTTACAATGTTTGCGAACCTTAGGATATGGGGGCAATATTTAATTACCAAATGGTAGGTAAACTATCAGCTGCAGCTGTGTCAACAAGTACGCTGGTCGATGTGTCTTCTTGGACCAACGGATTGTTGTTTGAACGATCGACCGATGGTTCAGCAGATAAGGCAAGGGTGAACTGTAGTGCTCCAAAAAGCCCTACCATCTCCTTCCCCCACACCTACATCCAAATCCCAGCAGTAATACACTAAAACCTAAAATTCAATCAAAACCCGAAAAAACCCAAACTAGACCCAAAATTCGCAATAAACGAATCAAATATCCGTTTATCGCTTAACATTTACCTCCACGGCATAATTTAATCTAAAAAACCAAATTAAAATCAAAATTCACAATAAACGAATCATATATTCGTTTATCGTTTTGCATTTGCCCCACGGCATCATCCAAACTCAAAATCCAGAGATCATTATCTCTATTTGGGAAAATTCTTAATAAATTGAACAAACAAAAACCCAAAACCAGATACATATCGACATCTGCACAATAGTTTCATAGGAATTCAGGAAACTGAATCCTTATCTTAAATAAACACTGAGCATCTCACTCAGGATTCCAAAATCGGGATTTTTGTAGGAAATTGTGTATTTTCGAGATACAAATTTCGATTTGTTTCTCTTTATAAGGGTGATGAATTTCAGATTCGAAGATCAGTCTCGATTGGCGTCCGAAGTGGTAGAACGCCAATAAACTAAATAAAATTATAAAATAAATGTAATTAAATAAATAAATCGAGGTTTAAATGCTGGAAATAAAGGTGATAGATTTTTTATTGCGCTTGGCCGATTCTTCCTACTCGACGACCGGTAGCTGCTCTTCCCTCGAGGTTTGAGGAAGCACGGTGGCAACCGCAACGGGTCCCCTCAGGAGCTTTTCTTAAAGAGATCCCTCGTCCTTTTCAGGACCAGACAAGCTCCCTGAGAGAAGGACCACAACAAAAATGGTGGCAGCGGTTTGGGATCCCAACATCGGCTACCAATAAAATATAAAATGAATTGAGCAGTGGATCGGACTGATTCATTCATCCCCTACAAAGGAGACTGACGGCAGCGGATGTACTTTTTGATGTTTCCAGCTATCAGGAACACAGCTACAAAAAACATAATTTTTAAAATAACAAAAGCGTGCCTGGGGCTAAACACCGGCAACAGTGCAAAAATGTAAACAAAATAGAAAAAAAAGGGAGACAGCAGAAAAAATATCAGCCGCAAAACCGAATAGTGTCAACATTGAAGCACCGCTTAGAAGGCGACTGTGATGTGCTGAAGCCTATGTTAGATGCCACAATACTAAACTGCTAAAGAGAAACGACAATTCTGAAACCACAACAACAAACCAAACCGAAGGCAACGCACATATTTGTTTATCCACCACAGCTTACACCAGTTCCAGATTCTCGAGTAAAATTGAGTGGCAAGCATATCAATTCGCTAAAGTGAAAAAAGGAAACTGCAAGGTCAACCCCCTGGGACAGTGATCAAGTGCGCAACGAGGAGTGCAACAGCAGGTCAAACAACAGTAACAGCAGCAATATACTCTTACCACCACGACACCAGCAACAGGAACAATAAGGTAAGCAAGGACAAAAACAACAATTGCAACAATAGACGCATCACCAACAACACCCTAGAACAGCAACACACTCAACAGAATGTCCAGCAACAACCACAGGTACTTATGTCCATTTTTATATATATTAGTTAATTTAAGAGGACTAAATCTAAAATTTGCATATACAAAGGGGACAAATGAAACCCCAAATTTAATGAAGCCTAAATTTTTATTAAATATATTTGCTTTATAATAACGAAAACCTCAAACAAAATTTAAATATACAAAGGGGTAATAAGAAATTAGAAAACCTCACACATATAAAATCAATTTGTACGTACATTTTTACATATACATATGCATATACACATTCGTGAAATAAGTTGCTTAATAATTTAAATTACATTACATTTTCCACATCTCCCATTCTCTCGGACAGGAAATTCTCGATTTTAACGCGCTCACCTTTATCTGCCTGTTGGTCTTTTTCATTTCATCTGTTTAGATCGAAATTCCTTAGAAACTCTTTCCCATATCCATCTATTAGGATCTTTCCAATTGCAGTCTCGTTTCACTTTGGGCTCGATAAAAGTCTCTTCTCTTTTTACCATTGCCTTCTTTCACAGGATCTTTCGATATTAGGATTGTTTTTCTCGGTGTCAGTAAAAATCTTCTCTTACCTTTAGTATTTTCGAAATTTCCTTTAGATATATCGATGTGTTTGGGTTTGAAGGCATTTCTTCTCTTTTCTCTTTAGGATCGCTTCAGTTGAGTTAGAAAAATGCTCTTCTTACAATTCGCCCTTGTTACACTTGTGTTTGGGAAGATGAATTTACTCAAGAAATTTTTCCCCCAAAATAATACCCAAATCGAATATTTGAAGCGCGCGAATTTATTACGTAACCAAAAATGAAGGTCACAATCGGGTTAAAGGATATTTTGGATTTCGTACCGGTGTTTAACGGTAACCCGGACGAATTGGATAATTTTGTTTCTTGCGGAGATATTATTTTTTCACAGGCACAGGACGACAGTCAGCATGCTTTTTATCTAAGCGTGGTGAAAACCAGACTGAAAGGGCCAGCATACGACCACATCCGGTACAAGGTCATTTCAAGCTGGAATGATCTTGCTTCCGAATTAAAGGGAGAATTTAAAATTCTCACCTCAAGGTCAGCGGCACAAAACAGTCTGGTGAAAGCCAAGCAAGATAGCAAGGAAGATGTGAAGGAGTTTGGAAACAGACTCGCACACCTCCTGCATCTGCTGAACAAAGCCACGTTTGAAAGCACTGTCGATCCTGCGGTGCGAACATATCTCCTCGAAGAAAATAAAAAGCTCGCCTTGCATACTTTTGAAGATGGTCTTAGGGATCCCCATTTGAAATTTCTAGTTAAAGCACGAGTTACCTCAAGTCTTAGAGCAGCAATAAATTACGCTCTCGAGCAGGCCCCACGACTAGGCGATGGAAACCCTCTTAATTTATGTAATAATTCCAAATATAGCCAGCCACAAATTTGCCAATCGTGCAATAAGACTGAACATACTTCCTGGACTTGTTATCGAAATACAAAATCTCTAAATATTGGTCCCCAACAAATTAAAGCAGAGGTTGAACGCCTCCAATGCACATATTGCAACAAATTTAATCATTCCCAAGCAGAATGTAGGAGACTGTCCCATTTCAGAAGTCAAAACGACTCTCCATCAAATAAAAATGATTTGAGAACTCAGCCCACTTCTACCGCAAACGTTTGGAGAAGTGGAGTAATTAACAAAATGAGTAGGGTACAGCAATCACAAATTTATATAGGAACATTAAACACCCAAAGATCTAAACAATCGTTATTAAAAGCTAATGATATAAACAGGAAGGTAGAAAATGCCTCACCTTACAAGGTGTCGTCTACGGATGAAATTGGCATTAGAGATAATAGGGACAAAAATCAGAGGCAGGACGATCTAGAGGCCCCCCAAATAGAGGAGGTATTGGCCAAAGATCGCATCCAACAGTCAACATTTGAATCCGTTTGTCTACGGGCCGGATCTGATGATTCGACAAAGACTCCTGACCATACTATCCTAACACCTCCATCTACTTTTATATTCTTAAATGCTCCGACTTCTAGCAACAACACGTCCAAGCTCATAGAGCACAAACAGAAAATTCCGGCAAAGTGTAAGCCTGAGGAGCAAGAACTCCCAGCAAACTGTAAGCCCGAGGAACAAAAACTTTCAGCTAAGTGTAAGCCTGCGGAACAAAGAGTCCCAGCAGAATGTAAGCTTGAAAAACCACAAAAACTCCCAGCATCCGATAAGCCTGAGGTACAAAGATTCCCAGCTAAGAGTAAGACTGTGGAACAAGAAGTCACAGTAGAATGTGAGCCTGTAAATAACAGCTATATCAAATTACCGCTTTTAAATTGCTTGTTTGCCCGCATCGTTTCCCTCGTTTATCTAATTTTTCAAACTTTAAAATGGATTCTGCAAATGAAACATAAAAATAAACAAATGATCGAAATCCCTTTCACAAATAAAACAATGGTTAATCTTCCAAAATCGATTATGAATTCTACACCCTTTAAAATGCTTTTCATAGATGGTTTTACTGCCCAAACTTTGAAAAATTTTACACAAACCAAACCGACGAGAGTTTGGAAAGTCTTCCACAAATTTAAAGAAAAACTTAAAGTGAAACAAATGGATTTTCCTTTATTATTCAAACATATATGTATACGTGTATGAACATATAAATAATAAAATACCAATTCTCACATTATAAATCTAAAAATATATAAAAAACTATATGTAAATTAAATATATCCACAGAAAATATATAATTAATAATATTGAATTCCCCTCTTAACAAATAATTGTACAAAAACAAAATAGTAACATATACATATTAACACAAATAAATAAAATAAAAAAAACCAACTTTGTTTTGGAAAATGTATGTATCTAAAAGAAAATAGTCTATAATAAACAAGAAAATTTATAGATAATACAACTGTATTAACAATTCGGGAGATAATAAGTAAAATATAACACAAATAAATCTTTAAATAGTTTATATTATGAAGATAATCTCCCCAAAATCATATTATCAACACACAAATGATGAAACAAATATTAACTCCCTCAATAAAATAATTTTGTAAATATTATACAATATTTTAATTAATTGCCATTAACTTAAAATTTAAATAAATGAACAAAATCATTTAATTAATAAATGATCTTAATTTGTAAATAAAAAACATGTATAATTCTAAGTTAAAAAAAAAAAAAAAAATGTTTAACTAAACAAAACAAAATCTATGAAATAAACAATTTTAAATAGAAATATAATAATTTCAAATAACTATGTAACATTCTTCAATTAACCAAATTACACCTATCCTAAGAAAAATAAGGAACTAACATTTTTTTAGTTAACTCAAAACAAACTTAAAAAATTTAGAATTAAACCTTTCTTTATAATATATGGAAAAAAAAACATAAATATGGTCCTGAAAATGAAACAGAAATATATTCTGGAAATAATGTAAATCCTTATATAATACAAAAGCTGTAATACAATACATTATTACGACTTACCTAATGTTTATCCGTATATATTATCACGAATTGAATTTAATATTTTATTTAAAATAACCTCGGTTTATAAAAATAATTCACAATTATTATTAAATATATTGAAAAAACAAAAGAACAATGTAAATAACATTATTAATATATGGAACTTAAAAATGTACTTATATACACGATACGAATAATTGTGAATTTAAGCCAATAGTCACATAATCTTAGTATTTCTAAAATCGTAACAAAATATTGAAGAACACTCTACCGTAAGCTACAGAATTAACACAAAATTTTGAATAATACTTAAAAACAAGAACAAACATTTAAAAAAGTAGCAAGCAATTGTAACTACAATGAAAATTTAAAGTAACCATTATAATTGGAAATCCAAATTATGTAACGAATCATGATGACATCGCCCTTCATCTTTTATCGCGTCACTCCTACAAAATTAATCTCTTACAGATTAATTTTTTTTCAAGGAGGGGAGGATGTAGTGCTCCAAAAAGCCCTACCATCTCCTTCCCCCACACCTACATCCAAATCCCAGCAGTAATACACTAAAACCTAAAATTCAATCAAAACCCGAAAAAACCCAAACTAGACCCAAAATTCGCAATAAACGAATCAAATATCCGTTTATCGCTTAACATTTACCTCCACGGCATAATTTAATCTAAAAAACAAAATTAAAATCAAAATTCACAATAAACGAATCATATATTCGTTTATCGTTTTGCATTTGCCCCACGGCATCATCCAAACTCAAAATCCAGAGATCATTATCTCTATTTGGGAAAATTCTTAATAAATTGAACAAACAAAAACCCAAAACCAGATACATATCGACATCTGCACAATAGTTTCATAGGAATTCAGGAAACTGAATCCTTATCTTAAATAAACACTGAGCATCTCACTCAGGATTCCAAAATCGGGATTTTTGTAGGAAATTGTGTATTTTCGAGATACAAATTTCGATTTGTTTCTCTTTATAAGGGTGATGAATTTCAGATTCGAAGATCAGTCTCGATTGGCGTCCGAAGTGGTAGAACGCCAATAAACTAAATAAAATTATAAAATAAATGTAATTAAATAAATAAATCGAGGTTTAAATGCTGGAAATAAAGGTGATAGATTTTTTATTGCGCTTGGCCGATTCTTCCTACTCGACGACCGGTAGCTGCTCTTCCCTCGAGGTTTGAGGAAGCACGGTGGCAACCGCAACGGGTCCCCTCGGGAGCTTTTCTTAAAGAGATCCCTCGTCCTTTTCAGGACCAGACAAGCTCCCTGAGAGAAGGACCACAGCAGAACATGTCATGCACGTGTATGAGAAAGTGCTTCTTAGCAATGCGCCTTGACATGTTTTAAGGATTAATGTCGGTTACATGACGAGGTAACCGAATTAGATTTCAGGAACATGATGCGTTGGATGCAAGCATGCCCCGAGGTGAAAGTTTGATGCAACGGCAAGGTGGTAATCTTGCTCTGGGCTTATGATTTCAGGAGGAAGGTGATGCAGGCATGTATAATGACTTGCCTGGTAAGTGGGAGACGGTTAATTAAAAGGGGTTGGGTGGTTCTTTGGGAATGCCATAAAGAACCCCCACACACTCAAGACTATTCAAATTAAAATTTTGATTTACGTCTAACCATGTCAGGAAACAATCCTTGTTCTATAGTATCATTGAAGTCTAAAGGTTTCTGTGCTGAGACTACTCATGCAAATATGGCCTTTATATGTTCATTTTAAAATATCCGATTTTAAGAAATCAATATCCGGCAAAATGGGGACAAAAAAGTACAATACCTCAAGATGTGTTGCATATAACAGGGGAAATATGGACCAGAATATACTTGGGTACGAACATGGCTGAAATGTTAGGAAATGCATGACTTTAAATATCATTTGATATATTTTTCGTCTTCAAGATATGTGTACATATGTCAGATGATGCCCTCTGTATACCTATCCTCCTAAAGGAAGCACAAGAAAAGATCGGATAATATGGGGTCTTTCAAAAACTGGATACCATCTGACAGCGCCTTAAATCGGCCATATTAACACGTTCATTGAAAAAATAGATAGGCAATATTTTTAAAACTAGTATTATCTGAAATATGATTAGACATATATCGTAACAATAGTCAGAATATCATACAAGTCAATAAGTCGTTAGAAAATCGAAGAGATATCTATCGTACCATCGTCAATGGTCTGATACCTCAGTAGGTATCTGTCAAAGTTGCAGCCATATTCATAATATGATCTCGTTTTTATCGTCAGTTGAGGAAAAAGTGGAAAAAGTGAGCTCTGGTTACACATTTCTATTTAAAAGGCCCAACACCAAAGGAAACAGAAATAGAAACTGAGTTGGATTCAGCGGTGGAAGCGAACATACAAGGCAAAGATTATTTTTATTTATCGCTTGGTATACGGTTCTGATGTATTTTTCTTATTCGATTTTTCGTTCGGTGTTCTTCACTATTTTTGCTTGTGAATTGTGTGTATCTGTTAGAGTTGCCACAAGCTCCCTTGGCACCCGCCAAGTAGTGAACCAATGATTGCAGTGACATCTTGAGAAAACTTAGCGCAAGGTTAACAACCTTGCCCGGAAAAACTAATTATTGTGGAAAATTTAACAACCTTAGATATGGACCAGATACACGACGACGACCACGAAAACGAAAATGACTAACGATTTGAGAATTTTCTCATGGAACGTCCGCTCACTATATAGAGCTACACAGCTAGCCGCTGCCATGTCCGAATATAAAGCTGACGTAATAGCATTACAAGAAATAAGATTGACGGAGAGTGGTGTTGTGGCGTAGGTAGTCGTGTAGCCAGCATAGGCGCGAGTTACACTACCTACCCACCACCATCATCATCATCATCATTATCGGCACTACAACCGGGAACCGGTCTTGGCCTTATTTAGCAAATCCTGAGGCTTGTTAACTTTTCCATAATGATTTGTTTTTTCCGGGCAAGGTCATTAGTCTTGCGCCAGAGGCTCCCCGACGGCGAATCGAACCCCGGTCTCCCACGTGACAGGCGGGTATACTTACCACTATACTATCGAGGAACCCCACACATCATACTCACTACTAAAACTTCCTCTGAAAATTGTTCACTCCACTTAACAAGCTGCACACAAGTAATGAAACGCACTGATGTATTTTATTGTTCCAAGTTCAATTAAGGTAGATGGAAAAACAAATAGGATTCTGAATGCGCACTCAACTTCGGATTCTGAACTATCGTAATTTACTTTTTGGTTTTCTTTATAATGCGTAACACTTTGCACAACTAAAAAGATTAGCGACCCGCGATTGAAATTTGACTCCCGGTATGTACGCATTCTCGATGGGCGACGGGGGGTGGTAGCCGAATGGCGGTCGGCGGATGGAAAACGACTTAAAGATTCAACCCACGTTTGGGATGAGTATGGTGGTGTGGTGAAAAGCAAATGAAATTTCCTTTGACCAATGACCAATGGAAGGCGATCTCTGGGACGCGGTGTTGTATGTGTGTGTTCGTACACATCACCGTGTTTATCGATGCGTTTAGCCAAGGATAAAGGAAACCTACAACGAGGAAAAAAAAAAAGAACAAAGGGGAAACGACATAAGGCATCGTTCGGTAATGAGGGTCAGCTGTCTAAATAGTAGCCACTCATTAGATGATAAAAGGGATTGCGATAATTTATACAATACAGATCGTATATCGTCTCTCTGCCGACTGGGAGAATCGGATTCTTTTGTTTGCTTATGTTTATGCTATTGAATCCAATCCGACGGCAAAGCGCCACGCCGGTGATTGTTTGAAGATTCAAACAAAGAAATATTTCCGCGAGAAGTGCTTGCGGCTGAATCAATAGTTGCAAGTCTTCGGAAAGTAATTTAGATGGGTACACAATGACGATTGCGTATACCATCTGTGTAAATTATACATGGCATCTATGGCAACGCCAGGATCGAACTATAGTGTGAATATCTACACTAATTGGAAATTCGGTTTTTGCGTCGCTAATGCAGAGATGCATTGATAATGTATGAATGCCCATGTAGGAAAAACTCTTTGCAGGCATTTCCAAGTAATGTATTGAAAGTATTAACTATCCTCGGGAAGGGAATGTTTTCAGGTGGCATGCAAATGGATTGGCGGGAAACAATGGGAGTTGGGTTATAATAATGGGGGTTCTGCCTGATAAGTTAAGAAAGAAATCTTACGGAGAATTGTATGCAAAGGGTTGCATGAAGGTAAGTTTTCTTTTCCAGGGACTTTTTAGATTAAGGATTTGATCTCTTTAATGTGTGAAGCATTTAAGGTGCTAATGCGATTGCATTAGTGAAATTAGGAGATTGGATGAAAGTTATTGGGGGTTTTTTAGGAAAGCGATCCGTGGTGTTTGGCGGAACCGCCACAGTGTTATTCAAAGAAACGAGTATGACATTTATTACAGCTGTCATGCAAAACACCATGTGCTCGGGGTAAGCTTCCTAGTCAGCAAAAAACTGAAGTCTGCCATTCTCGGGTTTAATGCAACAAACGAAGGGCTATGCACTCTTCGGGCGCGAGGCAAGTTGAAGAACATGAGCCGCATAAACGTTCACGGACCTACAGAAGAATCCCCTGACGACTGTTACGACCACAACCACCCATCCCATAAAAATTACCCTTTTGGAGCTAGTCTCCACCACTAACGGCGATACACGCCAAAAACATCCTCTTAAAGGATGTGACATAATGCTAAATCAAAGCATTACCCCATACACCTTGTCCCGCATAAATTGATAGCAAGCAAATCGAACTAAACGTTCGATTTGCGCTAATCAATTAAACTCCAAGCAAATTGAACTAAACGTTCAATTTGCTCACATAAAAAACTGGGAAACATAATCATTGAACCAAGGGTTCACCACAACAACCCCTAAGAGCCAAATGTGCAGGCCAGATGCCGTCCTTCAAACAAAACCATTGAGTATCATAAAAAATTGCGCGCCAGCAATTTTACGAGACCTCAGAAAAATGGTTATCTAAAACAATTAAAACAACCAACGCCAGTTTTCGTTTTAACAAAATTAAGTTAAAACAAACAAAAGGCAAATATTCGCCTTTGTATCGATTCCCCACGGAAAAGATCCTTGCCCATTCGACTACAATAAACAACATAGAGAATCAGAAATGCTCATTAGCACAATTCTCTATTTGTATTCCCTAACGTATCCTTACAAAAGGGATCCTTGCCGAGTCGGCTAGAACAAACAGCAGGCATCATAAAACGATTTACCCATTCGTTTAGCGCATATCAACATAGAGGATTATAAATGTGCATTCGCACGATCCTCTGTTGATTTTTCCCTTTGTGTTTCCGCGTTTGATCCCAAGCCGGGAAAGATAAAGAAAGAAATGCCATATCCTTCGACCTTCAGGATGAAGAAAAAACAGGTCTTCGTTGGCGGGTTGAATTTTTAATCTCGACCGAGACGGTCAGATAACAACGAGTTGTGTTTGGAATTTCGACCGGGGCGGTGCGTTAAGGAGTGCTTGGTTTAGTGTAACGAACTAATGTACATATATAATGTAATGTGAATAGAAAAACCAAAAAGTTAAAGAGTATAAGTGTGAACGAGCTAAACTGCAGATATATTTGTAAGTAATATCAAAAACATCAAGTATAATCATATAACCTTGAAAAAAAAACGAATGTACAGATATTCCTAAGTGAAATTTAATAAAAGTGATAGCTTAAGAACAGCAAAGTGTGTTTCAATTCACATAAAGTGTTTTAAAGGTGCAAAGTGGGTGGTGCTGAGAAAAAATAACCTTACACGACGAAAATGAAGAATACTACGAAAACGTCGAATGGGACCTCAATGCCTACCCAAGATACGATGTTAAAACCGTTTTAGGTGATTTGAATACTAAAATAGGTCGGGATCTGGTTTTCAGGCACTACGCAGGAGAACACTAATGACAATGGACTACGAGTCATCGAACTGGCAGTATCGAAAAACTTGGTCGTTGCAAGTACCAGGTTTCCGCGTAAAGATATCCACAAAGCCACCTGGGTCGCCTGATGGAGCCACTCGCAATCAAATTGACCACCGAGCCATCGAGCCTGATGACGGTACGAACGTACCGATGTGCCAGCGTCGACTCGGATCACTATCTTGTTGGTATAGTTGCTGTGAAACTCTTTTCCAAAGCAAATTTTAGAAATCCCAACCGTATGTTGCCTTATTTCATTGTGTCTCTAAGTCTAAATAGTAAAATTGATGAACTTAGGAATAATAAATACATTAGTTACCACAAAATAAGTTGGGAGAAAATAAAGAAGTCCGACCGCGTATTGCATATTGCGTATGTATGCGCTGTCAAAGCAAGGTCCTATTGCGTCGAATTGCACTGTGCATTTTCGATGCGTCAAATGTCACAATTAGCATATCGTTGGGGAATGTGTGGGGCTTTTCAGGACCCGAAGAGCCATGCATCGCTCGATCCCCACCATTCCCAGCGATGTGACTTACCTTGAAGTCGAATCTTCAGCAAGGTTACGCAACCTTGCTACGGCATTAACCGCCAACCAAGTCGCTCGAATTAATTCGGTTATCCCCAAGGATAACCGACATAAATATATATTTGGCAGCTTACCTTTCTTTGGGGGTTTTTCTTCCAAACCCCTTTTTCTCCACCACCATATCTGAAAACATTAAGTCCACGGCAAAGATTATCACCTAGCCGTGGCATCGAAAATTTCATCCTCAGGCATTACCATATCTGAAAACATTAAGTCCACGGCAAAGATTATCACCTTGCCGTGGCATTGAAAATTTCATCCTCGGGCATGCATTGCACCCAGTGCATCTCGTTTCCATAGCCTTATGTCATGGAAACAAAATCAACACAGAGTTCATTGATTACTCGTTGTTTTTGTTTGTCCATGGCACCCCTAGCATGCGGCTATTAGGTCCCATCAGTTTGCCACCGCCGACAAGGTTTCGGCTGATGCAAACCCAACATTCCCCTAATTACCAGCAAGAGCTGGTTTCCTATTATCGGTCTCCACCGATCAGGGACCGCAAACAAGCAACGAATTGGATGCAGCAATCAAGTGTTTACTTTTAACATCTGGCAATGGCTGCACCCTATATTCGTTGCAATACCTAAACATAGCATTTGCACCACAGATTGTTTATGGTATATACAATTTCCTATTAACGGCCGCCAACCGTCGGCGGACCTAGGAAAATTCACACCCATCAACCTAAATGTTGATTTATGGCCTCTCCTAGGATGACCAGATCTTCGGCTCGTGTTGTTTTTACCCCAGATGTTCCTGTTGCCGGCAAGTATTGCACAATCAATTGTGTACACAGCCGCAGGCCACCCATTGTTTGTATTTGTAGGAGATGCAGTTGCGACGCTCGCAACCATCATCGCTCACCGGACGATTGTCTGCGATGCATACACATACATACGAAATGTATGCCGTATTCCCCGGCCCAATCACGATTGACTGCCTCGAGTCGATCGTGCAGCTCCTCCTCTTTTTGTGGTTTTCCTTGCGGTGTCCTTTTTTTTCGTCGGCAGCGAATAGGTAGTCAGATCTTAACCACCGCGAGAAACGCACACGTACCGGGGACGTGGCGTTTAGAGAGTCTGAACGCAACTCTCTCAGTGGACGTGCACAGTCAAATTACTCAAGTCGACTTTTAAGATAGCTAAATAGTGTACTGTAGCGATTCTAACAGATACACACAATTCACAAGCAAAAATAGTGAAGAACACCGAACGAAAAAAAAATCGAATAAGAAAAATACATCAGAACCGTATACCAAGCGATAAAATAAAAATAATTCATACCAGTGGAATATAGTCGAGTTTGGAAATCAAATTCAAAACACGGTCAGTAGTCTGATGCTTCACTGCTTCGCTTTTCAATCGTTTCATCGTGTGTTCAATTCACCTTCTTCACTATCCTTGCTTAACGCCATAATTGGTGACCCCGACGTGATCTGAACACGCAGCATCCACTTCCCATAGTAAAGCAGAACTTCACACACGGTCACGACTTCCGCATAGAGCCCAGCCTCCGACGTTTTCTCGCTTCTCTCTCGTTCGTCCGTCGTCCGCATACGAATCTGATCGTAACGAAGTTACTGCGGCGGGAGTGTGTAGCGATTCTAACAGATACACACAATTCACAAGCAAAAATAGTGAAGAACACCGAACGAAAAAAAAATCGAATAAGAAAAATACATCAGAACCGTATACCAAGCGATAAAATAAAAATAATTCATACCAGTGGAATATAGTCGAGTTTGGAAATCAAATTCTAAACTCGGTCAGTAGCCTGGTGTGTAACGCTTAGGTCAAATTTTTTTCGTGATTCGAGCTGTCATAGCGTCAGTTCGAATCACACGATCTTCTTCACTATTATTTCAAACGCTATAGTACGTTAAACGAACACCTTGTGTAATCTATTATTTGAAGAAACTTATTGTGTTTTGAATTACTTATATATCCATAGATAGTGTACAAACTAAATTTATTCCAGGTACCTTGTGCAAGCGTAAATTAGTTTCGGATTAACGAACTTATGAACCTACTGAACATGGAGTCGCATTCTTTGGTAAACTAATAAATTTTGTTCCAGTCAGTTTATCAGCTATTGTGTAAATAAATAAAGAGACGAAGGAGATAAAGTGACGGTGTTTTATTTGGAAAAAATCAAAAGACTCCCAGAGACACTAGAGACTAAAAATAAAATACCCCACAAATGTCCACTGCGCTAAGAACCGCTTCCGGATAAGAATAAGTTTTCCTGCGTCCTCTGTAAAACTACAAGTCACTCGGCTAACTTTAGAGGTTGCCCTATATACCAGCTACTAAAAGTAAAATTGAAAGCCAGAAAGAAACAAGTTAAAGAAGAGAAACAAATGAAAACGCGTTCTTACAACAACTTCGTGGCACCTGGTGTGGCATACGCTCATATGACTGGTGGTGTAAGGAATGCACCAATCGTGAAACAACTACGTAAAAACATAAAAATATCGACCCCACAGGCACGAACAGACGCAACAGAAATTTTACTGTCCAATCAAGCACAGTATTCTGGGTTGAAAAAAAAAAAACTGAGAGAAGAGGCCGCCCGACTGGATACTATCTATTCGAGACTGTTTCCAAATAACTCCACAACATAGACATGATATTCTCTTCGGCTGTTTAAAATTATAGCTGTGAACGTCCAGTCACTAACTCGTATGGAAAGAAGAGAAGAGATCTGAACAATCTGATGGAAACCGACCGCCCAGATATACTTTTGGGTAGCGAAACAAACTCAAACCAAAGGCACAAATTACTATTACTGTTTATTGGCCTGTAGGAATCCGAAAGTTCATGACCTCACCGACTCGACTCCTGTGCGCTCTCCTTCCACGTTCGACCATCCGATCCGATCTCCTCGAGGTCCAACCTAACATTGTCCTCCCATCTCCGTCGTGGCCGCCCTGTAGTTCTCTTCCCCGTTGGCTTACCGTCAAGAATTCTATGCACGGTCCTGTCGTTGCCTATTGGCACAAATTGGGCAACAAAAATTAAAAAATTATTAGACGAGATCGTCGCAACTCCAATCAACGTAGTTAAAAAAGGTCTACCACACAAAGTCGTTTACATCTCAGAAATATACAAGTTCCGCGTGCTAGAAGCCTGCATTATAAATATTTCTTTGAAAAGTTAAAGGCATCTATATATGGTCTCCATTTATGTTCCTGAAACTCCCCAGTGTACATTATGTATCAATGAGCTTGACCCCCATTTCCGAAGTCTTAAGTTAGACACGAAAAATAATTAATTATTTGTGGCGGGAGATTTCAATTCCAAGCACAGTGCTTGGGGTAACCTTATCTCGAAAACAAAAGGCAATGCGTTGTTCGACTGGCGGCAAACAATTGCCATCGAACACAAACTAGAATTGTATGCTACAAGTACACCGTCTTATACAAGAGGAAGTTCCTTCTTGGATTTATTTATGTTGGACGAGCGAATACAATTACTAGATATGGACCAAACTACTGGGGATTGTCTTCGTACAGTCGGGTACACTAATGATCATTACGGACTAGGCGCAGTAATTCATCTTCCAAACGAACACTCACTACTTAAGCAATATGACCAGACAATTTTTTTTAAATTTTCTAATAGCACACTGGTCACGCTTTGATCGGCTAGTGAAAAAATAATTACGCTCCAATGGCGTAGAGCCATGGGAAATGAGTGAGAATATGGATGCGAATTTGGATCTATCTGAGCATGTCATAAAATATCTGGTTGCAACGCGCATGCATTGTGATGCTTAGATTACCGGAATTGTGTGTCGGTGGATCAAATGGACATTGGTTTGTATGGACACGTGTTTGATTGTACATGAAATGCATGTGAAAATATGCACTGTATAGTTTGGATTTTTGGAATTGAATTTAGTGTTCGACAGTTGAAAGTTTTGGTTCAATTTGGATGACGTTGAATTTAACGTAGATTTGGGGATATGGATATATGATATTGGATGGGAATACTATTTGTAGACATTAAGGATGTGTGGGAAAAGGAAATGTGGGAGGAAAATGGTGGGGCTTTTGGTACACTACAGCAAGATAACTCTCTCAATTTTTTATCGAATTAAGTTCAACCTTAAACTATAGCTTCTTGATTAGATTCCGCAAAAAATGTCGTACGGGTTTTGCCAAATATTAAAAATTATAAAGGTTATCAACAAACAAATGTCGCGAAAAACCGATTTATTTTTTCAAAATCTTGCCATTTTTTTAAATATCAATATTTAAAAATACATTAAGACGCTTTTAAGACATCTTCATATAGTTGAAGAAGAATTTTTTTTGCAGGATCAAAACTCCAAGATATTTTGCAAGCCCTGGAGCAACTTTTTAAAACACATATTTTTGACAATGGCCCTGTGCTCCATATATTTCTTTCTTTTGTTCTTCTCTTAATTATACCTTATAAAAGTGTGCTAAACTTCGATTTATAAAGAATACTTTTGTTCCTATTCAATAAAAAACTAATACCGAAGAAATGGTCGTGGCAGTGGCATAACCTCTTAAGGAAATTTGTAAGTACACGGAGAGGAGATAAAATACTCGTATTATGAAAGTACCCAATTTGAATGTTATATTTTATTTGTATTGCCTTACTCTTACCTTCTAATGCGAGGGCCTTATTTTTATTTTATAGTTATTTCCTCTCTGACCGTTATCTCGGCTTCCTGGCTTCCGACTGATCAAGAATCCAATATGTGCCGCCGTTTTATACTCTATGGCAACAGAGATTTGTTAAAAATTTTACTTAAAACTTCCAAAAAGCACAAACAAGATTTTGTGTGTGCTTCAATTGGAATGGGATTCTAGGAAGTGGATGGGAATTTGGTTGAACAAATTCCCGGAAGGAAAAATTATGAAATGCTTTTAGAATTAGACATTTCATAATCTTAGGGTTATTGGGAATTGAATCAATGTACCACAAATGTACTTTCGGTTAAATTTGTCGTGCATATGATTCACTTGGGGAACATGATTGGGATTATGGATAAATGGTAGGGTAATTGGGAATTGGATCAATGTACGACAAAATAGCTTTAGGTTTAATGTGTCGCCCGTATGATTCACTATGGGAACAAGATTGGGATTATAGGTAATAATGGGGATTGGCTGGGAATAGTGATTTCGGATAAATGAATCACAATGAATCAGTTGGTCGTTACTTTGAAATGTATATTGATTACAAAAACTTAAAGTTGTATAAAATTAGATGAATAAATATTAGCTTTAAAATATATGCTATAGCATTCATGCCATTTTGCATCACTATGAAAACAATTGCTATAGCATTCACGTACTCGATTGTGTTAAGTGGAGAAATCGGAAAAATTACACTAGAGTACCTTCTGAGATAACGGAGTCTTCCATGTAACGAGCTTAGAAAAAACAAGGAATAGACGAATTGGATGTAGTGCCTGCTCGTATTTCCAAAGACATACTGCAACAAACAGTACTGGAATTGAATACTGTATGTGTGCTTCTCAATACATGACAAGGCTACATCGTATCTCTCAATTATTTTCCAAGTTTCCACATTTAATGGCAGCACTTCTAAATCCTTATTTCAAGCCTACAGGAGTAAAGCCAACGATTTTAATTTGAATTGTACTCTCGTTTACCTTCAGACTATACCTATAAAAGAGTCTAAAACTACATCGCAACTTTGTTCAATATCTTCACCGCAGCAGATCCTTTTAAAACGTATCCATTTTACAAGGATGAGGACAATTAAATTCTGATTATTCAAATTCAAATACCTCTTGGCAGTGATGCTACAATCGATAACAATACCGCGAGAGAATAACGTTTTGTTGAATTAAGGAATCAAGAGACTTGGTCCTTTATCAGTATCACCCTGAATACCAGAACGTTAATAGAAGACATACCACAAATGTCAGATATTTTGTCGCCCTTATTACATTAGCCGACCAATAAATATTTGGCAAAGATACTTATGTTTGATATCACTGCGGACAGAGTGGCGAACGAAATGTGAAGGCGATGAACCCTGCTGAAGGACGAATTACACTCAACTGGAGTTGTTAGTGCGGTAAAGAACGTCGAATTTAAATATTCGTTTCCTTAGATAGAGGTTAGATTCAGTTCAGCGTCCTGCAAATGTTCAAGAGTGAAGTGGGTATATTCATATCTGGCAGCAAATGCGGACGCTGTAGGGCAGGGGCAACTGAAATCTCATTTTTCGAAAAGAAAAACAAGATTTACTTTACTTTAGTGGGATGCGTCATTTCGTATGAAAGGGGACGTAAGATTTAGATAGGTTTAGTGTCCTGAGACAATTTATTTCTAATAGAACGGGCGGAATCCGAAGTTGCTCAGCTTGTGAACACAATGACATTTGACTGTGAGCTTTAGAGAGGTATACTTTAGGGCAAAGCGAAATTATAAGTCAAAGTAGAGATATTTATGGCAGTTAACTTATAAGAATAGACAATGATGGCAGAAGTCGAAGAAGGTTAATCGGAGATCTCGGAACGAATGCTGATATTCGAACTGGAGGAATACGAAAGGATGTAAAATAGAGGCTATTTTGGGTCATAACGTTGTCATGGACTCGTACAAATTGGTTGGATGGACGACAGTAGTCATGAGATAGTGAGCTCTTAAGCACTCGAAATCACATTGGCTTGTGATCCACCGATTGATTGTGTGATTAAGTCGATGAAACTATACAGTATCTCAAAAGCCATTCTCAATTTCTTGTACTCCCTATACGAACGCAGCCATTGAAAGGCATCGCTATATGTACTCCGCACCATAGTTTAGAAATCGCTATGGAGCATTTACCTAGAGTAGAACGTTTTTCCAAAATAATTGTTCTGCTGTTATTGTGGGACGAATATTTTTACAATCGGTATCACCTTAGCCACAATACAAAAGCATTGGATTATTCAAAGACTAACTGTTCGTATAGCGACATAAGTTTAAAGAGATTGATTCGACAAATGGCAAGCCCCGGTAGAGACCACATAAGTCGTCAAGAAACGAAGAAAACGCAAAAAGCTTGTGCCAGACAGCTCTCAAGGATAACGGAGAGTATTCTCCCAGCGCCTCTCAGAGGTTTTGGAGCTGCTTTGATATACAACAATTATAAAATAGAAGGAAAGATAATCAAAATATATTTTCAAGTTGGCCGAATGTTTTCGAGTGCGCCCAATAGATCGGATTTCTTGTTCATCAATTGTCAATTTTGATAAGAAACATTAATAAAAAACCAAATGAAGTTGTGTTAACGTGTATTTAATTGTAAAACAAACAAAATAAACTGAACTTTCTAAACTCATAAATACATGGTAATAATAAGCAAGAACTAAAACGAATTGTGAAATAGAAGAGAGTACAACAAAGTGGAGTGTTAAAATTCATTCTAACCCCAACAATCGCCGTCAATCGTGGTAATGGTCAGGGGGGTTTATTCCAACCAAAGTAGTTGTGACTTATTTTGAAAACCTTCAGTTCCACTGAGTTGGAGGAGAGAAGAGTTTAAGTATATACAACACCGTCCCAGCAAAACTACTACTGTGGGGGTTCTCTATATTACGCGGAGAGCCAACCCACAATTACAACCCAATTTCGCCCGCTAACCGCGCACCACCTAAACCCCAATCCCTTCCGTCGGATATTGCACCTGCAAAATGTATCTACCTAAAGGACGCATAACTCAATTCACTATTCTATGCAGATAATGCATAACTGACTTCAGCCCTTTTATGCCATCTGGCATCAATTTTCATAAATCACATGAGATTTCTATCGGAAATCACAAATCTCATGTTTGGTTAGCAACAGCAAAGTCTGGGCAAGCGACGCTGTTGCTGCATACCGAAACCGCTTGGGTAATATAGAATCGCGTTTGTTTGGTTCTCACGCTGATATTATCCCAAGCCATCGCGCGTCTTTCGACCTCCCCCAGACACGGCTGTTCGCTGGAGATCAATAAACTCTTTAGTCAGGTGAATAGCACGAAAAATATACTTGCCATGACACCCCATTTCCCCTTCTCGGAGTGTAATTCAATATCGAACTGAGTCACACGGTCATCATGGTTTTGCTTTCGTAGCACGTCAAAACAAATTCAACCCCGAGATCATCACGCTCTCCGTGTCGGTTCTCCATTTTTTCTAAGTCCATTGACTGGTGGGTAAATTCACAAGAGTTTATTCACCTCGATGGACGGGGAAATGAGAGAATGCAGATGAGAGTGTGATCAAGATTGGTTGACCGTGTAGGTAGAGAAGAAAATAATTTTCATCCCTCGTTTGAGTCAGTCGAATTTCATCCCCCGAGGTGTACGCACACACAACACAAAAGTAGAGTTTTAACTATCGAGCCACACGTACGAGTCAAAAAAAAAACTCCTCTGCGCGAGTGCAAATTTCTCTCCTTACCGGGTTAATCCAATTATTCAATTTCAATCCTGTGTTTAACGTAGATAATTTATAAATGGTTATTGAGCTTATACTATAGACATTATCAAGAAAAGAAAAAGAGACCTGGTGCAATAAATGTTATATTAAGAATCTCCAGTGTAATATGTGTATGTGCTGATACCAAATATCCAGGATTCATCGGTTGTCCACGCTAAGTGTTATTTTAATATACAGAGATTTTCTTTAATAATGTGCTCACCAAACCTAATGACATTCGCATCTTACTTATAAAAGCCTACGGCAATCTGAGAATTGTGAAGTAACAGATCAAAAAAATAAGAAAAATAAAAAAGAAAACTACACAACAAAACAACCCCCAGTGCGTTTTTATCTTTCTCTTTCCTTGGTGCTTGGATTTTTGTGAACGTGTATTCGGCGGAACAGTTGTTGGGGATATGAGTGAAACAGTGCCCGTGTCCGGCACACTCTATTTTTACCCCCACACTACTGTTCAAATCAACTCCACGGAACATCAACTGTGAGTACCCATTTCTCATATATTTATTATTGTGCAACAGATTCCGGTGTAACAAACTCACAAAAGATAAAGATGTTAACAGAGATGCAAAATAAATGGTAAGATATTGGATGAATTGCGTTGAAGCCTTGCACTTCACTGGCATAAATGTTTATGGCATTACTCGAAGGCCTATACGTATGAGGAGAACCATAACTTTACTTTGGATTCATCACAAAAACGGTCGCGCGAACAAACATATTGAGTGGGATATCATTTGTTTGTTAAAGATACCCATAACTGGTTGCACTACCGAAGTACGAAGGAAGGCTTCCGAGGCAATAGCGCCCGTGGGGGACAAATAAACGCTTTTATAGATGAACCTTATTAAATACGTTTTCCTTTTGCCTCATAAAATAATGAAATTAAGGTGACAGATACTCCATTTGCAGTAAAATATAAGCAGATGAACCAAATTTTGTATGTAACATTAGTCGTGTAGTTCTGGTTGATTATTCTCATGAGGCTCTCGAATAATCCTGGAAAAATTGACGAGAAATAACGCACAACACAAAAAACAGAAATTATGTAACATGTTATAGGAGCCATTAGATTGTTTCTTCACAAAGTCTTATTATATTAAATATTGCATCCTAAATACCATTCAAAACCACTTCTTCTGGGGAGTGAAATTCGATTTCGGATACACAATCTTTATTATTTTAGTCTCAATTAGTATGACAGGCATTGAATTTATTGATTATACAAATATATAATCCTTTCGAAAACATTGATATTGGAAATCCATAATCTAACATGGGATTCCGGTGAAATATAGTAAATAGTGGATTAAAGATGCAAGACCAAGAGAGTTTAAAATCCGTCGAGGTATTCTTGTGCTTGTCATTATGTCAACAAGTTTTGGCAACCCCCAGTTGTTTGTCTTCAATTTTATGTTCTATTACTAAATAGGAATTACTTCACCTCACCATAAGAAGACCTCACCTGATATAAAAGCCTTTTCAACTACAACAGATTCCGACGTTTCCCTGGCAAAATTCCCTTTCACTTTCTACATATAAATATATTGAATCAATATACGCCACTGATGTTCCTTCAATTGGGGATTACTATCCTTGCACATATAGACATGACCAGTGTGTTTAAAATGCAATCCTTCATCATGTCGACAAGAAAAGTGTGCTGGCAGCTAACACCAAGCCAAGTAGTCCCCATAAATATTTACCAGCCAAACATGAATCTGGATGCAGGAGTAGTTTCTGACCGGAGCATACTTTGATTTTGAATTATCCCTTCCAGGCACACGACCAAATATAAAGTCCGGATATATTTACTTACCGATATAAAGACCTCCTCGGCTTGCTGTAGAATGGCAACCCGTGACCATCCAAACTTTTTCATAAGTTTAATCCTTGTTGGATTATGTACGGTGGCAGAAGGATGAGTGCGAAAAAGGGTCGGAAATCGGCTACGATCTGAAAGCGCTGGACTCGATGCTCCGTAGCACAGCTGCAAATAGATCAAAAATAGATATGTAAAAATTGTATGCAAACGCTCAATAGTGGTGGGTTATTCAATGATAACTCCTAGAAATTCTCCCTCAAAGGATCAGGAAAACAAATGTTCAATTACTAATGGCCCCTGGCTGGGCAAGTTTCTGAAATTTTGGAATTCTGGTTTTAGTTCTTGTTTTGTTTGTGTTTTGACTTTACTCGTTTTTAACTGTCATTTACAGGTGTTGAAGCAAGAAGAGAACCGTAAAAGAAACACAAACTGTGAGAACTCAGAATACGGAATAATGAGTTTTAAAGCAGGCACACCCTATCAAGGCAGTGAAATATGATGTTCAACCACAAGGTGCAGTGAAGCTTACTGACGACGCCCACAGTGGCTTCTGGGCACATTCGGGACAAAATGATGAAATTATGAAGAAACGCAATTCATTTCGTAAAACTCCATTGTCCTTTCCAATCGCAAGGCACAACTTTTCGTGTATGAAAAACATTAAATATGGGAAGCCCTGTACACTGATGTTCGCAACATTAATTTATCAGGAGTGTATATCTGAAAGTTTTAAATTAAAAACAAATAATCATTTCCGTCTTTGGTGCTCTATGACATATTTTTTAATGTGTACTTAGGAACTTTATCAGGGACGTATCTCCGGTAGTCGACAAACACATGCGACAAAATTATGAAAATACCACTACAGGTATAGGTCCCTCAGTCCTTTATTCTAGAAACCGTAAACAATAACAATTCGTATGGACGTACAACATTAAACAAATAAAGTGTGTTTCAGCTTCTGCTTCAGAATGTTGCTCGAATTTAACACTCAAATTTACTGGAATTTTCGGTATTTTTTTAAAACAAATATATTATAGCAGGAAATGAAACGAATGGGCGACTCCTCGTACGAAGGATATTATTTATTCAACGAATACCAAATTATATTCTTATAAAGACTTGTTGTAGCAAAAAGCACACTCGGTCTGGTGTAGCTGTCAGAAGTAGAGTGAGCGCATTAAGGCTTGAATTCATTTGCACTTTACTCGCAACGCCCGGTCCGGCGCTACAATCGCATAGAGCACGCAGCTTAGGGCGGATCCACAACAAAATATTTAATAGATGGTATTAAAAATATAAAAACAATATCTTTCAATGTCTTCCCCTTTTGATTTTAATTTTCTTTAATTTTAATTCAGATTAAATAATTTTCGATTATTTTTCTCAACAATTCGGATTGATTCATGGCGACAATTCGACGAATTTTTTCAAAGACATTTTTTTGTTTTATCTCCACATTTATTTAACAATTCAATTACAGATTTTACTTAAGACTAAACGTTAACTTCTATTTTACAAATATCATTCTTACATCAACTTACTGGCCCTTCGCAAGCACTCTAAATTATATATTACCATTTTTCTTATGCGTTCCGGCGTACAATAACTAATGTTTTTATAACATGTCACAACAATTGATGTTTTCTTTTCAAAACTTATTCTATTCTTTCTATATCATGTATTATTATTATTATTTATTTATTTATTTATTTATTTATTTATTTATTTATTTATTCATTTATTTATTTATTTATTTATTTATTTATTTAATTAATTAATTAATCTTTTTTTTTTTTATTATATATATAGGGGGTTGACAAGGAAAATAAAAAAAAACAACGAAACAAAACATACAAAAATAAACAAGGAATACAAATAAAAATAAAATTAAAAATAAAATTAAAAAAATAATAATTAGGAGTTCGGGTTACGGGAAAGGAAAGCGGTGCGTTTGAGAGGCATACTACGTTTGGGGGCGTATAGTCCTTTCTTCATCACTGATCCACCACCAGTTGGGATGGGATCGACCTTTTATTGACTTATCGCTTTCACCGATCGCCATACTAAAACGCAAGCGATCTGGA
This sequence comes from Microdon myrmicae, assembly GCA_963931805.1. Classification (NCBI taxonomy): domain Eukaryota; kingdom Metazoa; phylum Arthropoda; class Insecta; order Diptera; family Syrphidae; genus Microdon; species Microdon myrmicae. The sequence goes on from OZ007496.1 coordinate 98,122,239, forward strand.
ATATTAGAGATATCGTTATCATGAAGAATTCGTATATCTCTGGCACCACAAAAGTAGGGGATTCCATGTTCGTCTTGGATAAGTTTTTTTTTCCAAGAAAAGGAACGCTTCTAGGGGTCTGAATCCATTCTGGAGAGTACTCTCCAAATGCATACCATATACTAATATTGGTCAGTTCATCCTTGTGTACAAATATACTAGTGTTAAGATTTCTAAGTGTTGTAGGAGCGAAGTTGTTGTAGGAGAGAGTATTCATCCGTTTCTCTTCTTCAACTTGCTTCTTTCTGGGTTCCAACTTTGATTTTAGTTGTTGGTACTTAGGGCAACCTCTAAAGTTAGCAGGATGACCTGTGTTGTTACAGAGGACACGGGATAGTTTATTTCTATGCGGGGGCTGTTCTTTGTCCAATGGACATTCTCCAATGATATGCTTATTTAGGCATTTGACGCATCTGAATTGGATATTGCAATTCTCTGCCACATGGCCGAAGTGTTGACTCCCAACTTATTGTTTGGTGAATAATGTATTTAATATATCTAAGACCATCAATTTTACTATTGGGGCTTAGCGACACAATGAAGAAAGGCAACTTACGGTAGCGATTTCTAGAATTTGCTGTAGAAAATGGTTTCACACCTGTAAATGTCAAGGTATCGTTTTCGAAGCTTTTTAGTTCTTCGAGCACCTCTTCGGAAGTAAAAGAAGTATGAACTCCTTTGAGGAGCATGGAGACAGTTTTCCCCGAATTGGGGCTGTACGTGTAGTACTCGCTTTTCGACTTCCCCAATGCCGATTTAATTTTGTTATACCCTTCTAAATCATCGCATGTTAAACTTATCTTAATATTATTTATTAATGCATCATTAATGTTTTTCATTGCCAATGACGCATTATGTCCCATTGTAAATTCATAAAGGAAGAGGGTTCATATTTGAACTGCCGACAGCATGGCAAACAATTCTTAGAGGAAAAAACTATAGTTATAACGAACCCTAAAATTCTCACACGCCAAGCACATGTACCACTTTACTTTATAAAAAATGAAAATTAACGTTCTGACTCCAGAACTACTTATTTCCGACTAAGCGAGAATCTGACATTTCGTATGGTACAACCCAATAATTTCAGCCACCTGCGGTTTGTCGATCGTTGAAATAATTCTGCATCCCTTCTGATCCATTAATCACGAACCATTCTGGAGAATTACTCACAAGTGCGTCGTTAAAGTAAACAAGGGTAAGTTTTCGTTGAAGTCAATGATATGATTGCCGTGCGAGTGATCTTAATTTCAATCCCGTCAGTGTCTAATCATAACATGTCGCATGGACAAGAAATTATAGTCGGCGATAATTAATGTTAAACTTAGCTTAAACTTATTTATCAATTTTGTTGTAAAAGTTTTGCATGTCAGCTCACCCAATTTTATGAAATCCTTTGTGTCCATGGAACTGATAGGTAGGAGGTACTTTCTCCATTTTTTTTTTTTTTTTTTGACTGGCACCTGCTGAGATGATTCCTGCCCAAAATTTGGTCCTGCTGTTGTTGTTGGTGTGATTTTCCTGTTGAGTTTCCTTAGCTTGTCGTATTTTCTTTGTCTTCGTGGGTTGCTGTTGTCTTTGTTCTTGTTGTTGTTGTTGTACCATTTTCGATTTCTGCTCATTCTGGCTCAAATTGTTTTTTAGTTTAACAACTTCCTCCATTTGTTTATCCAGTTGTTATTTTTTAACACTAATCTCGTTGATGAGTCTGTTGAGGACCTCGACCTGATTGCTGTCGTCTGCATTTGTTTCGCTGACAGCTAGTTCTTGGAATTGGTTTCCAGCCCCTGAGTACTGGGCGCCATGGGTGTTGTCTTCGTCGTCGCTGTTGACACTCAACGTGCCTGTACTTTTGTTTTTATTGGTTTTTAAGGCGTTCAGCCTATAGATTTAGGTCTATTACCTTCTCCGAAGCACCATTGTGGCATCCATTTGATTTACATCCATATTATAGACCACGTATTCTCACTTTTTTTTTAATATTTAATGGTTTTTTTTTTGTTGTTGCGCGAGTGGTAGATAGAAAATTACGTTCAAGAGTTTATTTATTATACTGTGCACACACACAAATAGAAACACTTCGTTTGTCGCGTATGAGCACTAATAGCTTTTTAATGATTTTGGGTGCAGAGAAGACCCAAGCGAACCCGTACTCATTAAGATGTGCAACACGGTTTAATTTAAAAATAATAATTCAACAATAATTTAATAATAATTTTACATATACTTCACTTTCTCAGCCGTTCCGTTGAACATCTACACCGGATGGTGGTCAATTTGGTACTGTTTTTTTTTTTGCAAAGATATTACAAGTCGCATAAGTTCGAAACCTGTCAAATTAAGCCCAATGCCTGAGAATAAGGTACAAGCACGACTCCTGCGCTTTAACGTTGCTGTCAAATTAAGGTCATCAATAATATCATATATATGGCCTTTTTTTGACACGATACAGATTTAATTTCAAACGATGTGCGGTATACAACTGCAATTTGATTCAAGATTAGCACATTCCAGGAATTTTTCACCTAATTAATAGCGACCCCCCCCCCCCCCCCCCCCCCCCCACGTATCACTCAGGTGGTTCGCGTTCTCAAATTTCCGACAAAAACCGCCATCATACTTGACTCTGTTTACCAATAGGGAAACAGTATTTCCCAGCCACAAATTCCTTTTTACTTGATAAGTTTCCAAGGCCAATGTTCCCATTCATGTACGAAAAGTACAGGCTATTCATTTATGAATAGTTGCAACACCTGGTGAAAAATTACAAACATATACCTCTCAACCCTTTACATTTCCTTTTCTCGCAACACACATCATAAATCTTATCGAAGAGTTATCCAATGCTCTATATGAGGTACCAGGCACTAACCAAACACATACCCATACACAAATTAACATGCACTCTATTTATCCTTTAGTTTTGCTTTCCTTTGCTAGCAAAACGAAATCGACCTCCTTTCCCACAATTTTTCTATTCGCTCTGGGTTCGTTGTGTTAAATGAAACGCCAGCCTAGAGATATGCGTAGAAGGATTAAACACACTGCTTACAGTTTACTCGTCCCATGCAACAAATTCCCCCTTGCTTTGGTTGCTTCCTGAATCGTACAATGAAGTATCCTTTTTGTTTTTGTTCCTCTTGTTATGTCCTACTGAAGTCTTGGACCAGGTTTACTTTATTATCACGACTGAATGCTGATGTGTCTATGTTAAAATAAAGTTTAAGTAAACGATCTGGTCTGTGTATGTTATAAGTCAGCAGAAGGTACGAGGCAGGAGTTCCTATTTTGCTGCTCATGAATATGTTGGGTGGTATCACATGAAATGTCCGATTTTATAGTAAACACTTAACAGCCAATATCATTTTTTCGTAAACTTTTATTCAATCAAAATAGGTTCCGATGACATTCTTCCAACGTGATACAATGTCAAATATTCCTTTTTCGTAGAAGTGCTGACTTTTTGAGGCAATGAAATCTTCAAAGGCTTATATGACCCGTGCCGGCAAAATAAATCCAGATTGCGGAAAAGATGCTAGTCCATTGACGAAATGTCAGGAGAGTACGGTGGATGTGGAAGAAGTTCAAATCCCAACTGCAACCGTTTTTGCACCGTTACTTGTGAGGTATGGGGTCTAGCATTGTCCTGGAATAGGATCGGGCCGTGCTTATTGACCAACGCAGGTTGCTTTTAAGCCAATTTAGCATGCAATATATCGACTTCCTCACAATATTTGATAGCGTTTATCGTTTCTCCAGGTTGAAGAAATCAAAAGTAGATTGGTCGTTTCGATATCCACAAAGTTGTCACCATAACTTTTTTTTGGGTTAAGACCGAGCTTGGGGCTGTGTTTTGGTTTTTCACCTACATCCAACCCCTGCACAGGTCTGTGGCGGTTCTACGAACCACGCAATCCACTATAGGTTGAGATATCGTCGTTCCACCAAGGAACATACTCACCTATGTCCATTACACGTGCCCACAGACACGTTCCTCAAAAGTCCTTCTTTCCGCCTGAAACAAAAGGTAGCATTCCATATACCAAACATTGAATTCCATGGTCAAAACCAATCAAACTAAACGTTCAAAAGTTCCTAGTATTGAATTCAATGCATCCATTCAATTCAATTCAATGCAATTCCCCCATTTACTCAATTCATCCAATTAAACGCATTTTCCTAAAAGCAAATAGAATAATGCATATCTCCTCATATAGCTAATAGCAATTAGCACCCTAAATTCCTTGCAAGATTCCAAAACCAAAAAGCGCATGTGTGCAAACAATGGCATAGCGATTCGCCGCCGACACACAATTCTTGCAATCTCACATCTTAACGCGCATCTCACGACAGATGTTCTACGATCTAGAAATACAAATTCCACGGTTCGTTTGTTACCCATCTGAAGCGTACGAAAACTCTTGTTGTCTTAAGCCAGATGGATAACGCAAACAAATCCCATGAAAAGACCGAAAAATAAGTGGCGGTACGCTCGATCCTTCGGACAAAGATACAGATAAGGAATTGAGAATCGAAATGGAAAATTTCTCTTACAGATAAGAGAACGAGAATGATGATGATGAGAAAAAAATTGTTTTACAGATGAGGGTTTAGAATTGTAAAGGGATACGAAAATGGTCAGTCGTGACAGAAAGTCACAGAGTACCTCACCGCGGAAGTCGCCCGTGAATAACCTAATTCGATAACGAGTCACGCGAACAGTAAGACGTACATGCCTAATTGAAATCCGATAAATTCACACGTAAGGAAATCTATCGCGAATATTATACGATATAAGAACAAAAATTGCGTTTCGTTAGTGTCGTCGAGAGTGCATGCGCGCCGAATATGGGGTTAATCCGATCATTAGTTTTGATGTGCTACGGGAACGGTGGTGACACATCGCATCGATCCCGAATCAAATAATCCCGAATTGGTTCACACCTGAACGGGTACAACTTATCAGGAACAATAGAATCACTGTTGAGTTTCTTCCACAGTCCTTTCCTTCGTATTTGTTTCCGAGTATGTATTGAAGTTGTGAATAAGCCAAAAAAGGGACATTAAAACAATAAACTAATTGGTGTGTCCGTTCATGGTCACTTATTTTGTATTCGGATTGAAGTGACTTATTACTAGTTGGTAACCTTTCCATAAGTGAACAAACAGTGACAATAAAAATACAATAAAACCACAGGTTAATAACAAATATCCCCGTGTTTCATTGGTTCATCATTTCCTTCACTCTGGTTTCATTTCGTGTTTTTCTTTTGTGCATAGTGTTCAGGCGGAACACTGCGTCAACTTACAACATAACCAACCAACCGCCAAAGGTCTTTTACGGTTATCATACAGAACCCACTTTGCAAAAACGGTTCAGTGTTGTTTCTTAATATCAGCGATGCGCAGATATCCAGGCGCCGCAGTTTTTGGGACTCATTCAGTTCATGGGGTACCCACTTATCGACTTTCTTTACCTTTCCTATGAGAGAAATGTGCCGACTTATTGTCATTGGGGATACTCCGATGCTTTGTGCAATTTCCTGCACCGATTTCGTTGGGTCCCTATCCACCGTTGCTCTGAAAACATTCTCGTCAACTAACGTTTCTGGGTTCCCACGTGGTTCATTTTCATGTTGAAATCTCCCGACCGGAGCTTTCCAAAGCTACGTCGTATAGTGGGTTCGTTTACCGCTACATCCTCAAATGCGTCATTAATGTTTTTCATTGCCAATGACGCATTATGTCCCATTGAAAATTCATAAAGGAAGAGGGTTCAAATTTGAACTGCCGACAGCATGGTAAACAATTCTTAGGAAAAAAAAACTATAGTTATAACAAACCCTAAAATTCTCACACGTCAAGTACGCGTACCACTTTACTTTATAAAAAATGAAAATTTAACGTCCTGACTCGAGAACTTCTTATTTGCGACTGAGCGAAAATCTGACATTTCGTATGGTACAACCCAATAAGTTCAGCCACCTGCGGTTTGTCGATCGTTGAAATAAATCTTCATCCCTTCTGATCCATTAATCACGAACCATTCTGGAGATTTACTGTTTCGCCAGCTGGGAACCGCAACACCAATTGTTGCAGATGGTTCGCCAACTGGGAACAGCAAATCCATGTTCTGCGTCGAGCTCCTCCTCGACGAGAACAGCAAAATTTTCCTCCTTGTCGAAAAAGAATAATTTGAACAATAAATCGTATGTTTTCTTTGCCATTGCGCGATTTTATTTTTAACATTATTTTAATAAGTAGACAAACACGAAAAAAGGTGTTAACACGTTAAAAAGGTAAAACTGTACATAAAACCACGAATGAATTTCTTCTTTGTTCGAAGAACAATTACAAACTGTCAAAAACTGTAAAATAAAACCGTGTCAAAGAGCAAGAATGTAAACTGTCAAAGAAGATCCAGCAACTGGCGGCATTCAGTGCCATCACCAGATCCTCTGTTGAAACCTCATCGTTTGATGTTTATGGTTTGTTGCTTGTGCAGCAACATCTTGCCGGGCCGACAACGATACACCAGTGTTGTCCTTCCCTTTGGTGCTGTCAATGAAGGGGCATGTCAGCACTCACTGGGACCAGCAAGACCAACTGCACTAGTTGGTTCCATGAATGTTCGCCCACTGGGAACAGCTAGACCAACTCCACTAGTTGGTGCTCGAATGTTCGTCCATGGGGAATTGCAAATCCATCTCCAATAGTTGGTTCACTGAAGACCTGTTGCTGGCTGTATACGGATGATGTGCCGATGGAACCAGTAGTCCCCTTTAGTTGCCGCCACCAACGTGTACATGCCAGCGCCGTGTGAAGTCGCGGTTGGTACTTGTGGTTGAGAGCAGATGCTTCAATGCTCGTGTTGCTCATGTACCGGCACGGTGCAGAGGTAGGGTGGCAATAATTAATTACGTTGACTAGATCTAACTATTAATTTGATTATTTTGTTATGAAATATAATTGGTTATTGTTTCAATTCGTAGTCAATTATCAGGGTTAGTGTGTGTGCGTGTGTGTGTGTGTGGGGCCGAAGGGCAACGTTGTCGCTTGATGTAGTAGAAAATCTCCGACATGTTGTGGAGAAGTTGCCTGAAAGGCGATATTTGCCGCATCAGCCACGGCAACGATTTGAATAAGCACTTACGTTATTCAATTGGTTGAGGTCACTATTCCGGTTGATTTGATTAATTTATCAAGCTCCGTTGAAACTGCGTCGGCATTTGCGCAATAATCGGACCATTGTCCATTTGACGTTGTAATTGAGCGACGTAGTCGTCAATATGTCGAAGTTGATAGGCTGTAATTTCACCATTTTCTGAGTATGTGCAGCCTGTGCCGATACCAGAAATGTTATAGTTACCGCCAACTGCATAGGATAATCTGCGTCTCAAATCCGAGTTGAGTGCTCTGGCTGATGCTGTTGCAGTTGGGGATATATTCCATCTATGCGGCTAAACCAATACTCGGCGTTGGGCGAATTTCTTGATGGGAACTGAACTCTCTGTCGGCAGCGTTGCGTTGATCCACTGGTCGAATGATTGTGCTGAACATGGTGTTTTTTTTTTCTTTGGGCGGTGACTGGATCCTGCGTTCACAGTTCACTTTCGGTTGGTCTGATTTCCGTGCCAGCGTCTTTCCTGTTCTTCTCCTTCTATACTCCCTAATCTTGGCACCGAAAGTCCATCTTAGACACCGACTCTGTTGGAGTGGTGCCCCCGTGGCAGCTATGTGCAATGGGCGGTGTTAAGAGGGTGCCCCCAGAGCATTTCGTTCAGGCGGAAAAAAGCGAAGAACCCCAGACACGTGACAGCGATGTGCGTGGGCGGCGAGAAGCGGCAAGTCCAAGTGACGAGAAGGGGTGAACTCCAAATCCGTGACATGATTTCCCGACGGGTGCCGGCATCTTTCCTTGTTCCTCATTTTCGTTGTCCCATAATCTTATAACCGAAAGCCTATCTTAGACACCGACTCCGTTGGAGTGGTGCCCCCGTGGCAGGAATGTGCAATGGGCGGTGTTAAGAGGGTGCCCCCAGAGCATTTCGTCCAGGCGGCAAAAGGCTAAGAACCCCAGACACGTGACAGCGATGTGCCTGGGTGGCGAAAAGCGACAAATCCTGGACGCGTAATAGCGATGCGTCCAGGTTTCGAGCAGCGGTGCCCAGGAACGGATGTGGATGAAGCGGTGAAATCGCAATTCTCAGAGTTCTTGGATTTATTCATCTGCAATTCGATGTTTGGATTGATATTGCAGGTATAGGACCGGAAGTGCCTTTGCTGACAACCTTTGTCTTAGTACTGACCGCTTGCGATTGAAACGCTGACCCGTCAGATGATATTTTTTACAGGAGGGAAGTTCCAAAACGCTTCGGCTTCCCTGATGTTATTGCAGGTGACGCTTGCTTTTCCATGAGAGCTTCTAGCTCTGTCGTTGAGCCTGATTTCAACACGCTTAGGTTTAATTGAATTGTCCTCTTGACTGCCCGATGGGTCATCGTCCTCTTCTTGAGGTTCTTTTAGTGTACGCGGGGCTTACCTAAATCCTGTAGCGTGGATCGTGAAAAGTATACGCAACACCGTTGAAGGAGGAGCCGAATGATGTCCTCAACCGAAATACTGGAATCGATTAGAATGTTGCTTGATTTACCTGCTGTGAATTCTGCAGAGTTAAATAAATGAACAACCTCGGATATTAAAAGTGGACTGTAATTTAGATTGTTAAAGTTGATTATTATTTAATTTGTTGTTTGACTTGTGTGTTAAAGTTGAAATGTAAGTTGGATCGTAAATCCATGTATGTCATCGATGAACTTCTTGGACGTAGTCCTCTTTTGGATCGTGAATCCCCCTGTGTCATCGATGACTACTTCTTGGACGTAGGCCTCCGTTGGATGGTGAATCCATTAGTAAAATGATAGATCTCTAAGACGTAGTCCTGCGTTGGATCGTAAATCCATATGCGTTCCACTCGTAAGAAACGCAAAATATGTTGGTTTTGGTTACATAGGAGTTTGTAATATTGTAAAAAACAGGAAGTATATATTATTTTATTCTATTTTCCGTTGATTACATTAGAAAACATTCTTTGTTAGTTAATTTTACAAACGTAATGAAATACAAGTGCATCGTTAAAATAAACAAGGGTAAGTTATCGTTCAAGTCCATGAGATACGATTCACTTGCGTGCCACGCTGAACAACGTCGACCTAGCCCTGGCCCAACAGGAGGACAGCCAGCTCGAATCTCTTCTAACTGCTGATACAGCACTCGAGCTACGCAAAATCACCGTCCGCGATCCTTCGGGCGAAATCTGGTGCGATGTTTCAACTGGAACCGCCAGGCCCTACATTCCCGAGAAGCTTCGTAGGGGCGTGTTCCAGGTCTACCATGACCCAGCCCACCCCAGCTGCCGCGCGACCGCTGCTGCTGTCCGTAAGAAATTCATTAGGCCCCGAATGAGCAAAGACCTAACCACCTGGCCCGTGCTTGCTCCAATGCCAGCGCTGCAAAGTAGCGCGGCATAATGTATTAGAACCTGCACAATTCAAGGTACCCACGGCACGCTTCGCCCATGTCCATATTGACATTGTGGGACCGCTTACTCCATCAAGAGGATTTTCGTACATCCTCACTATGATGGATCGCTGCAAGCGATGGCCAGAGGCGACTCCTCTCAGAGCAGTAACTGCTGAATCAGTCGTCAAAGCCTTCTATTCGACCTGGGTCACACGTTTCGGCGTACCTGCCACCATTACTACAGACCGAGGGCCGCAATTCGAGGCAACGATCTTCGGGCAGCTGACGGATCTCCTCGGCTGCCAACGAAGTCGCACGACCGCCTATCACCCCGAATCCAACGGGATGATCGAGCGCTGGCATCGGTCTCTCAAGCCTTCCCCCATGTGTCATAACGACACTAAATGGTTTGACGCTCTACCTACCGTACTCCTCGGTCTGAGGACTAGTTTTAAGGAGGACCTAGGTGCTTCCGCTGCGGAACTCACCTATGGCACCAACCTCCTACTACCAGGCGAACTGTTCGTGGATGGTGATACGCCACACAACCAGTTGCAGGATGTGGGCCACCTCCGCGACCTCCTTCGTAAGGTTAGAGCATCGCCCGTGACCAGGCATGGTTCTAAAAAACTTTTCGTTCACCCTGAACTGCACAGCTGCACGCACGTCTTTGTCAGGGTGGATAAGGTTAAAAAACCTTTGGACCCTCCGTATGACGGTCCCTTCAGAGTCTCCAACCGCATCAGCGATCGTGTCTTCGAGATTGATATTCGAGGAAAACGATCCACGGTCAGTGTTGAGAGACTCAAACCTTGTTTCTTCGAGGCGTCAGCTCCAGATCCTCAGTCAGCAACCGACTCTGCCAACATTCGCCAACCACCTCAACCTCCACTCACCCGACGCCGAGCACATCTCCTTAGGCAATCAAAAAATCCTCCCAATCCACCACCAATCTAACTTCCTTCCACCACCCATCAAACTACTCCTTCCGACCTACCATTATTTCGTGACTATGTCACTGGCGGGGGAGTACTGTAGGTGTTTCTCTATGCTATAGAGGAAACAGCCCACATTTCCAACCACAATACCTACCCATTTCCTTGATAAGTTATTTACCTGTAAAACATGTCAAAGGGGCGCATAGCTAAACTCATTATTCTATGCAGATAATGCATAATTGAGTTTAGCTACAATCAACGCCGTACGGCAACACTATTGCGCTAACCATGGGATTTCCACCGGAAATTCCATTCGTATTGGTTAGCAACAACCAAGTCAAACCAAGCGACGCGGTTGCGTCATAGTCCATAGGCTTGGGTATTTATCGAACATTCCACAGAATTGTATTATATCCCCAGCCAATGCGGCGTCCTATTGATTTTTCCCAGATCACCCATTCCCTTGGGATCAATGATCTCTTTTTGCTGGTGAATAACCTTAGCTAGGTTTTCCTCTCTCTCGTATTTCTGTCTTGCTATAGTGCGTTGACCTAAGAAATTATCACTAGGTCAGCAGACCAGCCATATACACGGCATTGACGCACACACACCTAGCCAGATCAACCCTGGGTTATTGTGCTTTCCCTTTTGATTTCTCCATTCTGGCTACACCCATCGACGTCGAACGAATACGCAAGTACGTTTCGACCTGGATGAGTGTGGTGAGTTGGGGAACACACAAGAGAGCATGATTACCATTGGCAGGTCAATGTGTAAAAAGCAGAAATTACGATTTCCACCCTAATTGAGTCAGTCGCATCTCAACCACAACCGTGCCAAGCCACGTCGCCCGTTCTGAGAAAATGTTATTTTCGCCCCAGTAGTCATTCAGCCACTGTGCATACACTTTCCCGAGTCGTCTTGCCGCGGAGAATTAGTTGTGTAGAGTATTATAGCCAATAAGTAATTTAGAAATGAATAAGTTATAAATTTATTTGTGCATGTGGAACCATTAAAGAATCAATAAAAGACCCCAAAAGTCAAAGTGTGAATTTGGCAACGATTCTTGGCCGGCTGTGTTTGGACGCCAAGTACTAAGTAAAAAAAATATCAACTTACGTGTACCTGTAACAGTGTAAATTCAAATCACCAGAGAACAATTAGTTAAATAAAGAAAACATTAACAATAAAACCTCCAGTGCGTTTAAATATTTAATCTTCCTTGAGTGAACAATTTTCGGAGTAACAAGTGTCGGGGGATTTTAAGTGAATCCTGTGCCATACGTTGGCATCATACTTCAACCCCCACAGGCCTCCGTTGGATGGTGAATCCATTAGTAAAATGATAGATCTCTAGGACGTAGTCCTGCGTTGGATCGTAAATCCATATGCGTTCCACTCGTAAGAAACGCAAAATATGTTGGTTTTGGTTACATAGGAGTTTGTAATATTGGAAAAAACAGGAAGTATATATTATTTTATTCTATTTTCCGTTGATTACATTAGAAAACATTCTTTGTTAGTTTATTTTACAAACGTAATGAAATACAAGTGCATCGTTAAAATAAACAACGGTAAGTTATCGTTCAAGTCAATGAGATGTTTGCCGTGAGAGTGATCTTAGTCTCAGTCCCGTCAGTGCCTAATCATAACATGTCGTATGGACAAGAAATTATACTCGGCGATAATTCGAACAACCGGTCGAGTGTTTGAATTGAAATCACTAATTGGATAGAAAATAAAGTTACGGTATTTGTTTAAAAATGCCCAGAGCCCAAGATATAAGATCGATTTTGGAATTTGGTAAGTGATCATTAAATCAGACATATCATGGTTGTTCATTTACTTTAATCGGTATTTATGTTAATCTGTAGAGGGTAATAAGTAGGCAAAACGTATTGAGTCGCTTTAAGCTAGTAATTGGTAAAGGCAGAATAAATGTGTGCTTTACACCTTGGTAAAGGGCAATCAACCAAATACCGAAGACTGTTTAGCTGCTTTATTTTTAGACTGAAATCTTAGTATCACTCACGTTCAGCTAACAGGAGTTAATTTACAATGGCATATATAAATAGAACTCCTTAAGCGTATGGCTTAAGGTCGATGTGTAATCCATATACAACAAAGTCAACCTCTGAACAAACCCCTCACGTCGAATTTTTTCACATACCTTATCATCCGGTTGGTGAATATTCAAATTATGTATTGCTTTCCTTTTATTTCTCCACCACCAATGCCTTAATCAACTGCATCCACGCAAACTATTCTAATTCTCAAGTTTATTATCACCACCGTTAATATTACCGCGACTACACCGTGGCGCACCTATTCTTAATGAGCTGTGGGGATTTATTATATTTGTATCGTTGCCCCCGATAAACTTCTATGAAGTTTTTCTACCTCATCACCCCTAATCCTTTGGCCACAAGCTCATTAATAAAATATTTAGTTTCCAAAGTCCTGGATAAAAGCTTTGCACTCCTTTGCTGTGTGAACAAATATACACCCTGCTCATCCTTTACTTTTTCTCATCATATGCAATCATTCATATGGGTCCATACTTTTTGTTTCCTCTCACAAGGATGCTGTTGTTATTTTCAGAAAGCCTTGGGCTTCAATTTTAAAGGCTTGGGTAACCTGTCATAAGTTAAAGTCCAGAGGACACTGAGTGCTGTTGTTGCAGAAAGTAATTAGAATCCAGATGTAAAGGATGATTTAACTTTGTTCACCATACAGAAGTTTCCACTACGTTTGGGTACAGGATAATGAGACTTTTGACTTTGTTAAACAAGGTGGAATACAAACTGTTTTAAAGCACAATACCATGGGGATATTGATAACGTTTCTATGTACCGTTACAATGTGCGTATCAATCAAGTTGTGTCTTCCTTCAGATAGGTTTTATGGTCTTAGTTAAGAAACCGTTATAGGGATAACTTATCGTAGTAAATATTAGATGAAACTTGGATAACCTAGATAAAAAATATTGCAACTTAGGACATAAAAAAATAGAAGAGCGATACTTTTATATAACACATCACTCAATAAGACCCGGACCTGAGATATAGATGTAATGTCATATGTTTTATCTATTTTATTATGGGAAGTTTTACCTTACCGTACCGTGTGAGGCGGCAATTCTATTAAGTTACAGTTTCGAAATACTTCTTTAACGTGTTTTGTTTTGGATATATACAAATAATCTTCCTCATTGAGGGACAATGCTTGATTCATTTTCTTGATCCCTTCTTTTACTTTATTTAATTTATATTTTTCTTTTTCATACATTTTTTTTCATTTTCTTTGTATATTATGGTTTTTACTTATTTCTCTCTTTCGGTCGTAAATTATTTGTCTTTAGTATTATATATTTTTTAATTATTTTTTGACATTTGTTTCTGTCATCCATGTTTTTGTCCATATTATGTACGAGTATTTATTCTGCGTATTTGTTATTTTTGATTTCGGCTGAGTAATAATAATTTTTAAATTACAATACCTTTGGAGATAGTTCGCGTCTGGGATTGGTTATGGAAGGGAGGTTGAAACAAGGACGGGGATCAAGTTTAATCACCGTTGACATACGGTTTCAGCCTCCTATTTTGAATCACTTTCGGCCAACTTTGATAGTTATATTGTCCGGCCCGGTTGCAGCTGTTATGAAGAAAGGGTCCCTTCCAAACGGGTGTTTGTGTGCCTTTGCAGGTTTTACTTCTCATCAACACTTTGTTTCCCATATGAAACGTTTCTGATTTCGTTTCACTCCCGGAACATGTGGTTTTCTTCAACGAACGGCGATCACTACACTGCTTCTTATATCCCCTATTATCGGAAAGGTTGAACGGCACCAGTACTTTTGTCGAATTTTATTGTACAATTTTGTGATGCTCTGATGCCCACCGGAAGAGGAATTACGGAAAGCCCAGAGTAATATAGCAATCTCTTTGAGGTTTGTAATTTGTTCGGGTGCTATGTGCTTTAGCAATAACTTTTCGTTTTGCTTACTTTGCGAGCGGCTAGCAAACAAGTTGAAGAAGTGTTGTGGCGGTTCCGCCAATCCCCACGGTTCGCTTTCCTGAAAAACCCCCATAACTTCCACCCAATCTCATAATTTCACTAATGCAATTCATCATAAGCAAAAAGATTACGTCCATGTAAAAGATGTGCAATTAATTAATGACCGGATGTCGGTGCTAAAAATACAGGGACCATGGTGCAATCATGTATTTATAAACGTACATGCCCCAACAGAATCTACCGACGAAGAAACAAAGGACACATTCTACGAGACCCTTGAGGAAGTATTTGATGGTATCTCATCATTCGATGTTAAAATCCTCCTCGGCGACCTCAATGTGAAAATTAGAAAGAAAGATATCTTCCAACCAACTATAGGTAAAGAAAGCCTACATGACGTTTCAAATGGTCATCATCATCATCACCATAGGCACTACAACCGGGACCCGGTCTTGGCCTTATTTAGCAAGTCCTGAGGCTTGTTAAATTTTCCATAATGATTTATTTTTTCTGGGCAAGGTCATTTGTCTTGCGCCAGAGGCTCCCCGACGGGGAATCGAACCCCGGTCTCCCGAATGACAGGCGGGTATACTAACCACTATACTATCGAGGAGCTAATGGTCGTGGTGTTCGAAATATCACGTTCCCAGCGTCAAAAGATCTGGTAGTGAAGAGCACGATGTTCAAGCACAAGTAAATCCATAAAGCCACATGGATATCACCCGACGGCGTAACGCGTAACCAAATAGACCACTTTCTCATAGACAGAAGACACCACCCGAATATCCTTGACGTAAGATCATATAGAGGAGCAGATTGCGACTCCGATCACCTTCTAGTGATGGGCAAAATTAGAAGTCGGCTTGCAGCAAACCCACATGGACAGTCACGGGAGACGAGCAAAAAGTTCGAGATTGATAAACTAAAAGACCTACGTAAAAGGGCGGAATATCAAGACGAACTAACGAATAGACTTAGCATCCTAGAAAATGACAGTAGTGAGGAAGAGCAAGCCAATAGTGTGGACCCTAAATGGGCATCGATCAGAGACACAATCAAACTAACAGTCCAAGAGGTATTAGGATTTAAGAAAACAACTAAGTCCAAACCTTGGTTTGACGATGAGTGCAGCGCAAAGATCGAAGAACGTAAACGCCTCAGAGTGATCCACTTAGAAGCATATGATGAAGTCAACGCAGTAAGATACGCGACAATTCGGAAAGAAACAACTAGACTTTTCAAAGGCAAAAAACGCGAATGGGAGAAGACTCGGATCGAAAAAATCATAGAAAATTCCAGAGCAAAAAACAGCAGAGGTATGTATGCCGGCATAAATTCAATTAGAAATGGCTACCGAGGGAGAACCACAATAATCCGAGACACAAACGGCTGTCTGGTGACAGAAACAAAAAATATCGTGACAAGATGGAAGCAATACTTTAAAAATCTGCTCAATGTGCGAACCCATCAACCACAAATAAACGCACCAGACGTACATACAGCCGAGCCCCAGATCCCAGAGCCCTCTTTCGACGAAGTTGTAGACGCGATAAATCGACTGAAAAACAACAAGGTCCCCGCAATCGATTGCATACCGGCAGAGGTGGTTGTTGACGTCCGGCGCCGTGCTTCCTCGGTTGAGGGAAGAGCGGGGACCTTTTATTTTTTTGACTTATTAAAACGCATTTTATTCTCGTCTCAAAATTCTTCTATTTATTCTCGTCTCAAAATTCTTCTCTATAAACTTCTTCTCTCTAAATTCTTCTATCTCAACTCCACTCTTCAAACTTAACTTGACTGCTATCTCACCGCTACTACTCAATCAGAACTAACATCTCAACTGTTCAAACTTAACTCTTACTTCTCAACTGTTCATTGATTACTGACTTTACAATACAAATTTCTCTATACTTATAGAACATTGTGTTCTAATTTACTGGAAATTATAACATGAACAAAACAAAATTTATCAAAGACTCTGTGACTTTTAAATTGAATAAAATTTGGACGACAATCAAAGTTACTATGTTTTGAATGAAATAGAAAGGTGCTTAAATGTGCTGTAACTGGCAATATTGAGAATGTTTATGAATGGTATGAATGGTATGTATTAAGTGAGAATGTAATATATGTTAAAGGAAGTTTTTAAGGATGTGTAAGGAGATTCAGTGTTAAATTTAATAAAGGGTAATATTCTGGAATACAACAAGGTGAAGCATGGAGGAGGGGCAACCGCTCGAAAGATCTTTGGCGGATGTTTTGTCCTTGAGGTTGACGGTTGTTGGCTGCGGTGTTCCGCCGAACACTGCTAACACAAAGAACACTACGGAGTGGAACAGCACAAATGACACACAGGAAAATTGTTTTTCTATTTTTAATTTTTATTGTTCTCGTTCTGCTTTTTTTTTATATATACCGGGGAAAGAGCACTGATTTTCTATTTCATTAAACAATTTCTGATCCCCTAGGTTTCTCGTACACACTGCACGTCGCGACACCCTTGACCAAATTTTTCTCCTTCCACGGACCGTTCGACTGCACGATTGTTATTCGACTTATTCTATATCCCTGACGAGGAATACAGACTCCGCGCGTTGGATTGTCGGGCGATGAACGTCGGATATATACGTTCGTTTTAGTTTTTATGTGTTGCGCGGATCGGACCGACCTCCTATTAGAGTTTTCTAACTGTACTCCTGGGACGGATGCTCGAAGTAGACTCTCCTAGTCCTCTGCCGATCGAAAACTAACTGACTATCTAGTCTCCTCGAAAAAGGTGCCCTGATACAGATCGTGTCTGTATCTGTATCGAAAAATTTTCTTATTCTCCCTGCTAACAGAATTTCCGGATTCCTGTTAGCAGCATGTTATCGTATCCCCGGGGATATTTCATAGCTTCCTGAGAAAGGGAAAGTCATCTTGCATACATTCTTCGTTGGTTCATTTCCTTTTCCACGGCCATCTGTTTGCACAGAACATCTGGCGTGCAAGACGGAGATGATTTTTCGGGCGTACAGCCCGTGGTTGTTTGCCTTTTGTAAACACAACCGAAATCCATTAGATCCTTCTAATGGGTGTGAAATTTTTACAAAGGAATCGTGGGACCGGAGTATTTCCTTTGTTGGCGTTGGACTTGTAAATCTTCCGAATTATCTTGTTGCGATAATTACGGTTGTTTACAATTTTGGCCGCGGATAGGCGATATGCTTTCTTGCGTTTAGCTGCCAGCGTATGCATCCGTTGTTATTTATCTACCGAAAATGTAATTCCTGGTAAACATCGTGCAGATGCTTTGGATGGAAGATTTATGGCCTGTAATCTGGAATTGTTTTTGCATACTATGAATGGATGCGTTGACTCGATGCTGAAAGTTTTTGAACGTTAAGTTCCTTGTTTTTTTGATGTCGGTTTCAACATTGTTTCATCTTCCTATGCCCTTGTTACAGGCCTGATTAAGAGCTTTGGGGACACGTGTCTGTGGGCGCGTGTACTGGATAAGGTAAGTAAGTTCCTTGAAGGTTTGGAACCTTACCTGGGCGGTATTGTGCGTTCGTAGGACGCTACAGATCCACCAACTGGTTAAAGTAATATGGGACAAGGAAGTCATTCCGGAAGAATGGAAAACCACAATAGTCATCCCCATTTTCAAAAAAGGCGACAGATCTGACTGCGAAAATTACAGAGGAATATCATTGCTCCCAATCACATACAAAATATTAACAAATGTCATACTGGCAAGAAACACACCGTACGCAGAAGAAATATTGGGAGACTACCAATGCGGATTCCGTCGGAACCGGTCAACAGGCGACTAGATGTTCACAATAAGGCAACTGCTGGAAAAGAAGTGGGAATATGGAGACTTCAAAAAAGCCTACGACTCAGTCGCAAGGCAAAGGCTCTACCATATTGTGGTTGAGCTGGGGATCCCGAAAAAATATGCCGCTCTCATCCAAATCTGCATGAACGAAAACAAAGGGCGAGTTCGAATAGAAAACCACCTCTCAGAACCATTTGAGATCCGGGGCGGACTAAAACAAGGGGATGGCATCTCACCATGCCTTTTTAACCTTGTCCTCGAGTATGTTATCAGAAAGGTACAAGACGACAACACAGCCGGATCATCCCTGAACGGGGTCACACAAGTGCTCGCGTATGCGGATGACATCGCCGCTCTGGGCGATAATCTCGAAACTATAAGTAAAAACTGTGAAATCATCATGCAAGCGGCAGAAGAGGTGGGCCTAGAAATAAACGAAGACAAAACGAAATACATTATTATGGCGAGAGAAGGTGGGTCTCAGAGAACACATATAAACGTCAGGGGCAAGATATTTGAAAATGTCAAAGAATTTAAATATCTGGGAACGATACTGACGACCAGAAACGAAACGTCAAAGGAAATTAACAAAAGACTACATTCCGGCAACGCTAGTTGGCATGCAGCCAGGAAACTATTAAAATCGAAACTGCTATCACGTAATATAAAGCTCCGTGTCTATAGAACCATAATCATGCCGATTGCTCTATACGGATGCGAAACATGGGCTCTCACAAAACGGGAAGAAATCAAATTCCACGTATTCGAGAATAAAGTTTTAAGGGGTATATTTGGCGGTAAATACGACGAGGAGTCGGGACAGTGGAGGAAACTCCACAACCACGAATTGAAAGAGCTATACCGCAAACTTACAATAGTGAGAGTGATCAAGTCGCGAAGATTAAGATGGGCCGGACACGTAGCACGAGTGGGCGATGATAGGACCGTGCATAGAATTCTTGACGGTAAACTAACGGGGAAGAGACCGACAGGACGGCCGCGACGGAGATGGGAGGACAATGTTAGATTGGACCTCGAGGAGATCGGATCGGATGATCGAACGTAGAAGGAGAGCGCACAGGACCGGAAACAATGGCGAAGCCGAGTCGGTGAGGTCATGAACTTCCGGGTTCCTACAGGCCAGTAAATAATAAATAATAATAATAAATAATAATCGCATTACCATCTTAAATGCTCCACACATTAAAGAGATCAAATCATTAACCTAAAAGTCCTGTAAAAGAAAAACTAACCTTTCATGCATCCCTTCGCATACAATTCGCCGAAAAGTTTCTTGCTCAACTTATCAGGAATTCCAAACCAGTTTGCCAGGCAGATTCCCCTAGACGAATTCCTAATAACAAAGGATTTGGATTACATACTATGTAATCTTCACCAGGCACCATAAACATTGCGCTGTCTATTTTTCAGCTTCGCCATGTGTATGATAAATCTCTTACCATACACATTGGCTGGCGACCTACACCCAAGAAACCAAAACAAGTATAAGTATCTCGCGTCTCTTGGCACCAATCAATCCTGCAGCATAAGCAAAGCAAATAGGAATTCAATACCCTACCCTTACCAGCGATGCCGTACCCATTTCCCGGTAATCTAACTAGAACCCATTAGCACATTTCCACATTGCATTACCGCCTATTTATATAGCCGCAATGCATATCTCAGACAAAGACCCAAACTTCCCTTTGTCTTTTCATATTTCAGGATCTGCTTCTCATCAGCAGCGGCGAGAGCAAACAGAAAACCAATTATCATCCAAGGAGAGTCGTTTTGTTTGCTTTACCGAACTCGCATCTAATGAATGCACATTTTCCCTTTATTTGTCTCAGATTCGTTCCCATAGCCTTGTGTATGAAAAAACCAATGTGATCTTCACTCGCACATCCACATACATGGCCAAGTCTTTCTTCCTTGTTTTCACCACGAGAGAAACACTTTCTCTCTCGAGAACATTCACCCCCGGCTGCAAAGTGGCTCTGCATCGAGCGGACCAACGCTGAGTCCTATTACATTCGCCGACCGAGCAGGTCGTGTGCCACTCCCGCTCCTCGTCGCGCGCCGAGGATGCGTATATACCCTACTTCATAATTAGTAGTTTTTACCAAGTCGTGTGGCACTGCGTTGTGTGAACCGATCGAAATATCATAAACTCTTTGTAATCGTAACAAAAGTAATTAATCAATTGAAATATCATAAACTCTTTGTAATCCTAACAAAAGTAATATAAATATAGTTTGTTTACAGTATGTTGCTGCAACGAAAAGAGAAAACCGAAACAACAAACGGCGCTTCTCTAGCGCTGCCTCAGTCTCTCTTCGAGTGGACTATATTTTCCGGCACTGGCCGGCCAACGATGCTTTCTCCTTAAATTCGGGGGATAGTACCTCCAGAGCCGGACTCTTCTCTGGATTGGCGGGCGTTTGAGTCTTGCCCAGTACAAATCCCTAATCTAACAAAGGTGGATATGCGATCAAGAAATGAGATATTCAAAAAATGCGACCCAATTTGCTTGCTTAGCAAAACGCGGTATAACTCGCTTATTTATTATTCTATTATTTGTATATTCTATTATTTTGTTTGATCTCTTTATTCTGCTGGTCTTGAACTGCTTCAGCGCCGCGTTCGCCTTTTATTGCCAGCAGCTGTCTCCTCGTCCGCTTGTTTTCAATAAATCACTCGTTTCCTGTTGAGTGATTTATCGCGACTGGTATACAGCTGACTGTCATGCTCCTCCCTCATAAGTGCTTGTGTGCCGATGCTGAGTGCTTGTGCGCCGATGCTGATTGCATCGCCAACACAATAAAATAAACCAAAATAAAAACAGTGCGTTTCTTTTCCTGTGTAGCAGTTTCCACCAGTGTGCATCGTACTTTTCCTTTCTGGGCGTTCTATTGTTTGTCGTTGTTTTTGGTGATCGTGATTGTTATTTTCGGCGGACCTTCTAACAGTCGCGAAATTGTATCAGTGGAACAATTTATGATAGTGGAAGAAGGGAATCTCGCGCCCTTGTTAGGTACATACTTCTTCCCCACAGTGTCAATGATTTGAATAACACATTTGTTGTGAACACTTAACTCTTTAGGATCCTGCCTTTTCCTGTTAAGGCTTAACCCAAAGCGTTTGCCGGTGCCTTGGCCTTGGTCTTGTTTTCGTCTATGATATTTGTTTTCAGGTAGGTTTGTCTCAACGTGTGAGAATTTGATCCGCACACTAAATACCTTGGGTTCATTGCCGTTCAAGGAAATGTGACACACTGTTTGTGGCTTTCCACATTGCAATTTCTCGACAAAAAGTCGTTTCCCAGTAGTCCGTCTTCTGACAGATCGAGCATGCTGCTTACTACTTGAAATTTGCATGGGATTTTAGACCTACCTTCTAGTTGGAAGTTCAGCTGTCAACTTCCCGACGTTCGGATACTCCCAAGCGGCGTCTGTAAGGTGCAAATCTCTCGCCGGTTGATTGTAGCGCCTGATCCTTTGACGATACTTCTACTGGTCAAATTTACGAGGGTGGTCTGAAATTTAACTCTACGAGGGTTTCCGACCTAACAAAGATACAAGACATTTTTTTTTTTTATTTATTTTAATGTTTCTACATAGTCTCCTTGTAACCCTACGCACTTCTCCCAGCGATGCTCCCATCTCTCTAACTCGTCCAAATAGTATTCGGCGTTTTTCTCTGCCAAATAACTGTTCACGAAGGTGATTGCTTCCGCATTTGACGAAAATCTCTGTCCACCGAGCGCAGTTTTTAGATTAGGGAACAAAAAGAAGTTGTTTGGGCCTAGATCTGGTGAGTAAGGCGGATTGTCAAGCAGTTCAAACCCTAATTCGTGGATTTTCGCCATGGGAACCGTTGAAGTGTGAGACGGCGCGTTCTCTTGGTGAAACAGGATTTTCTTTTTCTGCAAATGTGGCCGTTTTTCCGCAATTTCTGCCTTGAGTTGGTCAGGTAATGATGCGTAGTATGCTCCTGTAATGGTTTTCGTTTTTGAAGGTAATCGATGAAGATAACTCCATGACTATCCCAAAAAACAGTCGCCATAACTTTCCCAGCCGAAAAAAAAACAGTTTGTTTCTTTTTTAGAAGCCGATTCCTTCCTTGCAGCCCACTGTTTTGACTGTATTTTTGTTTCGGGCGTATACCGGTATATCCAAGTTTCATCGACAGTAATTAATCGGCGCCAAGACTCGGATTTATTGCGCCTAAACTGCGCCAAAGAGCGTTGGAAATGTTCATTCGAACACGTTTTTGGTCTAATGTGAGCAACCGCGGCACCCACCTCGCGGACAGCTTTCTCATACCCAAATCTTGATTTAATAGTTGACAAACACGTTCTTGAACATTTTCATAGCCTCTGCTATCTCTCTCACTTTAATTGGGCGGTCGTCTAGCACCATTTGGTGAACTTTAGCGATGTTCGTCAGTTGTTGCAGTTTTTGGACGTCGCGAACGTTCATCGTCTCCCAAGCTCTCACATCATCATCATCATCATCATCGGCACTACAACCTGGAACCGGTCTTGGCCTTATTTAGCAAATCCTGAGGCTTGTTAAATTTTCCATAATGATTTGTTTTTTTTTTTCCGGGCAAGGTCATTAGTCTTGCGCCAGAGGCTCCCCGACGGGGAATCGAACGCCGGTCTCCCGCATGACAGGCGGGTATACTAACCAGTATACTATTGAGGAGCTCCCAAGCTCTCACAGCCACGATTAAATTCAGCTGCCCAAAATTTCAGTAAGGGAAATAATGGTGCAGAGTCCCCATACACAGAGTCCAACTCATCTTCGATTTGCGTAGGCGTATTGCCTTTCAAAAACAAAAATTCAATGACAGCTTGATACTCAATTTGTCCATTTCCACAAAAACACTCACACACGTCACTCAAACGATAGTCAAATAAAAACTAAGCATCCAAAATTGCTAAAATTTTCGTAAGTAACTGATGATGATAATGATGAATAACGCATTTATTATACAATAATTTAACCAATCTTGACTTAGGACGAAATGCTAAATCCTATTTTACAAACTTTTCTTATCCTTAAAATAATTTACTGGCTTTACACGAGCACTCTAAATTACACGATACCTTTCGGCGTACTGGTGAGTAACTGTGAAAACATGCACAACTACATTCACTAGCTTTTATTGGTGAATGTTTCACGTTGAGGTGGGATACTTTTCGGGTCACCCTCGTATATAATTCTCTCAAGAGAGGCGAACCTGAACCTATTGCGCCGACAGGGCGTCCCGAGATGCCACCAAATAACCGTTGCACTTTTTCGTGAACAGTTGCAGGTTGTAACGCTCCGGAAACAATTGCGCGAGGATGGAATTCCATAGCTTTCCCGATCTATAACGGAACGTGTTCTGAAGCAGGGATCTTCGCGCCGTCGGAATATGAACCGATAGGGCGGAGCGGTGGTCCCTGTATGCTCTCAAGTAGATCGAAGGAATGGTTAGGAGTAGAACTCCAAACATGAGAGCAATATTCGAGTGCCGATCTAATTTGGGTTTTATACCAATAAGCTCCAATGACCTCATTTTCGGGGCTCATTATCCAAATACTCTGTACTTAGAGAGCGTGCGTCGCAACGGCTATGTTCCACCACAGGCGTTCCTAGATTTGGGCATGAATGGGCTTACACAGGATGGATCCGGAATTCCACTGATCTATCAAGTAAGTAGATCATCCGTAGACGGGCGATTGTGCTACGGCCGGGAAGTCACGCGCACTAAAGAAGAGCTCTTCCGCTTCAGTAAGGCTATCTCCCGAAGAGACCGAGACGATAATATTAAACAGCACCAACAGTTCTGGTGGTTAAACGGCAATTAAAGACCTAATTACCAATGTCGTAGAATCCCTGCATTATCAGCCAACTTACACAGACTTAACTTTTCTAGAATTAGGGTAGTATAAGTTCTAAGTTAAGTTATTTTGAGTAAATTAAATCATATTTAAAAAAAAATTGAATTAAGTTAAATTTTAAGTAAAAACAAAAAAAAAATGGCACAAAGTTCTTCGAATTTTTCTTCGTTAGACAATAAATCACAAGTAAAGCCACAAATAAAGTCCTGTTGCCGAAAGGCAAATTGCACAATAGCCTTATTATGTTTAGCTTAGAGCGTCTGCGTAGGACCAGTAAGTTATAATATAAGATAATGAAGCTAGAATTTAAGCATTGTTTATCTAGCACTTAAATTATAAACTAAGAATATAAAACGAATTAAAAAATGTTGCAAAAATGAAATGAAAAATCACGTATTGGATTTTTTTTTTTGTTGGTTGAATTCAATGTGAGGAAATTTAACGTTTAGTTCAATTTGTTTGATAATGAATCCAATATTGATTTGAGGATATTTTATGTAGGGGGCCAATGCCAGGGCTTGCAGAGCGCTTTATATTCTAAGTGGATGGTTTTGCGTATACCGCGGATAATGGTGGACGCTGGCTCCAAAGAGGTAAGTATCAAGTGGTGTAAGGTTTTGCGCCTAACATTACCCGAAACGTATCGAATTATTAGAGAAGCGTTGGAAACAGGGCATGACCATAGCGTATGAGATAAAGTCGAACTTTACCTAAAAGTTATTGTATAACAAGTAAGGGACGGAACGTATTGAGTGATGTGTTCTAGATTTAGCCTTAGTGTAGGACTGAACGGATTTCTCATCCCACTGCAATACTTATTTGTTATGCGATTAACTGATCAACTTCCAATTTTTTCCACTTTCAATGCTTTTCATTGCCCTGGAGGCAGATATCGTTCCAGTTGTCTACATTTTTGACGACCTGACGGCATAACTTCCCTTCCACAACGTTGGCATAATAACAACCGCCTTTACCCCTTGTATTGTGTTAACCTTCTTCCAATACATGTTTGACTTCAAATAACCACAAGGGAACAATTTTAAGGGGATCAAATCGCGCCTGTGATCGCCATTTCAGAAGATAATGCATCATTGGGAACTAATGGATAACGTGATTCGAGCCCAAGCTATGGAAAGGTTAGATCCAAGGCACCGACTCAACAAACCACAGCCATGTGTACAGAAAAATGTTTCAACTCGTTACTTAAACAGTGAATTGCTACGATTATCATCTGGTATTCGGCTTTGATGGTTTTAGTTTCGATTCCCGTTTGGTGCTGCGTTCTTCATTATAGTTGCGTATGTGTATCTGTTGAAAGCGCCGTCCATGGAACTTCATTCGCTGTATTGAAAGTGGTACCATTCTGTTGGGATCATATGACGTGTAGATCCATACCATCCAGTTTGAGTATAAAAACTATTACCATCTCGCTTTCACGGCGTCTGCTTGTTCCTCGTTGTTTTCAAAGAAGTATAGACCATTTCGTTTTTATTTTACTTCTTTTAGAAAAACGAGCGTATACCACTGAGTCCCCTTGCGAGGTGCTAATTTTTCTCAGCTAGGTCCATTAGTAATTTATCATGAAAACTAATTAGATATTTTGACAAATTCCCCAAAAATGGAGTTGCCGTATGGCAAAAGGTAGCTGAATTCAATTCTGCATTATCTGCATAGAATAATGAATTCAGCTATGCTCTCTTCTACAGGTAAAATCGCCGAACGGTGGGATAAGGGATAATGTGGCGCGCTGTTAGCGGTCGAAATTAGGTTAGGATTGTGGCATGGTTCTCCATGTGATATAGAGAAACCCCACAGGCCTGTGGCGGTTTGTGGTGTAAGTTTAGTCACGGCGCCGGCAAGGGCGCAGATTCACCAAACTTCCACAGTCCGCTGCCAAAATCATGCACCAAAAGGAAACAAAACAAATAAAAACACAGGTGAAGTTTGTCATTTAAACGTCGGCTGTTTTTATTTCACTGATTTCTGTTCCTCACTTACAGGCTTGAAAATTATTAATTTTTTTGCAATAACAAATCCTTGTACAGCGAAAAAGGAAACAAACACAAAAAGTCACGCAAAGATATACCAGACACCGCCTGAACGACAATTTCACAAGAACAGGTAATGAACGAGATTTTCTCCAGACGCAGCTATTGCAATACTGATTTTTTTGTCGACACTCGGGTAGGCACATTAATTACCGAACGACCGATTGGCGGTAATATTTTACAACATCGCCCAAATAACTCGCACTTCAACAGAGAATAGTTCCGTACCCGACTGATGATAAAATCTGACTCCGTCAAGGATGAAATTTGACTCCTCCATCTGTCACTGTCGACATGCATTAACCGTGGCGAAGATGGACTTTCATCGGTCTGGAAGTAGCCAATCCGATCTTTTCCTTGGTGATAACCGAAGAGCGATCGAACTGGAATCCATAACCGAAGCATTTCCCCTGTGGCCGCATAGGCCTGGATGAAAATCCATTCGTTGGAAGCCACGACAACGCAGAAACGAAGGGTGCGTAAAAGGAAATCCAGATACGCCGGCCGATCTAACAAACGATCGGCCACCGAGGATGGCTGACCATGCCATCGTAAATCATAGGAATTGGTTTCCTATTCTGTTGGTATTATATCAACAGACTTCGATAAGATGATCGAGGTTACGATGCATGGGTGCATATTTATTTTAGGATACGTTAATCCAAGAGATGTTGCCGTCAGGCAAAATATATTTTTGTCTGTTTACATTGGGTAAACGAAAGCCGTTTCGATAGCTAGCGTGGCAACACAGTGAGATACGGTTAATGTTATGGCCACAACCACCCATCCCATAATACTTACCCCTTTGGAGCCAATCTCCACCACTAATTGCGATGCACGACAATAACATCCACTTAAAGGATGAGACACTCCCTAAGCCATAGCATTACCGTATGCATCAAATGGTCCCACATGATTGCAATACCAAACAAATTGAACAAAACGTTCAATTTGCGCTAATCAATTCAATTTCAAACAAATTGAACTAAACGTTCAATTTGCTCACGTTGAAAACTTAGATAGGATAATCGAACCAGAGGTTCGCCACAAAAATCCCCTTGGATCCCAATGTGCGGACCAGATGTCTTTCTCCAAACAAAATCATTGAGTTTTATGACCATCTAGAAATATGGTTACCCAAAACCATTAACACAATCAGCGTCGTTTTCCGTTTTAACCAAACCAAGTTAAAACAAACAACTCTCACCATAAAACGAACTACATGTACGTTTATCGCCGACCGACGCAAAGGATCGTAAATGCTCTTCGGCAAGATCCTTTGTTGATTGTTCTTTTGTGTTTCCTCTTTCGATCACAAATTTGGGAAAGACAAAGAGAGGAAAATCCTTTGTCTGCAGGATAAGAAAAGTTTTCGTCCGATGAAAAAACGGACATCGGGGGTTGGTTGTAAGTCTTCGTCCGGAACGGACAGAGAGAGTTTTTTCAGTTCCTGTACGAGGTGTCGGTTGATAATAGTAATTCAATTTCGACTTTATCATCATCATCATCGGCACTACAACCTGGAACCGGTCTTGGCCTTATTTAGCAAGTCCTGAGGGTTGTTAAATTTTCCATAATGATTTGTTTTTTCCGGGCAAGGTCATAAGTCTTGCGCCAGAGGCTCGCCGACGGGGAATCGAACCCCGGTCTCCCGCGTGACAGGTGGGTATACTAACCAGTATACTATTGAGGAGCTTTTTAGCGACTTTATAATCGATGTAAAATTAAAAGTTGATGTCTTGTGTTAATGGCGTAAATAAGTTTATTTAAATAACAAATAAATAGTTATATGAATTGTAAGATCGGTTTTGTTTAATTATTTCTTTCTCCGTCATCATCGAATTGATCAAAACGATTTGTGGAGATTCAAAAAATATAAACTATTTCATGCTACGGATTTGCAATCTTTATTATTCGTTCCAATTGCTAAGTGTGTTGTTTTCAAATGTGTATAAAGTGTGTGTGTGGTGTGCAAAGTGGGTCACGAAAAATTTCATTACAATAAACACAAACTGTTGGCACAGCTGTGCCAGATGTCGACAAACATCACGTCCCCGGCGATAAGCCAATTGCCGGAAAACAAAGCCTTTGTCCCTGACGCAATGCACTTCGCCTAAACAAAGGCCATTGCGGAGAAACAGCAATAAACGAAAACGTTGTTCCCATATGGCAAAGTAAGCACGATGATTACCAATCCCAGGATCGCGTAAAGTAAACTACACACTCGATGTTTGCATAAGCAACGCAACAGAAGTCTGAAAATTCTGACGATCACGGAATGATCTACAGCAACCAGACGGCAACCCCCGCGTCTGTGTGTGTGTGCGCGATTTTCCCTGGTGGAGAGATTCTCGATTGAGAGAAAGTCACCACCCAGGGAAAGCGAAAGGAGAAAGAAAACTATGGGGTGAATGGAATCATCCTCAGAGAAGAAACGACAGTCGATATCGAGAATCTGGACGAAGAGGTTTAATTTTATATACGATTGTGTTAAGACCGAGTTCCCGGGAGGATTACGTTGTCATAGTGGCGTTACGAATTTGTTTGGTGGCGTTTAAAAGTAACATCGAGTGACGAACGAACTTGTGGGTTAGCGAAATGATCCGAAAGTGTGAGCAGAAAGTAAAGACGAAAGTTTTAGTTTGCATCCGTGCCATCAGAGTCTCGAAAACGCTCGTTTGGAATTGTAGTTTGAATTGTGTTTTTTATAAGTGGCCGACATTGAAATCGTTCTTATAGACTAGCAACGGGTGTTCAAGTGTCTTAAATCCTTGAAATATTGTTACGATTTTAAAAACAAAAACAAAAAGATAAAACAAAAATTTAAATAAAACAAAATTATAAAAGAAAAAAAACATTTCGTTGTTTCATTGGTAACAGTATTCGCTTTGTTGTGTTTTCCTTGTGAAGAGTGTTCGGCGGAACACATCAGCCGTAAACATTCGACCATTGACAAAAAATCCGCCAAAGGACCCTGGCCATTTTTTTAAAGCAAGTTCAGTTCTTCAATGTTGGATAAGTTCAGTTCCTCTGTTATATTCAAGAGATCAGTACTTCCATTGTTGTGTGTCAGTTCAGTTCCTACTTCGACGTTGAAGTGAAAGTGTAGTTCAAGTAAATCAAGTCTGTTCGAATTTAAGGCAAATTAGTTAAATAAAAGTTTATACTCGTGATAAATGCCCACTTAAGACACCAACTGCCTTTGTCATGGCATGAATTATTTAAACCCACAAGCAACCGAGCTATTTATCTTGTTTACCCGATCCGAAGGTGGACACGAAGCATATGAGCTGAGACCTTACGCATGCCTCAAAAACCTTGACTCACGTCTCTGCGATAAAACCCCAAAAATGTAACAAAACAAATTTATAAAGTCATCACTTACCACGATTAGATTCCACATTTTCGCTGCCTCAGCTACTGTTGTACAGACAGTACTGCATCCTGCTAAAAGCATTAACTTTTGTGGTTTATTGTAAAGAAGATTGTACATGACGCTAGCTCCTAATCCGGGTTCGCACTGCAAAGGAAAAAGGGAAACAACAAAGTGCTTAGTGTTACTTCGGTTGGCACTCATTGAGAAGGTGAAATAGAAACGTTTGTCGTGTCGGAAACCAAAGGATATATGAAATGTTCATAAAATCAAAAAAAAAAAAAAAATTAGAAGATGGAAAAAACAAAACATAAACTCAACTTGTGCGAGTTCAGTCCTCCGTATGTTCGCAAGTATGTTTTAACATTTGTCCTGGCATCATGCCAGTCACTGCCGTAAGGAAATAAGTTTACAGATATAAAGAGACATGTACCCTGTAACTGGAATAGTGTCTTCGACAGTTTGTAGCTCGTGCTTTGCATTTTTCTTTTGTTTTCCAAACCCATCCCTCGATGTAAAGATGTCGAACGCTGGCATGGACAGGAACGCTGTACAAATAAGTTTATATATGTCCTTCAAGGATTTATGGTAAACACATGTCTAGAACTTGTTTTTAATGGTTGAATAAGATTGAAGCTATCTTAGTTGGTGGCCTGAAAGGACGGGTTCACGTGTGTTGCTGGCCTTCGGAGTGATTAGTGTATTTGTCTCCTGTGCAATAGTCTAGACGAAATGGAAATGATAGCTTTTCTAAAGGAGAATGACCTCCTGATAGCCATGCGACAAATGTTTTAATACTTAATTTGATTGGAATCTTTCCTTCACAAGAGTTTATGTGAACAATTTTTGTAACTGTGCGGTGAACCGAAATGCAATGGAGGCCATTATATCGCTTTGGTTTGATGTATAGATTGGGAGGACATTTGATTAAAACTTTGTTTTAGTTTTTGTGTCAGACGAGATGTGGGCTAAAAAGGTGTCACGAGAACTTCTATGTCACATATACTTACTAGCCAGGAATACGCTCAGAACATTTTTAATAAAAATCGGTGTGAAAAGTTGTATTTTCCTTTATAAACTCGTTGATGACTTCATCGGATTAACATTTCTCTCATTTTCTGCTCCAGTCTTTTTTATATCATGAATATGTGTGGTAGAAAGTAGGTTGCGGCTATGTACGGCACGGGGTTCACTTCTATCCCCATCTTCCCTGAAACAAAGTTCCGCCGAACACTGTCCACCAAGAAGAAACACAAATGAAAACACTTGTGGCTTGTTTGGTAGTCCAACTGATCTTTTATTTAACTTTATGATGAATCTATACAACTTATCCAAACTGTTTTCCAATTCTTAAGTTTGTGCTTTACATAACTTCGAGTTCGTTGGCGTATTACTCTTCACTGACCGGATAATGATTTTACGGTGTATCAAAAGCTACTTTACTTTACATTCGGGGGCGTGCACACCCCCGTGTGATCACGGCGGTTACAGGGCGACTCCTGATGTGCGCGCACTGAAAGATGGAAGACGACACAGCGTTGCTCTGCTCGATGCAGAGCCACTTTGCGCCTGGGGTGAGTTTCCTCGAGAGAGAAAGTATTTTTCTCATGGTGAAAACAAGGAAGATGGACTTGGTGATGTATATGTGTGTGTGATCATATAGATCACAGTGTTTATCGATACATTTCGGTAAATTGTAAACGAAACCTAAAACAAGGGAAAAAGAACAAAGGGAAAAGCGACCTAAGGCACCGTTTTGTAATGAAGGTCAGCTAAATAAATAAGCTGCAATTCATTAGGTGTGAATGCATTTGGGATACTTCAAACAATTTGGATTGTTTATCGCATCGCCAGAATGACTGAAGAAGGACCGAATTCTTTTGTTTGCGCACGTGATGCATGTTGAAGAATTCGGTTGTAGCGACTGATGCGCTGATTGTTTGCAGCTGCGTCAACAAGCTGCTTGGAGTTGCATTATGTCGTTAGACAAATAAGTCGCCAATAAATGTGCACGAAAAGGCAATTGTTGTTGCACACGCGAGGCTGGGAATAACCGACGCGAAGAAAATATTCGCTGCTTATAATGGTTCCTTATATGTGAGCGAATTGTTTTTCGGGGAAACGCAACGATGCTTTGATGCGAGGAATCATGATGGCCTTGGAGGTGGAAATGTGGTGTACACATGTGTAGCAGGATTGCTTGGCATACAATGAGTGCGGAATAGGTTTTGGTTTTATGATCCTGTATGATGAAAAGAATTCGTGTAGGGAATTTTGAATGCGAATTGATGCATGAAGGGTAAGAATTCTTTTACAGGAACTTTTAGGTTATGCGTTAGATAACCTTGACGCGTGAAGTATTTCATTTTAATTTTTAAAACATTTTTTATTTTCTTTTTATATTCTTAGTTTCTAAATTATATGCTAGACAAAAAATGCTTAAATTCTAGCTAAATTATCTTATATTATAACTTACTGGTCCTACGCAGCCGCTCTAAGCTAAACATTACATAACTATTGTATAATTTGCCTTTCGGCGACAGAACTTTGTTTGTGGCAGTACTTATTATTATGCATTAGCGGGAAACAATGGGAGTTGGGTTGTAATTATGGGAGGTTTTCTTTGGGTAAGCTTAAAATAACCCACACTTCACCCCCCCCCCCCCCCCGTGACATTGTCACGAAATAAGTAGGGTAGAGTGAAGGAGCTGGTGCGTTGTTGGAAGGAGGGCTGTACGCTTGGAATTCAAGGTGGCCCTGCGTACTTCGGGAGACGCTGTGGTTAGTTTAGGGGAACTGTCGCGTTGACGAGTTCCCCGGGCCATGGCATGAGTCTGGGTCGATACTAGGAGTGGACTCGGTTGTTACCGCGTTGATGCCGCAAGGGGAAGGGTAGTGCGGTGTGGTCCACTGGCCTGTTGTGGGTCGCTTGAACCAACAGGTTTATCCTCCGAGTAGGTCGGAACATATCTGAAATCTGCTCGCAACCGCAGTGACGAAGTGGCGTGTGCGGGGTGGAGGGGACTTATCCCAGGATTATGCGCATCCGCAGTGACGAGTTGCCGTCTGCGGAATGGAAGGTAGGCCCGAGTCCAGAGTCGGTGTCTTCCGGCCATACGTTAGTATGGCGAATTGTTTGCCGTTGGGACTAGTGAAGGGGCCGGGCCCTCAGTTGCGCGGCTTACCGTTCGAGGGAGGACCGGTATATCGGCACCGGTGTCGACGACGGAGCTCGATATACGGTCGCTGCGTCTTTGACCGAACGGCAACTTCAGAGGAGGTGCCGGCCAGCCGCGCTTGGTTGGAAGTAGGTGACTCCTGGAGGATGGTTGGTTGTGTCCAACCGCAGGACGCCCTGGGGTAATGGTTCGCGCTCCGAAGTCCGGTGTGGTGCACTTGGTGTGCGTAGCGGCGTAATTTGGCGTGTATTGCCTATGGTTGCCGCTTGGATTGAGCCGTGGTGGGTTATAGGACGTCGGGAGTCCCAAGGAGGAAAGATCCTTAAGTGGGAGTAAGGGTGGTAGAGCCGGGCATTCTACTAAATGTTGCTATGCGTAGTGACTGTGATTAAATGAGGAGCCGGCTTGAGAGTGGTGAAGTATCCCGCGCGGAGTCGCGTTAAGTCTGCGCTTGGCGGGCATGTGCGCAAATATTTGGAAACGCCTCGGAATTGAATAAAACCGAGCGATGTCGAATAGGGTGAAAAGAAGTCGGGGTGGTGAGTTGAAATCGGGCATCCTACTGATTGTTTTGCTACGCGCAGTAGCTGTGGTTCAGTGAAGTTGTGGGGAACAGTGGTCGTGGCACCGTCATGGGTGCGAGTTCTATCACCAACCCACAAAGCTAAATCAAAGTTCCGCTGACACAATTTCACAACTGCTACACGGTCCGCCGATGATAGTTCGCGAAATACCCAAAGAGACAGATAGACGCAACCAGAATACCAAAGCACAGAAATTAAACACACTGGGTTAACGTTCGAATGATTATTTTATTGAAATTATAGTTCATTTTTATTTATTTTACGGTAGCACTACGCGAAGGTTACTATGTGGAGTTAATAAAACACAATCTTCGAAGACAAACACTGTTGGTAAGGACTTGCTATAGATTAAAATTAAACACAACACTCGCCACGACTCGGGGAAAATTATCGTCACCGTGCGCACCGGTGAGCGGGAGATCGCGTGTGACCAGCATGGCTAAGGTAATTCTGTAATGGTACACTTGTATGTGTGAATGAAGATCACCGTGTTTATCGATGCATTCCAGCAAGGATAAACAAAACCTACAGCTAGGGAAAAAGAACAAAGGAGAAGCGACCTAATGCATCGGTTTGTGATTAGGGTCAGCTAAATAAATAAGCTGGAACTCATTAAACGGGAATTGCGTTTGGTATACCACAAACGATGTGGGTTGTTTATGGTATCGCCAGAAAACCTTTGAAGGACAGCGTTCTTTTGTTTGCACATTGCGTGCTAGGGAAATTAGTTTCGGCGTCTATTGCGCTAATTATATGCAGCTGCTTGGGTTGTTTATTGATGGGAAAAAAAAAGGTCGCCAGCCAATGTGTATGAAAGAGATTTGTTGTACACATGAATGAAGCTGGGAATAGGCGACGCAAGGGTAATATTTCCTGATATGCGGTTGTATTATATATGACCCGATGAATTTTCTTTCAGGTAATTTATGATAAGGTAATAAAGAACTCTTACAGGAATTGTATGCGAAGAGATACAAGAAAAGGTAAGAATTATTTTATAGGGACCTTTTAAGATTGTAGATTTGGTCTCTTAAATGCGTGAAGCATTTTCAGGTGCCTAATGCGATTGCATTGGCAAAAACGTATGCGTCTAGGGATGAGGTAATGGCCGTTTTTGGGTAATTGTACCGTGGGATTTGGGGGAACCGCCACAAGGTACCGGGGCTGTAGAAGATGGGTGGAGCCGAGAGGAAACGAGCGAAATCGCTTGGGAACGGTTGGTGGGCATTGTTGCGCTAATGTTAAGAAAGAAGCCGGTTTGTGGTGGTTACTTCGAGTGAAGTCGTGATGTGAATGTGCTTTTGTGTTGTTTTACAGTTTATATTATATGCTAACTCCGCTTTATTTTTAAATAAGAACAACGAATTCTTTAAACAAAAACAAGAAAGAAAAATTATAAATATTACAATTGCGAGTGTATGTGTGTGACTTCCTGACTTACGTGGTTGTTCTGTATTAATTTTAGGCCTTCCTTACCTTTTACAGAACAAAAATAGAAATTATCGCAAAAATTACATTAAAAAGCGACATATATTGCCTATACTATAGTTTGTAACTTATTTCTTTAAACATAAATTTTAATTACTAAGGTACTCTTCAGAGTGTCGTGGTCCACTGGTCTGAAATTTCTGAAGATTGAAGTGGCAATGAAACACATGATGAGGCAGAGCATGAAGCTTCTCGCCTCAAAAGCGAGTCTTTACGTTTATCTGCCAGTCTAAAGTGAACCATTGCATAATCTCTAATTGAAAATATTGAGAAATATATTTTAATTGGAGAGGTGCGTTTCATCGCCAATCTCATTTGAGCAATGAGCGCATGGGCAGGAAGATTTTAGTCCTCTTGGTTACAAATATTGTAGTGTGAAGCATGAGGGCATGTGGTACCGGCGTACGGCACAGGGTTCGCTCCGGCCCCATCGCTCTGCCACCGTACCTGTCCACAACGAAGAGAATGGAGGGGGGCAACGCTCAGGCCGCTGCTGCACGGCGAGGAAGCGAAACCGCGGGAATAAAACACACAGGTGTAGTTGGTTTACGAGTTGGTTTAATTGTTCACTTAGTTTTATTTACAAGGGTAGTTGCTTTAATCGTTCACTTAGTTTTATATACAAGTAGGTTTGCTTTAATTGTTCACTTAGTTTTACTTAGTAGGAGAGTTGCTTTAATTGTCCACTTAGTTTTATTTACAAGGAGTTTAGTTGCCCGCGTTCCACGACGCTGCTTATTCTTCTTGTTGTGCGCTACCTCCACGCTTAACGATAACTGCGGATTCACGGAACCTTAAGACGCACGGGTAAACGACTCCAAACTTTGCGGTAGCGAACCCAACACACGACTAGATGATTTTCGTTTAGAAATCAGGGCCCCGGCAAAGACACGGCGAGCTGGATTACACACGTACGGGGAGCTGAACCTCGATCTGATGTGCGCGCGTTGGTAGTTGGATGACGACTGACCAATAAAGGAAAGAATCTATTCATCGTGTCATGGCGGTTGAGTCTTAGCTAAAATCTACTCGCCGCCATTTACTAGGAACTTCGAAAAGAGTTGCTATGCCTGTATAGGGAGTTTGTTTCTGGGAATTCCTGCCGTACTGGCTGGGCTAGATTCCTCGGTTGCTATGTGTACCGAGAAATCGGTTTTGGGAACACGAGCAAGTATGGACATGAGTTTTCGGGGGAAATTGGAATTGCTTGGGTGCAAGCGAGGGATATAATTTAGATAGAGAATTAACCGAAGCAATTTTGGGGAAATGTATGCTTCTCGGTGTAGTTAATGGAGATGTTGATTATTCCGCTGTAAATTGAATATGCGTTTATTACAGAGTATGATTTTCAGGTGAAATTAGAATTGCTTGGTCGCAAGCAAGGAATGTAATTTAAATAGGAAGTTAACCGAGGTGGTTTTTGGGAAAAATTATATGTGGGGTGATGTAATTGAGGGAAATGATTAATATTACGTTGTAAATTGGAATATGCATTTATTACAGCTTGGGAAATGGATTCTTGGTAAGTATGGGGATGTATGCAATTGCGGATTTTGCATGTTTGCGAATGTGTGTATTGCAGGTTTTGAATGTGGAGTTGGATTAAGGTGACGCACTGTTAGCGGTCGAGGTTGGTTGGAATTGTGGGTTGGTTCTCCATGTGGTGTAGAGAACCCCCACAGGATGTCCGTGGGGTAAAGGGAGTATGGCGACAGATTTCTGTTGTTAAAATTGGAGAAAAAACTAACTACTTGAATTATATTTGTATTAGAAATATTTTTAAATATAGTAATGTTCACTCTTTAAAAAGTATATCGTCCAAATGTCTACCATTAGGTTGCCGGCAATGTTGCATGTTGCAGTAAGTTCGGTTGAATTTGGATTAGTTTTCTTTACGTTTTCTTTGAGATAACCCCATAATAAAATTCCTTGGTGTCAACACTGGTAACCTCGGTAGCTATTAGATGATGACTGATTAGTTTTTGAGGGAAGACAACCTGTACCAAGTTCATCGAACCGCTTGATGTTTGTGGATTTACTCTATCCTACTGAAAGCATGTGTCCTTTGTTAGGTTACAGTTTTTACTTAAAACTAAAACCAAGCCTATTTAAATTTAGTCTTCTTATATAAACATACTGGCTCTTCATAAGCACTCTAAATTATACATGATCTTTCCTTTTTTTTTGCCTTTCGACGTACGATAATTTCTCAATTAACATGTAATATGATATATACATATATATAAATACATATATATATATATATATATATAATTATTTATTTATTTATTTATACCCATATAAATATATATATATATATATATATATATATATATTTGCTTCTGCCGTTTTGCAATAGATGGCTGTAGCGGTAAGTGGTAGTTCAAATAAATAGATCATAGATGCCATACAATAAGTTTAGGTATTTGTAGACATAGCGCCATCGATTAAACATGTCAGCTTACGAGCCAAATTCTCGCCATTTGCGGGAGGTTTTAAATTTCTGGTTTAATATAAAAAAATGGATTCGTATGCTGCCCGAAAGATGGGAGAAAGTAGTGGCCAGCTATGGACAATACTTTGAATCATATATGTATAATCAGTTTCTTACAATAAAGCCTCGAATTTCAGAAAAAAAAACGGGACTTTATGTACGCAAACATAGTATGCCTCTCAGGCGCAACGTTCACATTTCCCTTCACTAATTTTAGTCTCAGTTATATATATATATATATATATATATATATATATATATATATATATATATATATATATATATATATATAAGAGGCCTTCCTCCTTACATTTCATCCCTTAACCTTGTTTTTTTTTTGTCGAACACACAAGAACTTTAGAACTAAACGAACCATCATTAGACATTAAAATAAAACTGAATCGACGGAAATAATACTAGAACTACAACTAAATTTAGTGAAGGGAAATGAGAACGTTGCGCCTGAGAGGCATACTATGTTTGCGGACATAAAGTCCCTCTTCGTCGGGATGAGATCGGTCTCTTTTAGATTTATCTCTTTCACTTATCAGCATACTGAAACGTAGGTGATCTGGAACAATAGAGATGTAGCTATCATGGACGAATCGCGCATCCCTGGCACCACGGACATTTTGTATCCAAGAAGGGACACGCTTCTGAGGAGAATATTCTCCAGATATGGCGTCCTATACATTGCAAGGCAGGAACGTAAACACTCTCCCTCAAACCCCATGTAGAACGGGGATATGTTATACCATACCGGTCATCCATACACCTGGTCGGATGAATGTCGAGTCTGAAATTATGTTGACTTTGAAATCCAGACGACTACTACCGACGAGACTTCTTGTCATAGCGTATTCGTTTTTAGCTACGGTAAGAACTGATGTGTTCAGGGTTCGTTCAGGGGAGCCTCTGGCGCAAGACTAATGACTTTGGTTGGAAAAAAACAAATCATTATGGAGCCACAGGACGTGCTATATAAGGTCAAGACCGGTTGCCGGTTGTAGTTCCGATGATGATGATGATGAAGAGCTGATGTTATGTGCATATTAAAGTAAAGATTCTGATAACGGCAAATACCAAAGTATTAACTACACTTTTTACCTGTAGGGCAAGATTATTACCTCCTACATTGGAGAATTTTTTTCCAATTCTGTTTTGTATCCCTCGATGCCCTTGACAAGGGCGTTCTGACCGGGGATAGTTTCTGTTTTTTGGAAATTAATCTTTAATTGCAGAAGTCTGTTGATGACATCAATCTTTTCTCCAGATCTATACAACGTCGTCGGCGTATGCAATGTCATGGATGTGAGAACCCAGATCATTAGTGTAAATGTTAAATAAAATTGACTGATCCCTGAGGCAAGCCGTTTTTAATATGAAAGATCTTGTTGGATGCTACATCTCCACATTTCACCACAACCTGTTTACCCATTATCATATCGTAGATAATATACAACAAATATATCGGAGTGCAACAGGTTATGACGCTTGCAACAAAGAGCAAGGAACCGTAACACCTACCCACAGTTACATGCGGAATTCGTCAATAAACGGAAAGAGTTGAGGAATTTGATCTGCAAGAATAAACATGACGCGTTCTGCTCCCTAAGGGATGAATTAAATAACAACCCTCGGGGCAGGGCTTACAGGATAGACATGAAAAGACTACACAACAACAGTAGTCAAATGCAAAAAAAGGTAAAAGTTACATGACCAAAATCGTTGCTGTCCTCTTCCCGCAGGTGGAGGTGTTGAGAGTGCAAGAGGAATAGAGCATCACTGAAAGACAAATACCTTCCGTGATCACCGAGGAGGCGCTCTTGGCTGCAAGGGTTACAGGACTACTACTACGGTATAACATATAATATTAAAACTGTTTAGTATGGTAGATTTGCTTTCTCATTTTGTTGGGCAGGCATAACATTTTGGAGCAATTCGTGTTTCGAAAACCGTATGAGATATGCACCTTCGTCTCTGCTCATTGCTGTTGTGATAGGGTTGTTTCTGTTTCCGCGTATAATTGCTAGCTGGTATATGGTATTATATCATTGCAGCACTCATTTGTTTTATTCCTATTTTTGCCCTACATTTTCTAACCCCCTTATCTTCTATATTCCTATCTTACTGCCATGTTCATCTTGGTTTTGTTGTTTTTTATTTCTTTAGGGAATTAACTTTACATTATAAAGTTATAAAATTCACAACCATTGGAACGGTTGGGAGAATAATCTTCTTTAAATGGTGGTAAGTTATGTAACGTGGAGTTGATTCAGAGAGATGTGGGCTGTAATGCGATTGTGTACTGTTTTCTTTGTATTTGATCTAGTAAGATCAATAGCCGAAGTTCCACAAGGAATTGCTCAATTATTTCTTTGTAAACCTAAAAAATAGAGGTCTTCTGGATTCTAAACTACGTAAGCAACAAAAATTAGGCTGATGCCAGAAATTTTCAATTTCACCGTATTTTCCTTTTCTTACCTTTTCATTTTATTTTATGACAAGAAGACTATATACATAAATAATCCCCACGACTGGTTAGACTTTTTGCTTAACAAACCTCAAATTTCCATTAAAATGAGCTCAACATGGACTGTAAATATTGTCATAATTATCCGAAGGTTCCTGTTTTTAATTTGTAATTGTATCTTCGCTGTCGCTTCATTTAAAATTAAAATAAAGTAAAAGCATTTGCTAAATCTGGAAATGAAAATCTTCGTATCCTTCGATGTTTCCGATTCATTTGATGTAAAGCGTTTTCCTATAAACCCACTATCGGCTGACAAATAGATGGGGGAGTATCTGGCGAAAATCCTAAAGTCAATTAGGTGATTACACTATTCTTTGTACGCTTGCCGGGATTTCGGATTCTTCTCAACTGGAAGCAATTACAATTAGTTTCAAGGGATGAACCCTTGCTCAAAACATTACTAGCAGACGTATTTGTTTGCGGTGGTTCCGCCATATCCTTCGGTTGACTTATACGAATAAGTGATGACCAAGTGAAATTTCCAGACAATTTGGTTTAAGTGGCATACACTACTCGAGTCAGGATATATGAACAACGAGATAAGAACTCATACGACAATACCTACGATTTTGGTTCCATTATTGGCCATTCTCCCTAAATCGCTGGTAAAGCTCCGAATGAACATTAGACATCGAATTGGGTCACGAAGTTGGACAAGGAAACGGGAGATCTGATTATGACTTCATGTTCTCAAGTTTGTCTTCCTCACGAATCCATTGAGGATGAGCGCGGAAAACATGTTATATGTTGGACAAAGAGCAACGATCCTTTTCAAGAAAGTTTTTGTTTTTTAATTCCCCATTATTTATTTATTATTATTTTTTATTGTTCCTTTTTGATTTGCTATTTTTGTTGTGTTGATTATTTGTCAGGGATTTACGTGCCTATCGGCGATAAATTGTTTGGTAATAAAATCCGGTTCGATACTGTTACTTAATCCGAAAAAGAACGATGCCAAATAAAAACAAAACTCATCGAGGTTTGGGAGGGTAAGGATGGATTTCGACACGATTTCTATTTATGGAGCAGAAAATTCGAAATTGTCCTGCTCTTGAAACGAAGGGCATCGTTGGTGTCGCCACACGAATATTACTCCAAACATTGATTTCCTTTATAAAGAGTATATATACACCACTACAGTGCCGATTGGTATTTACTACACATATGACGGGGTCGATCGAACGGAAGCTATCTGCGATGTGTTTGCTTGCATGAAAGGTTGAAGGTAATGGGGAGCAAGTACTAACATTTTGTGAGACAAGGCCTCCCACATTTACTCTTCTACTGGTATATGGTAATGCTCAGGTGGCGTACATTCGAAGGTACGTTTGTTTGATTTATCATTCAACCCACAAGGATAGCAGCCAATTTTCCATGAAGAAAACGCTATATCTTGAACTTTCATAAATGTAGTGAAAGTTTAATCCACATGTTTGGTCACGCGTTTAACGAGTGAAGTACATAAAATTGGCGACTAGCCATTTTCATAACGAACTTTTGTAACACAACATTCGTTTGTCTTGAAAGTTATACATCTGGAAAGTATCCGATCAAAAACTTAGCTGAACGCTCATCATATAATTTATGACCTCGATATGAAATAAAACTCTTATTTGCTCTTTTAATTTGTGTTAGATCGAAAAACTCGGAACTTTTAAAGTTTAACTGGAAACATTAACGTGTGGAGCGGCGAAGCATACAAGTTCCATAACCTTACGAGATCAGAGAAAAATTATGACTATTGGAACTCATAATAGTACAAACATGGAATTGTTTTTATTTCTATCCTCAGAGGCCAGCTCAAGGAGTGTGTGCTTTAGAATGTTCACCGCGAAACCAGCATTTATATATATATATTGTTCGCCAGTTGGGAACCGCAACTCCAATTGTTGCAGATGGTTCGCCAACTGGGAAAAACCAATATTGTGTTCCGCATCGAGCAGAACAACAAATTCACGAATGCCAAATTGGGCACACATCGCACAACAAAAAAAAACGCGTTTAATTATACACAATTTTCAAGGTTTATTCACTACTTAAAATAACTTAGTTCATAAAACAAAAACTGAACATCACAAAACTGACTCTAATGCTGGTCTGATTGGTTGGTTTGAAAAATAGTCGCCCACTGGGATCAGCTAGACCAACTTCACTAGTTGGTGCTCGAATGTTTGCCCACCGGGCCCAGCAAGACCAACTCCACTAGTTGGTGCTTGTTGAGACATGTCCTATAAGATATATATATATATATATATATATATATATATATATATATATATATATATATATATATATATATATATATATATATATATATATATATGTAATATTTGGTTGTACCACAAGAGATTTTCACTCGGTCGGAAATAAGAATTGCTCAAGTGAACATCTGCGTCAGAACGTTAAATTTTTTCTTTTTTTATAAAGAAAAGTGCTATGTGTGCTTGACGTGTTAAAGTTTTAGGGTTCGTTACAAGTACAGTTATTTTTTTGTTGGAAATGTTTACCATGCTGTCGGTAGTTCCAATTCGAACCCTCTTCCTTTATGAATTTAAAGTGGGCACATACAGGATAAAGTCACTAATTGCTATCAACCCGTCGAAGGCCAGGACGATCATTATCTCTGCTCAATCCGAGTTGACATGCAGTCCCCACGTGACACCCCTGGATAGCTACCTTAGCACTCGCCAAATAGTGAACCAATGCATGCAGCAATGCCTTGCCCAGAAAAACAAAATAATATGGAAAGTTTAACAAGCTTCAGACTTGTTAAATAAGGCCAAGACCGGGCTCCGGTTGTAGTGCCAATGATGATGATGACAAGACAACTACGTGGCCGGATCATCCCTGAAAGGGGCACACAAGTGCTCGCATATGCGTTTGACATTTTGACGCCGTTTTGGTCATTAACCTAGAAACTATAAGTAAAAACAGTGAAATCATTATGCAAGGGGCAGAAGAGGTGGACCTAGAAATAAATGAAGATAACACAAAATATATGACTACGGCGAAAACAGGTGGACCTCAAGGAACCCACATAAACGTCAGAGGCAAGCCATTTGAAAAAGTTGAAGCATTTAAATATCTGGGAACAATACTGACGGTCACTAATGAAATGCCGAAGGACATTAACAAAAGATTGCATTTCGGCGGCGCTAGCTGGCACGTAGTCAGTAAACTCCTGAAAACCAAATTGGTATCATGTAATGTTGAGCTCCGTGTTTATAGAACCATAATCATGCCGATTGTTCTATACGGATGCGAAATATCGGCTCTCACAAAACAAATTCAGTATATTCGAGAATAAAATTTTAAGGAGTATCTTTGGCCGTAAATATGACAACGAGGCAGGACAATGGAGGAAACTCCACGACAACGAATTGGAAGAACTAGACCGCAAACATACATTAGTGAGGCGGTAGACCAACTGGAAAGAGACCGGCAGGACGGCCGCGATGAAGATGGGAGGAGGTTTGTCCTTGAGGAGATCGGATCGGATGGTCAATCGTGGAAGCAGAGTGCACAGGACAGGGAACGATGGCGGAGTCGAGTCGGCGAGGTCATGAACTGCTTGGTTCCTACAGGCCAATAAATAGTAATTCTCTTTAACTGCAAACTGATGAAATACCATCATTAAATCGCCCTGGAACTTAAAAAACACCCAATACATCTGCTACATGTAATCCTTCATTATTATAATTTTTAGTAGATTTTATGGTGTTACTGCAAAACACATTCTTTTTTGTTAGAAGTGTTCCTTGTCTTTATAATAGGATATTAAGTTTAAAACAATTTATAAATGAGGAACAAAATTAAATATTAGGTGCGCAACTAGGTTCCCGCTGTTGGTCGATTTCGTCGCATCCACAACGTGATGAACTAAGCTTATGTAGTGGTCTGCAAAGCTCTACCACCTCCTTCCCCCACATATACATTAAAGTCCATAATACAAATCCCTACACCTAAACTTAGATGAATACAAAACATTCATCTAAATTCGAAATTCACAATAAACGAATCTAATATTCGCTTATCGCCCTTGTACCCAACTCCCCATAACCCTTAACTCAAATCCACATTCTCGCAATAAAATAAAATCCCTGATAAACGAGTCAAATATTCGTTTATCATATACACCCAATTCCTCATTATCTTAACAAACCAAACCCATGGCAAATCCAACCACATGTTCAATTTGCCATAAGCAAACAAAACCCAAATTCCAGTGCATATCCTCATATGCACTATAATTTCATGAGAATTCATAAAACAGAATTCTTATCTTAAAACAAACATTGGGCACCACACC
The DNA here is from genome assembly GCA_963931805.1 of Microdon myrmicae. NCBI lineage: Eukaryota > Metazoa > Arthropoda > Insecta > Diptera > Syrphidae > Microdon > Microdon myrmicae. Next base: position 98,166,476 of record OZ007496.1, read on the forward strand.
CAATGTATCTAAATCGAGATTTTGCGTTTGAATCGTTCGTTTCAAGATACAAATCTCGATTTGTTTCCGTTTAAAAGGAGCATGATCTCCGCGGGCCAGTATTTCGATGTTCATTGCCCCTGGATGAAGTACCCAAGGAGACCATCTGTAAAAAATAAACAAGAATAAAAGAAAAAACAGTAATAATTGTGTTTTATTTGGACAGACTGGTGAGCAGAGCTGTGGAAAGTCCACCAAACAGATTTCACTGCTGCTGAGCATCACTTGCCCCCAAGGCCGCTGGCTGTTGCCCTGGAAAATGCGGCACTATTTCCACTACGATCGGTCGCTACTCTTCCCTCAGGTTTGAGGAAGCATGGCAGCGACCGCAACGGCCCTCCTAAGGAGCGGTCTAAAGAGATCCCTTATCCTTTTAAGGACAAGGGGATACGCTACCTGGGAGCAAGACCATTATCGTGACTACACTTAGACATATGGTAAACAAACCGCTTTGACACAGTAGTGATTCTGTTTTGGCGTCATATATTATAGTTGGCGGTGCTCATGACCGATACCCAAAAAATGTGCTTCTATTTTATATTGTATGATTGCCATCTCGCCATCTCCACCAGAGCTCGGTACTTCCATTGTGCTACTCCATTCTGCTGTTTACGTTTAAATAAATTTTAAATTCATGAGTAACACGGTCTTAACCATTGTCGGATTGAAGACATTTAGCTTTGAGCACTCACTGTTGCACTTTAGCACACGAACTACACATCATCGTGACAGTCATCGATGAATGTCACAAAGGATTGCGCCTTGCCGATCAGTTATATATTCATCGACCCCTACACTTCGACGTGGATCAGCCTCAAAATGCCCCGCTTCCTCTTCTATATCGATTTTCCTTGAGAATGGAGACCTCTCCATTTTTTCCAGTAAGTGTTGCATTTGAAGTCTTTCTTGGAATTGTTTATATTCATTCCGCACACGGGGTAGTCGCTTGCCTTGACGTTTATGTTTCGCTTCCTTTAATGTTTATGTGACCCAACTTGTGATGCCACGTCTGTATTGCATTGATTTGTTTGGAGTGCTGACGGAGACATATATTTGTGAGGAGGAATAGTCCATCAACACGGGCTGCTTCTTACCTTGTGTTTCCTTTCGGATCAACTATACTTACCGTGCTTCTGCCGAATATCACTTTGCATCTCGCAGCGGTGATTTTTGTGACGGAAAGCACGAGGGCAAGTCAATAAGTCTTTAGAAAATGAGGACGATTTTCTTTTATTTTCTCATTTAGATAACCTAATAATGACGCATTATAGTGTTAAGTTACCATCTGTCCCTTTTCCAAATAGTCAATGAAGATAATATCACATGCATCCCAAAACACAGTAGCTATAAGGTTTCCAGCTGATTCCACTGTCTTTGCCTTCTTTGGAGCCCGTTCGCCTTTAACAATCCACTGTTTTGACTGTTCTTTCGTATTGGGAATGTAGTGGTGTATCCATGTTTCATCTACAGTTACTAATGTGTGCAGAAACTCATCTAGGTTGCCGCGTGCGCTCCAAAACCTTTCAGCTGAGAGCAAATGCGCCACCCATCTCGCAGATATTTTTTTCATACCCAATTTATCATGCAAAATTGAAACATGAAACAAATTGAGAATTGACAGATACCTAATGAGGATAATATATATCATCGGTACTACAACCGGGACTCGGTCTTGGCCTTATTTAGCAAGTCTCTCCACCGGTATCCGATCCATATCCCTATTAAATTGTCCATAATAATTTGTTTTTCCGGGCAAGGTTATTAGCCTTGCGCTACATCTAATGAGGAATTATACATACTAAAAGCATACCTTTAGCGATGCTACGATCGCCAGCGTAGGCGTTTCTAAGGACCTATAAATCTACTCTCATAGATTGCTGGCCATGTGAGGTGCGTGTAGGGCATTTTCCGATTTCAGGTGTCTTTCCAGGCCCTTGACTTCAGCGCTTGGATAAATATTGCCTCTTTCTGTGATCTTTGTCGTCGCGCTGCTGGCAAAGTTCAGTTTCCCTGGTGCCGTTTTTGAGTAGGAAAAATGAGGGTGTTATGAAAAGTTTCCGACCTCAACATAAAGACACAAGACACAAACAGCACTCGTCAATAAAAGCTAGTAAATGTGGCTGTCCATCTTTCGACAGTTACTCACCAAAATTTCAGCCATTTTGGACAAATAGTTTTTATTTGACGGCCGTTTGAGTGAGTCGATGTGAATGTTTTTGTGAAAATGGACAAAATTGAGTATCGAGCTGTCACTAAATTTGTGTTTTTGAAATGCAATACGCCTACGCAATTCAAAGATGAGTGGGACTTTGTGTATGGGGACTCTGTACCATCATTTACCACAGTGAAATTTTGGACAGTTGAATTTAAACGTGGCCGTGAGAGCTTGGGAGACGATGAACGTTCGTGACATCCAAAAACTGCAACAACTGACGATAACATCGCTAAAGCTCGCCAAATAGTGCTAGACGACCGCCAAATTAAAGTGACAGAGATATCAGAGGCTATGAAAATGTCCAAAGAGCGTGTTTGTCACATATTAAATCAAGATTTGGGTATGAGAAAGCTGTCCGTGCCTTGGGTGCTGCGTTTGCTCACGTAAGACCAAAAACAATCACTAGCTTTTATTGACGAGTGCTGAAACTTTTCAGCCCGCCCATGTACACTGACAAGAAAAATACTTCAAACAGTTGTTTTGATAACAAACAGAATATCTACTATGGGACATCGAAAAACCTGAATTGATACACCAGAAACTCTCATAGAGTAACTGCATGCTGCGCCATTTATACCGGCCTCATCATGGGGCCACAATTTTTGAGGATGCTAGAGGTAGTGTAGTGCTCCAAGAAGCCCTACCATTTTCCTCCCACATACATTTCTACCCACCTACTTTATCATTAATCCATATCCCCAAACTAACATTCAATCCAATGTTAGACAAATTGAATTGTTCAATTACCAAACTCATATTTCCAAATCCTTCCTAAAAACTAAACACCATAATGCATATCATCATATGCAAACAAACACACACTCAAATATATCCATTTCGTTCCCATACACTAAATTCTAAAATCCTTATCTCCATTTGGATTGCAGCCAGATGTGTATATTCTAAAAATAGATATTCCATTCTCCAATTTTTCACATACAAATCTCAACGAAGATTTGTATAAAAAGGCGATGAAATTCGTATTCGAGGATCAGTCTCTAGGTTGGCGTCCGACGTTTAAGGTCGCCAATCAATTACAATAAATTAATATTAATCTAATAAAATAAAATATCATAAAATAAAAAGTAGTTTTTATTGGGCCTGGCCGATTCCCAGGACCCATATTAAACAATCGGTTGTTACTCTTCCCGGAGACCCCGGAAGCACGGTGACGGCCATAACAGTAGTTCTGAAATAGTTACTGATGATACCTATCGGGACATGTTGGAAAAAATGTGTGTTCCGTATAGGTACAGATACCAGATTTGAATCTGGATATCTGTGTGGGCCATCAGGCAGTCCAATTTTGATCGTCAACGAGACGACGAGCCCTTTTTCGACGGTTAGGATAAGAGGTGCGAAGACGTGAGGCACAAGTATTCTTCCGAACTGCCACCGATGGCAACATTAAAATTATCTATTCAGTTTTTCAATTCGCGCTAAACCAAAAATCCTCGCTCAGATCATTCGAGTGTGTTTCGCTGTAGTTACGTGCGTCCAAGGATCATTAAGTACGATCCAGTGTCCAATAATTCCTCGTCGCGAATTTTGAGAAAGCTAACAAACACTTGTCACGCGATTTTACCAATTTAAGTGCATGCTGTAAATCAACAGTTTCGGTTTTAATTTAAGACAATCATCATCATCATCGGCACTACAACCGGGAACCGGTCTTGGCCTTATTTAGCAAGTCATGAGGCTTGTTAAATTTTCCATAATGATTTATTTTTTCTGGGCAAGGTCATTAGTCCTGCGCCAGGGGCTCCCCGACGGGGAATCGAACCCCGGTCTCCCGGGTGACAGGCGGGTATACTAACCACTATACTATCGAGCAGCCCAATTTAAGACAATAAAGTATCCGAAATTGCAATTATATTCTGAGTTTCCTTTGTGACTATTTTCTCAGTGTTTAACGTGTGTGCAGCTTTCCGCTTCGTGTAAGTCCTTGTAGCGGCAGTGTTCGGCGGAACACTTACGATCCAGATAGACTAATATACGCCAAAGTTAAACAACCTAATTGAATTCCGCCAAAGGTCAACGTAAACAGTGTGTATTGCGAAACTTGTTCCTTCAATTAACTTTTTAACTTGTAAACAATTCAATGTGCGATAGAAACCGATTACAACCAATGAATTCAATAAAAATAATTTTTTACAACCGAACAATTATACTTGTGTTTCGTTTTCTAATTCGTTTGTCTTCTCTTGGTGGTCGATCACTTTCGTCAGCTTTTGCGTAGCTGGTGTTTATATTGAATCTGCGTCCGTGTTGACGCCCGCGTATAAACACCCACAATAGTACACACTGTACTAGCGACAAGACTTTGCCGCTTCACCACAAATAAAATAAACTGGTGATAATGCGAGTGAATGTATTTTTAAACGCGACACAATAAACACAACTTCCCTTTAAATTTGTTCTTAAATGTGTACTTATAGATTAACTTTCCTTTTTATTATAGTTTACTTAAACTACAACTTCGACAAATCTACGCTCAACTCAATGGTCACAAATAAAATTTACGTACAGTAACACCGAGTAATTCGGATATATTTCGCCCACGACTCCGAATATATATATCGCCTCTCCGCCACGCGACGGAGAGCGGAAGCCAAACCGACTTGCTCGGTTCAATGGTGGCAAACGACTTAACGATATTCAATCGTTTGGGGTGAAGATCATTGGTAGTACACATGTATGTGTCTACATGGGTTCTTTCATGGGACACACCATGAGAACAGATCTAAACAAAGAAAAAGGCATAGAGTGCATTCATGGGATGCGAGTTCGGTAAAGCAAACAAACCGAATCTCCTTGGACGATAATTGGTTTCCTGTTTGCTCTTCCCGCTGCTGATGAGAAGCAGGTCCCGAAATATGAAAAGACAAAGGAGGAAACGACCAAATGCATCGTTGGGTAATGCGGGTCATTGTTTACGCGATGCGTCGTCGTTGGGGAAAAGGTGCTAATGGGATTGGTGGCAGAAACAAATCCCTTGCCTGCATTTGTATATGCAGGGTAATTAGTTTGTGGCGACGTACAAGATGGATGATTGTTTGTCTATTGAACAACGAATCGCTGATCGGCTTGTTGCAGCTGTAAAAACAAGCCGTCCGACATTGCATTTCAAATGATAACAATGGGTGCCGAATGGTTTGTATTTATGGTGCATATGCACATTAAGGAACTATTTTAAGAATTTCAGATAATGCGTTGTTTGCATTAAATGTCCTTGAAAAAGGAAAATGTCTTCAGGTGCTAATGCAAATGCATTAGCGGGAAACAATGGGAGTTGGATTGTAACAATGGGGGTTCTGCCTGATAAGTTAAGAAAGGAATCTTACGGAGAATTGTATGCGAAGAGATGCATGAAAGGTAAGTTTTCTTTTCCAGGGGCTTTTTTGATTACAGATTTGATCTCTTTAATGCGTGAAGCATTTAAAATGCTAATACGATTGCATTAGAGAATTTAGGAGATTGGGTGAAAGTTATGGGGGTTTTTTAGGAAAGCGAACCGTGGGGTTTGGCGGAACCGCCACACTCTCTTGGTGTATTATTTTTATGAACATTAAACATCTTTTATGCAAGAGTTTTTGAAAATTGAGTAGTGTTTTACCACCTTAAACGTTATTGAAAAATTAAAAAAAAACACACACATACATCGATCTAGAACATAAACAACACCATATATAAGAAAATGCAATCTGCAATATGGCAGTAATGTATTCAAACAAGATGCATTGGGCAAATTGACCAGAAGCTCCACATATGTAAGGACAATCAAGAATATAAGATGATTTCCAACCCATTCTTAGTGATTACAACAATATGTCTGTTATATCCAGTTGTATAAAATATCCTCGGCTAGAAGATGAAACAACAAAATAAATTTCGTTTTCAGTGCTTTTTGATCCCCTTCATATTTCTCGAATCACGTCAGTTATTATATTCGACAATACTGCTGTCGATGGAATTTTATGACAATCATCTCCGAGGTTTATATTGTATTCTTTACAACATTCCGAAGCGTGATCCATTAGATAAGTTCATGAATAATACTTAAATGCCTCGTAGTCTGTGTGTTCTATAATGCAGTACACTAACACTTGGTAATCAGATACCATCGGCCTGGGAGAGCCAATAAAGCTCCGTCGACTTAACGATTCTACGTTATCATGGCGCCGTGTAATGACTTGTTCCATTTAGCCCTTTGTGAGAAACAATAACCATTTCGAATGCCCTTAATAAAGAAAATATGCTTCTGACACGTGTGACTTAATTCCGATTTATGCCACAAATACACCTTCAGTGGGAGTTGGCCCCAGTTTCGAAGAAAGTAGTCCCCCAAAGACACGCTCACGGAGTGTTTGCACTCGCAAATGGGTCAACGGTAGTAAAATAAGGTTCACAAAATCACGATATTGTTCTCAACGTGTTTTGGCGAATAGATCATTTAGTGGATCCCTGAGGGAACCTAGGGCCCCCTAAACGCTTAGATTTTTTAAATTCAGGATTTTAACAACGCAAACATGCGTACGTACATGTGTCCTTTCCAAACGCCGACGGAGCATTGCATTTGTCCTTTGTCCTTGCGGGCTGTACGGCTAACAGAAATATTTTTTAAGGACATTTTCTGCTTCCTTTGAACAAGGATTGAATTTTAAATTTGCTCACTTTGGAATGAGAGCTCATAAAACTTTATTATCGTTCCCCGGATCATGTACATATAATTGTTTAAGGAATTGCCTGCTCTGCTGAGGGAAAATAAATAAGAGTATTTACAGACGGCGGCTCTACATACATCGATTAATTTCGTAGACGTATCGTTTGAAACGATAAGACCTCCTCCTCGGGGAGCAGTAACTTTTAAGGTGGCAATCGTAAACGAAAATTGAATGCAGCCCTACCAATTAGTTTGTCACCTGATTTCGTTTCATGCTACGATGGATTTTACACCATTTATGTTCGAGGTAATAAAACTTGACAACCGTTCGGGATGCCACACTCAGGTACTTTCATACTGAGGCGTAGTCTTAAATGGATTTGAGTAATCTGAAAAGTTTGTTGAAAACTTTGTCTGCAGTTTGGCTGATATTCGCTTGATAGTTTCACTCCAAACTAACCACGCGATGGTTGCCCACGCCCTTCTGAAATCAGACAAAGATGAATGCCTGACATGAACCCTTTCCTTATTGCACCAACAAAGTTGTGATATCCCTGTCCTCCTTAAAACTCCAAACGATTCGCCGCCCCAAGGACAACCATAAAACTAAAGTTTTGTAGTGGCAGTGGGAAACTATATAAAATGCAAGCCTATCCTGATGCAGATTCCACACCCATTGACACCCACAAAGCGTAAGTAATCCATCATCGACTGAGGTTGCAATCGTGCGAGCTTTTAAACGCCAGTCCTTTTTCATGCTTAAAGAGCTTGAAATTAATAGCTGGGGGTATGAATGTCCGACAGGGAAAAAGTGACAACATAACGAAAGCGAAAGTGGTGGAATACCAGGGAAAGGCCATAAAAAGAGGATATCACTTCGATAGATCACAACCTTGCTTTTATATTCACTGTCATTTTTTTATGTCCTCAGTCCGTTTTTGTGATTTGTTTTGTGTGTCCTTAAGCTACTGCTTGACTGTCATTGAATTCGTTTATCGGACACCATTGTGGCAGGGTATATTGCTTTAACAACAACGTTAGAAAGAATATTACGAGGGCTCGGAAATAGCTTTTGGTGGCGGATGTTAAAGTAATATAGCGAGAGGTGAGTGAATCTATGTTTGTTTGAACAATACCTTTGCGATAAAGGGATTTAGAGTGTACTTACACGTCCGTAGTTCTTTGAAAATTGTATAGAAGCTGAGGTGGAAAAACCGAAACTCCTCTTCATTGGGAATTCTGTACTTCGAATAAATGCAATGTGGCGAAGTGATTTGACGGGCTGTTGCATTGGCTTTGTCAATATAAGCACAAATAAACTCTGCCCTATATCTGTATCCTGTATTAAATAATACACAAGGCAAATTATTATATCCTGCATCGCATGCTATATTCAAATGCAGTTGAGTTATTTCACAATTAATCAGCTTCGGTCAAAAACCATTAAACAAAACATAGATCATAAATTAATTCAATGTTTCCGGTGGAACAAATTTCGCCAACTTCCCATTTTCCGACGCAACCCACAACAATACAGTCCGCTGAATTGAACCCAGATTGCACCAATGATATCCTGTGTCGATTGGGTAGTATGAATGCAATTGTCACCAATCCTACATGCAATCAATAGTAGGCTTTAACCAACGCATTGATTCAATTTAATCCCAATGGATTTATGTTATACGATGAATCTAAGCACATTTCGGTTTGATCAGTTTTCAATAAAATTACAAGTGCATTGGTTGCATATATTGGGGTGTATATTTTATAAATATTTAACAAACACACGAAGCCAAGTGACAATCGTCACCTAAAAAGTGCCCGTCATCGTGTGATTTAGTGATTGAGAGGAAGTTCGAAGGTTTCTATTCCAGTATACTCGTACAATTATTTCACAATTTAAAATGATATAAATAATTAAGGCTTTCCATATTAATCACACCAAAGACATCAGAAATGATTAACCCCCCACGTAATTGTTTTTATTAGCTCTCGAAAAAAAAGGAGTGCCAGCAATCCGATTTAAGTGAGACAAGGTCAAATGTAACTTGTCTCTGGCTTCTGGTCATCTTGCGACAACCAGAATCTCCGACATTCTTGAGGATGTTGGTCTCGTTCTCAAAATGTCTGAAAAATAAGGGTGAGGTATCTGTTACACCTCGCTTTACATCACTTCTCAATCATTATAATATTTTATTAATTTGATTCCATCATCCTATGATCCGTCATCCTATGATGCCATCTATATGATCAATCCTCAAAGTATTTTGCATACAATACAATTTTCGCGGTCCCCACAAGCAAAACAATGCAAAGAATTAAAACTCAGAAGCAAAGCCTTCTCCACGGGCTATTAATTCATATCGCATACGTTGCGATAATTACCCATCCATGCCCACCTTCCAAAGCCAATTATCATATATCAGTCATACACTTGACACACTCCCCAAGGGCACTGCATTCTGCTTTGTATTACAAAAATCAAGCAAGCACCTGTCCATGGACCTACACGGTCTCATTTTACAAATACATATGTTTACAAGTGTGATATACGATCACAAGCGGTGTCGTCAAAGGCCACCGACGACGAAATAATTGAGCGTCGGAAAAGTGCTGAGTTCGACGAAGTAGCGAACACAGCAGTGAGGCGCAATTAATCGTATGATACGATTGGCACACGCGGGCAATGTCCTATAATTGGTTCTCCGCATGAAAGCAATTAAGTTAGAGAGAGAGATCTTTTATTTCGTAATAATATTTTCAAAAAAAAAGTCTGTGACCGCACATTTTACAATTCAGAGATTTGATAAGTTATATCTTACAACTGAAACATTATCTTGGATAAAGAAAAGAAAAATATGTATAATTAATAATTAAAAGAATAAATCGAAGGAAAATACGAAAAAGAAAAGCCTTCATTTAAAAAAAAAAAAATAATAATAAAAAAAAATAAAACCAATAATAAATAATATAAAATGTAAATATTTACATGAAATTATGACAAATTAAGCAAGAAGCTGGGTTATGAGAGGATTTTCAGAACTTTCACAGCTGATGTTAAAGTTATATACTAGTTTACGGATTCTTTCAGAAATCAATTCAACATCCGCCCTTCCGTGGAGACTTAAGGTTGAATAGTGCCAAGGGAGGTCTAGCATCATTTTCAAAACTTTGTTTTGTGATACCTGTAACTTCTTTAAATGGCACCTTGCAGCATTACCCCATACTGGACACCCATATAACAGTATAGCTTGGAAAATAACTTTATGAATAATAATCTTATTTTCATTTGTGAGTAAAGACTTGCGATTAATAAAAGGGTAAAGCATCTTAATAGCAATACTCATTTTATTAAGAGTACTTTGAATATGTTGTTTAAATGTGAGTCTCGTATCGAGATGAACTCCGAGATACTTTACGGATTGCTCCCATGCAATCGTGGTACCATTTATTTGCAGCTGACTGCTGGGAAGATAGCAAGCTTTTCTCTTTCGTGTAAAAAAGATGGCTTGTGTCTTCCCGACATTTAGCTTGATTTTCCATTTCATATAATATTTTTCAAGTATCTCGATCGCATGCTTTAGATTTGTCTCAACGTTGAGAGAAAATTCATGCGACGCAAATACTGCAGTGTCGTCAGCGAAGATAGCTGATTCACACTGCGGTAGATTTGGAAAATCCGAAGTGTAGATATTGTACAAAGCTGGACCAAGTACTGAGCCTTGGGGGACGCCACAATCAAAAAATATCAATCTAGAAACATCACAATTGACATGAACCTTAAAACATCTATTGGATAAGAAACTCTGGACGACCTTACACAAATACAAAGGAAAGTCGAACTGTATCATTTTATATATTATCCCATTGTGCCATACGGAATCAAAAGCTTTTTCAATGTTTAACAATATCATGCCCGTTGATTGACCACGTGAACGATGGTCTAGAACATGGCTGCAAATTCGTTTAACCTGGTGCGAGGTGCTGTGAAAGCGTCGAAATCCAAATTGGATATCGGGGAAAATATCTTTATCTGAAACAACTTTTAAAATATGTTGTTTCAGGATTTTTTCAAAAACTTTACTTATGTTGCTAAGTAAACTAATTGGCCTGTAACTTTCAGGTTTATCTGGGGCTTTTCCAGCCTTAAGGATAGGTACAACCATTGCTTTTTTCCAACATTGAGGAAAGTATTGACATTTAAGGCATGCATTGATTATAAATGTTAAGTATTTAATTCCAATATGAGGCAATTGTTTTAGATAGGCATTCTTAACTTTGTCTAGTCCTCCTATTTTTCGTGTTTGCAAGCACTTGATTACATTTCTTACGTTTCCTTCTTCTACAAATGCATTTAGAGGAGTTAATTCGTTTGTGGCGTCGAATCTTTCGATTCTGTTACCGACAAGTTCACTAGTTTCAAATTCACCCAAGTGCTGAGAGACCAAGTGATTTTTTGAAAAACTTGTTCCAAATAGGTTTGCTTGTTCAAAACCTGTAAAAAAAGTAGTAGAAGAATCCTTCAGAAATGGTATTTTACGGTTTTTATTCTTGATTAACTTCACTACATTCCAGAGCGGTTTAGCATTTTTATCCATAACGCTCAGTTTTTTGTCCCATTCTCTATTACGATGGATTTGTATCTGGTCAGTAATGCCCTCATTAAAATGGGAAACCATTGATCGAGAAAAGGGCTGACGGTAATTCTGCCAGTTTCTTCGATGAATGTTTCTCACTTTAATAAGCTCTAAGATATGGATTGGAAGTTTTTTAAAAATATCTTTTTTTACTCTTTTGGGAATACTTTCATCAACCGAAGAAATTATAGCTTGTGTAAAGTTTTGTACAATAAGGTCAACACCATCTTTACAAGACACTCTTTCAAGATTTGTAGTACTATTTTGAAGGCTCATTTTAATCTTTGATTTGAATGAATTCCAATTAGCATTCTTCATGTCCAGGAAATATTGAATCTTTCTTTCACCCAACCAAGAAAGGTTACAAAGAACAGGATTATGATCTGAACTGAGAGCACTTAACGAAACGGGTTCTGTTATAAGACCAGGGACATTTGACACAAACAAGTCAAGGACAGAGGGGATGCCACGAGAACTTGCGGGAAAATAAGTTGGACAAGGTGGATAAAAAATATTAATTGGTAGTGCCAATGGAAGGGCAGCCAATATATTGCCCCAAGCATTTGCTCTTACACACCCCCAATCTCTATGCCGGCAGTTAAAATCACCACCTAATAGAAATTCACCAATCATTGTGAATAACTTTTTTAAATCTTGCTTGAGCCATTTTCTTTTAATATCCGACGAAGATCCACCAGGGAAATAAACAGAATAGATTTTTACTGTCTTATGGTTTCTTAACTTAATCATTACACCTACATTCTCCACAAGCCTACTTGGAATTACAGGTAAAAGCGAATGTTGAATTGACTTCCTGATAAGAATCGCCACTCCCCCACCCCTTTGGTCTACTCTATCAATGCGATATCAGTTAAAGTCAGATGATGGGAGTCTTATATCAAAATTAAGCCAAGTTTCTGTTACTAGAGCAACATCAACTTTATAGCTATTTAAAAAGTTTAAAAAGTCATGAAATTTATTACGTATGCCTTTAGCATTCCAAGTAATTATTTTTATATGTGTATCTGCCATTTTACTTAACATTATTGGTGTATAAAAGCTTAGTGGCTAAATGCGCGATCACATTAAATTGTTCTATTTTCGTTTTACAAACTGATAAATTTGAGATCATTTCCATGCACAAGGAATTTAGTTCCTCGATTGTGAAGAGTGGTGAATCGTTGTTGGGTAAATTATTGTTATTGTTTGATGAAGAAGCGCCGCGTGAGTCATTTTCCCATGCATTAATTGTTGGTGGTAAACTTTGAATTCGCGGGCTTGAATTTGGAAAGCTTTTGCTCGGAGCATTGGTCAGTCCCAGTCGTCGCTGTGGCTGTGGAAGCGTAGTAAAATCACTCATAGAGGCAAACGAAATCGGTTTTTGGCATGCTTGATGATTAGAAATTTGAGTTGATGCAGCGAAATGAGTTCTTGGATGGATCTTGGATCTTCCAGATGATCTTTCTTTTATTTCTAAGTATTTAGATCTACTGGTGCATGTGACGTCAGTAGCTTTGTGATTGCCGTTGCAGTTGGCACATTTATTTACCGAAGCGTTATTACATTCGCTTGTTTTGTGTGAACCAGCGCAAGTAGCACAATATGTTTTTATGTGATAATTTCTCTCACCATGTCCAAACATTTGACAATTAAAGCATTGTGTCACCTTACCTTTGATTTTCCTTTGGAAGTGCCAATTCACTTGGGTATGAAAAATTGAGCGATAATTTTTTTTAAGTTCACTTAATTTAATTGTTCCATTTTCAAAGTGAATGAGATAAAGAAAATCAGTAAATTGATGATATTTTTTTTCAATTTTTTTAACATCAGAACATTTTAAGCCAAGCGAAATGAGTTCAGCTTTGAGTTCATTAGTTTTTATATCATCCAGTCCATACAAAATAACTTTGAAAGTTTTAGCACTTTTAATATCATGAGAAAAATATTGACAGTTATCCTCTTTTAGTTTTTCTAACACAATATTAAATAATTCAATAGTTCCGAACATTATTTTTATACCAATTGTTAATTTTTTTATTGAATAACTGGATATTTTAAGCTTTTTCATGAGGCTATGCACATATTCTGGTGATTTTTGCAGCACTTTGATTGGTGGCACATACACTTTTTTGATTATTGGCGAATCAGTTTCGTCCATTTCAGAATTATCTGTATCTGGATGGCATTGTAGGGGAGTGAATTTATTACAGTAGGGGTTTTTACCAAGCCCACTTGTTGGATGCATAGTGGAACGAAGTTTTTTATCCGAGGACAAGCAATTGTCCCCGGTATCAGGCGATCTATCGCGTTTGGGAATGATTGTAATGAGAACTCGCGACCGAGATGAACACGTCAAACGCAGTCGAAAGCTCCGGGTGAACTGAAAGCAATTAAGTAATTGCTCAATTCTTTGTCGTTGCATTTATTTGCAGAACAAGTAAATGATTAATGAATATTGCGAATGGCTTATGACAGGCGAATAACCTCCGAATAGGTTGCACGTTCCAGGCGAGGAAAATGCATCATCTGCATTAACTTACCAATAATTGGGTATAAAAAGAGGTGTGCAAATGAGTTGCGGCGCAGTGTAAAGTAAAAACAAGAAGGCTGCGGCCATTGCAATTGTGCAATTTCTTGTTTAAAAAAACGTCAAAGTGTTTAAGGGATGGACATTCCCAGTGTGTTTCAACAATAAAGTTTAAAATTAAGAAACAATAAAGTTTAAAGTTAAGAAACAATAAAGTTAAAAGTTAAGAAACAATAAAGTTTAAAGTTAAGAAACAATAAAGTTTAAAGTAAAAACCGATAAAGTCTCGTATCAACTAAAAGGTAAAAACCAAGAGGAGGAGAAGACTTTACTTGCCAAACCAACAGGAGGAGAAGACCAGGCGAGTAAGTAATTCCAAATTGAACTAAATTCAACACAGACTTGATAACCAATTAATAAATGTTAGCATCTGGGGTTACGCTCAGGTATTACATTTTGGCACCCAACGTAGGGCCTAATAAAGTATAAATAATTTAACCCAAAAGAAAATCTAAATCAAACAAATCTTACGATAACTTAAACAAATTAAATGATAATATCAGAGGTCAAACATTGATGTCACATTTTGGCGCCCGAACAGGGACAATAATAAAATGTTAATAAATAATACAATATCTTGGCCATTTAGCTGCCCGATAACAAAATATTAAATGTCAACATTTTGCACTTTGATGTTACATATCTAAGGATAGTATGGACAGGGTTAGTTCGAATGTTCTCTATCTACTTGGGTAGCGCTTTTTAGAGCACTACACGCATACCCTGATGACCCAAGGACATCGCATTGGATATCTCCAAGGCTGGCACGGGATATTGCTGAGCAAGCTTCTTTCATATGGACCCTCCCAGCAGTTTTGCGACTGGGCGAAGAGTTTTCTCGAAAATCGATCAATCGGGTTTGTTGTGGAGGCAAGTCTTAGCATCTGTATTCTGTTAATTCCGGGATGCCTCAAGGTTGTTTTTTGGCTCCAAACTTTTTCTCACTTCGCATAATTTTGGAGTCAACAGGTACAAAGTGTTCAGTTTTGCGGATGATAGTACGCTTGTTACCTCTTTTTAGAGTGATCGACCGATAGGTGGATCAACGTAGCACCAGTTGATATGTAGCCAGATCGACTCTCTGAATCGGGATATGGTTAAGATCTCGCAGTGGGAACGGGCCAATCTCATCGACTTCAATGTAACGAAGACAAAATATACCACACTCACAAGAAAAGTGGATCATCGGTTCCACAGCTGATGATGAATGGGCAGGCCATTGAATCTAGGGGAAGCATAAATTTGCTTGGCGTCGCGGTCTGTAGTATCGTGGCATAAAGACGTGTCGACTATCTTCAGGTCCGTCTCAGCAAAACGGAGGTATCCTTTTAGAGCCAAGGAATATTTTACTCCGGCTCAACTTCTTCTCCTATATGAATCCCAAACTAGACCCGCGCTCGAATATTTGTCTTGTGTTTGGAGTTCTGCTCCTAAGCATACCCTCGGCTTATTTGATAACATACAGACACAACTGATCCACCTGATCGGGGACACGGCGCTTACGTCCGGACAGTAGTTGTTATCACATCGATGACGAGTAGCCTTCGTTGTTTACAAATATTATCACGGGGACTGTTCTTTGAAGATTCGCGCACTTCGGTTTATCTGCGCTCCACAGACATCGTGGTTCATCTCCCGACCACGCAAACATCTCAGCATCAGAACTCGTTCCGTTAGAGAGCGGGAAAGCTGTGGAATTCCCTCCACGCGCGAGTATTTCCGAACCATTGCAACCTGCAACTGTTCAAGAAGAACTGCACTACTTATATTTTGGGGCGGTGACACGGTGTTATAGATTCGCCTCTCCTGAGATAAATATAACAAGAAAAAAACCCTTGGGAGACTCGTGAGATACCCTTGGGACATCCTTGAAAAATCTTTGAGACACATTTGAAATATACTACTACTTCGGGACACATTTGGGATATACTACGGACTACGTGTAAAATATTGTGAGACATGTGGGGCAAAGAGAAAGAACTCCCGTCAAGTAGGGGAAACATTACGTAAGGTTTACCGTAACGATGCTATACAAGAACGTCAGTGGCAAAACTGGTTCAAGAAGGATGGCAAACGGTCATGGAATGGAATGAAAAATATATTTTTGACTGATATTTATCCTTTATATAAACAAATGATTTTGAAAAACAAAACACGCAATGACGTTTTACTCAACCCAATGCATCGACAATCAACCTCCACGTTTCTACTCGTAATTTATAATACCAGGTCGGGTGCTTTAAACAGCTTAGCGTCTCGAATCCTCTCTATATAGTATGAAAAGAGATACAATTTCAGTAGACTCCCACCTCCAGATTGTCCTGGTTTTACTAGTCAAATCTTCTAGGTAATCATGAAATTCTTATAATAATTGTTTCTCAATGTGTAATTTTACAAATATATAAACAAGTTTAATTGCCACCGCGCTTGTGGAAACATTCCTCATTAGCAATAGAGGGTAAACTTGATTGAAAAATTTACATGCAAGACATTGTACCGCTTACTTGGCAACATCTGTGAATAGGTAAATCTTCGGAGAATCAATTTCTGAATTTTGTTTGAAGGAGCAAAATAGACGATTTCATTTCCTATCTTCTCGAGACCTAGACATTTGTATTCCGAAAGTAATTTTAAGAAAATCCATACAAATTATACATATCCTAAGAATTTCGCACGCTCCTGAATCAGAATGCCAAAATAGGTTTAGGAAGTTCGACGTAGATTCCTAACAGACCCTTTTAGCGTCACTAACACACGGACCCAATACACAACCTCCCCTAAGCAAATATAAAATAAATACACAAATTCCTCTTTTGTGGTATGTCTTTATTTACAATCAAAGAACCTAAATACGACAAGCTGCTACATTTTAGACGAACTAATATTTCTGACACGCACCAGTTCCAAACTTTGCGCAAATTTACAAACCCCTGACCACGTTCAGGTCAGTTCCTTCCTCATATTCTTCAACTAGGATCTATATCACGAATTTCATAACATTAGACAATCATAGGAATTAATTTAAAGCAACCCAAGACAGAAAGTTCGAAAATTCCAACAACGTTTCTCAGAAATGAGGGCGACCGGTCACCGAGAAAATACCGATTTAGGTTTCTTCTTGCGAAAAAATAAATTATCTGCCAGAGAAAAGGCCGCCCAGTCATTAATGTTCATGAAATTTCAATAGATTATCCTGACGGCATTGCCGACATCTTACTGAACTTAATCTCATAAAGTTCCAAGCCCCACTGAAAAGTCGCAAACAAAATATGCGAAATGGAAGCTGCCAAGAGGTACGACATTACACACCCATCAAATCAGACGGCGCCGTAAAACGTGAAACAATATCCAGTGGAACACTAACTTGTAACCTTTCGACTGAAACTTCAACTTCCGATAGAACATCAAGTCCAAAATGAAGGTGGAATTTATTGGCACGCTGGCACACATCGCAATATCATGGCGACGAATTGTACAAGATTGGAATGTTTACCCTCAACAGTGTTCCCTTCTTTGATTTACTTACTGGTATTCATTGGTGCGACCTACGTTTCGTGGCACAGCTAAGTATACTAGATTAATGCCACTCATACCCAAAACATCGAACAGTACTACACTGAATTGTGCCTCTGAAATTTCACCCCCACACACAGTTCAGAAGAATTGATTTGGTTTAGCCTACACGGCTCATGTCCTTGATTCAACCCGACAGGATAATATTGTCACGGTAGCCAAAGCGGCACGACAAGCCTCCTTTCTCGCAGACAAATCGTAGTCCTGAATTTCATTATTTATTTTTTCCTTAATTTTCGTCCTCTCGTGTCCTTGCTTCACCTTGGCCGCGTTTACGTGGTACCTCTTCTCACACTTCGATTGTGACAGTGACGGTCGGTTGTTTTCATTTTGAGCGCAGGGATCCAGTGAACAATTTGATGTTAAGAGTATGCCGGGTCCGTCTCATGCCACTTGGTTATATTGTCTCGCCTCAAAAACCGCCTCGGGTTACTAATTTAGGAATCGTTGGCATGGTAACAACAGTTGACGATTTGTTTATATGCTTCTGACTTGTTGAGATATTTAACTTCGGGGATCAAAACTTGAACCTGATGTAAGAAACGCCTTGTATCAACAGAAGCAGCGAAAACGCAAAAACAAACATTTTATTATAAGGACAACGTCTGATAATGACATTGTACCATCTAGAGACGAGACGATATACTGAATGGAGTTGTGGAAATGGTATTTGTATTAAAATGGCATGAAACGCTCTTTATCTCTGTGAAATGTCGTGAATAGTTTTATTTTATTGGGGCAAACCACGGGGGTTTGGTAAAAGCCACCCAAACCGTTTTGTACTTTGCATGCACTGCGAAGATCAGGAAGAGGATGCAAAGCATGCCATTTTTGCATTCAGTCGTTAAGCACAATAGAGAGACAGATTTCCGGGAACAAGACATCTCATAAATTACATGATACGGTCAGAGGAGTGTTGGAAACCCACAATTTAGTAACTCTAGTGTACAGTAAGTTAAGCAAATTCAAAAGGGCAAGATAAAAAAGACTAGGAAACCAGCCTAAAAGGCTTATCGCACACGTGAAGGAAAGACCAAAGTAGTTCCACGGGAAGAGTAGCAGGAGACTTAAGATGTAGACACAGGGTATCCCATTGCGACTTGTACATGCCTTAAAAAAATAAACAAAAATCTAACCCGGACCCTTTTTTTTTTGCTGATAGAATATTAGACTTGCTCTCCATGTTTCCTGGTCAAGAAGCTTTGAATGGAGTGTTTTGAACATGAATACACATATCGACTACTGCTTTCTTTGTTGTAAAATTTAATGATTGAAAAGTAATATCGTAATATCGGCGTAAGGCAAAGCTCCATGACGCTCTGTTGTATGTTGCAACTAGTAGATGATACACTCCCTCTCTCCGGCCCCACACAACACATTCCATTCCAGAGAGGAATTTTGCTGATCCGAATTGGAGTTGTAAGTTTGCAACCCGCGATTGGACTGACATAGTCAGATGATGAGGGTAAAATGATGCCCTGGTTCTGCTATTCCGCTACTTGATTGCTGACTATGTGCCTTTCGTTGGGCCCAAGCCGCCTTGCCTATTGATATACTGGTTCGTTGTTTTTTGATATGAGTCTCATACTCACTGTCATCTCCAATGTCTTGTTGGGCCTGTAATTTTCTATGCACATCATTATTCTTTTCCTCGTATGCTCGTCTTCGATGTGAGAAAGATCAGTCTTAACACGATTAACTTCTTCGAGCATGCTGATCTCCGGTAATTCTTCAGCATCGTCATCAGGATTAATGTAAATTGGACCCTTCCTTGCGTGGAAGTTTCTTGGTCCCAAGAAGTCAGTTCCGATCAATAATTTTTGCTGAGAAATAGTATCTCAAACAACACGTATGAGAGTCAGGAAACAGTGCCCATCTATCGTAGCTTCCGCTTCGAATTCTCCTAGCGCTTCATAAGCAGGTGATACTATTCCTGGGAACTGTACTTCAGTCAGCTCAAGTGGTGGGGGTCTAATTCTGTCGTACTCGTCTCTGCGGATGATAGTCAGATCGCTCCCGGTGTCGATAAGTGCGTCGATATTCTTACCATGAATCGATACCATTTTCATATGCTTCTTCCGTGGCATCCGTGTTACAGTGCATGTTTCCCCGCAATTGAGGGAGCTTTTACGAGATGTCCTTTCTTTGTTGCCTGTGGCTTTGTTCTTCTCGCCTCTTGAATTTTTTTTACACTAACCCGCACAGAAAAGGGGATTTTGAAGTACCCTTCAATGTCAGAGCACAGTGCGAGCGGATGGATAGGAAGCGGATAAGGAAAGGAGGTGTCGATGTATATTGGTCTTGAATCCCTAGGCATCACAACGACGAGGAAACACCTGAACCGGTAGAGCATTCCACATTCGTGTAGTCCGGCTAAAGAATGACTCTATATGTTTATTTGTGCGCCTGAAGTTGACTTTCAGCGTGAACTGATGAGCATTCTCAGATTGGTGGATATCGCGGGAAAATGTCTAAAGAGGCGAAACACGTTCAGCAAGTTCAGTTGAGCAACGACCGTGGTTATACCTATAGAAAAGAGATAGGCACGATACGTTGGGCCTATGTTCTAACGACGGAATTGATCCACTCACAGCTGGGTCCCCTGGCAAAGGATTTCGTGACACCGGAGGTTGATGATTGATGATGTGGAGGGTACTGTACCTGTTAACACCCATCCCAATTGAGCAGCCTGTGCGATGAGGCCGGAGTGCTCGTTTTTTCCTCAACCCTTCGAGGATAAAGGCAGGGTAGATGTTGAAAACCCATTCTAAGCCACACGTACCCACAGCCGTCAACCCCATTACTAATGTAAGGAACCCACGCGTATCGCCGTTTATCTCCTCCATTGACTAGAAATACGCTGTCCAACAAACGTACAACCGTTGTACGATTTACAAACCACTAAGCATGCACATTCCCAATCGCTAGGGCTGTTGTGCATAATCCTCGTCCTCATCGATTATATGCAATTTCATCAATAAATACGGTCCAAGTCTGAAGGTATTGCACAAATTCGGCAGCAGAATGCGAGTCATCTGCAGATGCTACGATCTTGGTCCGCACCCTTAATATAAACATACCGCATCACAGCGGAGTGGATCCCCTGCCATGAATCCAAGAACATGATTCTGAGTTGCGTCGTATCTCGTTTGGATTCTTGCTACGCTGTCGCGTGTATGTGTGCTTTATATGTGAGTCTACAGACTATTATCAGTGTAACAGTTTTAGCAGTCGTGTCCATCGAATCCAAGAAGACAGAGTGCGTGAGATCCGAGATCGCACGTATGATTTTGGAGAGATATATCAGACCGCACGAATGATTTTAGAGAGACATATCAGACGGGCCATTGCTTCGATAGGAGTAACAGAATACATGTTAAGTTCCAAACAAGCACAGTCCGCAGCAATTGATATTCTATGAGACATAAAGCAGCAGTTGCTACGCGTCGTGGCTCAGACTGCTGTCCACTCGCTCGTATCGACCGTGCGAATCCCGACTCTTGGTTGACACTCTACTCCCCGGTGTACACTCTCGTAGGGTAAGAACTCGACTGCCTCTGGGTTGAAGGGCGATGTGCGCTCAGTGGTGGTTGTTACTCGACTGACTGGTTAAAGGCAAGAAAAAGTTCATCGCGTCGTGGGAGTGGAGTCATAGCTAAATAATCTCACTGCCACTTACTAGGAACTTGAAAGGGGTTGCTATGCTTGCATAGGGAATTCAGTTCAAGCGAATTACTGCCGTATAGGCTGAGTTAGATCCCTCTGTCGCTATGTGTACTGAGAAATCGGTTTTGGAAACACGTCCAAGTATGGGCATGAGTTGTCGGTTAGACAAGGGAATATGGGCCTTGGTCGTTGCGATGGTTTTTTCGCGGAAATGCAACGCATCGTGCTAGTAGCTTACCAGTAAGAAGAATTGGTATTAGGTAGGATGGGAGCCGAAATGATTTTCGGGAGAACTGAATGTCGCTTGGTTACAAGCGAGAAGTATAGTTTAAGCAAGAAGTGAGCCGGAATGATTTTCGGGGGAAATTAGAGCTGCTTGGTTGCAAGTAAGAAATATAATTTAAGTAGGAAATTAACCGAAGTAGTTTTTGGGAAAAATTATATGCGGTTGATGTAGTTGGGGGAGATGATTAGTATTCCGTTGTAAATTTGAATTTGCATTTTATTACAGCTTGGGAAATGGATTCTTGGTAAGTTTGGCGATGTGTGCAATTGCAGATTTGGGGACGGATCCTTTTGCATATTGGGAGGTGTGCTATTGCCGGTTTGGGTTATGGTGACGCGCTGTTGGCGGTCGAAATTGGTTGGAATTGTGTGTTGGTTCTCCATGTGGTATAGAGAATCCGCACACATCCATTACAGGCAGATGGGGCCAGGAGATGCTACCGATCATCAAAAAGTAGACAATTTGAACACATCCCAACCTAATCCATCGGATTCCAGGACGAGCTCAGGAAATTTACTTAGCAAGTCAACGGTGCAATAGATTAACATAAGGATGCTAAGCTCCAGCAACCGGTGGGAACTCATCAGTGAGTAGCTCGACAACATCATGTAGAAGCTCCACAGCCTACAAGACCTGCAATTGCCTTAGAGGCCGAATACTTCAACCTGGCATTGAACAAAGTATTTATTGCGAAATTTAGTTCGGAGTATTACAGACGATACCTAAGGAAACAAATGAGAGTGAAATGCAGTTCAAGGTTAGTGTAGCGTCCTACGAACGCACAATTCCGCCCAGGTAAGGTTCCAAACCTTCAAGGAACTTACTTACCTTATCCAGTACACGTGCCCACAGACACGTGTCCCCAAAGCTCTTAATCAGGCCTGTAACAGGGGCATAGGAAGCTAAAACAATGTTGAACCCGACATCAAAAAAACAAGGAACTTAACGTTCAAAAACTTTCAGCATCGAGTCAACGCATCCATCCATAGTATGCAAAAACAATTCCAGATTACAGGCCATAAATCTTCCATCCAAAGCATCTGCACGATGTTTACCAGGAATTACATTTTTGGTAGATAAATAACAACGGATGCATACGCTGGCAGCTAAACGCAAGAAAGCATATCGCCTATCCGCGGCCAAAATTGTAAACAACCGTAATTATCGCAACAAGATAATTCGGAAGATTTACAAGTCCAACGCCAACAAAGGAAATACTCCGGTCCCACGATTCCTTTCTAAAAATTTCACACCCATTAGAAGGATCGAATGGAATTCGGTTGTGTTTACAAAGGCAAACAACCACGGGCTGTACGCCCGAACAATCATCTCCGTTGTGCGCGCCAGATGTTTTATGCAAATAGAGGCGGCACACAATCGACAGGCGGCGATCCGAACTTCGATCACCACCACGGATGGTGATGATGATATAAGGATGTATGCGTCGAGGGACTTTCTCCTTTTCAGGCACCTAAATTTCCCATGGGCATTAATAACATGCCGCTAACAGATACTGTGGAAAATTCTGTTAGCGGATGAAATGAAAGATTTCTTCTGGAGACGTAGATACGATCTGTATCAGGTTTTGGGTTTCGGATGGAGATGTTCAGTTAGATTTCGATCGGCAGAGGACTAGGAGGGTAGTTTCGAGTTTTTTGAAGATCAGAGTAGGAATTTTCGAAGAAAAAAAAGTAAAGTGACGTCGAGTGTGATCGCACGTGCGGTGTAGTGAAGCGTTAAAATAAAAAAGAGAACAAATATAAAACAAAACATTCCCGGAGTTTTATTTGACATTGTTTTCGCTCCGTTCGTTTGTTTCGTTGTTTTGGGAGTAGTGTTCGGCGGAACACCCCAGTATCATCTAGAATACGTAATAAGCTTCCGCCAAATTAGTTTTAGTCTGTAGGCACAGCGGTTGAGGAAGGATCTAGTAATAAAAAAATCCATAATGAAAACTACGTTGGTAAACAAATTAATGAAACAGCTGCATAAAGGAAGCAAAGATTATGTATTACACCGCTTAGTATTGTAATTATGTAAATTAAAAAACATTTAACACAGAAGGGGAAAAATATGTTTTAAAAATGCTAAATTGCTCAATGTTGTCTTCTTCTGTTTTGTACAACCTTTCTCCAGTACCTGTCAACATCAGGCACACCTTTTTTTGAATTTGGGAACATACGCGTATAAATCAGCGGAAATGAAATTTGACAAATGGGAAGGATGTTCCACAAAGTTTAACATCAAATACCTTACGTTTCTCATTGCCAAATGTCTTGCCAACAAATGCATTATCCTTTCTTAGTAAATCAGTTCTACCTTTTCTTTATACTTAAGGATATATGCATACTATTCTTAATTACTCGTTGAACATTACATTCAACATATAAGCTGTCGTTGTCAAACAACTGACGCTCAAATCCTTACAATTTATTTATTAATAACCAAAAGTGATGTGCAAAAATTGATTTAGATACATGGTACGCTATACACACGTAGTTTGTCGCACCTTGTACTACAAGCGTGTTATTTATGAAAAGTCGTCCTTTAATTAGAACTGAAGTTTGCGCGTTATAGCCGAGGCAACCACAACAGATGTCCATGCTCGTTATATTACACCGATCCACACTATACACTACATAATCCAACAAAGGCCGTTAACCATGCTGCCGATACCTAGATGAGTTTTTCATATGCCAAATATTTTTGAACCACCTTTCCACAGTTTTTCATAATTGACTGTGGTTGGGAAACGACTTTGACCAGATTGTGACACAACATAGCAAACATTAAATTTATTTGACACTCTGCCAACCGAATACTTAATTAAAGTTCGTGTAGATTGCGTTAGGTATTAGTATAACAGGATAATGACGTCCATGGTGTAAAGCAGGCGAATTGATGGTTGAACAAGGAGACCGCACTTTAAACTGCCATACTCAATTATTATGAACGAAGTTGACTACTATTAACTTTCGTGGTTTCTTCACAATTAGTGGTCTCCTTCGTGATTCGGAAAATTTGTCTGCAATTTTGACAATCGTCTAGATTTGAAAAGTATCCAAGTTGTGATCTGTTCGGTTTAAGGCTTGTCATTCTACAATATAGATTTTTGACCACCGAACAACGTCTTAGAATTGTTAATTGCGATTATTATTAGTTTTGATACCCAAATTATTTTTTTGTTGCTGCAAAAATGGCGGTTCTGCAGTAGCCACGTTTTGCGGTATATTAGCAGATTATGGTCGACCTAATAGTCAACACGGTAAAAAATTCGAAGAGATTATATGACGTTTTGTATCAGTTAAGATTTATGTATCATTCCTGGTGTTCAGTGCAAACATGATTGAGGATCCAAAATTATCGTATCCTTGGCTTTCCCCCACCCTGGACTTAAGGAATATTGTGGCCTATTTTGTATCTGGACCTGCAGCTTCATTGTAAACAATTTTTAATTTTCCCGCAGGAAAGGCAGCCTCCCGATAATGAAACGCACCGCACTCATACCGATACCACGCTCACAGAAAACCAGTGGATTTTATTGGGCAATAAAGACTTAAATAATGTAGAAATCTCCCAAAAATGATACTCAAGAGCAACTGTAGCCCCAAAGTATCTTTTTAATACTCCCTTCCGAGCTAAATTTCTGAATCAGCCTCAGATGCTCCGAAACGCTTTTGAACGTTTGATGTGTCTATATAGTAGCATTGTAGCAACAATAAAAGACGATAGTCAGGACTTATAATTATCGAGAAAAGTAAACGCGTATGAAAAATTAAACTTTGAAAGGATAATTTATGCTCCTGAGGTAACAGAGTAAAGGTACAAAAATCAACGAGATCCTTTTTTAAATTTTTCATTCTACGTGAACTGGATTGTAGGAAGGCAACCGGCCCGGACGGAATACCAGCAATAGTCCTTAAGAACTGTGCTCCAGAACTATTGCCGGTTCTTGGCAGACCCTTCCGCTTATCTTATGCACGGAGGACCTTTCCTACCTGCTGGAAAATCGCTCGAGTTCAGCCAATCCCAAAGACGGGAAAAAATGTGTCTCCCACAAAATTACCGTCCGATAGCATTACTGTCTATTTTATCTAAGGTGATGGAAAAAGTCATCAACTTCTAAATGACCGTGAATACGGATTCCGTAACAGGCGCTCCTCGGAAGACCCTTTGACACTTATAACTGATATATGGACATCTGCGATTGAACGGCATGGTGAGTCAAGGGCGGTCGCATTGGATATCTCCAAGGCTTTTGACCGCGTCTGGCACGGGGCATTGCTTAGCAAACTCCGTTTATATGGACTTTCTCGACAGCGTTGCGACTGGACGAAGAGCTTCCTTGAGAATCGATCGATCCGGGTTGTTGTGACCGGTGAGTGTTCGGATCCGTATCCTGTTAATTCGGGGGTGCCCCAACGTTATATTTTGATTCCAACCTTATTTTTACTTCACATAAATGATTTGTTGAAGACAACGGATGATAGTAGGCTTTTGGCGGAAAGGTATTTAACGGATAGGACTTTGACGAATGTTTGCCTATTAGTATGGAATGTCAATGGCTACTTACGTTAGAGTGCTCCGCCGAACACTGTTCACAGCGACACACGAAAACTTAGTTCAGCACACAAATTAAACTCCGAGAAATGTTTTGTTTTGTTTTAATAAGTTTGATGTTTATTTGAAGTTTTGTTAACGCTTTGATTTTCTTTGTTTTTGTTTTGATTTTGAAGCGCTTCGCTACACCGCACGTACGCTCAACACTCGGCGTTACTTTCACTTTCCTACCTCGAAACGCACTCTCTGGTCCTTTGACTCTCAAAATTATACTCCTCGTCGCGCTGCCGATCAAAATCTGACTGACTATCTCCACCCAAAAACCAAAACCTGATACAGGTCGTATCTACATCTCTAGAAGAAATCTTTCATTTCATCCGCTAACAGAATTTTCCACAGTATCTGTTAGCGGCATGTTATTAATGCCCATGGGTAATTTAGGTGCCTGAAAAGAAGAAAGTCCATCGACGCATACATTCTTATATCATTATCACCATCCGTGGTGGTGATCGAAGTTCGGATCGCCGGTTGTCGATTGTGTGCCGCTTCTATTTGCATAGCACATCTGGCGCGCGGCCGAAAGATATTCAGCAATTTGCATGGATGCATGGTTCATGGGTTTTGTTCGACTTTTGTCAGTACACCCGAAATCCATTAGATCTTTCTAATGGGTGTGAAATACAAACAGACACCGTGGGTTCGGAGTAGTTCCCTTGTAGGTTTTCAACCTCATACAATTTGAATTATCTCGTTGAGATAATTACGGTTGCCGTTTCTTTTGTTGGGTGATAGACTTGGTGGTCTTTGTGGTAGACCACCCGCACGTGCGTCCGTTATTCGGAGAATTTGCTGGTGATGGCGAATCCTTGTAACATCGTGTAGATGTTCAGGATTTTCGATTGTGCAGTGTTGGAGTGCGACGCATTTCGATCTTTATGGAAAAGATGAATGAATGCTTTTACCTTTGTTTCAGGTATGCTACACTCGGCTTGTTGCTTGATATTGAAAGCTTTGGGACGTTCAGTTCCTTGCCTTTTTTAGTGTCGGGCTCAACGTTGGCTACATGTTTCGGTGCCCTAAGGTGGGATTTGGGACACGCCTCTGTGGGCGCGTGCAACGTTCTCAGGTAAGTAAGTTCTTTGAAGGTAGGAACCTTACCTGCGCGGAATTGTGCGTTCGTAGAACGCTACAGGCTTGTTTCCTCCTTTTCGAGTGTTCGGACGATTGGTGTATCTGCGTCGCATCTGCTGAGTTGTAGACAGATTGACACTCTGAATTATGATCTAGATAGGGTCTTGCAGTAGGGAAGGGCCAATCTCGTCGACTTTAATTCAGCAAAGACACATTATACAACATTCACAAAGAAAACTGGATCATCGGTTCCACAGCTGATGATGAATGACCGGGCCCTCGAGGCTGGGGAAAGCTTGAAATTGCTCGGCGTCGCGGTCTGTGCGAATTTATCATGGCATAAACACGTGTCGAGCATCGCCAGATCAGCCTCGGGAAAACTGAGCTATCTTTTTAGAGCCAAGCAATTTTTTACTCCGGCTCAACTTCTTCTCCTATATAAATCGCAAATTAGACCCGCGCTCGAATATTGCTCTCATGTTATGTATTGCTCGCCTCCTAAACATACCCTCGACCTACTTGAGAGCATACAGAGACGAGCGATCCAGCTGATCGGGGACTTGGCGCTGACGTCGGGACTGCAGTCGTTATCACATCGAAGGCGCGTAGCCGACCCCTGTCTGTTTTACAGATATTATCACGGGTACTGTTCTTCGGAGATTCGTGGTATTGTTCGACGCAATTCGGTTTATATGCGCTCCACAAGACAATCCGACGGATCGCACCCGTTTGTGGTTCATCTCCCGACGGCGCGAACATCCCTGCATCAGAACTCGTTCCGTTAGAGCGGGGAAGCTGTGGAGCTCCCGTCCCACGCGAGTGTTCCCGGAGCGTTACAACCTGCAACTGATCAAAAAGAACTGCAACAGTTATTTGATGGCATCTCGGGGCGCCCACCCTGCGCTATAGGTTCGCCTCTCCCGAGAGAAGTCTAATAAAAAACAACCCAAAAAGTATTGAGATTTAAGAAAACAATTAAGTCCAAACCTTGCTTTGACGATGAGTGCCATTACTCATAGCCTTATAGGAAACAGAGACTAGGAATATGGTAACTCATACAACACTAATCATTTACCGATACCCTAAAGACGAATCATTCAAACGCCTATCATTCACTGATACGGTAAAAGATGAATCACTCAGACACTTATCATTTACTGATACCCTAACGATGAATCACCCAATCACTCACAAGATAAGACTAATCATCAGTTACAGAACAAAGCACACAGCCAGAAGATAGCTTCATCCACACAGCAGCAGAGGAATATAAAAGCAACTTCACAACCTATAGTGAGCAGATAGAATTTCACCGGAGTTCGCAGCAGAACCATCGAATGAAAATCTCAATTAAATAAAATATATTTTTTTCTTTAAATACAAGCAAGATTACTTACCTCGGGGGAAGATAGATCAACGTAAACGTCTCAAAGTGATCCACTTAGAAAGATATGATGAAGTCAACGCAGAAAGAAACGCAACGATTCGGAAAGCGACAACGAGACTTTTCAAACACTTAAAACACGAATGGGAAAAGACTCGGATCGAAAAAAACCTAGCAAATGCGAGAGCAAAGAACATCAGAGGTATGATTGTTGGCATAAATTCAATTGGAAAAGGCTACATAGGGAGAGCCCGGTTATCTGGTCACACAAACAAGCAACATCGTGACAAGATGGAAGCAGTACTTTGAAAACCTGCTCAATGTGCGCACTCATCAACCACAAATAAACGCACCAGACGTACATACAGATAAAAGTCAGATCCCAGAGCCCTCTTTCGACGAAGTTGTAGACGCAATAAACCGATCGAAAAACAACAAGGCTGCCGTGGTCAACTGCATACCGGCAGAGCTTATGAAGCATGGACGAGAAACAACCGCTCCAAAGATCCACCAACTGATTAAAACAATGTGGGATAAGGCAGTCACTCCAAAAGAATGGAACAACTCTATAGTCGTCCCCATTTTCAAAAAAGGCGACATATCTGACTGCCAAAACCTCAGAGGAATATCATTGCTCCCAACCACATACAAAATACTAACAAATGTCATACTGGCGAGAATCACATCGTACGCAGAAGAAATACTGGGAGGGCAACTGCTGGAAAAGAAGTGGGAATACGGAGAGACTTCAAAAAAGCCTACGACTCAGTCGCAAGGCAAAGACTTTACCATATTGCGGTTGCGCTGGGAAACCCGAAAAAATATGCCGCCCTCATTCAAATCTTCACGAACGAAAACGAAGGACGAATTAGAATAGAAAACCACTTCTCAGAACCATTTGAAATCCGGGACGGACTAAAGCGGAGGGGTGGCCTCTCACCGTGTCTTTTTAACCTTGTGCTCGAGTATGTTATCAGAAAGGTACAAGACGACAACATGGGCGGATCGCCCCTGAACGGCGTCACACAAGTGCTCGCATATGCGAACGACATCGCCGTTCTGGGGGATAATCTAGAAACTGTAAGTAAAAGCAGTGAAATAATCATGCAGCGGCAGAAGAGGTGGGCCTAAAAATAAATGAAGACAAAACAAAATACATTATTACGAGGAAAACAGGTGGACCTCACGGAACACACATAAACGTCAGAGGCAAGACATTTGAAAAAGTTAAAGAGTATAAATATCTAGGAACAATACTGACGGCCAGTAACGAAATGTTGAAGGAAATTAACAAGAGACTACATTCCGGGAACGCTAGTTGGCACGCAGTCGGTAAACTGCTGAAATCCAAACTGCTATCAAGTAATATAAAGCTCCGTGTTTATAGAACCTTAATCGTGCCAATTGTTCTATACGGATGCGAAACATGGGTTCTCACAAAACGGGAAGAAAACAAATTCTGCCTTGTCGAGAATAACATTTATGAAGTATCTTTGGCGGTAAATATGACGAAGAGGGGGACAATGGAGGAAACTCCACAACCACGAACTAGAAGAGCTATATCGCATCATATATATCAAGTCGCCAAGATTAAGACGGGCCGGACATGGACGCGAATGGGCAACGATACGACCTTGCGTAGAATTGTTGAAGGTAGAGCAACGGGAAAAAGGACTGATAGGACAGCCGCGACGGAGATGGGAGGACAATGTTAGGTTTGACCTTGAGGAGATCGGATCAGATGGTCAAGCGTGGAAGGGGACTGCACAGGACAGGGAACGATGGCGGAGCCGAGTCTGTGAGGTCATGAACTTCCGGGTTCCTACGGTCCAATAAATAGTGTTTAAATCCAATCGCCGTGCTTCCTCGCCACGACCGATGGAAGAGCGTGGATGCTAAAAATGAGTTAATGGTCGATTAACCTGATTGAATAGTTAGTTTTTTATTTTCCGATGCGACGCATAAACAACAATATTTAATTTAAATGTAATCAAAACAAAACAGTTTTGTTTAGGTAAAACAATATATAAAGAAACGTTACATAACATAACACGTAACACAAAACGTGCGCACCCTTCTGTGGATTTAATTCTACTACTTCTACGAGAGTACAAACTATCTCTTTTTCATTTTCTCCTTCGAGAAGTTTCTTTCTCATGAACGAAGTCAAACTGCTACCGTTAGCTTGATTATAGGTTTTTCGCTTGTGCGACAATAATATTTTATTTTGTTGGATTTCTTTTCAGAATCGTCACATATGGTATTTACTATACTTACTTGGTGACGATTCTGGGTTCATCATATTAAGGAAACGCTATTGCAGCTGCTATGTACATAGGATAGCGCTTTTTTGGAAAGCGTTTAGGAAAGTGTGATGATGGATGGGATATGTATATTGAGATATGGGGTATATACATTTGGAAAAATGCTCGATTTGATTTCAGAATCGCCACTTTGAGTATTTACTATATTTACTTGGTGACGATTATGGGGTCGTTGTATTGAGCAACCGCTATGTATTATTATATGGGAAATCGTTCGGATTAAATGGGATGAAAATGAGATATGTATTATGTATTATTATATGAGAAATAGTTTGGATTAATTGGGTTTTATGAGAAAACGTATATTATATGGGAAATGTGTATATTATATGAGGATATGGATTTTTGTATATTGTTATTGGGTTATGATGGAATATATATATTATATGGGAAATGTGTATATTATATGGGAGATGGGTTTTGATTACTTGTGTGATGATGGGTTATGTATATTGGGATCGTGGGAGGATGGTAGGGCTTCCGGAGCACTACAATAGTAATAGTTGTAATAGTAGGTATGGATTCACTAACCCGCTTTCTATATGGAAAAACTTGGTGTATTTGGAAGATTATGCTTGCGTTTCCCTCTCCGAATCCACAGAACCACCAAATAGCAGTTGTGGCGTATCTACCATATACACACGCAGCACACAAGCAAATAGTGGAGAAGAACATAAAAAGAAAATCGAATAACCAAAAGCATCAGCCGTATACCAAGCAATAACATGGCAATTCGGCATTAGTTGAATATACTTGAGTTTAGAAATCGAGTTCATACACGCGGCAGTAGCCTGGTGTGTTGAGCATTGGATCTTTTTTTTAAGTGATTCTTGCCATGATAGCGTCGATTCGAATCACGCGTTCTCTCCTGTTGTCGTAAACCCTAATAAGTATTATCCTAATTGTTTCGGATTCGCAACTAAATGCAGCGGGGAGAATCTAGTACGTTCATCGTCTAGTACATAGCTGTTTATTCAGCGGCAATATACCGACCCGCGATCTTTTGTCCAATCGTCAAACAATTACCGGATCTCGCGCATTATCGCCGAAATCGAATTCTTCAGCAGGCATCACGTGCAAACAATAGAATTCGGCTCTGCCGCAGTCATTCCAAAGATACGATATACAATTTTCATTGTATGAAGTATCCCAAAATCCATTAGCACCTAATGAGTTGTAGCGTATTTACTTAGCTGAACCCTCGTGTCAGAACGATGCCCTAGGTCGCTTCTCCCTTTGTTCTTTTCCCCTTGTTTTAGGTTTCGTTTATTCTTTGCCGAAATGCATCGATAAACAATGTGATCTACACGATCACACACACACTCACCACCGGAATTTAGCCAGCAAGATTCTCTTACTGATTACTCACTAAAGAGAGAAATGTTCTCTTTACCCACAAACTCACCATCGAACTGGGAGTTGGATCAAGAGTCGGATTCCAGCCCTCAATTGAGTCTTTTTCCAACCACCGACCGAGTCGGGCGGTTTTTCTTCCGCTCTCCGTGGCGCTGCGGGGATGCGTACTTCAAGTGAATCGTCACACAATCTTCAAAGTGGTCGAGTCTGCGATGCACTGTACTGGCGCCGGTACGGTGTGTACACTCCGATACAATTAGTACACGTTCTTGGGTGTCGGGAATAAGAGTCAAAGTGAATGTTAAAACCATGTTTTTTAAAAGCAAATATAAATATTTTCACGTATAATAAATAGCAACAACCCTTGTAACCGCGATTGTGAAATTAACCTCAAGCAAGGATAAATTAAAACCTGTGTTTAATCTTTTAGTTATGTGAAATAAATTTAAGCAAAGGCGGAATAATAAAATCATTTATAAAGAACTATACCAGTGTGTTTATTGCTGTGCTGCGTTTGCTCAGTATTTTGGAACTTTCTCTTCGGTGAACATTTTGCTGTGGTGTTCGGTGTGTGACCATTGGATGTTTGGTGAACAGTTTTCGGCGGTATTTATGATGAGGAAAGAAGTGAACCTAGTGCCGTACGCCGGCAGACCCTACTTCCTCCGCCACACCTCCCCAAGTTATACCTCAACTGATAAAACGTGACTTCATCGAGTCGTTTTGTCCTTTTATTTGCCCTTGTTAACACAAAAATCATCTGAACAGAAACAGGTGATTACTGCCTCAATTACACCATCGTACCAAGGACAGTGGTTCGCGAGTCTCATCGGTACCATCACGGTGGACGCAGCTTTCATCGCAACGGTTGCATCCATCCCTCTAATGAATACCTGTATAACATGGCAGGCTTAAATAAGAAAAATAGCTTGATAATTAAAAAGTACACGGTTCCACATACCAAGAGCAACGACCAATGAGTACAATTTGATCTCGGGAGCTTTCTATACAAATAATGCATACCTGAAGAATACTCGCCAAAGCGGATTCATTCCGCCAGAAGCATTTGTTCTATTAGACAAAAAAGACCTTATACAAAACTGTTATGGAGTACCTATCATATACCATGTTTTCCGTGGAGCTGGCGACAAAAAAGTACTTCATGATAACGACGTAAAGTCTCTCTCTGTGGAACAGAAAACCAGATCTCGTAATAAAGATCATGGTGGTACACATGTATGTGTGTACATTGGTTCATTCATGGGGCAAAGTCGTGAGAACGAAACTGAAACAAAGAAAGGGCATAATGTGCATCCATGAGATGTGAGTTCGGCTAAGCAAACAAGCCGAATCTAATTGGATGCTAATTGGGTTTGTGTTTGCTTATGTGAGAAGGTCAATGGTAAACGGATCCAGGAATATGTAGGACAAAGGGAATTTATGGTCTGAGAGTCCAACTGAGTAAACAAGTTGCGACTCATTAGATGGTAGATGCATTTTGTTAAAAAAATTAAAAAATTGTATTCAAATAGTACGCACTCAAAGCTAAACTATAACACTCACTCTTCTCATTGCATTCAGGCCCTTAAGGCACACAACTGTCATCCACACCAAGAAACGCCAAACTCACATTTGTTAACTTTCACTTCTTTCTTCTTAGCATCCAGCTTTCGTGCCATTCGGACGTGTTCGATATATTAAATAGTAATCCTAAATTTAAACAGCAATCGCGTTTTATTTTTATTGTTCACTCTGCCTGTTCAATACATTTGGAATACTTAAGTGGTTTGAATTGTTTGCCGTATCGCCAGAATGCCTGAAGGACAGCGTTCTTTTGTCTGTACATGGTACATGCTAGGGTATTAGTTTCAGCGTCTATTGCGCCAATTATATGCAGCTGCGTTGGGTAAAAGGGTCGCCAGCCAATGTGTATGTAGGTAAACTGATTGTACACATGTTGAGGCTGGGAATAGCCAACTCAAGGTTAAAATTCCCTGATTATGCGGTTGCATTATATGTGAACCGATGAGTTTTCTTTCAGGGAATTTATGATATGTTTGGAGAGAATTCTTATAGGGAATTTTTGATTCGAATTAATGAATGAAGGTAAGAATCCTTTTCCAGAAGCTTTTAGCTAAATATATTTGGTCTTTCTTGCGTGAAGCATTTACAGGTGCTTAATGCGATGGCATTAGCAGAAAGTTATGATGGCTGGGTTGTAGTTATGGGAGTTCTTCGGGTAAGTGTACAGTGGGGTTTGGCGGAACCGCCATAAGGTACATTACGTTTTATTCAAAGTATTGTCCATTACTAGACACTACTTTTTCCCAACTTTCTGGCAGCATCCGGATACCACGGCGGAAGAACTCATCATCTTTTGAGGATATCCACGAATCGACTCATTTTTTTGGTCTTCATATCTTGTGCTGCTCGGACAGACCATGTGCCTTGCATCGAAATCAGTGGTAATCAGAAGGGACAATGTCTGGTGAATACGGCGAATGGTGTAGGACTTCCCAATGAAGTGTTTCCAAATAGTTTTTCACCGGCACCATAACATGCGGACGAGCATTATTATGG
This sequence comes from Microdon myrmicae, assembly GCA_963931805.1. Classification (NCBI taxonomy): domain Eukaryota; kingdom Metazoa; phylum Arthropoda; class Insecta; order Diptera; family Syrphidae; genus Microdon; species Microdon myrmicae. The sequence continues at coordinate 98,201,477 of OZ007496.1, forward strand.
AGAAGAATAGTTTTGCCATGTCTGGAGTAGTAACGGGCGCGTTTTATCCTTGGGTGCACGGCTCAAACTCATCAATTGTGTTCGGTAGAGAACTCCAGTGATGGTTTCACTCGGTTTGAGCAATTCATACTACACGACACCAACCTGATCCCACCAAATACACAGCATGAGTTTTTTCCCATGGATATTCGGTTTTGCTGTCGATGTTGAAGCATGGCCAGGTGGTTCCCATGATTATCTCTTGTTTGGGTTATCGTAGTGGATCCACTTTTCATCCCCTATATACGATGCGATGTGACTATACGATGCAAAAACCTCTTCTTCTTTTTTCGCCTGGCAAGCAGCATTTCACTTATGCAAAGTCGGCGTTCAACGTCTCTCCGCTTCAGTTCGTATGGAACCCAATTTCTTTGTTTTTGAATCATCCCCAACGATTTTAAACGATGTAAAATTGCTTGTTCAGTTACATCTAATGTACGTGCAACTTACTTTTGCGTTTGGGATGGATCTTCCTCCAATATTGCTTCCAGTTGTATTCGTACACTTTCGGCCTTCCTTTGGGTCAAGTTTTTGAACATGTTGTGGGAAATGCTCTGAGACATGTTGTGTGATAAGTTATGGGTATGTTCGCGTCATGTTTGGAGTATCGTTAGGATATCTTTGTGACCCTTTGGGACACTTTTATGACACTTGTGAGACATTTTTGAGACACTTTTGGGACTTTTTTAGGACACTTTTAGGACACATTTCGAACACTTTAAAGACACCCCTAGGACAATTTTGGGACAAGGGGCGAAGCCAGTGTTTTCACAAATTTACTTTCCCTGAATTCAACACTGGATAGTGGTCAATGATGGTGGATTTTTAATGTCTGATCCAATCTTCCAATCAGGAATTGTTGCCACAACATCGAGAGTCGTCAGTTAAACCTTCTTATGCACAATCAAATGCATGAGACAACACTATAATCAACTATTGAAGCCGCTTTAAAAAGAAAAAAAGCAAACCCCAACGTGGGGATGTGGGGGATGGTGTTTTATGCCAACGTATGGCACGGATTCACTACGCTCCCTTCGAATTGTGCCACCGGAGGTTATCCACGGTGAATTGTTCCGAAAATAGAAGGTCCGCCACAAATACGAGGGTTGCCTCTTATGTTTCGGGATTTGGCTACCCTAGTATTGCAATCCGGCAATTGACAGCTCTGTCGTAAAGTTGGACATTTTTGAGGTTATACGCACTCAGAACGTTTTGACATACGAGCGCTATTTGTGTTGTTTACAGTAACTTAAAAGATTCATCTCGGCCCAAAAATGGAATTAAATCGTCAACATTTTCGTGCGATTATTTTTTACAATTTTCGGCGTGGATTAACTCAGCAACAGTGCATGGGTGAACTTAATTCAATTTTTGGCGATGAAGCTCCATCAAGCACCAGTGTTTATCGATGGTATGGTGAATTCAATCGTGGTCGTAGTTCACTCCAAGATGAATTTCGTGAAGGTCGTCCAAAATCAGTTGTTGTTCCGAAAACCATTGATGCTGTGCGCAAACTGATATTGGAAGATCGTCATGTGACCTATCGTGAGATTGAGACAACCTTAGGCGTTAGTGGGACCAGCATACATTCAATATTGCATAAACATTTGACTGTCAAAAAAATTTGTTCGCTTTGGATCCCACACAATTTGTCAATCGCCCAAAAAAAGGCTCGTGTCAATTGGTCGAAAGAAATGCTCAAAAAATACGGTCGCGGTGCTTCGAAACACGTCTATGACATCGTGATAGGTGATGAATCGTGGATTTACGCGTATGAGCCCGAAAGTAAACAGCAGTCGACTGTCTGGGTGTTTCAAGATGAGCCAAATCCAACAAAAGTTGTTCGCGCACGAAGCACTTCCAAGCAAATGGTCACCTGTTTTTTCGGAAAAACTGGACATGTCACAACCGTACCACTAGAACAACGCAGAACAGTCAATTCTGAGTGGTACACAACCATTTGTTTGCCAGTTGTCTTCCAAGAAATCAGGAAATCCAACCGCCGAAGACGGATCACTCTTCACCACGACAGTGCGAGCTCTCACACATCGGCTGCGACAACTGCATTTTTGAGCACCCAAAACATCGATTTGATGGGTCATCCGCCGTATAGTCCTGACTTGGCACCGAATGACTTCTTTTTATTCCCGCACGTAAAAAACAAACTGAGAGGTCAACGTTTTTCGACACCTCAAGAAGCGGTTGCTGCATTCAGAATGCATGTGTTGGAGATACCTCAATCAGAGTGGCAAAAGTGCTTCGACAATTGGTTCAAACGCATGCAAAAGTGTATAGATCTTCATGGGGAATATTTTGAAAAGCAATAAAGTGATTTTCGATGATCAATATTTGTTTTTGTTCTCTAATCCCAAAATATAAAAGGCAACCCTCGTATCCAAGGGGAAATGAAAACACGTGTTTTGTTCGTTGATGCTTTTTTTAATATGTTCTTTTATTCGTCGGTGTTTTTCGTTCCACGGGGGCGATGTACAACTCGGTGGACAATAGGGAAATACAATTACGCACAGAAAGGAAAGTTAACAATCATTTGTGAAAAAGGTTCACACGTGTTCTGGTGTCCATCCACTTTATTACTGAACCTCTAAGGTTCCCTTTGGGATTTAACAAACACCCGGTTGCATTTTACACGATCATTTGATTGTTCTCCCGTTGCCGCTGCTCCTGTTCCAAGCGCCGATCGAAGTGCTTTACCTATTCCTTCGGCTACGTGTTTGCTACGCATTGGCCGCGCGATATGAGGCGGGGTTTGTTCAGTCTAACGGTATGAATACCTTGTTTTCGCGTTTTCATTTGGGGGCCAGTTGTTCGTTTTAGTTTCGGCGGGAATTTAAAACGGTCCCTCCCCGCCTTGCAGCGTCCATCGACTCGACTTGGGCAAGAAAGATAACACGCGACTGTGCGCACTCTACGGTGCTTGTAACCTGACTGTGTGTGTGCGGACGCAACGGTGGGTGAATCTCGACTGACTAATGAATGGAAAGAATCCATTCATCACGTTGTGGCGGTTGAGTCATAGCAGGAATAAACTCACTGCCACTTCCTAGGAACTAGTAGATTGCTATGCTTGCATAGGGAGTTTGTTTCCGGGAATTCCTGCCGTACGGGCTGGGCTAGATTCTTCGGTTGCTATGTGTACCGAGAAATCGGTTTTGGGAACACGAGCGAGTATGGGCATGGGTTTTCGGGGGAAATTGACATTGCTTAGGTGCGAGCATGGAATATCATTTAGATAAGATATTAACCGAAGCATGGTTAATGTTCCGCTGTAGGTTTGAATATGCGTTTTATTACAGCATATGAATTTCGGGGAAATTAAGATTGCTTGGTCGCAAGGAAGGAGTATAACTTTAGTAAAGAATTGACCCGAGCAATTTTGTAAATTGGAATATGCATTTATTTCAGCTTGGGAAATGGGTTCCTAGTAAATTGGCGAATGTATGCGATTGTGGTTTAGGGACGGATGCTGTTGCATATTGGGATGGATGCGCTTGCACGTTTTGCATGGTTGCGAATGTGTGTATTGCAGGTCTGGGATGGGGAGTTGAGTTGAGGTGACGCGCCGTTTGTGGTCAAGATTGGTTGCCATTGTGGGTTGGTTCTCCATGTGGTATAGAGAACCCCCACAGGGACGCAAGTGTAAAATAGTTCCAGGGGGTGGAGGGGGGTCTTTCTCTTTTGATAAAATTCGTCGGGTGTTCATGATTCGAGATTATTGATTTTTGTGGGACGCAACAGGGGTGTAGAGAAATAAAAAGGAGATCCTGAGAGAATGAATAGATAGTTTTCCCTATTAGTGTGTAATTTTTTTCAGCACTGTACTTAACACATAAATTCGGGCACATGGCAGATAATTTGTTTATTATTTATCCATGTGGTAATTTTTTAGCGGACTGTAGCTTTATGCTCGTGTATTGTGAAAAGATTTCACTTATTTATATTATTGTTCAATCAAAATTACAACAACCTTTAACTTTTAACTGTTGTTAGATTCACCTTAGTTTCATAACGACACAGTCGTGTTTTCTTGTCCCTTCTCACCTTTTGTTCTTGTGTCATATTGTTTACTTATTTCTTTTTTCTTTTTTTGATTAATGTCGTGTTGATTTAGTTTAATACATGTACTCACTCGTATTTTGTGTAGGATTGATTTTAATTTACCCTTTCTTGCGTCGTGTTGATTTAGCCAGTGTTTTTGTTCTTTTAATCCGTTAAGACAATTCCAATCACTCTGTTCCATTTCATATTTTGTGTTAAAACAAACGAAATAGAAGTAAGTAATTGTTAGCTCTAGGATTTTTATGATATACATATATTTACATTTATTTACAACAAATATATTCTAGTAACCCTAGAACGACAACATTCATTTTGAATTCCGCACAGAACTCGCATAAACCCAGAGATCGATAAACCATTCCTTCCTCGTATGGGCAGAGAACATCCTCCCAGCAAATTCCTTAGTAATGAGATTCATGGTAAACAAGAGCAGGGAAGTCACCATCTAAATTGGTGACTGGATGTTGATGAGCACGCAAAAAATATTAAAGTGCCAAACTAGTTAACAGCGGCTGGAGAAAGACATCTTGAAAACGAATACGGGAAACCAAAATTAAAAGATGGATAACCAAATATGACGATTGAATATTTAATCCGCTAGTCTCAGAAAACCGTAATGGACCGCCCTTCTCAATCTATACATTGCTAACTAAGTAGATATGTCACTTCGTCACAAACTTAAATTTCTTTCAGTCCTATCCAGAAATAAAACTCTGACGAAACAAATACGAAATGTATCATGGAACGTTTCAAAAACGAAGTGTAACTCAGGAAAATTACCCATCACTTGTAAGTGGATTGAATAACATATTACAGCGAATACTACATTCATGGGACTTACACGAAGACGTTTTTTTCTAACCGAAATATATTTCTACACTGCTCCCTAAATGTGTGCAGAATATTTACCGAGCAAGTGAGAAAATGTAAAGTAACAAGCATCCTAATTGAATTACAATGGTCACATGAGAGGATAATCTAATTTTATATTGAATAATGTCAACACTGTGAACTTCTCATTAATAAGATTACACCTTTACAAATGCGATTCGCACGTATTTGTCGAACATTGCTGGCAATTAGGATACTTACGGATTTCAAAAGGAATTTCTGTGAGATTTCGTTTACAAATAACACACTTTACAGTATTCCCTCTCTGTTATTTATTTATGAAGTTCCTTCATCAACTTTACCAAGTTGATCACAAATGTGTGTTACCCCATCGTGTAAATTTTCTCTGCAGTTAAAGTATCTTCATCCTAAAAGCAATTTGTATGCATGTTTCGTCGAAAAGTATCGACGCAGAGTGGTACGTGTTGACCTGTGTTCTAAATTTGTCCATTTCCACAACCCAACTCCAATTTGCCGTATTTCTCCATTTCCCTAATCCATCCAGAGTTCAGGTTTCCAAAGTCCATCTCCTTTCCACTACAATTTGAATATAAATTCCTCCAACAGGAATAGAAACTGTCGATGTTGCAACGTTGGCTTTATACGTACGTGTTACTTACACTAGTCGATTCCACCGCACTGATAGTTAAAGATGAAGAAAAATGGATTACAGCAACTTCATAGGAAGCCTCTTCATCTCCATTGACTGTAGATCAGAGCAAGAAAAAATCGTGTGCAATGAGTTACCACTATGTAACTTTCCATCATGTTTTGAATGAAACGTCTTTACCCGGAGTAATGAATAAAGTACGGAAAACGTGCTGCAGCATTAATGTCCTTATCTTCTAGCTCTATTTTTATACATTGTTTGAGGGTAATGTACCATAACTCTGAAGCACTAAAACTCACAGAGCTTTGAAAAATCTTGCTTATCTGACTTTTTAGTAGCATTTACGATTTATGGACTTGAGGATAGTTAAATAAAGTCGTTTTTAACAGTTGTAGACGAAAGCTTGTTGGAGCTGTTCTGATTTGTAGGTGTACCAACAAATACCGACGGCAGCCGTCTACTTCTATATTCTTTATCATCTTTCTTTGTATGATTGTAGCATGAGAATTGTTATGATTATTTCCTTAGATCTGGTAGCAATCCGGAATTTTGGCTCCAAATTTCCATGGGACACAATATTTATTGAAATTCGATGTTCGGTCATGACCCAGTTTTGGTGTCTCCTGTGTGTGTTGTCGAACTATGTGAACTACATTGAATGCTTTGCAAAAAAAGCACTAAGACGCTGAGTAAGGAAAACATTTATTATAAAAGGCTCGTTTTTAATTCGTAGTTGAATGATTTTGTATATTTTTTTTGTAACGGGTCAGCAGTAATGTAACAAATGTACCCAGAGGAATTAAGCTAGTTTGATGATACCGAGAAGTTACTTTTGTAATTTAAAATACCAAGTTATTGTAATACATCTGTGGGGGTTTCTCTATACTACATGGAGAACCACCCACCATTTCCGGCTAATTCCATCCAATTTCGACCGCCTTACAGCGCGTCAAACCAATCCCATTTCCCCCTACTTACCTGTTCAGCTGCAAAGCATGTTACCACCAAGGACACATAGCTAAACTGATTGTTCCACGCAGACAATGCATAAATGAGTTTAGCTTCCCTTTTTTGCCATACGGCAACTCGTGTTCATGTCGATTAGCGACAACCAAATCCAGCCGGACGAAGTTGTCGCATCATTGCAGAACCGCTGGGGAAAATTATCAAAACATTCGATTGAATCAGGTGATAATATTTCCCGAGCGTTACCTCGGCTTTTCTCCAGACACCTCATTCGCTGGGGATCAATGCTCTCTTTTTGCAGGTGAATATCATCAGCTTAATTTCCCTCTCTTCTGTCTTCGTACAGATCACCATACTACCGAATTGGGTCAATGGGTTCCGCTCAGAACTACATTGATTCATGCACATACAACCAAATCCACCCCAAGATTATCATACAGTGTGTTTCTGTTCTCTCATTGTCCAACTCTCTGCGATCATCAATTTACCGATGTAACCTACCACACATCGACGGACGAGGCAATGAGAGAGCAAAAGTATGTTCTCTTTTGGTTGTCGGGTGCAAAAATTAATTATCCAATTGTTGCGGATTCGCATTCGAAACAACCGGCGAATTCACAATATTTAAATTTGTGGCATCACCTTTAACAATATGTGGCATCACCATTAACAATGTCAGCAATCAGCTGACATTTATGAATTCTGTTGGTTGTCACTTGACAACCATTTTTTATGTTATGTTTACTTTCTTTTCTTCGTTAGCTGTTTTGGCAAACACACATCCTCTAATCTGTACAAATCAAAGTAATCATTTGAAATAAACTTAATATTTCACAACAGTAAATCTAATATCGAATTGTCTGTATTTTCTGGAAGAAGAGTTTTGGGATTACCACCGAATAATCTAGGATTCATTGGACTAGGACATTCATTCGAAAAAGGTAATCTTTTGTCCATAGACAACAAACTTAGCATTTGCTTCCAGCCACGGAAGCAACGTCGCTGCCCACCAAAGGAGCACCGTGTCCTCAACTCAACCCCGCCAGGAGACACCATCGTGTTCCAAACGCGTGTGTTCAGCGCTTGTCTGACACACAAATCTCTTTGGCCAGGAGACACCATCGTGTTCTTGACCGCGTTGTATTCGACGCTTGTTGGATACAACAAATACCAATTTCTTCCCTTTTCGAGTCAGTCGATTAACGAGATTATCTGGAGGAGGTCGTGACGCTAACCACCGCCGCGTGTGCATGCTTATGCACGCGCTCGTCCGCGAAGATTCACTAACGTAACTAAATGAACTGTCGGAAATCGGAGACTTTCTAACGAAACAGAAGAAGCGTAAATTTATAGTGATTAAAATTGTATTTATATTGCGATAAAAATGTATCTTTAGCTGTTTTTCTGGTAACAGGCTAACGCACATCGAGTGCCCAAGAACGTTCTACTTATCAAAATGTTAAATAAAAACTCAGCCGCGATGGCGCAACAAAATCAAATAAAACAAAAACATTTATACAATCAACCAACATCAGTGTGTTTGCTATTGTTCCTGTCTTCCTGCGTGGACTATCCTCATCGGAGCAACGTCGTTGGGGATATAAGGAATCCGTGTCGTACCAGGCACACCAACTTATACCCCCACACATCTATATGCAATATTCAGGACAATTCTAGAGTGCGACTGAAAGTCATAGTTAGGAATTAAAAACCCTACTACTTTAGATTTTAAGTTAGTCTGTAAGGTATTGTATTAATTTATGCTTGGATTAAGCCTAATAAATAAGGGTTCTGCCCTCACTAAACTAGAACAAAACTTATCTTAATCGATTACCTACAAAAAGGAAAAGCCTTTACAGGAGCATACTACGCATCATTACTTGACCAACTGAAGACAAAAATTGTGGAAACACGGCTACATTTGCAGAATAAGAAAATCCTGTTTCACCAAGACAACGCGCCGTCTCACACCTCAGTGGTTGTGTGGGGTTATAAGGTCGTTGTGGGCCGGCACGGGCGCTGGTTAACTCCTATTTCCCAACAATCGAAAGTTCCGCCGAACGTTATTCAACAAAAGGGGGTCAAGCGTAAATGAAAACTCACTGAAGGTTTTATTGTTAAGCGTATTTTTTATTCTTTTATTATCCTTACTATATTTACAAGGCGATCCACTTAGTATAGAGGAACAGGTTAGCTTAATTAGATCCGGAAAAGTGCACTGAAACATAGATCTATATAATGTTGCTTTGTTCAACTTTGACCCGAAAATCAATTCTTAACTTAACGCAAAACAAAACAGAGGTTTGACAAAAGACGACTCCTCGATATGCGTCCGGCCCCGGTGGTGATTGGATATCGATTGATGTGCGCGCGTGGGTAGTTGAGCGACGACTTTTTCAGCGACTCGGATGGGTAGCGACTATATGGGAGAACCGATTCTGGCGTGTGTGCACGCAGCGGTGATTGGATCTCGACTGGGGGCAATTGCAAGAACGATGTGCGCTCGGTGGCGGTTGGACAACGACTGACTTACGAATGGAAAGAAGCCATTCATCGCGTCGTGGCGGCTGAGTCGTGGCAAAATTAGACTCGCTGCCCCACTTACAAGGAATTTCGAGTAGAATTGCTATGCTTGCATAGGAAGTCAGTTCCAGCGAATCCTCGCCGTATAAGCTGAGTTGGATTCATTGGTTGTGTATACCGGGAAATTGAAATTGCTTGGGGCGCAAGCGAGGAATATCATTTAGATAAGATATTAACCGAAGTAATTTCGGGGAAATGTATGCATGTATGATGGTTAATATTCCGTTGTGGATTTGAATATGCGTTTCGTTACAGCATATGAATTTCGGGTAAATTAAGATTACTTGGTCGCAAAGAGGGAATATGGATTAAGTAGAGAATTGACCGAAGCAATTTTGCGAAAATGTATGTGGGGTGATGTAATTGAGGGAGATGGTTAATGTTCGTTGTAGATTTGAATATTCCTTTTATTACGGCATATGAATTTCGATGCGATTTTGGGAAAATGTATGCGGGGATGCTTAGAATATATTCTGTTGAATTGTATCCTGTTGGGAGTTGTGGGATGTGTTTTATTGCAAGGTTTGGGATGTATGCTATTGCGCATTTTGCATGGGGAGTTGGGTTACGGGTTAGGGTAAGGTGTTAGCGGTCAAGATTGGTTGGCATTGTGGATTGGTTCCCCATGTTGTATAGAGAACCCCCATAGTACTCTCCCTCCAGTGAGGTAGTCACGAAATAAGGGTAGGGCGGAAGGAGTAGGTCGGCGTGTGACGGAAGGCGGTTAGGTATCTAGGGGTCTGGTGGGTTTGGTTTGGCCGAGGAGGCACGCTCGGGTTCAGGTAAGTGGGGGTTGGAGCGGCTGGCGGCTGGTGGTGGGGTCGTTTATCTCGGATGTCGATATCGAAGACACGATCGCTGATGCGATTGGAGACTCTGAAGGGGCCGTCATATGGGGGGTTTTTTGACCTTATCCACCCTGACAACGACGTGCGTACAACTGTGCAGTTCAGGGTGAACGAAACGTTTTTTAGAACCGTGTGTTACGATCCAATACGCCGTGCTTCCTCGACGCGGCCGAGGAAAGACCGTGGATCTTTTATTGCCGAACCGAATTGATATAATTTCATTAGATTGTCCATAATTTAATTACTCAACAACACTTTATCCCATTCATCCAAATGAAACAATCAATTACACTTTTAAAACAAAACACGATTTATTATTTTCTCTTTATATTCCACATTAATAGTTTAACACGTGCGTCTTTGTCAGAAGTCAAATTCTAAGTTTTTAATTCAAAACGCGTCCTTCCTCGTTGGGGGTACGATTATTTCTTTTTATTATTATTTCTTTTATCCAACCTTCCTTGTTGGAAGTCTAATTCTGTCTATTTGTTATTTTTGATTTCGTATGAACGAAATCAATCAGTTGCCCCTAGTTAGCTAATGGCGGTGATTCTTGTTAACAGAAAAACTACTGCAAAACCTGGTCACAGGCGTAGCTCTGACCTTGCGAAGGAGGTCGCGGGGGTGGCCCACATCCGGCAGCTAGGTGCGTGGCGTTCCGCCGTCCATGAAAAGTTCGCCTAGCAGTAGGAGGTTGGTGCCGTAGGTGAGTTCCACTGCGCAAGCGCGTAGGTCCCCCTTGAGACTTGTCCTCAGGTCGGACGGTAGGAAGGGCGTCGAACCATTTGGTGTCGTTATGACACACGAAGGAGGCCTCAAGAGACCTGTGCCAGCGTTCAATCATTCCGTTGGATTGGGGATGACAGGCCATCGTACGGTTTCGTTGGCAGCCGAGGAGATCTGTCAGCAGCCTGAAGATTGTTGCTTCGAATTGCGGTCCTCGGTCGGAAGTAATGGTAGCAGGCACGCCGAAACGCGTGACCCAGGTTGAATAGAAGGCTCTAGCAACTGATTGGGCAGTAACTGCTCTAAGGGGAGTCGCCTCTAGCCATCGCGTAAACGGTCCATCATGTTGAGGATGTAGGAAAATCCCCTTGATGGAGTAAGCGGTCCCACTATGTCGATGTCGACATGGGGGAAGCGTGCCGTGGGGAGCTTGAATTGGGCTAGTTCTAATACGTTATGCCGCGCTATTTTGCAGCGTTGGCATTAAAGGCAAGCGCGGGCCCAGATGGTGAGATCTTTGCTCATTCGGGGCCAGATGAATTTTTTACGTATGGCAGCGAAGGTCGCGCGGGGGCTGGGGTGGGCTGGGACGTGGTGGACCTAGAACACGCCCCGACGGAGTTTCTTGGGAATGTAAGGTCTGAGGGTTGAAACATCGCACCAGATTTCGCCCAGGGGGTCGCGGAGGGTGATTTTTCGCAGCACGAGTGCTGTGTCGGCGGTTAAGAGGGATTGGAGCTGGCTGCGCACCTGTTGGGCTAGGGCCAGGTCGACGTTGTTCAGGGCAGCGCGGAAGTCGATCGTATCGAGTCGCTGAAAAGGTTGTCATTCAACAACCAACTCGCGCACATCAAGTGGATATCCAACCGCCACCGGGGCCGGACACATATCGGGGAGTCGGCTTCTATCAACCCGGGGTGTCGCGCCGAGCCGCTGAATTCGATTTTGCTCCCATGCTTTGTTTCGCGTTAAGTTAACAATTGATTTCCGGACCAAACAAAGTTAAACAAAAGTAACGTTATACATAGTGGATCGCTTTGTAAATATAGTGACAATAATAGAAATAAAAAGACGCTTAACAAAAAAACCTTCCAGTGAGTTTGCATTTATGCTTGGCCCCTTTTGGTGAACAACGTTCGGTGGAACTTTTGATTGTTGGGAAATAGGAGTAACCAGCTCTCGTGCCGGCCCACAACGACCTATAACCCGCCACAGTTGCCATGGCGTAAATCTACGAATTACGGTTTGGACTGGTTGACCATCCGCCTTACTCACCCGATCTAGCCCCAATCGATTTCTATTTGTTCCCTAATCGCAAAATTGCGGTCAGAGGGCAGAGATTTTCGTCAAATGAAGAGACAATCACCTCCATGAACAGTTATTTTGCAGAGAACCACGCCGAGCACTATTTGGACGGATTAGAGCGATGGGAACATCGCTGGGAGAAGTGTGTAGACTTACAAGGAGACAATGTAGAAAAATAAAAATAAATTTAAAGAAAAAATGTCTTGTATCTTTGTAAGGTCGGCAACTTTTCAGTCCATCCTCGTATAGAGTGTTTGAGAAAAGCTAGTAAGCTAATGTAAGAATAATATTTGTAAAATAGAATTTAACATTTAGTCTTAAGTAAAATCTGTATTTGAATTATAAATAAATGTGGAGATAAAAAACAAAAGGACGTATCCGCAGAACGAAAAAGTTTTCGTTTGGGGAGACGAAAAAAAAAAAGACGGAGTTGAGTGCTATTCGTGGACCAAGACGGTCATATTTTGAAAAGTGTTGTGCAGTGTCGCGATAGGTATAGGTTGTGACAATTTGATATATAACTAAAATAGTGCTGCTTTTCGTCTATAACCAAGTAACATTTCCAACATATATGAATCCGCATTCATTTATATGATTCGGAAAACACCAGTCGCCCAACCAAAAGACAATTGCCCCATTCGCAGTGTGAAAGCAATCAACAAACCGACAGACCGGTTTTATTATATACCTGAAGTTCCGTTTCGACATCAAACTATTGTCAGAAATAATAAATCAAATAAAAGCATTTTATCTTGACTTCCGATACCGTGTGCCATTTTTGTGAACCATACATTTGGCATATTATCCCTATTTGCCCCCACAGTTTTCCACACCAATAAGCACCAGCGATCCTCAGGGAAACTCTATCGTCGCAGCAGTAATCCAGAATCACCCATACGACCGAACCGGGATAACCCCGGTAGGAAACTCGAACAGATCCAATTCGTGCCAGACCGTGTGTACCCTCTTCCCAGTTACATATTTTAACTGTGTGCAAATTTATATCCCAACATTTTCGCCAAAAGTCAAGAAAGGCGAATTCGATGAACAACGCACGAATGCCATAGGTGTCTGCCAAAAATAGAAATGAGAAGCAATGCAGATTGTGGTCTGCGGGGTTTTTTTTTTCTTTTTAAAAATTTTTTATTTTTCTTTTTATATTCTTAATTTCTAAATTAAATGCTAGACAAAAAATGCTTAAATTCTAGCTTAATTATCTTATATAATAACTTACTGGTCCTTCGCAGACGCTCTAAGCTAAACATTACTTAACATTTATATAATTTGCCTTTCGGCGACAGAACTTTGTGACAGTACTTATAATTATTTGAAAGACAAAGAAAACTTTGAAAAGCTTTGTGTCCATTTTTTTTTTGTTTTTTCGTTTTTCTTAAAATTTAACTTACTTAACTTCCCTACCTTTTTTTTTTTTTTAATTTAATTTTATGTAAAAGCACTTAACCTAACCTACCTTAAATCTTATACTACCCTAATTCTAGAAAAGCGAAGTCTATGTAAGCTAGCTGATGATAGTATGATGCAAAACCTGTAACCCAACTCCCCATGCAAAATCCGCAATAGCATACATTCCTAACTTCGCAATAACCACACTCCAAAACCCGCAACAGAATATAATTCAACAGAATATAATTCAACAGAATATAATTCAACAGAATATATTCTAAATCACCCCTGCATACATTTTCCCAAAATTGCTTCGGTCAATTATTTACTGAATTCATATTCCGTCCTTGCGACCAAGCAATCTTGTAATAAAATGCATATTCCAACCTACAATGGAATACCAATCATCTCCCTCAATTACATCACCCCACATACATTTTCCCAAACTTGCTTCGGTCAATTCTCTACTTAAGTTATATTCTTTCCTTGCGACCTAGCAATCTTCATCATCATCATCGGCACTACAACCGGGAACCGGTCTTGGCCTTATTTTTAGCAAGTCCTGAGGCTTGTTAAATTTTCCATAATGATTTATTTTGTCTGGGCAAGGTCATTAGTCTTGCGCCAGGGGCTCCCCGACGGGGAATCGAACCCCGGTCTCCCGGGTGACAGGCGGGTATACTAACCACTATACTATCGAGGAGCCCGCCAATAAACATCAATTAACAATAAAGTAGCAATCTTTATTTCCCCGAAATTCATATGCTGTAATGAAACGCATATTCAAACCCATAACGGAACATTAACCATCACCACCAACTATACCAAGCCGCATACGTTTCCCCGGAATTACTTCGGTTAATATCTTATCTAAACGATATTCCTCGCTTGCACCCAAGCAATTCCAACTTCCCCCGAAAATGCATGCCCATACTTGCTCGCGTTCCCAAAGCCAATTTCCCGGTATACACAACCACCGAATCCAACTCAGTTTATACGGCGAGGATTCGCTGGAACCGAATTCTTATGCAAGCATCTCGAAATTCCTCGTAAGTGGCAGTGAGTTTATGACGCCACCGCCACGACGCGATGTACTTTTGCTTTCATTAGTCAGTCGCTTTCCAATGACCAAGGGAGTCGGTCGTGTCGACCACCCACCGTACCGTGTGCCCGGTACGGTGCGTACCCACAAAGTATCTAGGCGAGTCCCCCTAACCCGTTAACCCGCACCGGTGAATTCCTTACTTGTCAGTCCTCCACACCGCATACATTTTCCGTTAAACGGGCACCAAGGAGTGCTCTTAAGAAACATTAACGCTAGCGTCGTGCAAGTGTTCCTTAGTGAAAAATCAATGTAAAACCCGCGGCGACAACAGAAACGTATTCAAAAACATAACAAGCAATATTGCAAAACGAATCCTCGAAGTTTTAAGTTTCTTTTATAAATTACCAATTGTGAACTCTCAAAGTACTTGGCTTAAGATACATTAAAATATATATCATTTGGATCGGGAGTAATAGCGTATTTTATTCGTACTATTTTCTCCGGTGCGATCGGAATATTGTCCTTCACTGGCGTTAGGTAAACAGTGTCCGAATGAAAAAATCGACGCTGGAGATAAGGGGAACCTAGTGTCCGTGCGACACATCTACCCCTTCCCCACAGGACTGATTGAATCTGATTTATTCTTCAAAAATTCTGTCCTTAAATACTATTTCTCCCATCAACATTTACACATTGCATACCATTATCAAGTATGTCACATCCCATCCTATTTCGGCTGTCCAAATCATGATTTAAAAACGATCGTCGTCATTTCAAATATTCATTGGACATTGCATGGCCAATCCACTATGACTCACCTCTCAGATGGCCCGTTAATGGCTGAGTGTCATGCACTGTGATATCGTATACCATACACGACACGCATCCATCGGAACACCTGGGAAATGAGTATTGTCATTGCACAGTTTCTCTGTTTGCTTTGGCGTATTTCGTCCGGTATTTTATTTCAAGATCGTAGATTTTGAATTATGATATAATTATCCGGTATATATTATGGGAAATGTTTCTGTTTTAATGGGTACACTACACCTTTATACATTACGGATGTGAAACGGAACGCGTTACAGTTTACCGCCAGAGGCTAATTTTTTTTTAAAGGCGTTTTTTTCTATATGTAGTTCTTTTTTCAAATGACGTGCGAATAATTATTTGATCAATACATTATTGTTTGTCATTGAATTCCCTATTAGTTAAACATATTTTTACTTTAAGGCAAAACAAACCGAAAAAATGACAGAAACCCGATTTTTTTCAAAGGCCACTTAACAATTCCATTTTTCATATTATTTAATAAAAGTTAATTCAACTAATAACTAGACACCTATACACTGTAACTAAACTTTGTAAATTGCTTCCAGGTTAATTGTGCGTCCTCCAGACTGCATGCCGATACTAAACTCTAACGAGTGGCCATTATGAACAGCAGCATATAACTGCTGCAATTTCCGAGAAATACCATTCGAAATTTTACATTATGTAGTTCAAAATATACATAAAATTACCTCCAAGTCCCAAGCAGTTTTAATTATACCTTCCTTTAAAAAAAAATTCACGAAAAAAGCATAAAATTCAGTTTCCTAATGTGGTTTCCCCCCTTAAAATCAAAGAGCCTCAAGATCTAAAAAAACCCTCATAATGGCATCCGTATAATAAACAAACACACGGAAACAATAACAGTAAGATATGCAAAAATATCTTTGCTAACGTTACAAAATTATAGACATTTGTGTAACCATAAGTTACTCACGGACGTGATACATACAAGTAATAAATAAGTGTCGGGGATAAATCAGAAACCACAATGTAATTGTTCGCCCCCAATTCTTGGGTAAACATAATAGGATTATCGTATTATTTAAGCTTTTCGGACGCTGTGCCTTGTACCGCACAATTTATTATTATGCCACACTATTTATTATTACTATTAAAGTAGAAACAACACCACAATACTCCGATGAGAACGCCGGTACACTTCCATTATTTTAAGCTGCTTCTTTTTATTTCACGAGGAAAACGTTTTGAATTTCCATTGTGTAATATAGTATAATAGTTGTGATGTTGTTTCCCTTTTCCTCACACGTGACACTTTGAAAATCACCCTGTCGGTTGACGGATTTGTTCAAAATCTTATTACTACTGCTATTTATTGGTCTGTAGAAATCCCTAAAGTGCATAGCATTGTGTGGGGGGGGGGGGGGGGGGGGGGTGTTGTCTGTTGTTGTGATGAATCATCGTCATCATCGGCACTACAACCGGGGATCGGTCCTTGCCTTATTTAGCAAGTCCTGAGGCTTGTTAAATTTTCCATAATGATTCGTTTTTTCCGGGCAAGGTCATTAGTCTTGCGCCAGAGGCTACCCGCGGGGAATCGAACCCCAGTCGTCCGCGTGACAGGCGGGTATACTAACCACTATACTATCCAGGAGCCATTGTGATGAATGCACTTATTTTATTTGGTCCTTGTTACTTTTATTTTAACTTTCACAACTGCTTATTGAGGAGACAAAAGTACACAGATTGAACTACATTTACGTTAAGTTTAGATATGATTACATTCTTTATTTTAATGTAGATTAGTCACATTAATTAGCTAGTACACAATTTGCAAGGAGCCTTGAGGAGGTCATTATGATTCTTAACAAAAAAAGATAAACAGAAATTATGGAACACTCCACTGACACTGTTGTTGCTTATTCCTCTTTGACACCAATCTGTTCGTTTTTATGTTGACTGTATTTTTAAACTTCACAGTGATTGGAAATTCGCGGAACCGTAGGACACGTACGGCTGGTATAGGAAAATGACTCGGGCAGAGACTTTGTATAACTCTGGTAGGTTTAATTCCGGGACTCTGGATTGCACGCATCCCCGGTGCGCTACGGGGAGCGGCAGACGACTTGACCGACTCGACTTGTGGTTGTAATACGACTCACACGAGGGTTGGAATCGGACTCTTGATTCGACCCTCAGTTCGGTGGTCAGAAAAGAGAGAAGATTTCTCTCAATTTTTTATTTTTTTTTTATTAGACTTCTCTCGGGAGAGGCGAACCTATAGCGCCGGATGGGCGCCCCGAGATGCCATCAATTAACTGTTGCAGTTCTTTTTGAACAGTTGAATCTGGACTCTAGAGCGCAATTGAACAGGTATTTGGGGGTGAGTGCTTTTTCACGAATGGGGCGTTTTTCTTTTTATATATACCTCTCTTAGAAAAAGCCAATCTATAGCGCCGAAACGGCGCCCCGCGACGAAACAACTGTTGCAGTTGTTCTTGAACAGCTGCAGCTTGTAACGTCCCGGGAACACAGGCGCGGGGAGGGAATTCCACAGCTTCCCCGCTCTCTAATGGATCGACTTCTGATGCAGAAATGATCGCGCCGTCGGAAGACGAACCGCAAATTGGTGCGATCCGTCGGATTGTCTTGTGGAGCGCATATACACCGAATTACGCGGAACACTACCACGAATCTCCGAATAACACTACACGTGATAATATCTGTAGACCAGACAGTGGTCAGCTACGCGCCGTCGATGTGATAGCGACTGTATTCCCAACGTCAGCGCACTGTCCCTGATCAGGTGCATCGCTCAAGTAGGTCAAAGGTTATATTTTGGACCACAACTCCAAACATGATATATTCGATATTCAAGCATGGGTCTAGTTTGGGATTAATACAGGAGAAGAAGTTGGGCCAGAGTAAAATATTTCTTGGCTCTAAAAAGATACCTCCGTTTTCAAGAGGTGGGCCCGGCGATGTTCGACACGTGTTTATGTCGCGACATATTCCCGCAGACCGGAATTGCCGAGCAATTTCAGGCTATCCCCACTGCAGGACCTTAAAAAACTGAACATTTTGTTATCTGTTGACTCCAACAAATCATTTATGTGAAACAAAAACAAGGTGGGAACCAAACGACAACTTTGAGGCACCCCGGAATTAACGGGATACAGATCCGAACACTCAACGTCCACAACAATCCGGATCGATCGATTTTCGATGAAGTTCTTCGTCCAATCGCAAAACTGCGGTTATAAGGGTCAAAAGGTCTCCCATATCCATGTGGCTTTATGAATTTGCTTGTTCTTGAACATCGTGTATTTCACTACCAGATATTTTGAAGCTGCGAACGTGATAATTCGAATTCCATTATCATTTGAAGCGTCGTGTGGGCTTTCTTTACCTATAGTTGGTTGGAAGATATCTTCCTTTCCAATTTTTGCATTGAGGTCGCCGAGGAGGATTTTAATATCGAATGATGAGATCCCATCGAATACTTCCTCTAGGGTCTCGTAGAACGTGTCCTTCGTTTCTTCGTCGGTAGATTCGGTTGGGGCGGGTACGTTTATAAATACATAGTTGTGCCATGAGCCCCGTATTTTTAACACCCACATTCGGTCATTAATAAATTTAACATCTTTTCCATGGGGCGTAATCTTCTTGCTTATGATGAAGCCGGTTCCGAGGTTATGTGTATCAGTACCTCCACACACCAGTGTAAACCCGTTGGTTTCGATTACTTGATGTGGGAGTCGAACTTCCTGAAGCGCGACGATGTCCATTTTATATTGTTTCGCGTTTTCTACGACCGTCTGTATCGCGCCTGGTTTATATAACGTTCGAACATTCCACGTGCCGACGCGTATATGCCGCTTTTTCAGTTTTTCCCTACGTCTTCTTTTTGCCGAGTCGGTGTTTTCTTGATGATTTTTTCCCTTATGGTAGTGCCGGCTCATCACACCTACGCCTACCGGGTTTTTCGTGGGATTGTTTTTTGTATATTGGTTATTCATTTTTGATCCCACGAGACTTGGGGTTTCCAATAGTCCGCCACATCAGAGCCCCGTTTTGATGTGGTAAGGTCTGCTTACTGCTATGATTCGACCCGGTGTCAGAGAGGCGCCGTTATACCCCTGGCTGCAAACCATCCAATTGGCACGGTGACGCGTAACACCCTGGATTAGCGGTGCTAGATCTTTGTGTGTTACTCCTCGCTAGCCTGTCTGACATGGGTGACCCTACTGGAAGCATATGCTTCCGTAACCATAGCCAGAGTGATTCATTGTACTTTAAGCCCCCGCACCACGTCAAGGTTTCTACCAAACGGGGGTGCCAAATGTCACAGTACCAATAATTAAACTAATCAATTTTATAACGTCGCGCGCGTTAAATCACCGTGAATTTAAAGAGTTTCTGAAAGATTTAGAAACTGAATATGGAGACGTGGTTTTTAATACCGAAGTACGTTGGCTTAGTAGAGGTGCAATGCTAAAAAGAGTATACAACTTAAAAAGCGAAATACAATTGTTCCTGGATATGAAGGGATATGCCTTTCCTCATTTTGGTAATAAAGAATGGATGAGTGATTTTGGGTTTCTTATCGACATGACGCAGCATCCCAATGATCTTAATGTGGAACTTCAAGGCAGAGGAGAGTTTATTAACAATTTGTATGATAAAGTTCATCGCTTTGAGCGCAAATTAAAATTGTGGAAACAACATCTTTTGCAGAATAATGTGTCTCACTTCCCACATTTAGAAAAAGAAAACGTTACTACTTCTCAAAAATACACACAATATATAGACATTTTAATCAACGAATTTCAATTACGATTCCAAATGTTCAAAGCTGAGAAGACAACGGTTTCCATGAAATTGTTTTCCTCGCCGCTTAATATCGATGTGGATACAGTTCCCGAAGACCTTCAAATGGAAGTGATTGACATGCAGAATAATACCGGATTAAAAAATATTTTCTTCTCAGTAAACATCGAAATTTTTTATAAATCGTATGTGAGCCCTGAGAAATATCCGCTTATGACGAAAAATGCAAAGCAAATGATGTCTCTGTTCGGAAGTACATATGTTTGCGAACAATTATTTTCAACCATGAAATTAATCAAGAATGATCACCGATCAAGACTTGGGTTATGCACGATTAGAAAGCTACATCATCGATTTCGGCAAATATTGATCAGCTTGTATCGAAAAAATAGTGCTAAATTTCTCATTAAAAATTTCAAGTAAATTCGTTTTTCTGTTCTTTTCTTGTTTGTTTTTATTTTGCATTAAAATTTGTATATGAAATCTTTACTATTTTGTAAATTTTATATTTATTTATTCTAATGTTTATTGTAAATAAATTTTTGTAAATTATAAATAAGTGTTATTTTATGTGCGGCCCGCCAAAAAAATTTACAATTTAAATTGGCTCGTTGATTAAAAAGGTTGATCACGCTTGGCCTAGTATATGTACCATTTAAGTTAAAAGAAATATTAATGAAGGAAGGAATAAAGTGGTACAGTGCGTCGTCTTAGTGAATTCAAACAATGACTAGTATGTGTTCTATTTAAGTTGAAATAAATATCAATGAATAAATGAATAAAGAACAAACTGTGTTTAATTTAAAGGTGTGTGGTGTGCAAAGGGTGGTGAAATAGAGTTATTATCAGAATTAAGTTCTTCCGCGTCACATATACTAGTGACAACATCATTCTACAATTCCACATTGGTAATATTTAAAGGTCACGAACCTTCGGGTTCCTACAGGCCAATAAATAGTAAAATATTTAAATTATTGATTTTTATGTCTAAATGCTCATACCACTGCATGAGAATGCAAGATATGCAGGGCGTTTCTCTTCTCAAATTTTTGTCAGTAGTGTATGCCACTATTGTTGCTCAATGTATCAATTGCAGAAGATACAGTTTTCTTATGGTATAAATTGTGAAAAATTGCTGAAGCTTTGCAAGTTCCATACAAAGTAATTAATTGGGTTTCAAGATGAGTATGTAATCATTTGTCTACCAAAATGCTGATTCTGGCCAAATGTTTCTTATTGTGAATTCTCTTTCACTGTTTTCTAGTGCTTCCATCGCCAACATTCCACCATCGACTAATTCTTCCGAACACAACAACGGGGGTAATCACATGCTTTTCATATTTAGTAATAATGTCTTGTTATCCAAATCAGCACGTCCCGATATGTTAGTTGCTTTACCTTGTTCTGCGTTCCCACCTCAAGCTTTTCTATGATTATTTTTTAATAAGGTGCATACTCTAAGGAATCACTAATACCCAAGCAGTATCAAAACATACGGGGCTGAACAGAATAAATAAGCCTCCCAATTCTCCTTAAATTGTATCCAGATGTTAAATCCCAGAGAGTACGTCAAGTGCTTTCCAATTCTCTATTAAAATATAATCCTCTTTATCTTCGATTCTTGAAATTGAAAAACCGTGTTACCTATTCAGTTAGTAATTTCAGCTCTGTTAAGAATTAAAAGCACTTAGTTCTAATTTGATTGAAGGTCTTCTATACCCAATTATCAGGCGTATCATATAATTCCATCCGTTCATATTTTCCCATATTATGTAACACAACTAAATATCGTTAGATATGTCTATCGATCTCTTTTCATTTGACAGAAAGAAAGAAATCAGACGTATTCCAGCCTTTGTAACTTCGTTTACGTTGTCTGAAACGACGTATCCTAGGAGAAACTTTTCGAATAATCAACAAATGATAAGTCATCGTAAATGCCTCCAGTGGGATAATATTCGAAACATATCAATGATTCAGATTAGCATAACAAGTGTACAAGAACCAAAGATGTTATCTTTTTTGTCACACATGGTTTTACTTACATCATGGTCATCAAAACTTTGTAATGAGATGTTAATATCTTCCCTGCGGATAGGTCACCTCAAAAAAAAACATATCCAACTTGATGTTACATATTATTATTATCTTAGAAGAGAGTGTTGTCGGTTATAGATTATAATAAGCTCGAGAAAGGAAATCAACCATTAAAGGGTGATTTCTTCTCCAAAGTAAAAATTAAAGTCATCTGAGGATGGAGTACCAACAGTGAATTATAGAAATCCTATAATCCTTTGTCGAGTATATGCTTTCATTGGGCTTTTCTGCGAACGTATAGCGTTTTGAGAACTAATGAAGAGCCCGATTCGAGCAACCGGTGAGTCAACGAGACTTTGACTGCTCGATGGAAAAATATAGAATGCACATAATCCTATACAGGGAAGATTAGTATAACTCAAGGATGCAAGGTGACACTCAAAATCATGAAACGTTCCACATTCTTCTGTCGAGGAATGGTTAACAAGCAAAGCGTTTACGTCACTATAATTAAAACAGATCCCGTTCTGGCTCACATCGTTTACGAAATATTTTTCCGTACGTAAGATTAGACGTAACAAAAACCAATTTAATAAAGAGGAACGTAGTGGTGCAGACCAATAGGTTGAAAACCTACTACGAATAAAAGAAGATAGACATACGAAAGCAAAAGAAACACCCGATTTTTCCGCACCATTGGTAGTTCTCAGAACCCCACAGAATTTGTACACCATTCAATGAGGTTAACATCAATTTTGTCCGCTTCAATTTAATCCCCTTCAGACACTTGTGCCAACAATTTTTCAGTCTGAAAAACAGTTACGGAACTCACTTCTCCGTATGGCCGTTAGTTTCTCCAGCGATTTTGTTTTGATCCCATCAATGCTGGCAAGCTTTCCAATGTTCTCTGGGTTTCCGGGAGCAGAAGAAAGTCCAGCGCTGGGGAATGTGAACGTTTTTTTTTTTATTTTAATATGTACACACAGTAACTTAAAATTATTTTTTTATTTTTTATTTTTTTTTTTTCAGTTCACCCGGAGCTTTCGACTGCGTTTGACGTGTTCATCTCGGTCGCGAGTTCGCATTACAATCATTCCCAAACGCGATAGATCGCCTGATACCGGGGACAATTGCTTGTCCTCGGATAAAAAACTTCGTTCCACTATGTATCCAACAAGTGGGCTTGGTAAAAACCCCTACTTTAATAAATTCACTCCCCTACAATGCCATCCAGATACAGATAATTCTGAAATGGACGAAACTGATTCGCCAATAATCAGAAAAGTGTTTGTGCCACCAATCAAAGTGCTGCAAAAATCACCAGAATATGTGCATAGCCTCATGAAAAAGGTTGTCGTTATATAGATTTAAGATTATAGTTGTAAAGGAATTGCTTTCCTAAATCTCTTAAGTACTAGTTGTAAAATATACCATAAATGTAATTATCTACCAAATAAAAATTGAATTGAATTGAATTGCCTCATGAAAAAGCTTAATATATCCAGTTATTCAATAAAAAAATTAACAATTGGTATAAAAATAATGTTCGGAACTATTGAATCATTTAATATTGTGTTAGAAAAACTGAAAGAGGATAATTGCCAATATTTTTCTCATGATATTAAAAGTGCTAAAACTTTCAAAGTTATTTTGTATGGACTGGATGATATAAAAACGAATGAACTCAAAGCTGAACTCATTTCGCTTGGCTTAAAATGTTCTGATGTTAAAAAAATTGAAAAAAAAAATATCATCAATTTACTGATTTTGTTTATCTCATTCACTTTGAAAATGGAACAGTTAAATTAAGTGAACTTAAAAAAAATTATCGCTCAATTTTTCATACCCAAGTGAATTGGAACTTCCAAAGGAAAATCAAAGGTAAGGTGACACAATGCTTTAATTGTCAAATGTTTGGACATGGTGAGAGAAATTATCACATAAAAACATATTGTGCTACTTGCGCTGGTTCACACAAAACAAGCGAATGTAATAACGCTTCGGTAAATAAATGTGCCAACTGCAACGGCAATCACAAAGCTACTGACGTCACATGCACCAGTAGATCTAAATACTTAGAAATAAAAGAAAGATCATCTGGAAGATCCAAGCTCCATCCAAGAACTCATTTCGCTGCATCAACTCAAATTTCTAATCATCAAGCATGCCAAAAACCGATTTCGTTTGCCTCTATGAGTGATTTTCCTACGCTTCCACAGCCACAGCGACGACTGGGACTGACCAATGCTCCGAGCAAAAGCTTTCCAAATTCAAGCCCGCGAATTCAAACTATACCACCAACAATTAATGCATGGGAAAATGACTCACGCGAATTAAGTCACAATTCACGGAATTTAACTTTTTAAAAACTTTATTTGTGAATTTCACTTATATTAATTTTATTTACAAATTCTAATTGTTATTAATCTTTGTTACAAGTTTTACTTAGTTCTCGGCTATGCCGGCTGGTGTCCAAATCAGAATCCCCTCTTCGTCTGGTCATCATGTAGCATTTATAGTCTTTGCTTCGGACGTCTTATCATCTTAGCTCATATGATGATTGTTGGGTCTTTAGGTCGTGTGAATCTTTGTCTTGTTGTGTTGACTTATGATGCTTGTTGGGTACTCGGGTCGTGTGCATCTTTGTCTTGTTGTGTTGACTTATGATGCTTGTTGGGTACTCGGGTCGTGTGTATCTTTGTTGGCTTATGATGATTGTTGGGTTTTGCTTGACATGAATATTAGCTTAAAGTAATTGCAATGGTTTTTTATCTTAGTTTGATAACAATGGTTATTTTCGTCTTATTATGTTGACTTATGATGATTGCTGGTTTTGCTGGCCATGATTATTTAATATGTTTATTATAATAATAGATTAAAGTGATTACAATGGTTTTAACCCTAAATTACCATTAACTCCCTTAACTCCCCCCTCTGTTAAGATAAAGCGTCCTCGCTTTTGAGTTTTTCCAGAGCATTGGTGTATTGTACTATGTATTTGTGTTTTTTCTTAATATTAATAATTTTTACAATGGTTTTTATTACACATATGCTCATGCTAATTATTACAATTATTATAAGTGTTACAAAAAGTGTAAGTATAGGATGTTCTTCGATTGGTATGAGTATCGTGGATAATTCTTGTAAGTTTGTAAATTTAGTTTCTTTGTTGGAGGTCATATACTCTAGTATTGTTACATCATTATTATGGTTTTGTACAATTAATTTTTTCATCAACCTTTTTCTGTTCGTATATGTTTTATTATTTATTGTTACAGTATTTTCAAAATGAATGAGTTTCGGGCCTGTCATTGTTACATTATTCACTATTTGTTCTTGATTAAAAAATATGTACCCATCTTCTAACTCTTTTATATCTTTATTGTTTTCCTTTATAGACTTACAATGTACTGGTTCGTTTTTTAGTAGGGGTATGGTGCAACTATCTTTGCTGTAATCTATTTTACAAATGTAGTCCCCAATATAATTTTTACAATCATTAACATTTACATAATTTTGATTACATAGACTTATTTTTTCTTTTAATTTTAGTTTGCCAATTCTACTGGATAGGGAATATAGTTTGTACAAATGACATTGTTTGATTATTACTGGATATTTGTATGTAATTACAATAGAATCTTTATAATAACAGATAAATTGTTTAGAGTACTCTAGAACATGTATGATAGGGATACCAGTATTTTCATGTTTGATTATTTCTTCTACGTCATACGTATCAATAGCTTTGGAGTAAAAGTTCCCATTTTTTGCTAAATTTATGGTGGTTGTAATTGTTTCGAGTTCGTAATAAACTTCTTGTAGGATGGTTTCTGAGCTGTGCTCTTTATTATCTACTTTCTCTAGTAGTTTCTCGAATCTCGAGTTAATCGCTTTTTGTTCGTTGTTGTTTTTTACTAGTGTATTCAAGCGGGTTTCAATTTCGACTATGTCGTTGTGGTCTGGTGTACCCGTTATCAGTTTTAATACTGACCCTAAAAGGTTTATTTGTCTCCTTGGCCTGACTTCATGCGGAGTGATTTGCGCCATTAGCGAATCTATACGATGGAGAATTGCTTTCATCTGTAATGATGTTTCTTCATGTCCCGCTGTTTCTTTTGCCATGTGTATGGGTGCGAGTATCTTCGTTAAGTTAAAAATATGAAGGAGGTATTCGGTCTCGTTGTACAGGTGAACTGGTGCGGTTTCGATGGATATGTATTTTTGGCCAGTTAGGTCTTTTATTTCAAGAGTTTTCGCTTGAGGTATTAGTAGGAGAGCAATTATGATGTACATTTTGTGTTCCTAATGTTGTCTTTATGGATTTTCTTGCCTTGAGTTGTGATTATATAATTCCCTTTATCCTCTTTTACTTTTGTCTCAATGAAACGGTCTGTATTCTTGTTCCGTCGCTTTGATCTGTGAAATATTATGTCATTAGGGTTGTATGTTTTCGCTTCTCGATTTTTATTAAAGTGGTTTAATATTTTTTGTTGGTTGAGTTTCAGAACATTTTCGAGTGGTGGTATTTGTTCTCGATTAAAAAATATGTCTTCGGGTTTAAAATTAGTGACGGAGTGTATAGTGGCGTTATATTGTTTCACAGCTTCAAAAATTTCCTCTTCGCAATCTGTGCTGTTTTGTTTTGCAAGAGCTCGTACTATTTCAAGAATGGTCGAGTGTGCTCTTTCGACCTGGCTGTTAGATGTTGAGTGATCAATAGGTGTTTTTACGTGTATTGTTTTGTGTCGGTTGAACATTGATTCTGCCTGATGACTTGTAAAAATTGATTCATTGTCAGTCATTACGTACTGTTGATCGTTGTACTTGAATATTTGCGAAAGTATTTCGTTTATAACCGTCGGTATGTTTAGTTTGTTTGGTATGTGCCTTAGGTGTAGGTACTTTGAGTAACGGTCGATTGTGCTGATGTACATTTGGTCGTTTAAGTGGAAGACATCCATTTGTAGGTATTGTCCGATTTTGGTTGGTATTGGTGTTTCTCCTATGGGGTGCTTATTGGGTTTCCTGTCGTATTTGGCTTTGAGGCATGTTTTGCACTTTGTAGCGTAATTTTTACATGCGTTAGCTATTTTCGGCCAGTAGTATTGTAATAGGATTTCCTTGGTATTATTTCGATATCCTCTGTGTGCCCTATTATGCACTTCTTCTGTTATTTTTATTTGTTCATTTCTGTCTTCTATATCTTTTAATAGTGTTTGAGTTATAATTAGTTTATAATGTTTGAATGTTTCTTTAATTGTTCTTTCATGTTTATGTAATAGTTCTTCTGGTATTTTTATTGCATTAATGACGTTGGGGTTAAGTATTTTCTTTAGTTTTTTCTTTAAATCTTCTTCATTTATGATGCATACGTCATGCCTGAAGTTATTAAAAACATTTTTTGTTTTTATAGGTTGGTTTTTGTTTGATTCGTTAATCGTTATTTGATTTTTATAATTATTGAGAGGTTGGCTTACTCGTGAGATTTGTGTTCGTGGAGAGCTTATTGCGGAATGTTCAGAGCAAGTGGAGGTGTTTACCTGTTGTCTTGACAATGCATCTGCGACTACATTATCTTTACCGGGTTTATACCTGATTTCTGCTCCGTATTCCTCTATGAAGTTTTTCCATCGTTTTAGTTTGGTATTAGGATTTCTTTCTGATACGGCGAATGTTAATGATTGATGATCCGTATATATGATCAGGTTTGTTATACCATACAGCAGATTCCTTAGTTTTTGTAGCGTCCAAACTATCGCTAACAGTTCTTTCTCATTAGTGGAGTAGTTTTCTTCTGTTTTGCTAAGTGTTCGTGATACGAAGGTTATTGGATTATTTCCTTGACTTAAGACCGCACCTATGGCGAAGTTACTCGCATCGGTCGTAAGTTCGAAGGGTTTGCTGAAATCTGGTTGGAATAGCTCTATCCTTGCTCGTAGTTCCTCTTTGATCATTTCAAATGCTTTTCTGGCTCGTTCGTCGAATTGGATTTCAACCTTTTTACTTTTATTCTTAGACACTTGTTCTTCTGTTTGTAAGAATATGGACATTGGTTTTGTGATGTTCGCATAATTTTGTATGAATCGTCGGTAGTATCCAGCTAGTCCTAAAAATGACCTTAATTCTTTCAGGTTAGTCGGTTCTGGGTAATTTTTTATTGTTTCAATCTTCTCCGGATCGACGGTAATTGTGTTGTGTTTTATTATATGTCCCAGGTATTTTATTGATTCCTTAAAGAAGTGCGATTTTTCGTTTGAAATTTTCATGTTGGCTCTTCTTAATGTATCTGTAATTATTTTTACGTGTTCTGAGTGTTCCTCTTTGCTATGAGAGTATATTAACACGTCGTCGATATAGACGTAGGCGAATTTCCCGATGTATGGTCGAAGTATATCGTCAACTGCTCTTTGGAATATACTGGGCGCGTTCCTGAGTCCAAACGGCATTCGTGCGAATTCATATTTCGCTCCATTAATAGAGAAGGCAGTTTTCTGTTGATCCTCTTTTTTTATTTTTATTTGGTGGAAACCTGATTCTAAGTCCAATGTTGAAAATATATTGGCTTTCCCTAGATTTTGTATTGTTAAATTTACGTCAGGGATAGGGTATCGATCCGTAATTGTTTCTGCATTGAGTTTCTGGTAGTCTATTACCATACGTCTCTTAGGGGTTCCATCTTCGTTGTATCCTTTCTTCGGTACAACCCATACAGGTGAGTTGTATGGGCTAAAACTCTTTTGGATTATTCCTTCCTTCAGTAGTCGAGCGATTTCCTCATTTACAAACTTGTTGTCGGACATGGGGTAAGGGTATTGTCGCGAGTAAATAGGATCTTCATGTTTAGTACGTATTGAGGCTTCTACTTGGGTAATGAAGGGGAGGGTGGGAATGAATTTATTGTTTTGTTCCATAATTGCATCTACCTCCTTAGAATAGTATTCGTCATCAAGAGAATAATTTATTTGCATTTTGGGGGTTTTGTAAGTAATTGAGTAAGTTTCTAAGTCTATCTTGGCGTTTAATTGAACTAAGCCTGCTTCTCCTAGTATCATTGTAAAATTTCTTAAAGTAGGTATGACATAAAATATTAGATTCGTATTAAACATATTGACTTGTTTTTTTGCATGAGTTAATGTCGTACCATGCATTGTATTAACTTCAATGGGTTCTATTGGTATGGGTGCTCCATAGGGGTAGTTTGAGGAAACGTAATTATTGGTGGCTCCAGTATCTATAAGAATAGTCACTCGGAGCTCGGGTCTTCCTTTATCCTTGGTTCTTAGGGTCAAACACGGAAGACCATTTATTCGGCTAAAAAAGTCGTCTTAGCTTCATGGTCATTGTCTTCGCTACCTATCTGTGGGCTGTTAGAAATGTTATCGTTATGATGTATTTTGTTCATTTCTTGGGGCCCATTTCTATGGTATTGTGTTGAAGTTGTTCTGAAGGGGTTATTCCACTGTCTCTGTTGTTGGTTATTGTGTGATCTCCTGTCTCGGATAGATTCATCCACTTCCATTGGTTCAGGCTTCGGCTTCACATATGTTTGCACGTTGGGTTTGTAATAACGTTGCTCCTTGTAGCCTTGTGGTGGTTCGACTTTCCTTTCGTATTTTTCGTATCTCTTCTGGTGTCTCTGATCATATGAGTTCCGAGGTCTATAGTGATACCTTTCGCTTAATCCGTATGCTTCTTTGTTGTGTAAGATAGTTCTAGCGATTGCATACGCTTCTTCCAGAGTTTTCGGATTTTGGGAAAAAAGTACTCCTCTTGTGTATTCACAATTTAATCCTTGAGCAAAGGCTCTAACGCCTGATTCCATAGCGTTGGTGTATGAGGCTTCACTTTTATTCGTACCTTGCATCTCGATTTTAGTTAGTACTAGATTTAAGGCTTTATTGATGTTATTGAAATACTCCGTAACTTCTAATTTTTCCTGTTTAATTTTCAATAAGTTTTCTTGTAACACATAAAGTGGCCTTTGGTCGGCGTAAGTATAATCTAACCTATTGATTATAGCGTAGAAATTAAGTATGGTATTGTGGTTCACCAATATGTCCGCTGCGTCGCCTTGTATTTTTGTTCTGAGGATTTGTAGGCATTTAAAATATTCATTTGTCTGTTGGAATCTTTTTATTTCCTCCATTAGGTTCCAGATCAGACTCCGCCATGCTCTATACTCCTCTGGTTTGCCGTTGAAAATAGGTATGTTTTTAAATATACTGGTGTCGATTTGGCTAGGATCTTCTAGCTTCCAAGTTACGGGGGTTAGCTTTTCTATCGTAACTATTTCCTTGTTTAATCCTTGCTGTTGTATCCGTATGACGGCTTCCCTGGTTTCCTTATTCTCGGTTATTAATGCCGATAGGGTACTTGTTAGGTGAGCGATCTGCGCTTGTAGTTCTGCTGCTGAGGCCATTTCTTCACTTTCACTTTCTGATTCGGTTGGGGCGGATGGTCTCTCGAATGGTCTCGACGACTTATTCCGTATTTTAGGAATTTTCATAAAGGAGATGTGGGTCTAATCCCGGGGTTTTATCGTGAGTGTGTTTTTTTCTCACTTTCCTTTTTTATCTGCTATGCAGTCAAAACTTGTTGTGTCCGTACTTATGCGGATGTTGTCCTTTATTGCTAGGGAATCACTGACACTTTAAGAAAATTTAATTTTTACTCACGGTTTTTCCTATGCAACTCTTAGTGTGGTTTCCAGTGTGTTTTTCGCCTAGTAATGTCCGGATGAGTTCCTGGTCAGGTCTGGATATGGTCCTTGTCAGGTACAGCTATGGTCCTAGTTAGGTCCAGATATGGTCCTCGTCTCG
Source organism: Microdon myrmicae (assembly GCA_963931805.1). NCBI lineage: Eukaryota > Metazoa > Arthropoda > Insecta > Diptera > Syrphidae > Microdon > Microdon myrmicae. The sequence continues at coordinate 98,232,452 of OZ007496.1, forward strand.
TCCGGGTATGGTCCACAGGTTGTGATGGAGTTATAATCCAAAACACTCCTGGCAGGATCGCCAATTAAGTCACAATTCACGGAATTTAACTTTTTAAAAACTTTATTTGTGAATTTCACTTATATTAATTTTATTTACAAATTCTAATTGTTATTAATCTTTGTTACAAGTTTTACTTAGTTCTCGGCTATGCCGGCTGGTGTCCAAATCAGAATCCCCTCTTCGTCTGGTCATCATGTAGCATTTATAGTCTTTGCTTCGGACGTCTTATCATCTTAGCTCATATGATGATTGTTGGGTCTTTAGGTCGTGTGAATCTTTGTCTTGTTGTGTTGACTTATGATGCTTGTTGGGTACTCGGGTCGTGTGCATCTTTGTCTTGTTGTGTTGACTTATGATGCTTGTTGGGTACTCGGGTCGTGTGTATCTTTGTTGGCTTATGATGATTGTTGGGTTTTGCTTGACATGAATATTAGCTTAAAGTAATTGCAATGGTTTTTTATCTTAGTTTGATAACAATGGTTATTTTCGTCTTATTATGTTGACTTATGATGATTGCTGGTTTTGCTGGCCATGATTATTTAATATGTTTATTATAATAATAGATTAAAGTGATTACAATGGTTTTAACCCTAAATTACCATTAACTCCCTTAACTCGCGGCGCTTCTTCATCAAACAATAACAATAATTTACCCAACAACAATTCAGCACTCTTCACAATCGAGGAACTAAATTCCTTGTGCATGGAAATGATCTCAAATTTATCAGTTTGTAAAACGAAAATAGAACAATTTAATGTGATCGCGCATTTAGCCACTAAGTTTTTATACACTAATAATGTTAAGTAAAATGGCAGATACACATGTCAAATGTCCCTGGTCTTATAACAGAACCCGTTTCGTTAAGTGCTCTCAGTTCAGATCATAATCCTGTTCTTTGTAACCTTTCTTGGTTGGGTGAAAGAAAGATTCAATATTTCCTGGACATGAAGAATGCTAATTGGAATTCATTCAAATCAAAGATTAAAATGAGCCTTCAAAATAGTACTACAAATCTTGAAGAGTGTCTTGTAAAGATGATGTTGACCTTATTATACAATACTTTACACAAGCTATAATTTCTTCGGTTGATGAAAGTATTCCCAAAAGAGTAAAAAAAGATATTTTTAAAAAACTTCCAATCCATATCTTAGAGCTTATTAAAGTGAGAAACATTCATCGAAGAAACTGGCAGAATTACCGTCAGCCCTTTTCTCGATCAATGGTTTCCCATTTTAATGAGCGCATTACTGACCAGATACAAATCCATCGTAATAGAGAATGGAACAAAAAACTGAGCGTTATGGATAAAAATGCTAAACCGTTCTGGAATGTAGTGAAGTTAATCAAGAATAAAAACCGTAAAATACCATTTCTGAAGGATTCTTCTACTACTTTTTTTACAGGTTTTGAAAAAGCAAACCTATTTGGAACAAGTTTTTCAAAAAATCACTTGGTTCCTCAGCATTTGGGCGAATTTGAAACTAATGAACTTGTCGGTAACAGAATCGAAAGATTCCACGCCACAAGCGAATTAACTCCTCTAAATGCATTTGTAGAAGAAGGAAACGTAAGAAATGTAATCAAGTGCTTGCAAACACGAAAAATAGGAGGACTAGACAAAGTTAAGAATGCCTATCTAAAACAATTGCCTCATATTGGAATTAAATACTTAACATTTATAATCAATGCATGCCTTAAATGTCAATACTTTCCTCAATGTTGGAAAAAAGCAATGGTTGTACCTATCCTTAAGGCTGGAAAAGCCCCAGATAAACCTGAAAGTTACAGGCCAATTAGTTTACTTAGCAACATAAGTAAAGTTTTTGAAAAAATCCTGAAACAACATATTTTAAAAGTTGTTTCAGATAAAGATATTTTCCCCGATATCCAATTTGGATTTCGACGCTTTCACAGCACCTCGCACCAGGTTAAACGAATTTGCAGCCATGTTCTAGACCATCGTTCACGTGGTCAATCAACGGGCATGATATTGTTAAACATTGAAAAAGCTTTTGATTCCGTATGGCACAATGGGATAATATATAAAATGATACAGTTCGACTTTCCTTTGTATTTGTGTAAAGTCGTCCAGAGTTTCTTATCCAATAGATGTTTTAAGGTTCATGTCAATTGTGATGTTTCTAGATAGATATTTTTTGATTGTGGCGTCCCCCAAGGCTCAGTGCTTGGTCCAGCTTTGTACAATATCTACACTTCGGATTTTCCAAATCTACCGCAGTGTGAATCAGCTATCTTCGCTGACGACACTGCAGTATTTGCGTCGCATGAATTTTCTCTCAACGTTGAGATAAATCTAAAGCATGCGATCGAGATACTTGAAAAATATTATATGAAATGGAAAATCAAGCTAAATGTTGGTAACACACAAGCCATCTTTTTTACATGAAAGAGAAAATCTCGCTGTCTTCCCAGCAGTCAGCTGCAAATAAATGGTAGCACGATTGCATGGGAGCAATCCGTAAAGTATCCTGGAGTTCATCTCGATACAAAACTCACATTTAAACAACATATTCAAAGTACTCTTAATAAAATGAGTATTGCTATTAAGATGCTTTACTCGTTCATTAATCGCAAGTCTTTACTCACAAATGAAAATAAGATTATTATTCATAAAGTTATTTTCCAAGCTATACTGTTATATGCGTGTCCAGTATGGGGTAACGCTGCAAGGTGCCATTTAAAAAATTACAGGTATCACAAAACAAAGTTTTGAAAATGATGCTAGACCTCCCTTGGCACTATTCAACCTTAAGTCTCCACGGAAGGGCGGATGTTGAATTGATTTCTGAAAGAATTCGTAAACTAGTATATAACTTTAACATCAGCTGTGAAAGTTCTGAAAATTCTCTCATAACCCAGCTTCTTCCTTAATTTGTCATAATTTCATGTAAATATTTACATTTTATATTATTTATTATTGTTATGTTTTTTTTTTTTTTTTTAATGAAGGTTTTTCCTTTTTGGTATTTTCCTTCGATTTATTCTTTTAATTATTAATTATACATATTTTTCTTTTCTTTATCCAAGATAATGTTTCAGTTGTAAGATATAACTTATCAAATCTCTGAATTGTAAAATGTGCGGTTGTAGTGGTCCTTCTCTCAGGTAGCGTGTCTTCTTATCCTGAAAAGGACGTAAGATCTCTTAAAGACCGCTCCCGAGGGGACCCGTTGCGGTTGCCGCCGTGCTTCCTCGAACCTCGAGGGAAGAGCAGCTACCGGTCGTCGAGTAGGAAGAATCGGCCAAGCGCAATAAAAAATCGATCACCTTTATTTCCAGCATTTAAACCTCGATTTATTTATTTAATTACATTTATTTTATAATTTTATTTAGTTTATTGGCGTTCTACCACTTCGGGCGCCAATCGAGACTGAACCTCGAATCTGTTTTTTTTTTTTTTTTTTTTTAAAACTGTATTTATTAACCATAATTAAAATTTGTACATTTAAGTAATACAGTGACTTAAAATTAAATTCGTGACAATTGCTTACATGTAATTATTATTATAATACATTTTCCAAACAATGTTTTAAGAGTTATAGGCTATATGTGTGTTTATACATTTAGTAGGGTTTCGTCTTCCTGGAAAAGGTCAGAAAACCAGGAATTTCTTATTTTTACTTTACTTAATCTAAACTTAACCCTAAATATAAATATAAATATAACTTAACCTAACTTAGTCTGATTATTATAAAATGAGCTATAAACAAAACAAAGTTTTATAATTAATGGGATTTATGAATTAAAGGATGTGGAATGAGGTCAGTTATGGGTTAGAGGTAGAGTATTTCTCTCCGGTTGTTCGTTGGAAAAGCGTAGGATGTTGGAGAATGGTTGGACGTTACAGTATTTGAACTGGTTAGGGGTAACTTCGGTGTTGTGGTATATGATCTCGTTTGAATCATTTACCAGTCTGCCTGAGACGAAGATAGCTCTGGTGTGGATACAGTTGGGATAGTTAGTTCTGATATCTAAAGGGGTCTCTAAGAGCGAGGTTATTATGGGATTGGGATTATTTTGTAGGTTGTCGATAAATTTGATAGACAGTTCGAGGAATCGTCTATCGAGGCGCTCAATACCAGCGGTATTGTAGAGTTCGACGTTACTATAGTACTTATAGGAGTTAGGACGACGATGTAACCCAGAGACATACCTAAAGCATTTTCTTTCGAATACTCGTAATTTCTCCATTTGGGAGGGAGTGATATGGTACCACAACGGGCACGCGTACGTGAGTGTGGGCCTGATAATTTGTTTGTAAATGAGCAGTTTGACTTTGTGAGAGAGACTATTAGGTTTCCACATTACTCTTCTACAGAGATTAAGCTGAATTGTGGCTTTTTGAAGGGAATTTTTAATGTGTGAGGAAAAAGACCAGTTATTAGAAAAAGTGATTCCCAGATATTTTAGGGTTTTGGAGGGTTTTATCAGAGTATTGTTCAGTTGAATCTTAATTTTGTTGTGGCAACGTCTAGTGTTGTTTGTACAGTGCTCGTTTTTGCCCTTGAACACTATGAGCTGCGTTTTATTTGGATTAAGGTGAATTTTCCACTTATTAAAGTATGATGATAGGTTAGGGAGGAAGTTGTTAATGCGGTTTCTTGCAGCCTTAACAAATTTGCTGCTAGAGTAAATTAATGTATCATCAGCATAATTCAGCATCACAACATTAGGAGATACGGGTTGAGGAATATCTGAGGTATATAACAGATATAAAATTGGCCCTAAAATAGAGCCTTGGGGAACACCCGCGGTTATGGTGTGGGTTTCTGAGACAGAAGAATTTATTCTCACAACGAATTTTCTGGCAGAAAGATATGAGGCTAAGAGCTTTGTTGTGTGAGAGTTTAGATTAAATATGGAGTGCAGTTTGTACAGAAGTCCTGAGATCCAGACGCAATCAAACGCCTTAGAAATATCGAGAGATATACACACAGTAGGGCTTTGGTTTTGGAGACCAGTTGTAACATCGTGTGTGAGTTTTAGTAGAGCATGACATGTGGATTGTCGCTTACGAAATCCGAACTGACAGTTAGGGATGAGTGCATTCTCATTGGCAAATGAGAGAAGATTTTGGTAGATCTTGCGTTCCAGTATCTTACTTAATGTACTTAATAGGGATATTGGACGATAATTGCAAGGACTATTACTACTACCGGGCTTCTTAATAGGAATTACTACCGCAGTTTTCCAGTTCTCTGGGAAGTGCGATGCATTAATTATATGATTAAGAAGAATGAGGATGGGAAGTAGATTCGGTGGGCGCAGCCTTTTAAATAGAAGACGTGGGATTCCATCTAATCCAGTTGACTTTTTGTTATTTCCTGATCTTACGATCTCGGATAATTCGTCCGCAGTTAGAAAATTTGTAGTGTCTAAGGGGTGTGAAGCTATGTTTGTGTTGTTGAATTCACCGATGAAAGGAGTAAAAGATGGGAATAATCTGTTTGAGATGTATTCGTTTACTGTGTTCTCGAAGCCAGGAGTTGAGAGAGAATTATTTTGCTCATGGATCTTTGCAAAGTGTTCTGCGAGGCAATTTGCTATGTCCGAATCGGACTGGGCAATATTATTGCTGATCGGGTTAATGAGATGGTCAATTCGGGGTTTATATTTACGACCAGTTAATTGGTTGATGTTTTTGAAAAGATCCCGATTTGGTTTGATATTTTTAAGTGTGGAGATGTAGTTTTCATCTGCGAATTTTTTCAACTGCTCATTTATCAGAGTGGATAGGAGTTGGATTTGGCTTTTAATAAACGGGCAGTATCTTGTATGAAGTTTACGGCGGAGCTGCTTTTTAAGGCGCAATAATTTGGTTAGGATGCTGGGCAAAGGCTTTCCTAAATAGTTATGAGGAATGGTTGTCGGGGTGTTTTTGCTGAGAGCCTCCTTAAGAATTTGCTCTATTCTTAAAGATGCTTGATCGATTTCAGTAGGGAGTAAGTTAGATGCTTCCGGGATATACAAGTCAGAGAAACTTATCGCTATGTCCCTATTGACTTTTCTCCAATTTGTTTTGGTGAAGTTTGGGACAGAGTTTGACGAGTATAGTGGATCGAGAGAGGGGATTTGGATCGTGGTGTGAACGGAACCATGATCAGAAGGAAATATAAAGGAGACTGTAGGTGGACTCGCTGAATAAACATCGTCGGACTTGAGGAAGAAGTCGATTGTTGACCTGGCTGAGCTAGAGACACGAGTTGGCTGTAATGGGGAGTCAATGTAAGTATATGGATAAGACTGGAGGAGGGCTAGCAATTGGCGACCATATTTGTTGCATTTATTATCATTGAATGCTGTGTGACGAGCATTCCAGTCTCCTCCGATTATAAATGGAGCGGGAACGGACTGTTGGATAATCTGCGAAATGTCAGTATCTGGGAAATCCGGTTGTCGTGAAGGGTGAATATAAATGGATGCTAAGACGAGCACTTTATTGTTCTCACAGAAAAGTTTTACTGCTGTGTATTCAATGCTGGATATACCGGTGAATCTAATTTCACTGAATTGAAATTTTTTGTGAATTAAGATGCCGGTACCTCCATGAGATCCATTAGTTCTGGGGTTAGAAACTAAAGTGTAATTGGGAATTGAAACTCGGGAATTTGGTTTGAGCCAGGTCTCTGAAAGGAAGAGGATATCTGGGGAAAACTTTTCAACAAACAACCGGAGGTGTTGCTTACGTATGTTAGAGTAAATGGATTCTGTGTTGAGGGAGATAATGGTTAGTTTAGAGAGAGCTGGAAAGAATATGGGAAGTTATTAGTGAAAGAATCTGACCTTTTTTCTCTATTTCTGACATCTTCCTCAGCGAAGGTAGCATGGCTTGTAGGCTTTGGATGTATCCCATGATGTCCAGATTGAAGTTTTCAGTATTGTTGTTAGGGGGAGTGGTAGTGTTGAGGTTTCCTCTTGCTGCATCCGCGTACGATATTCCGGGTCGGGTTGACTTCGTTTCCTGCAATACTGTTGGTTTCGTTGTTGTTGTTGTTGTTGTTGATTTTATAGTTGTTGCTAATTTCCGTCTTTCCAGAAGTTTTAGCTTCTGAGGGCATTGGGAAAAATTTGCCGGATGAGGGCCTCCGCAGTTACAGCATTTAACTGTGATCTTTTTGTTGGTAATGGATCCATCAGCGTTGACGGTTTGTATTGTTTCAGGTTCCAGGCCTTGTGGATTTACTTTGCATTCCTCGAGCTCGTGTTCCTCTGCGCATCTGCCGCAACGTCTTTGCTGGTGGCATGAGACCGCCAAGTGTCCTGATTCTTGACATCGCTTACAATGAAGAATTTCTTGTTTGTGGGGCTCTTCGATTGCGATTTTTTGGGTAAACAAATATTTAATTTGTTTAAGTTGCTTGATGTCCTGATTAGGTGGGATTTGTATGATCCGGAGATTTTTTACGTTGTTTGCCCTCATGTACGGTGTTTGGAAGTAGTCCAGCTTATTGATTTTTATTTGTGGACATATCCTAGCGATTTCCAGTCCCACTTCTTCGTTGGTCCATTCGGGATCGATGTGCCTTATAATAAAGGTAGCTGGTTTGCTGTTCGGATGCTGGAAGGTGAAGAACTGATACTGTTCCTCTAACAGTTTTTTAACTGCCCTGTCATGATCGACTAATGATCTGACTGCTATGGAAGTCCTCGATCCTTTTGCATTGGTGCTAAAATTCCGGTGACCCAAGGCATTTTGCAGGGTTTGAATTAGTGCTTTGCTGCTGGTCGGGTTTCTGATGTAGATTGGCGGTGGTCTTTCGTTTTTGTGCTGGGCGGGCAGGGGACTCGGTGCTGGCTTGGCTTGTTTTGTGGTTTCCTTACGGGCTGATGATTGTTGTTTGGGTGGAGATGTTTTATGGCTTAAGTTGGGAGAAGGCGTCGTCTCCATACTGGCATCGTCGCTGTTTTGGGTGGGTTGCTTTAGGGAGTGAATTTCCTCCCGGAGTTGCTTCACCTCTGCTGAAAGCTGTTTGATGTATTCCACGGCTTCGTGGAATTTTTGTTCGTAGTCCATGTGTTTTACTGGATTTTCCATTTTTGTAGTCTTCTTAGATGAGTTTTGAAGAGTTTCAATGGCTCTTCTCTTCCGTTCCAAAAGATATTCCCGGGTAGCGCTCGGGTCGTTGTCTGGCATCTGTGAAGACAGATTTCGACTACGGCATCCAGCGAAAATTAATTTGCTTGTGTTTGTATAGTTAAAATTTCCTCTTTTGTTTTTTTGTGTTATTATATATATATATATATATATTATTATTATTTTTTTAAATATTTTTTTAAATATTTTTTGTTGGCTTTCTATTGCACTACACAATTTAATAGTGCACTTAACACACGTAAACATAAACACGTGTAAACACGTTTCTGTGAACGTCCGCACTGCACGAGATCTCGACTGTTAATCGTGAACCTCGAATCTGAAATTCATCACCCTTATAAAGAGAAACAAATCGAAATTTTGTATCTCGAAAATACACAATTTCCTACAAAAATCCCGATTTTGGAATCCTGAGTGAGATGCTCAGTGTTTATTTAAGATAAGGATTCAGTTTCCTGAATTCCTATGAAACTATTGTGCAGATGTGGATATGTAAATGAATTCGGGTTTTTGTTTGTACACTTTGATGGATTTTACCAAATTGAGATAACGTATCTCTGGTTTTTGAATTTAGATGATGCCGTGGGGCGAATATAGAACAATAAACGAATATATGATTCGTTTATTGGGAATTTGATTTTAATTTAAGATTTTGGATTTAATTATGCCGTGGAAGCAGCTAATAAGCGATAAACGAATGTTTGATTCGTTTATTGCGAATTTTGGTTTATGTTTGGGTTTTTTCGGGTTTTGATCGGATTTTGAGTTTTGTAGTAAAATAGCTGGGATTTGGATGTGGAAATGGAGGAAAAAAGGTGGTAGGGCTTTTCAGAGCACTACATCCTTCCCTCCTTGAAAAAAAATTAATCTGTAAGAGATTAATTTTGTAGGAGTGACGCGATAAAAGATGAAGGGCGATGTCATCATGATTCGTTACATAATTTGGATTTCCAATTATAATGGTTACTTTAAATTTTCATTGTAGTTACAATTGCTTGCTACTTTTTTAAATGTTTGTTCTTGTTTTTAAGTATTATTCAAAATTTTGTGTTAATTCTGTACCTTACGGTAGAGTGTTCTTCAATATTTTGTTACGATTTTAGAAATACTAAGATTATGTGACTATTGGCTTAAATTCACAATTTTTCGTATCGTGTATATAAGTACATTTTTAAGTTCCATATATTAATAATGTTATTTACATTGTTCTTTTGTTTTTTCAATATATTTAATAATAATTGTGAATTATTTTTATAAATCAAGGTTATTTTAAATAAAATATTAAATTCAATTCGTGATAATATATACGGATAAACATTAGGTAAGTCGTAATAATGTATTGTATTACAGCTTTTGTATTATATAAGGATTTACATTATCTCCAGAATATATTTCTGTTTCATTTTGAGGACCATATTTATGTTTTTTTTTTCCATGTATTATAAAAAAAGGTTTAATTCTAAATTTTTAAGTTTGTTTTCAGTTAACTAAAAAATGTTAGTTCCTTATTTTTCTTAGGATAGATGTAATTTGGTTAATTGAAGAATGTTACATAGTTATTTGAAATTATTATATTTCTATTTAAAATTGTTTATTTCATAGATTTTGTTTTGTTTAGTTAAACATTTTTTTTTTTTAACTTAGAATTATATATGTTTTTTATTTACAAATTAAGATCATTTATTAATTAAATAATTTTGTTCATTTATTTAAATTTTAAGTTAATGGCAATTAATTAAAATATTGTATAATATTTACAAAATTATTTTATTGAGGGAGTTAATATTTGTTTCATCATTTGTGTGTTAATAATATGAATTTGGGGAGATTCTCTTCATAATATAAACTATTTAAAGATTTATTTGTGTTATATTTTACTTATTATCTCCCGAATTGTTAATACAGTTGTATTATTTATAAATTTTCTTGTTTATTATAGACTATTTTCTTTTAGATACATACATTTTCCAAAACAAAGTTGGTTTTTTCTTTTTTTTTATTTATTTGTGTTAATATGTATATGTTACTATTTTGTTTTTGTACAATAATTTGTTAAGAGGGCAATTAAAAATTATTAATTGTATATTTTCTATTTAATTTACATATAGTTTTATTTTATTTTTTATTTTTTCATTTTTTACATCTGAGAATTTGTGTTTTATTTTTATATTCACACATGTATACATATATTTGAAAAGGAATAATCCATTTGTTTCACTTTAAGTTTTTCTTTAAATTTGTGGAAGACTTTCCAAACTCTCGTCGGTTTGGTTTGTGTAAAATTTTTCAAAGTTTGGGCAGTAAAACCATCTATGAAAAGCATTTTAAAGGATGTATAATTCATAATCGATTTTGGAAGATTAACCATTGTTTTATTTGTGAAAGGGATTTTGATCATTTGTTTATTTTTATGTTTAATTTGTAGAACCCATTTTAAAGTTTGAAAAATTAGATAAACGAGGGAAACGATGCGGGCAAACAAGCAATTTAAAAGCGGTAATTTGATATAGCTGTTATTTACAGGCTCACATTCTACTGTGACTTCTTGTTCCACAGTCTTACTCTTAGCTGGGAATCTTTGTTCCTCAGGCTTATTGGATGCTGGGAGTTCTTGTGGCTTTTCAGGCTTACATTCTGCTGGGACTCTTTGTTCCACAGGCTTACACTTAGCTGAAAGTTTTTGTTCCTCGGGCTTACAGTTTGCTGGGAGTTCTTGCTCCTCAGGCTTACATTTTGCCGGAATTTTCTGTTTGTGCTTTATGAGCTTGGACGTGTTGTTGCTAGAAGTCGGAGCATTTAAGAATATAAAAGTAGATGGAGGTGTTAGGATAGTATGGTCAGGAGTCTTTGTCGAATCATCAGGTCCGGCCCGTAGACAAACGGATTCAAATGTTGACTGTTGGATGCGATCTTTGGCCAATACCTCCTCTATTTGGGGGGCCTCTAGATCGTCCTGCCTCTGATTTTGGTCCCTATTATCTCTAATGCCAATTTCATCCGTAGACGACACCTTGTAAGGTGAGGCATTTTCTACCTTCCTGTTTATATCATTAGCTTCTAATAACGATTGTTTAGATCTTTGGCTGTTTAATGTTCCTATATAAATTTGTGATTGCTGTACCCTACTCGTTTTGTTAATTACTCCACTTCTCCAAACGTTTGCGGTAGAAGTGGGCTGAGTTCTCAAATCATTTTTATTTGATGGAGAGTCGTTTTGACTTCTGAAATGGGACAGTCTCCTACATTCTGCTTGGGAATGATCAAATTTGTTGCAATATGTGCATTGGAGGCGTTCAACCTCTGCTTTAATTTGGGAAATAGCATTACAACCATTTTCATTTCGACGACATGTCGCAGAAGTATGACCAGACCTATTGCACGATTGGCAAATTGCTGGTTGGCTATATTTGGAATTATAAGATAAATTAAGAAGGTTTCTATCGCCTAGTCGCGGGGCCTGATCGAGAGCATAATTGATTGCTGCTCTAATACTTGGGTTACCTCGTGCTTTAACTAAGAGTTTTAAATGGGAATCCCTAAGACCATCTTCAAAAGTATGCAAGGCGAGCTTTTTATTTTCTTCGAGGAGATATGTTCGCACCGCAGGATCGACATTGCTTTCGAACGTGGCTTTGTTCAGCAGATGCAGGAGGTGTGCGAGTCTGTTTCCAAACTCCTTCACATCTTCCTTGCTATCTTGCTTGGCTTTCACCAGACTGTTTTGTGCCGCTGACCTTGAGGTGAGAATTTTAAATTCTCCCTTTAATTCGGAAGCAAGATCATTCCAGGTTGAAATGACCTTGTACCGGATGTGGTCGTATGCTGGCCCTTTCAGTCTGGTTTTCACCACGCTTAGATAAAAAGCATGCTGACTGTCGTCCTGTGCCTGTGAAAAAATAATATCTCCGCAAGAAACAAAATTATCCAATTCGTCCGGGTTACCGTTAAACACCGGTACGAAATCCAAAATATCCTTTAACCCGATTGTGATATTCATTGTTATTAGTTTCGCGTTTTTATAATTGGGTATTAACTTTGGCGTGCTTTAAATATTCGATTGGCGTATTATTTTGGGGGAAAAAGTCCTTGAGTAAATTCATCTTCCTAAAAACAAGGGCGAAGAGTAAGAAGAGAATTTTTCGAAATCAAGTGAAGCCATCCTAAAGAGAGAAGAAAAGAGATCCTTTCAAACCCAAACACATTGACACGTATAGAGGCAATATCGTAAATACCAAGGGTAGGAGAAGATTTTTATTGACACGAAGTAAAGCAATCCTAATGTCGAAAAATCCTGGTAGACAGATAAGCAAAAGAGATCCTGTGAAAGAAGCCAATGGTAAAAAAAAGAGAGGACATTTTTATCGATCCCAAAGTGAAACGAGCCTGCAAATGGAAAGGATCCTAATAGATGGATATGGGAAAGAGTTTCTAAGGAATTTCGAATCTAAAAAGATAAAACGAAAAAGACTAGCGACAGATAAGGGCGAGCTCGTGAAAATTGTGCAGTCTCTGCCCGAGAATATGGAAAATTATCCCCGAGTAATTATTAAAAACCATGTGATACAAATTCTTAAAATATATGAATATATGTATATGTGTGTATATATTGTATATGTATAGAAATTTAAATTTTTAGTTTATGGGGTGTTTGTATCCCCTTAAAGTATATTCTAGAATTTTCCCCTTTGATGAATATAAAAATAAATTTTGGAGGAATTTAATTATTTGAGGTTTCTAGGTGTCCTTCATGTACAAAACTAAACATTTTTTATGCGGGACCATATTTATACCCATAGTGTAAAAGGAAATTTTTTTTTTATGAAACCTCTAATCATTTGTTAATATATATTTAATATATATATATTGAAATTTATCAACTTTACTTTATTTTCCAAAGTTAGTTAGAAAGAGAAAAACGGAATTTTCATCTCACTTTAGCCTTTAGGAAAACGACTTAAATCAACCAAAAAACATTTTTATAATTTTATGTTGCAGGACTCTCTTTGTCTTTCTTAAATTAAGCACACTATATACGTACACAAAAAAAAGTAATATGCATGAGTACCTGTGGTTGTTGTAGCTGCAGTTGACGTTGCAATCACCTCGTTGTTCCCATTGCTGGTGTCGTGCTGGTATAGTAGATTGCTGATGTTACTGTTGTATTGGTGTTTTTGTTACTGCCGTTGTGCTGCGGAGCTGAAGTACTTACGGCTACCAACACTAATTGTCAGTAACCGACGATATTCCATGCGCATCCTTTTTCACTTTGACTTTTTTTGCACTGTTCCCAGTGTTTAGCCCCGGGGACGCTTTTGTTATTTGTTGAATTTCTATTATTTTTTTTTTCTCACTATTCCTCCAGCCGCCTCAGATTTTCGTGGTTCTCGAGGTGGACTTGCGGCATGATGTTGGTCAATTCTTCGCTCTCGTTGTCCTCACTGTTCACGAAGTAGTTCTCCGTTTCTTCAATCAGGAATATGCGAGCGAGTATTTCGAAAAATGCTGCCGCTATTTTTTGTAGAACTCGTCCGGTTCGTATGGATATTCTTCTTCTTTGCTGGAATAGAGGGTACCGGGCAAATTGTAGTCCACCATTCTGTTGGTAGGGGATGTTAGTATCCCACCGCTGCCACCATTTTGTAGTGGTCCTTCTCTCAGGTAGCGTGTCTTCTTATCCTGAAAAGGACGTAAGATCTCTTAAAGACCGCTCCCGAGGGGACCCGTTGCGGTTGCCGCCGTGCTTCCTCGAACCTCGAGGGAAGAGCAGCTACCGGTCGTCGAGTAGGAAGAATCGGCCAAGCGCAATAAAAAATCGATCACCTTTATTTCCAGCATTTAAACCTCGATTTATTTATTTAATTACATTTATTTTATAATTTTATTTAGTTTATTGGCGTTCTACCACTTCGGGCGCCAATCGAGACTGAACCTCGAATCTGAAATTCATCACCCTTATAAAGAGAAACAAATCGAAATTTTGTATCTCGAAAATACACAATTTCCTACAAAAATCCCGATTTTGGAATCCTGAGTGAGATGCTCAGTGTTTATTTAAGATAAGGATTCAGTTTCCTGAATTCCTATGAAACTATTGTGCAGATGTGGATATGTAAATGAATTCGGATTTTTGTTTGTACACTTTGATGGATTTTACCAAATTGAGATAACGTATCTCTGGTTTTTGAATTTAGATGATGCCGTGGGGCGAATATAGAACAATAAACGAATATTAGATTCGTTTATTGGGAATTTGATTTTAATTTAAGATTTTGGATTTAATTATGCCGTGGAAGCAGCTAATAAGCGATAAACGAATGTTTGATTCGTTTATTGCGAATTTTGGTTTATGTTTGGGTTTTTTCGGGTTTTGATCGGATTTTGAGTTTTGTAGTAAAATAGCTGGGATTTGGATGTGGAAATGGAGGAAAAAAGGTGGTAGGGCTTTTCAGAGCACTACACGGTCACAGACTTTTTTTTTGAAAATATTATTACGAAATAAAAGATCTCTCTCTCTAATTGAAAATTAATTTTTTTTTTAAGTTTATTTTAAGTTTTTAAACCAAATTTATTGTCCTAATTCTTTTTACATATTGTGACGCATATGACCATCAATACTAGAATATTCGAGAAAGTCCAAAACCAAGTATTAGAATATTTTAGAAATGACTGGAAAACTGGAGACTATGAGCAATAGAAAAGTCGAGACTATGGAATGGACGGTAACGAAACACCAAATTATAATGAGGAAAAGGTATAAATAAATCGCACGCAGATCGGGAAGTAATAAGTAAGAAAGTGAAGCCAGCGATAAGTAATAAGTAAAAGAAACGATAAGTATGGAAGCGATAAGTCAAGAAATCGTTGGGTAAGGTAAAAGTAACGGTTGTGATTAACGGATTAATAAAGTGTTATATTAATTCAAAATCGATTTAACGGCTCTTATTTATTAAAAATAATTAATCCAGCGAACCCTAAGCTCGCTACAATATTATGTATAATATTAGGTGTAAATGTTAAACGCTCTTTTACAATTACAGTCTTTAAATTAACCTACTGGTCCTATGCGAGCTCTCTAAATTATACAATATAAATTGATTTTTATTTATGCCTGTCGGCGTACTTTTTTTTTTCTTATATATATATGAACATTAAATAGGTCGTTTACATCTATATGTATACATTATATATATATATATATATATATATATATATATATATATATATATATATATATATATATATATATATATATATATTTTAACAAACAAAAACTTCAGAACGAAACAAAAAGGTAAATAAAAATAAACAGCAACGAAATTAGTAAAAAACGTAATGGGGGAAGGAGAACGAGGGCCGATGGTGGGGGGGGGGGGGGGGGGGTGGCAAGAGGAAGAGAGCGTTGCGCTTGAGAGGCATACTATATCTGAGGAAGTGAAGTCCTCTCCTCGTTGAGAAGCCACTACCATTTGGGAGATATTCGATCTTTGGCTGATTTATCTCTTTCACTGATCGCCGTACACTCTAAAACAACACAAATGCCTTATGAGGGGAATTTTCAGGTCGCTGAACAAAGGAAAATTGGGGTGTCTGGTCGGCTTGCGACAAATTTTTCTGAAGACTTACCTTCTGCAAGACCGATAGAAATTGTATTTTATTTTTATAGCCACCTTCCCAACATGCAAGTTGTAAGTTAGAATGAAATGTTCGATAATAAATCATCCTCAAGCTTTTGAAGTGGAGCAAACGTTACGTGAAAATTGGAAGTGGCGAAGAATGCGTAATAATTTTTGCAAGATATTTGCGTGACGAGAAAAGCTCATCCTCGAATCAAGATTAACCTCGAGTTCCACGATGTCGTTTCGTTCCAAGTGATTTTCAATAGTAAGTATATAATTAAAAGAATAACTAGTGATAATTAATAAATAAGAAACTGTGAAATAAAGACTTTGGGAGTATACCGGATTGTTGTCAACCTTTAAAGCCGACAGTTCGGAAGCACACAACCAGTGGTGGGAAGAGCCCTAAAACTTTGTATGCCTCCTACGCACCCACACCAAAAGAAAAAATTATACTCAGTTTTGCTGTGGGCTAGGTATTCTATAAAAAACCAATAATACTGTTAAATTTTTATCAAACAAACAAATATTCTATATCTTTAACACTATATAATTCTAAATTCTAAATAATCATTTCCATCGAAAAGGAAGAAACTGAACAGCAAATGTTTAACAAACTCATTATAAAGTTTTTGGGTTGAAAGGATATTAAACGAAAATCCAGTTAAATAGTTAACACTGAACATAATTCTAAATCTTTATTTACTTCAAAACGGATCGAACTGAGTAATAATATAGTTACATTTTTAACAAACATTATACATAATTTTACATTTAGAAGGAAAGAAACTTCGCGATTGAATTTTTAACACCAAATTCTTATCAAACATATTTCTAAATCATTTGTCGTTGAAAAACAAAATTATTATTATTGGAGACCCTACCCACACAGGGTGCGTGCTGCGAAACAATGCCGGACCCTGTTGCCCCAACAAGACCGTACCCCGAAGGCCGAAGAGCGCAATGAAGGGAAAGCGTTAGTAGAACATCCTCCAACAAACGATTCGGAAGTCGAAATCGGTCTAAGCAAACCGGTAATAGTACCAGGACGCTTACGAACGATAATTGATCTCCCCATAAAAATCCAGGAAGAGGTAATCCTGGTGGCCAAAGAAGTACAATCAGGGATCTGTTCTCGGATAGTCAGTCGTTTGTTGGATCAACACAAGATTCAAGGTTTGCACAAATATAAGAGGAACTCGGCTTAGGAAAAACCTAAGTCCTCAAGAGTGCCAATTGATAAAAGAAATATGTCAGGAGTTCAACGACATTTTCAACCTGAATGGCGACTACCTGAGGTGTACTAAGAGACTGGAGATAACCAACCCCGAGGAAAACTAATTTCTACTACAGGATTACCATGATCACCCCTTAAATGCACACCAAGGGGTGATCAAAACCTACAATAAAATATGTAGGAATTATTGATGGAAGAACATGATGCGCGACATCAAACATTACATTAAAGAAAACCTGCGTATATCAATGGTAATCACCGACATTGCCAAGAGGCCCTTCGAAAAAGTTTATTTAGACATCGTTGGCCCTCTGGACCCAAACACCAACAAGCAATCAGTATATACTGACGTTCCAAGACAATTTTTCTAAATATATAAATTACTATGCCCTGGCCGATGTGGAGGCAGAGCCGGTGACTTCTGTCTTCTTCGACCAAGTAGTTTCTAGGTATGGTGTGCCGACGCAACTAGTCATCGATCAGGGTAACAATTTCATCAGCAACTTGTTTAAAAGCGTGTGCAGGCTGTTCCTTATCAAGAAACTGCTAACTCCAGCGTACCATCTGCAATAGAATGGAGCTTTGGAACGACCCCATCGGCCATTCGTAGGGTACCTACGCAGCATTGTGGATAACAATCGCCAATCCTGGGAACGGTATCTGAGGGCGGCCAAATTCGTGTACAACACTAGCGGACACGAAGGTACCAAGATTACGCCGATGGATTGTCTCTTTGGTTTCACCCCGGAGGTTCCGGCTAATATAAAACAACCTGCAGAACCGGTGTACGATCACGAGAGCTTCCATAAACTGTTGAAGTACAAACTGGAAAAGACGTACGAGATGGCGAGGCGTAACTTATTGATCTCCAGACTGAGGTCCAAAGGGTACTGTAATACCAAAGCTAAGCGCTTCGCCATTAGCGATAGGTAACGTAGCTTGACTTCGGCATAAAAGGGTTATGATTAACAATTTGGCACCGTCAGTATCATATCGGCTACGCCAGATTGTTATGGTTATTCGGTGTTTTTAATATTACCTGGCCTGGCGGGCCGTTCACCCTGACTGCTCTGAGTCCCAGTGGAGAGTGCAAGAAAACTAACACATGTTTTAGTTTTATGCTTTTGGTTTATTATGTTTTTTTACAGATTTTTATTTATCAGCAAAAGGCCAGTTGTACTTTTATGTGGCCGCAATCCTCGCCATGTCTTTTTAACCTAGTGCTCGAGAAAGGTGTAAGACGACAACATAGCCGGATCATCCCTGAACGGGATCACACAAGAGCTCGCAAATGCGAATGACATCGCCGTTCTGGACGATAATGTAGAAACTGTAAAATCATCATCCAAGTGGCAGAAGAGGTGGGCCTACAAATAAATGAAGACAAAACAAAATATTTGATTACGGCGAGAGTAGGTGGACCTCAGGGAACACGCATAAACGTCAGAGGCAAGATATTTGAAAAAGTTAAAGAATTTAAATATCTGGGAACGATACTGACGACCAGTAACGAAATGTCGAAGGAAATTAACAAAAGACTGCATTCCGGCAACGCTAGTTGGCACGCAGTCAGTAAATTGTTATCACGTGGCATAAAGCTCTGTGTTTACAGAACCATAATTATGCCAATTGTTCTATACGGATGCGAAACATGGACTCTCACAAAACGGGAAGAAAACGAATTCCGCGTATTCGAGAATAAAGTTTTAAGGGGTATCTTTGGTGGCAAATATGACGAGGTGGCAGGACAATGGAGGAAACTCCACAACCACGATTTGGAAGAGCTATACCGCAAACCTACAATAGTGAGAGTAATCAGGTCGCGAAGATTAAGATGGGCCGGACATGTGGCGCCAATGGGTAACGATAGGACCTTGCGTAGAATTCTTGACGGTTGATCAACGGGAAAGAGACCGGCGACACGGGCGCGACGGAGATGGAGGGACAATGTTAGGTTTGACCTTGAGGAGATCGGATCGGCTGGTCTAGCGTGGAAGGAGAGTGCACGGGACAGGGAACGATGGCGGAGTCGAGTCGGCGAGGTCATGAACTTCCGGGTTCGTACAGGCCAATAAATAGTACTAGTTGAAAAACTGCAGTAGTCCATCTCATCCCCAAAAAGGGCAAGGACAGAAGCAACTCCGTCAATCTTCGCCCAATTAATTTGCTTCAAAACATCAACAAGATATTTGAAAAAATTATAAATAAATAGTAATAGGTCCATGTTATAATACATTCTAAAATATAAGACAAAGTTAAAAGATCGGCATGGCAATTTGAGGTTGGTGGTCCTGGTGATTTTTCCTTCGCAAACTTACCCTTTTTTATTTTATATATATTTTTTTTCCTATCTTTTACTCCTTATTTTCGACTTCGTTTGATTTTATAAATTTGTACTAACAAGAAAAAACTATTGATTAGAAAAACTTTTTTTTTAATAATTATATAGGGTGGGCCATAAATGTTTGCACATTTCAAACATGAATAGAAATAAAACTACAAATGTTATTTTGTTGATTATTTATTTAAGGTAATAAACGTTTATTGACATTTATTATTTTAAAATGACATCGTCGAGGTGTGCCCCGTCTCGTGGTTGGCACTCCTGCAATCGACTACGCAAAATTTGGAAAACTCGCTGACACATGCTGATTGTGGAACATTCCTTACGGAAATTTTAACCTGCCGAGTGTTTTCATCGCTGCTTTTTGAACGTGGCCCTCCTGTTTGTTTAATATTCGCTGTCGATCCCGTTTGCTCTGACTTCTTGACCCTAGCTTTGATTAAATTAACACTTGGACGCTCACTTACACGACGTAATCCGTATTCAATTCTAAATAGGCGTTGTACAGTAACGTAGAAATCGTTGTTTTTGTAAAACAGTTTTACACAAAAAACACGCTATTGTCCCGTAAAGCGCTCCGTCGTGACTAAAATTGTATGAAGCGACGCACACTTTCCCGCCACTCGCGCGTTCCTCCCTCTAACGATTTTTAAGAAATCAAGTGTTGCCACTGCAAATATTTATGGCCCACCCTATATATATATATATCAAATACAAATTATGTTCGAACAGTTCCAAAGAGCCTTCTTTTCTATAGGGTGGCGCAAAATTAATCACCCAATTTTGTTTTTGAATTACTTTTTTACTAAATAAATTATTTGGACCTTAACAATATTTTCTGTTAAGTGGAAAATATTATATGCGTCAAGTGGCTGCTGCCAGTGTAGATACTCATTTGTACCCGATGTATCGCATTTTCCATGACTTTCAGTAAGACTTCCAGTGATAACTGTTCGCATTCCTGTCGAATTCCTTAAGGGCTACGATTGTCTGAGGCTTGTTGGCATAAACCCGTGACTTCAAGTAGCCGCAAGGAAAGAAGTCTGGGATGGTTAAATCGAGCGATCTTGCTAGCCATGCCAAATCGCCAACCCGGGAGATTACGCGACCAGGTAACGCTTCCTTTACAATATCCATTGTGGCTCGTGCTGTGTGTGTGGTTGCACCGTCTTGTTGAAACCACGTGTTCACCAAGCCCCACTCATCCAATTCCGATCGTAAGAAGCCGTTTATCATGGCCCTGTAGCATTCCCCAGCAACAGTAACCGTATTGCCGATGGCGTCCTCAAAACAATACGGCCCAATCACTCCTCCCACGTGAACACCGCACCACACAGTGGCCTTGAGTGGATGTAATGACTCTTTGTGCATCACACGCGGATTTTCAGTGCCACAAAAACGTAGATTTTGCTTATTGACGCAACCCCTTAAGCGGAAGTGCGCCCCGTCGCTCATGATAATTTTCGACACAAAAGCGTCCCCTTCGTTGTTGAAATTAAGGATGGCTTGACAGTAATTTATACGCCCTCCATTGCTTGTCTGTTTGTATTCTGCAGCTGTCTAGTTCACAAATGTCAAATAGGATTAACGTACGACGCCATTTGCAAAAATTATAACATCTTCCGATGGGGTGATTAATTTTGCGCCACCCCGTTTTTTTAAACGTTTATTTATGTTACTTAAATATGATTACATTTTTTTGTTTCTTAGTCTAAATAAACATAAAACTATAATGTTTTGTTGTTGTTGTTTTAATGTATAAGGCCGTAGTGGCACGCAATACTTATCATATAATTTTGTTCCTTATGCTTACAAATCGTTTCTACATGTATTGTATGATTTTTTTTTTTTAATATTATACCTACTTCAACCTAGTAGAACTTAAATCTAACTAAGACTAAATTAACTCGAACTAAGCCTAGCTTAAGCCTACCTAATACTAATTAGGATTATGGACTTGCGGACCAGGTCCTGCCACACGTCCTATTGCAAAGTTTGAGGCGTGAGTCGTTAGTTCGAATGACTTCGAATAGTCGGATTGAGATAGTTCAAGACATCCTTCGAGGTGTCTTTTGAGATCCGTTAAAGTTTGTTTTTCTTCGTCGCTGAGTTTAATTTTATAGTTCGAACTCTGTTTTTGAGAAACCATTTGATCAGTCTTGAGCAAGTTCTTCGGGGACTTCGCAACTGTGGCGTAGTTTTTGACGAACTTACGGTAGAATCCAGGCAAACCGAGGAAAGGTCGTAACTCTTTCAAATTCGTAGGCCGTAGGTATTTTCGAATGGTTTCGATTTTGTCAGGGTCCGTTCGTATTGTTTTATTGCTTATTGCGTAGCCTAGAAATTTGAGGTAGTTTTTGAAGAAATGGGATTTTTCTTCTGAAATTGTTAGGTTTGCCTTATATAGGGTATCGGATATTTGTCTTAGATGACTTGTGGCGGTTCTTGGATGTGGCGGTTCTTTAAAGCCTTCCTAACGAACCATCCATTTCTTTAAAACAACCTACTTTTCCCTCACTCCATAAACCACTATACTCACCTGCATTCGAGCAGTGTAAGCTTTCTTTCAAATAACTTTCACCTGAAAGTAAAACCCCAGCAGGCATGCACATCAAACAAGTTATTTCATTCATATTACATGAACCGCGCCAGACAATCGGCTTATAAAAGATAAATACTCGCTGGCCAGCGTAATTGTTTGCACAGCTGTAGCCGATATTCTTGCTACGGTTCATGATTGAATATTGCACCAATCCCAAGGTTCGCCACAGTTGCGACCAATTTCCTTTATCGGTTATCTATCGATCATGGGATTTGGGAACGAATATGATTGACGTTAGACAAGCATACCCATGATCATGTCTAATGATTCGTTGTCTAAACAACGACCAGCCACTATTCTCACGCTGGCTATTCTAAACGAAATGCTTCTGTGTACTCTACGTAAACAGAAGAAATTATTTTTGCCTGCATGCCAGTATTCATATGCATTATCCAATGCCTAAAATAAACATGCACCCAAATCTAGTAGCCTTTGCCGTCGCAGCAAAGTTCTGTTGACTTATCGCCAACCCAAATCGATCCCCTATCGTACGATGGGAATACACCCAACCGTACACCGATCATCATATTTGACCAGCTGCATGTTTGTTTTTCCTTTCCTGTGCCTAGCGAGTGTTTGGGTGTCTTTCTTGAAAGGGAAAGATTGTTTTTTCCCCTCGATGGCATGCGTCAACGTCGCCAGCTCGGGGAGTCAGATTCCTATTACCACAGCGGACAGTCGCGCCCACTTAGAGTCCCTGTTTTTACCAGCCCGCTACTAAGTAGCCAGTTTCGTTTTCCACCGTTAAAATACTCGAGTTGGAGTGCCGTCTTTCCTTTCGGTCAAGAAGTCAAGAAATTCGTTTTGTTCTTTTTAAGTGAACTTTGTGTTAAAACTTTCAACGATCCTGAAGAGGTGCAGGCATCATCGCAAAGGATTAAGTGATATTAACATTGTGAACTCGTGGATAAAAATAAAGAATACATGATAACGAAATACATGCGTGCCTATTTATTTCTTTCGCTTGTTTGGAGTTGATTTATTTCATGGCTAAATTTCAGAGAAACCAATGGTAAGTGTTTGGGTGTTGAGTTAAACTAGTGTCCATGGTACAATAACCAACCCCCACAGACTCATGTCTTCGTCTGTGGATTTGGAAAAAACTACTAACCGGTTGCGCCGGCGTACGGCACCGGATTCATTTCAACACTCACCATCACTTGAAGTTCACTAATGTACAAGAATTGTCACCAAAAATCCGACGTCGAAAGAAAGGATGATTAAAAGGCACAAGTGTATTTTATTGTTAAACTATTTTTTATTTTTGAAGGTCAATCGTTCACAAGTCTATCGGTTAATTAAACCTTAATTATGGAGGTTTTTATAGTTCTAAAATTCTATTATTTACTTTCACATAAATTAGTGGATTCTTTTAGTGTTCTCAAATCCGATTGACTAATCGCACATTCTTATCTCACCACCGACTTTAAAGCGACTCAACGTAACTGATTTTACGAAACCACAAGTAATTTAATTACACAGACTATCCTTACACCACGTTGACTCGACACTCAGTGCGCACACTTAAAAATTGAATTGGCTTCCGTAGACATTGTTCAGATCTGGTAGGGTGTCCATGCACTGGAAGTGCGGACAACGATGATGCATCGGCGGTTACATGCAAGGGATAGCATAGATAGGATCAATCCTGCAGCTGTTCAAATAAATGAACAAGCAGTAGAGGCTGTTGGCATCGCTATCATAAACGATAGTGGCGATCGCCGGATGCAGAAATAGATTTCTGTGTATTATGTAAAGAGAAACGCTATTTCGGAGGTCATACGCTAAGATGCGCGTTTGTTTGCCTTAGCTAATGGTACATGAGTTGTTTTAGAGAAATATACCATGGGACCTGATCATTGGCATGATTGTTTGAATAACAATCATGATCGTGCCCGATTCAATGGGTGTTTATCGCTTACACCAGCGGTAAGGGGTAGTGTGGAGATTTGTTTAGTTTAGAAAAACAATACGTGGGGCATGATCATTGGTATGATTGTTTGAATAACAATCATGATCGTGTCCGATTCGATGATCGGTTGTCGCTTGGGCGATCGATCATAGAAAATTTGGCTTCCAGATGTGCAAGCAAGCAAGTTGCCCGACGTGTCTTTTTGGACCAACGGATTGTTGGAACAGGAACACACAGAAGGATTGGCATGTGTTTGATGGGCATGTGGCCGCCCATAGGAACCGATCGGTTCATGACAGATGAACCGAAATGGTTTAATTGATGTAATTTGTCTGATGCCATGGCAAGATGGTAATCTTGCCGTGGGCTTATGTTTCAGGTATAAACCGATCGAGGGAGAGCTTTGAAATAGTCATGTCCAGGCAAGAGACTTTGGTGGGTACAGTATAGCACGGTTGGGGAGGGGAAGTTGGGTTAGGACAAAGGGTGGTTCTTCGGGTGAACCTTAAAGAACCCCCACAGGTTTTTGTCTATTCTTTTATTTCTGTTTATTAATTTGTCTATTTGTCTATATAAATGTTTGGTCCTCTGTCGTATAATTTATTTTTTGTTCTGCTTTATTTTGCGTTGTATAGGCTGTTAGGGTCATTTCTGGAAAGTCTAAGTAGGCGTTCAGTTCGCATAACCCGTCTAATCCTATTATTAAGTCGAATTCGTTTAATTGTGATAGTTCAAAGAATTTTAACCTTTTCCCTAATATGTGAATGTTTCGTTGTTTGTTAATGACATTTTTTCCATGGATTATTTTGGAGTATGTCGGAGCTATGGGTATTGAGTAACTTAAATCTATTGACTTAGAACAATAATTCTGGGTTGCCCCCGAGTCTATTAAAATTCCGTATGTTTTGTTAGTTTCTTAGTTTTTTAATGTTAGTATTGGTAACCCTTTCCTTATGCTAAAAAAAGATTCTTTATATATATTTTGACTTACGTTGTTCGTCATTGAGCTGGTTCGTGAGGCTGGTTCGAGGTTGTTCATCCGTTGTTGTTCGTGACTGTTGTTGGTTTGCTGATAGTATGGTGTGTTGGCCTTCTGAATGGGTTGTTGAATCTGGAGTGGTTTACGGTTGATTTGTCCACATCTGGTTAATCTTAGTTCTGGTTCATCTTGGTTTGTGAACTGGTTTCTTCCTGTTGGTCTGAAGTATTGTCGGGATTCTCTATCTCTGTTGTACCCTTGTTGTCTGTCAAAGTTTGATGGCTGCTGCTGTGATTGTTGGTCTTGGTTTCTTCTGGTTTGGAAGTTTTGGTTTTGGGTATTTTGACTGTAAAAGCCTCTGTCTGGTTTTCTAAAATTTGGTGCCAGGTCGTGATTCCTGGTGTTGTGGTGTACTGCAAGTGCGATTCCATATGCCTCTGAGAGTGACTCGCATTTGTGGGCGTAGAGTGTCTGTTTCGTCATAATGTTGTTGGGTCCGTTCAGGAATACTCTTGTACCTTCCGTTTCTGCTTCTTTGAAGAGTGCTTTTTTTTTACCTCCGGGTGTTTGTTTTCGTATTGGATTTTCGATGTTACTGCATTTAACGCTCTATTTATTTCGTCGTAATACTTGCCTAGAGGGGTTTTCCCTTGTTTTATGCTTGTCATATCTTCTTTTAGTACGTACAGTGGTCGGTTGTCACTGTAGGCTGAGTCCAATCTGTCTAGTATTGCCTCGAAACAAAACCTTGTCTGACAGTTCGTTAGTAAACGTGCTGCTTCCCCGACTATTTTATTTTTTATTATTGACATGGTGGCATATTTTGAGTGTCCTTTATGTGCCTCACATGCTGTCATCAATTGGCTAGCGTTTTCCATCCATAATGCGTATGTGGTGTAGGAAGTAAGTGCACCGGCGTACGGCGCTGATTAGCTTCCTCCTCCATCATAATTACTAAAAGTTCCACAAATGTTCCGCCAAGCACTAGGAAAACTGTTCACCCGGAAGAAACGAATGTTGGGGGATTTCCTTTCTTTTTGAAGACGTTTTATTGGGCAGCAGCACAGGAAACACGCTTTAACAATGAAATGTGTCTAGTTTTGAATTTAATTTACTTTTAAATTTTGAAAATCAAACAGTTAATGAAATTTATAAATTGTTTATTGTTTGTCTTTTACATTTTTGTATGATTTATTCGTTTTCACAAAAACTATTGAACACTTTCGTATGAACTTAAGGATATTGTTTTATCAAAGAGACTATTGCATACCGATTTTTTTTTGCCGCACTATATGTTTTCGATAATAAACAATTTGGGATCAATAAATTTACGTTATTTCATAGATTTATGGATAAATTTACGTGGAAAAATAAACTAAAACTTCCTAGAGTTGAAAAATAAAACACACACGACTCCGGGTATATATTTGCGTGTTACTGTTTACGCTTCTCCGCTGGTGGCGCGGAGAGCGGGAGTTTCACCGTGCGACCAGCGTGGTCGGAGGATGGAATAAGACTCAAACGATATCCTCTCCAATAAGGATATCGTTTTTTTACCTACCACCAGGGAAACGTAAAGTCTTTCTTGGTGGTATAGGAAACCAGATCTTGTAATACAGGTCATGGTGGTATGTGTGGGATCGTTGAGATCAATACTATTCACACGTGCAGTGGAACAGCGAAACAGGCAGGCGGCAAGGACAAAAGAAAAGGCGACCAAATGGTTCGCTCTTTAATGAGGGTCATGTTTATACGATGCTTCGTCGCTATTTTCGACGTTAGAAGAAAAAGGTGCTAAAAGCAAATTGGATGTTTATGGCATCTCTGGCTGCAATAGAAACCGGGTTCATATTTGCATTAGGAAATGCTGGAGAATTTGGTTTCAGCGTCTATTGCGCTAATTATATGCAGCTGCTTGGGTTGTTTGTTGGTAAGACAAACAAAAAAGGTTGCCAGGCAATGTGTATGAAAAGGTATATGACGCGGCTGGGAAAATAGACGGCGCGATATTTATGGTCCCTGTCATGACGGTTACATTGATTGCAATCCGAATTATTTTGTTTACAGGAATTTGTCTGGTGCCGAATTGGTTCAGAATACCAAATAAGAAAACAAAGAAATCTTATGAAAAATTGTATGCGAAGGGATGCATGAAGGTAAGTTTTCTCTATAGGGATTTTAGGGTTATAATAATTGGGTCTGTTTGATGCGTGAAGCATCTAAGATGCTAATGCGAATTGCATTAGCGAAAGCTGGTGCAGACCCGGGTTATGGTTATGGGGGTTTTTTCAGGAAGGCGAGCCGTGGGATCTGGCGGAATCGCCACACGTATTCCTCCGGATTTCCATTAAATCTGTTTAGGTTTTCAAATCCCTCCAGATCTATATCCTCGGATCTCTCGAATGTGAATGGTATGTCTTTGTGTTCTGTGAGCTGTATACGTTGTGGTGGAGATTCTCTGTCTTGCATGATTTGCTCCTGGAATGTAGTTATGGCACCGGCCATGTTCTGCATTTGTTGTACTAAGTGGGTTATTTCGGCTTTGAGTGATGCTATTTCTGCTGTCATCGTGGCTTCGTTTTCAGTTTCGGATTCACTGGTTCATGACCTGTCTGATGTCGATGTTGATCTCCTTCGAAATTTTTTTAAGTTTTTGATTTTCATTCACTGAATTGGTTCACCCTTACTGGCTTGATTTTTCTATTAGGCACTGAATTTCTTTATTATTTCTTTTTTTTTGGTTAATTTGGTCACTTGAATTGCACGGCTGAAAAAAATTACTACAGTTATCGTCTCCTTCGCTAGACGTTTGTTCCTCTGGTGCTGGTTCTTACAGATAACCGCTTCCTGGAACGTGGAGAGATAGTTCCGGGATATCTTGTCGATATTTCTTCAACTCTTCCCAGAGTCTGTTGTGGTCTCGACTCTAAGTAGTAGAATACGCCGAGTGGCAGAATCGCCAGTTAATGTTGTTGGGTTGTCGTTGTAAAAAAAAGATGTTGTCTTTTTTGGGGACTCTAGCTCCTTTATTTTAAATATTCACTTAAGCTACTTCATAAGTACAATGTTACTAAGAACACCATTCGATCCACTGACTCTCTGATTGGATGCCTGACTGAATCTGTGGGGAAGAAGTATGGTGTGCAGGCGTACTGCACTCGATTCCCTTCTTCCTCCATCATAATACCGCTGTAAATACTCAACAAGTATCCGACGGTCGCGCACCGAACACCGCGGCAAAATGTTCGCCAAGAAAAAACATCACACACAGGGGCAATTAATCAAAACACACGGTTATTGCTGTTTATTAATTAAAAAGTTACTTTATTGATTGGTTAAATGAAAAACATGAATTACAAGTCACTTGGAATTTTTCACATATTCTTATCTAACCGTTTTCATGTTGTTTATTAATTAAAAAGTTGCTTTATTGATTGGTTGCATGAAAAATGGCGAACGTTAATCTCGCGACTTGCGGTTGACTTTCGCGTCCCGCAGCGCTATGGGAGCGGAGGTGGAGACCCGACCGGCTCCGTCGGGTGATGGAACAAGACTCTGCGAGGAAAGAACTCCGACCTGAATTCAATCCTCAGTTAAGGGTGAGGTTCGAAGGAGAAGGGAAAAATATTCTCTTTAGGGTGTAGCCACCAAGGAAATGCTATCTTTCGTTACTGGGTGTGACCAATGGACGGTGATCTCTTATGCAGTGGTGTGTATGTGTGATCGTACACATCACAGTGTTTATCGATGCATTTCAGCAAAAGATAAACGAAACCTACAACGAGGAAAAAAGAACAAAGGGAGAAGCGACCCTAGGCCCTGTAATTTGGGCCAGCTAAATGAATAAGCTACAACTCATTAGATGTGAAATGCATTTGGGATACTTAAAACGATTTGGATTGTTTATCGTATCGCCAGAATGCCTGCGGTAGAACTGAATTCTTTTGTTTGCAGAAGATGTGTGCTAAATAATTTGGTTTTCCGGTTATTGGAAAATTGTTGTACACATTGTGAGGGTGCGAATATCCGGCGCTAGGATAAGATTTCCCGATTATGTGGTTACTTGGTACGGTAACCATATTGTTTTCTTTCAGACATAATGTTTGACCTTTACGGAATTCTTCTAGGAAAATGCGTATGATTATGAATGCCTGATAAACCTTTTAGGAAATTTTCTGCCGATGCGTTGATGCATGGAGAATGCCCTTGTGAAAGAAAACGCTTTGATGCGGGGAGATTGAGGTGCAAATATGGGTTGCGAATATGGGGGGTTCTTCAGGTGAGCTTTAAGAACTCCCACAAGCCGACATCTGCTATTTATGTATACGAGGGTTGCCTCTTATGTTTCGGGATTTGGCAACCCTAGTGTTGCAATCCGGCAATTGACAGCTCTGTCGTAAAGTTGGACATTTTTGAGGTTATACGCACTCAGAACGTTTTGACATACGAGCGCTATTTGTGTTGTTTACAGTAACTTAAAAGATTCATCTCGGCCCAAAAATGGAATTAAATCGTCAACATTTTCGTGCGATTATTTTTTACAACTTTCGGCGTGGATTAAATCAGCAACAGTGCATGGATGAACTTAATTCAATTTTTGGCGATGAAGCTCTATCAAGGACCAGTGTTTATCGATGGTATGGTGAATTCAATCGTGGTCGTAGTTCACTCCAAGATGAATTTCGTTAAGGTCGTCCAAAATCAGTTGTTGTTCCGAAAACCGCTGATGCTGTGCGCGAACTGATATTGGAAGATCGTCATGTGACCTATCGTGAGATTGAGACAACCTTAGGCGTTAGTGGGACCAGCATACATTCAATATTGCATAAACATTTGACTGTCAAAAAAATTTGTTCGCGTTGGGTCCCACACAATTTGTCAATCGCCCAAAAAAAGGCTCGTGTCAATTGGTCGAAAGAAATGCTCAAAAAATACGGTCGCGGTGCTTCGAAACACGTCTATGACATCGTGACAGGTGATGAATCGTGGATTTACGCGTATGAGCCCGAAAGTAAACAGCAGTCGACTGTCTGGGTGTTTCAAGATCAGCCAAATCCAACAAAAGTTGTTCGCGCAAGAAGCACTTCCAAGCAAATGGTCACCTGTTTTTTTTCGGAAAAACTGGACATGTCGCAACCGTACCACTAGAACAACGCAGAACAGTCAATTCTGAGTGGTACGACACCTGAAGAAGCGGTTGTTGCATTCAGAATGCATGTGTTGGAGATACCTCAATCAGAGTGGCAAAAGTGCTTCGACAATTGGTTCAAACGCATGCAAAAGTGTATAGATCTTCATGGGGAATATTTTGAAAAACAATAAAGTGATTTTCGATGATCAATATTTGTTTTTGTTCTCTAATCCCGCAACCCTCGTATTTCTTGTTTGTTATGCTGGTATTTTTATCTGATTGATATTGTGTGTGACTTGTATCTGTAAGATGTGAGTCATAGGCTAAAATTATGTTACTATGTACATTTTCTTACATTGATATTGTAGCGAGCTTAGGGTTCGCTGGATTAATTATTTTGAATAAATAAGAGCCGTTGAATCGATTTTGAATTAATGTGACGCTTTATTAGTCCGTTAATAACAACCGTTACTTTTTACCGTACACAACGACGATTTCTTCACTTATTACTTCTTAATCATTACTTATCGCTTGCTTGACCTTCTACTTCTTACTCCTCATTTTCATTTTTATTTTTTAAACATTTTTTTATTTTCTTTTTATATTCTTAGTTTCTAAATTAAAGGCTAGACAAAAAATGCTTAAATTCTAGCTTAAATATCTTATATAATAACTTACTGGTCCTTCGCAGACGCTCTAAGCTAAACATTACTTAATGTTTGTATAATTTGCCTTTCGGCGACAGAACTTTGTGGCATAACTTATAATTATTTGAAAGACAAAGAAAAATTTGAAAAACTTTGTAAATTTTTTTTTTTTTTTTTTTTTTCTTAAAATTTAACTTACTTAACTTATCTAAACTTATCTACTTTTTTTTTTTTTTTTTTTTTTTTTTTTATGTAAAATCACTTAGCCTAACTTAACTTAAATCTTATACTACCCTAATTCTAGAAAAGCTAAGTCTATGTAAGCTAGCTGATGATAGTGTGATTCTATACCGACTTTGGTATCCAGGTCTTTATATGCCATTCAACCACCAGAACTGTTGACGCTGTCTAATACTATCGTCCCGGTCTCTGTGGGAGATAGCCCTACTGAAGCGCAGGAGCTCTTCTTCGGTGCGCGTTACTTCCCGGTCGTAGCACAATCGCCCGTCTACGGATGATCTACTTACATGATAGATCAGCGGAATTCCGGGTCTATCCTGTATAAGCCCTTTTATGTCCAAATCAAGGAACGCCTCTGGTGGAACAAAACCGTTGCGACGCACGCTCTCATAGTACAGGGTATTTGGATAATAAGCCCCGAAAATTAGGTCATTGGACGAGCATATTGCTCTCGCAATATGTCCTCTGATTAATTTAATCATAAAATTATCCACCCTATTTATGCAGGCTTCATTATATAAAGTCTCATTTGAGTAGTACTTTTTGTATTCCGATTCCGGTGTTCGATATAATCTGAGACAGGTTCTCAGACACTTCCTTTCGAACACCCGAATCTTTTCCATCAAATTTGGACCTATGTTAAACCATACTGGACAGCCATATATGAGCATTGGCCTGATTAGCGTCATGTAGCATATGACTTTTACCCTGCTGTCAAGTTGGCTACTGTGAAATAGCCTCCTTGTCATAGCAAAAGTTTTCCTCGCTTTGAGCAAAGCAGCCTCTACATGTCTGTTGAAATACAGATATTGGTCTAGCCAGATGTCCAGGTATTTAACTAAACTCTTGGTTTCCAGTTTATCTCCATGCGGTCCCACGATAACTAGCTTTCGCCAGTTTTTCCTTGTGTCGTACGTGGCTTTATATAATGGAGTTCTAAATAGGATGGCTTCACATTTCTGGAAGTTGATCTTAAGTTTCCAGTCATCGCAATAGCGCTGCACTTTGTTGAAGTCTCGCTGTATTAACCTATTTATGATCGCAACTTTCGGAGCTGTTCTGTAAATTATGAGATCGTCTGCGTACGCAATAGCCTGCGGAAGTGCATCTAATAAGTCGCTAATGTAAATGTTAAAAAGAATCGGAGAGAGTACCGCGCCCTGTTGCAAGCCATTCTTGATATTATACGTTTTATTAGAGGTCACATTACCACTTTTGAGCACAAACCTCCTTTCCTTTAACATATCGTAAAGTACATATAGTAAAGGCTTATGTATGCCATGTCTGACCAGTTTGTAATACAACCCTTCGATCCAGACGGTATCAAAGGCTTTTTCCAAGTCGATCAGACAGGCACCTGTGCATTGGTTCCTACATTTATTCCATTGTATGTCGGAGACCAGTTTAGCTGCGGCATGTGTGGTTTCATGACCCGCCCTAAAGCCAAACTGGTTGTTTGGAATAATGCTATTGTCGTCTACCCATTTTAGCAGAACTTTGTTAATGATTTTTTCAAATACTTTACTGATGCTTGGGAGTAAACTTATCGAACGCATGTTCATTGGGTTTGTACAGTCTTTGCCCTTTTTTGGGATGGGCTGAATGATAGCCGTTTTCCAACGCGCGGGATAATATGCATTATTCAACGCGTTGTTAAACAGGACCGTGTATATATCTATTGCCTTTGGGGGCAGGTTCTTGAGTACGATGTTAGGTACTCCATCTATTCCCACTGACTTTTTGCTTCTTAATGCATCGAAGATACTCTGGATTCCTTCCCTTGTGATTAAAAGGCTATTAGCCCCACCATTGGCATTAATGTCAATTGACAGATTATCGTCACTGAATTCCGTAAAACCAGGATTCTCCGATTGCCAATGTGAAATTTCATTCCGGAGGTGCAGGTGATTCAGTCGAATTCTGTCCTCCAGGTCATTGTTTCGGCGATTGCTTTCATTCACCTTGTACATTTCCTGAAAGACAGCTCCCACAGCGTTCGCCTTCTCCAAAGGATCTTCGATCACGAAGAGCTCACTATTGAGGATAGCGTTCTCTGTATCTATGCCAATGTTGGTTAGCAGCTGCTTGTTTACCTCGGTACGTGGAATTTGGAGACACTGAATCTCGTTTTGATTATTTCTCCTGAATATTTTATTTATTTGTGGGAACATATTCGGGTTATTAGTTTTTATAGCTCGAATTCTGTTGTTCCAATACAAATTTGTTGCTAATCTATAATTAGCTTTAAGTAATTGTTGGAGGTTTTTTAATTGAGATTTCAGTGATATTATCTCCTGGTCTTGTCTGTCTGTAAACTGTCTGTGTAATTGTTTTAATTTCGATAGCAGTCTGCTCTTTTTCTTGTGGAGTGCGTTTATTGTTGCGTTTCTGTACATGTTAATGTGATCTGTAACTGTTGTTTTGGGAATTGTTTTGTCCATTGTTTGTTTTACGGCTTCGTCCATTTGTTGAATGTAACTTCTTACTCCTCTCCATGGTCTGTGTGCGACGTATTTATACCGTTTCCTTATTCTGATTCGGCGTTTCGTTTCCGTACGTTCCATAGTCTTGAATGTTCTACTGTTCACGGTCTCCAGTTTTCCATTACTTTATAGAATATTCTAGTACTCTGTTTCGGACTCTCTAGAATATTCTAGTACTGATTGCCATATGCGTCACAATATGTTATCTGTGGGTTTTGTATTTTGTATGAGTCATGGTTTCTGATAATGTTACTCTCTGCATTATCTTACGTGGGTAAGTTATCTATGGGTTATTATGTTTTGTATGCATCATGGGTTAGAATTGTGTTAACTCGCGCGAGAATTGTGCGTCGCCTCATGCAATTTTAGTCACGATGGAGCGCTTCATGAGACAACAGCGTGCTTTTCGTGTAAAACAATTTTACAAAAACAACGATTCCTACGTCACACCTCTTTAGAATTGAATACGGATTACGCCGTGTAAGTGAGTGTCCAAGTGTTAATTTAATCAAAGCTTGGGTCAAGAAGTTAAAGCAAACTGGATCGACAGCGAATATTAAACAAACAGGCGGCCACGTTCAAGAACAAGCGATGAGAACATTTGACAGGTTAAAATTTCCGCAAAGAACGATCCAAATCAGCATGTGTCAGCGAGATTTCGAAAGTTTGCGTAGTCGGTTGCAGAAGTCCCAACCACAAGACGGGGCACATCTCGACGATGTCGTTTTTAAAAAATAAATGTCAATAAACGTTTATGACGTTAAATAAATTATCAACAAAATAACATTTGTAGTTTTATTTCTATTCATGTTTCAAATGTGCAAACATTTATGGCCCACCCTATATTAAAAATAATACAATTGTATGCAGAAAGGCGTTAAAAACACTTATTAAATAATTTAAAGTACTAGTGAAGTATCAGCAAGTTAATAAACGAACAATAATTGTAAAATAGGTTTTAGCATTTAGTCCTGAGTTGTAGAAATTATTCAAATTAAAGAAGAAAAAATTATAATAACAATAATAATAATAATAACAATACAATACCTCTTTAGCCGTTGTCATGACTTGACTTATTTGATTAATATCAAAATGAAACAAGCAAAAAATCTGAATAGTAAGAAAGTGAAGTGGTTGTACACAAAATGTGAGTCCCTAATGGATCACAGATCTACCGTTGAAAAACTTGTTTGATAACTCGATATATAGTTACCTGAATTTATTATGTCGAACACTTTTAACCTAATTACAATTATACACTTTTTATTCTTGCCTCCGAAAGCAAAATTGTTTTTTATAAAAATTACGACTAAGGGTAAAGTATTGAAATATAATTCGTTTGAGATATTTGACATTCCTCAAACTTTTTTTTAGATTAACGAAATGGAAATGAAATGTGAAAGTTGCGGACCTCGTCTGCCTCGTGGACCTTATGATCCCTCGATTGAGTTTTATGCGAGTTGCTATCCCAACAAATCATATACACCATGTTTGCCGTTTAGCAATTCCTTCGATCCTCCTAATGTGTTCTTCTTCCCAATTCAATCGCCAATGTTTTTTAATACGGCCAATGCCCACGTAATTGAGCAACGCATTCCAAACTTACGGTCTTGGAATTATTCGCGGTCGCAATATACTCTCGTATAAATAATCAATTGTTCATATCTTATTTTGTTGCGAAACTAAATCGAAGAACTTTTAACATGTATACTAGAGGAACTTTTAATATGTACATTGTATAATAAAAGAACTTTTAATATGGATGATAAAGTCCATAATTCGATATAATTGGAATCAAGTAAATGACTCAATAAGTCTAGATCGATAATTGACAGATTGTATGGAGTTCACTATTAAGACGTCTGCTTGCCGGCTTTCAGGATGAACTAATCATTGGTAAATATAATTGGAAACTACATCCCCGAAAAGCAATTGCCGTTCTAATGCAATTTCTACTTCCAAACTTATGTTTTCTAACTAAGCTATTGTACGGAAATTCCTATTTTTTTATAATAGAATTATTTAAGAGAATGTATTTTCAATTGCGTTCAATTAACTCCGCAAGTTGCTACAGCTCTGAATCATCGCGGCAGACATGTAAAATGGTTTACGACAGATCTGTACGAAGAACTCTTCTACCATGTCCTATTAACGTTGTACTCGGGTATGTCATCAGATTGCTACAAGACGTCAACATGGCCGGATCATCCTTGAATGGGGTCACACAAGTGCTCGCATGTTAGGATGATATCCCCGTTTTGGGCGACAACCCAGAAACTGTAAGTAAAAACAGTGAAATCATCATGCAAGCGGCAGAAGAGGTGGGCCTAGAACTGAATAAAGACAAAACAGAATATATGATTACGGCGATAACAGGTATACCTCAGGGAATACACATAAACGTCAGAGGCAAGAATTTGAAAAAGTTAAAGAATTTAAATATCTAGGAACAATACTGACGGCCGCTAACGAAATGTCGAAGGAAATAAACAAAAGACTGCATTCCGGCAATACTAGCTGGCACGCAGTCAGTAAACTGCTGAAATCCATACTGCTATCACGTCATATAAAGCGCCGTGTTTATAGAACCGGCTAATCGATAGTATAGTGGTTAGTATACCCGCCTGTCACGTGGGAGACCGGGGTTCGATTCCCCGTCGGGGAGCCTCTGGCGCAAGACTAATGAACTTGCCCGGCGAAAACAAATCATTATGGAAAATTTAACGAGCCTCAGGACTTGGTAAATGAGACCAAGCCCGGATCCCGGTTGTAGTGCCGATGATGATGATATAAATATATAGAACCATATTCATGCCGATTGGGGGGATGGGTGCGAACACACAGGACAAAGTCTCTGATTGCCTTCAACCCGGCGAAGGCCAGGACGATCCTTGTCCCTGTTCAATCCAAGTTGACATGCAGTCTCCACGTGACACCCCTGGATAGCTACTTTGACACCCGCCGTGAACCAATGCATGTGTTGTGTTCTGTAGGGGTTTGTTTCAGGACGTGAGTCTCCTGATCCTTAAAAGGACAAGGCGATCTCTTAAAACAGACCGCTCCTGAAATCTTGTCCTACAAGGGGTCGTTAACCGTGCTTCCTCTGATCCAGAGGGAAGAGTAACGTCCTTTTGATTTGGCCTCAGTCTTCGCAAGTCCGCTGGTTTCCGTGGGGGCCAGGTGATACTCCAGATCTTCAGAAGTATTCTCTTTGAGGGAGTACCTATACTTTACTCACCAGAAAAAATGAAAAGAAGGCTCGTTTTTCCTTTTAGTATTTTATTTATTACCAATTTGAACTTCGCCCTTCTCCAGGATATTTTCCTTCAGGGACAACGAACGATATTTAACTGCAGCCCGGAGATCACTATACTATTCCTTTATAAAGGAAAAGGAATCAAAAATTGTATCCCAAAGATACACATTTTCGTGCAACAATCTCGATTTTCAATACATTTCGTGCGATGCTCAATGTTTGTTTTAGATAAGATTCAGTTTTCTGAATCTTCATCAATCTATTTGCATGTGAGGGTTTGAAATGGTATTTGGGTATTGTTTGCTTGTGGCAAATTCGAACATCTGGTGTGATTTGCCATGGATTTGGTTTGTTTCATTTTCTAGGGAAATTACCAGATTGAAATGTATTTCTGGATTTTGAATTGAGATTATGCCGTGGGGCAAATGCAAAGCTATAAACGAATATTTTGATTCGTTTATTGCGAATTTTGGATTTGGTTTTGGTTTTTCAGGACTTTGATAGGATTTAATGTTTTGGTGTAGGATTTCTGGGATTAGGATGTATGGATGGGGAAAAAGGTGGTAGGGCTTTTTAGAGCACTACACATGGAGCGACATCCTGAGAAAGGTTGGCGCAAGGCTAATAACCAGGCCCGTAAAAATGAATTATTATGGCAAATTTAACAAGCCTCGGATATGGACCGGATACACGACGACGACCACGGAAACGAAAATGGCTAAATGATTTAAGGATTTTTTCATGGAACATACGCTCACTATACAGAGCTCGAGCTGCACAGCGGCTAGCCGATGCCCTGTCCGAATATAAGGCTGACATAACAGCATTACAAGAAATAAGATGGACGGGGAGTGGTGTTTTTCAAAGAAAAGGGTATGACATTTATTACAGCTGTCACGCAAAACACCATGTGCTCGGGGTAGGCTTTCTAGTCAGACAAAAACTGAAGCCTGCCATCATCGGCTTTACTGCAATAAACGAAAGGCTATGCACTCTTCGCGTCCGAGGCAAATTTAAGAACATAAGTCTCATAAACGTTCACGGGCCTACAGAGGAGCCCCCTGGCGACGAAAAAGAAGAATACTATGAGAACGTCGAACGGGTCCTCAATGCCTGCCCAAGATACGTTGTGAAAATCGTTCTTGGGGATTTGAATGCGAAAATAGGTCGGGAGCCGGTTTTCAGGCACTACGCAGGTTCCCATAGTTTGCATGAGAACACTAATGACAATGGACTACGAGTCATCGAATTGGCAGCATCAAAAAACTTGGTCGTTGCGAGTACCAGGTTTCCGCGTAAAGATATCCACAAAGCCACCTGAGTATCACCTGATGGAGCCCCTCGCAATCAAATTGACCACGTGTTGATAGATCGCCGCCACTCCTCCAGCCTGATGACGGTACGAACGTACCGAGGTGCCAACGTCGACTCGGATCACTATCTTGTTGGTACAGTTTTCCGAACGCGGATTGCCTTACGGAGACGTATTGCATCCGCGGATCAGGCTCGAATCAACACGGCTGCCTTACGCAATGAGAACACCAGCAACACCTTTGGTCATGCGTTAAGACTCGCCCTCGAAGAGCTCGACGGAGGGAGAGTAAGTCCTGGGGCCAGAATGCCGGGCGTAGAAGAGAAATGGACACGCCTTAAGAATACTGTCATTAGTACTACCAACTCCATCTTAGGCAGTAGTCGTAGAGATCGGAACGACTGGTTTGATGATGAGTGCAAACTAGCGACTGAACGTGAGAATGTTGCAGACCGGGCAATGCGGCAGTCTCATAGGACGCGGGGACGCTAGGAGAAATACAAAGAGCTCAGAAGACCTGAAAAAAGGCTTCACAGACAAACGAAAAGTGCCTGGGAAAAAAACCTTGTCTGTGAAATAGAGAAAAGTGGTCAGCTCACAGAAGAATTGGAGGCTCCACCAATGCAAGACCAAGACCAAATGCTGCCGCCACCAAACATTGAGGAAACACTAAAAGCCATTAGACAGCTAAAATCAAATAAAGCCCCTGGAGCTGATGGCATACCAGCTGAGCTGATCAAACAAGGAGGGACAGCGTTACATCACGCAATTCACGAGATCGTGGTGCACGTATGGGAGCAAGAGGAGATGCCGAAAGATTGGCGTTGTGGTATAATTTGCCCCATACATAAGAAAGGAGATATCACACTGGGCAGCAACTATAGGGGTATAACATTGCTGAGTACCGCCTATAAGATACTCTCCACTATCCTACAAGACCGGATATCCCCATACGCTAAAGCCATCATTGGTCAATATCAGTGTGGCTTCATCCCAGGCATATCAGCAATTGATCAGATATTCACCCTTGGGCAGGCGGTGGAAAAATGTCTGGAATTTAAGATTCCACTATATCATCTGTTTATAGACTTCAAGGCCGCCTACGACAGCATAGCCAGGGTAGAACTATATAATGCCATGAGAGAATTAGGCATTCCAATAAATTGATACGACTTTGTAGGTTGACCATGACCAACGTAACTAGTCAAGTAAAAGTAGCGGGATTGCTGTCCAAACCAATAAACATCTATAATGGACTCCGACAAGGGGACGGTCTGGCCTGCCTCCTCTTCAATCTGGCGTTGGAGAAAGCAATCCGTGACTCTGGCGTTACAACAAGAGGGAATATTGTCACCAAGTCCAGCCAGATACTTGCCTACGCAGATGACATCGACATCATCGGTAGAACCGAATCAGCGGTACAGGAATCCTTCACCCAGATCGAGCAGGCGGCACAAAAACTGGGACTGTACATTAATGAGGGAAAAACTAAGTACATGGTGGCAACTTCTGCGAAAAGAAGACCCAACGATGGTCAAACTATCAGGGTAGTGGAGCACGAATTTGAAGTAGTGCAATCCTTTAACTACCTTGGGTCAATAGTATCAGCCGATAACAATATGGAAGAAGAAATACGCGAACGGCTGATTAAATCCAACAAAGCCTACTATGGTCTATCAAAGCTCTTTAAATCCCGAAATTTATCCAGAACATCCAAGCTACTACTGTACAAGACCATGGTCTTACCAGTACTCATGTATGGATCCGAGACCTGGGTGCTTAATAAAAGGCACTCTGAACTCTTGGCCGCGTTCGAGAGAAAGGTCTTAAGGAGAATTGTTGGCCCCGTATGTGAGGGAGGACGGTTCCGGAGACGCTACAACCATGAGTTGTACGCAATCTACCTTGAAGCTCATATTGTAAGAAAAAGCAAGCTCGGTAGACTCCAGTGGGAGTAGGACACCTAGCTCGAATGAGCGAAGAGAAGCCTATCCGGAACGTCCTTTGTGGCAGGATGTATGGAAGGAGACAGCGCGGCAGACCTTGTCTGCGATGGAGGGATGACGTAGACCAGGACGCCCAGAGCCTGGGAGTGCTAAACTGGATGACATCGGCTCGAAATCGGTACCGGTGGAGAGATTTGTTAAATAAGGCCAAGACCGGATCCCGGTTGTAGTGCCGATGATGATGATATTCATGCCGATTGTCATACACGGATCCGAAACATGGGCGCTCACAAAACGGAAAGAAAACACATTCCGCGTATTCGAGAATAACGTTTTAAGGGGTATCTTTGGCGGTAGATATGACGAGGGGCAGGACAATGGAGAAAACTCCACAACCACGAATTGAAAGAGTTATACAGCAAACCTACAATAGTGAGACTAATCAGGACGTGAAGATTAAGATGGACAGGACATGTGGCGCGAATGGGCAAGAATGGGGCCCTGCGTAGAATTCTTGACGGAAGACCAACGGGAAAGAGACCGATAGGGGGACCGCTACGAAGATGGGATGACAATGTTAGGTTTGACCTTGAGGTAATCGGATCGGGTGGACAATCGTGGAGTGGGGGTGCACAGGACGGGGAACAATGACAGAGTCGAGTCGGCGAGGGCATGACGTTCCGGGTTTCTACACGCCAATAAATAGTAGTAGTTGAAAAACTGCAGTAGTCCATCTCATCCCCAAAAAGGGCAAGGACGAAAGCAACCCCGTCAATCTTCGCCCAATTAGTATGTTTCAAAATATCAATACGATATTTTAAAAATTATAAATAAAGCATTGATAAACTGGTGAGATGTATTGATCCAAACAACCAGTTCGATTTCAGATCTAAACACGACACCGTTCATACTGCGACAAAACTTGTTTCAGACATACAGTAGAACAAGATAAAGCGACAATGAACAGGGGCCTGTTTAGTTGACTTTGAAAATGCCTTCGATACCGTATGGTTAGAAGGACTTGTATATAAGTTATCGAATCTAGGTATGCCCGAATATTTATTATACATTATCTACGATATGATTATGGGTAAACAATTTGTAGTGAAATGTGAAGATAATCTCTAACAAGACCTGTCACATCAAAAGCGGCTTACAGCAAGGAGCGGTGAATTCTCCCATCATGTTTAATATTTACACTATAGATCTAGTGAGTTATCTCAACCATGCAATTGCATATGCCGAGGACATTGTGATGTATAGATGTGGGGAAAAGATTGATATCATCAACAGACTTCTGCAAGATGACTTCAATAGAATTAAACGTTTTTGCGACGACTGGAAATTAAAGATCAATTTCCAGAACACAGGAACTATGCTTTTCAGAACGCCCTTGTCCAGGCATCGAGGGATACAACATAGAATTGGAAAAAATTGTCCATTTTAGGAAGTAACAATCTTGCCTTACAAGTTAAAACTACTACTACTACTACTACTACTCCTTACGGTACCCTTCTTGGATAGAAAACTTCTTATCCAAGACAACCATGGAGTCCGTATTATTTACCACTCCTTCCGTGCTTTTTTTTATTAGACTTCTCACGGGAGAGGCGAACCTATAGCGCCGACTGGGCGTCCCGAGATGGCACCAAATAACGGTTGCATTTCTTTTTGAACGGTTGCAGGTTGTAACGCTCCGTGACCACTCGCGCGGGAAGGGAGTTCCACAGCTTCCCCGCTCTGTAACGGAACGAGTTCTGATGCAGGGATGTTCGCGCCGTCGGGAGATGAACCACAAACGGGTGCGATCCGTCGGATTGTCTTGTGGAACGCGTTTAAGCCGAATTGCGTGGAACGATAGCAAGAATCTCCGAAGAACAGTACCCGTGATAATATCTGTAAAACAGACAGAGGTCGGCTACGCGCCTTCGATGTGATAGCGACTGTAGTCCCGACGTCAGCGCCGAGTCCTCGATCAGGCGGATCGCTTGTCCCTGTATGCTCTCAAGTAGGTCGAGGGTATGTTTAGGAGCCGAGCTCCAAACATGAAAGTAATATTCGAGCGCGGGTCTAATTTGGGATTTATATAGGAGAAGAAGTTGGGCCGAAGTAAAATATTTCTTGGCTCTAAAAAGAGAAAAGCTCAATTTTACTGAGGCTGACCTGGCGATACTCGACAGGTGTTTATGCCATGATACATTCCCACAGACCGTGACGGCGAGCAATTTAAAGCTTTCCCCAGCCTCGAGGGCCCGGCCATTCATCATCAGCCTTGGAACCGATGATCCACCTTTCTTTGTGAATGTTGTATATTGTGTCTTCGCTGCATTTAAGTCGACGAGATTGGCCCATCCCCACTTCAGGACACTGTCTAGATCCTGATTCATAGAGTCAATCTGTCTACATCTCAGCTGATGCGACGCAGATGCGCCAATCGGGCGATCACTCGAAAAAGAGGAAACAAGCGTACTATCATCCGCAGAGCTGAATAGCCTGTTATCCGTTGTCTCCAACAAATAATTTATGTGAAGCAAAAACAAGGTTGGAGCTAAAATAGAACCCTGGGGTACCCCCGAATTAACAGGATACAGATCCGAACACTCGCCTTCCACAACAACCCGGATCGATCGATTCTCGAGGAAGCTCTTCATCCAGTCGCAAATCTGTTGGGAAAGTCCATATGAACGAAGTTTGCTCAGCAATGTCCCGTGCCAGACGCGGCCAAAAGCCTTGGAGATATCCAATGGGACCGTCCTTGACTCACCATGCCGTTCAATCGCAGATGTCCATATATCGGTTATAAGTGTCAAAAGGTCTCCGGGAATCCGTATTGACGGTAATTCAGAAGTTAATGACTTTTTCCATCTCCTTAGATAAAATAGACAATAATGCTATCGGACGGTAATTTTGTGGGAGACACTCTTTTCCCCTCTTTGGGATTGGCTGAACTCGAGCGATTTTCCAGCAGTCAGGAAATGTTCTCCGTGCATAAGATAAGCGAAAGAGTTTGCCAAGAACCGGCGATAGTTCTGGAGCACAGCTCTTAAAGACTATTGCTGGTATTCCGTCCGGGACGGTTGCCTTCTTACAATCCAGCTCACGTAGAAAGCGTTGAATAGTGTGCGGACGAAATCTATCATCCCGCATAGAAGACTGTAC
The DNA here is from genome assembly GCA_963931805.1 of Microdon myrmicae. Classification (NCBI taxonomy): domain Eukaryota; kingdom Metazoa; phylum Arthropoda; class Insecta; order Diptera; family Syrphidae; genus Microdon; species Microdon myrmicae. The sequence continues at coordinate 98,275,475 of OZ007496.1, forward strand.
CGGCGAGATCACAGGTGGCTCCAAAAGGCCGGGATCGAGGTTTGAATTCGCGGAAAATAAATTCGCGAACACATTAGCTTTATCCTTTGAATTCGTGACTGACGTCCCGCTGTCTGTCACCAACAGAGGGAAGGAGGAGGATGCGAGGTTACTGCTGACAGCGTTTGCCATTGACCAGAAGAAGCGCGAATCAGTTGGGCACCGAAGGAGCTTATTGGTCACCCGGTCGTTGTGAGCTTTCTTCGCGTTATCAATCGCCTGGTTGCACGCGTTTCTGATTCTAGCAAAATTCGTTCTGTGAACATCGGTGGAATTGGGGCGCCATTGCCTAAAGGCTATATTTTTCGCCGCTGTAATCTGCTCCCACTTGTTATCAAACCACGGTTTATCAGACAAACTTCATTCGATGGAATGTGGAATATACATCTCCATCCCCAGAAGAATAATCTCTGATACCGACTCCGCGCAAGCGTTAACATCAGAGTCCCAGTTAGCAGCACCATACCTCCATACTTGGCGAAGCTGCCTAGGCCAGTTATTCGCTCGATATGCAAGCGCTTGCGCGACAGATACCAAGCAGTGATCTGAGTTTCCCAGTGGCGCAGAAACCTCTACGGTATAAATGCTCGGTTCGGATGTCAAAAACAGATCCAGGGTGTTCGCACAATCGCCTCGGGCATCGGGCACTCGCGTCGGCTCCCCACGAGTTGAGTCATGGTGTGACTTACAGCAAACATCTCCGCCAGCCTCCCAGCGTCGTCGGTTCTGTTAGAATGTAACAACCAGTCGGAATTGTGCACATTAAAATCGCCAAGGACAATAATTTCAGAAGCTGGGTGGTTGATATGTATCCAGTCGAAGGTATGTGAAAGATGTTCGAAAAATGTGGCCAGTCGATCGTCATTCGGGGAGCGGTAAAGACAACAAAGGAATTTAACGAAATTCCTCAGCACCACCCCCAACCATATGATGTCCATATTATTGGGTTCCAACGCCTCCATCCTCTGGCAAGCCAGATCGGACCGCGCGTAGACACAGACTCCGCCTTTAAAACGGAATCTCGAATGTAAGTCGTATCCTGAGCAACGAAGATATGTCAAATCAGTTGGCGAAACGACCTGGGTCTCAGTTAGGGCAAGCGTATCAAGTTTCGTTGTTTGCAAATATTGGTGGATGGCGTTTACATTCGTATTGGTGAAACCGGTGCCCCTGATATTACAAAATGCCGCCACCAGCCGAGCGTGGGCAGACCCTCGAGAGCGAGCCCAGTTATGCGATGACGAACCTCTTAAAGTTCCGTTATTTATCATGATATCTGCATGATGTTCCCCCTGACATAGTCCCCCCCCCCCCCCCCCCCGGCGGGGATCCGAATGGGAGACTAGTTTACCTCCGTAATTCTTTATATCAGAAGGTACCATCATGACTTACCTCCGTGTCAGCCCGGACCATCAGCCACACATCCGAAACACCCTCGAAGATATCTCTCGGCGATATCGCGGAATGTACAGCGTGGCGGGGTGGTATCTCACATTGGGACCGACTACCACCTAACCAACCTTTTCTCGAACCGGTCCGTCAGCCAAGCTCCGAAAGATGGCTACGGATTACTCCCGACCATTTCGCGGAGCCTAAAGTTTGATGGGGTGGTATTTCACCGGGCGACAGGGTGTTGAGACCCCGGCTATCACTCTGCCTTTAGTCGCCTGTTAAGACAAGCCGGCCTACCTGTGAGTATATTCTAACGCCCTACTCACGGGGCTGCCAGGGATAAACGAATTCTCCATCATAGCGATATATCGAATGTTCCAGATTAGGTTTCAGTATGTTTCTGTATGGTGATTAGTGAAAGAGGTAAATTTAAAAGTGACCGACCTCATCCCGACTGGTGGTGGACTAGTAACGAACATTGAACTTCACGTCCCCATTTCCATTACCTAGATGTAGTTTTAGTTTTAGTATTATTTCCGTCCATTCAGTTTTATTCTAATACCCCATGATGTTTGTTTGGTTCTAAAATTCTTGTGTATTCGGACAAGAAAAAAAAATTAAAAATTAAAAACTTTATTTAAATAAAAAGCACCAACACTTCTCAACCGTTTCTTCGTGGTTTTGACCCCCCGATGATAAAGTACATATTCGCCAGTAGTGACTGGCATTAGTGTAATTTTTCTTTTCAATTCAATTTTTATTTGGTAGATAATACGGTACATTTATATTTTACAACTAGTATTTAAGAGATTTAGGACAGCAATTCCTTTACAACTATAATCTTAAATCTGTATAATGATAACGTGTAAATTTTTATTGAACAGCCCTCGTATGAACAGAATCGTATAAAAACTCGAGGCCTTAGGTGGTCTAATGTAAAAATATGAACTATGACCTTGATATACCAGACATGTAACGGCAGAAAAAAATGCGGTTATTTTTTGTTTTGTATGCCTTGTCTTGGAGTTTTGCAGACTTCAGGTAATAACTATTTGGTTTAATGTGCACTAAATGACGAAGGAATAGCTGATGTAAGTAAGCGCGTTTACTTGTCGGATTGGAATTTTGTCTTATATACAATCGGCGCTCTTGTTAGATTCATTATATCATTACCATACTATACTTGGTAACATTCATTACCCATAACATCCTTGGCACCGAATACTTGTTCCGCCAATTCGGTGTTTCTCCAATAAATATATATCTATTTGTTTTGGGTGAAATACAAGGCTTACCTTCTTCAACCATTTTACTCTTTATAGTTGGCGAAGATAACGTTACTTATACTTCTTTACATATATTTATACGTCTTTACGTATGTTCTATTCTCCTTGCGTTGTGATGACACAGCAGACGAAACTTGAGTGTGACATTGTAATAGCAAATCTGAAGGCGCGCGTCTCCTGTCTTTAAAAGGACGAGGGTCTCCCTGTTAAACCACTCCCTAGTTGCTTGTTGCGGTCGCCACGATTGTTAAATATGGGCCTGGGAATCTTCTGGGCTCAATTAAAAACACAAATACTTTATATTTGCTTTGTATATTTAACTTTATGATAAACTGCCTTATTAATATTTAAATTTATTAATTAATTTATTTATTATTTGGCATCCTTGCCAACTGTGACTGATCCTCGAAACGAAGATCATTTCCCGCTTTATATAAATATTCATTGAAATTTTTACGTGAGAAACTGGGGAAAGGATGGGAATTTGAATATATTTTTAGAACATAAGCATCTGGCTACGATGCATATGGAGATAAGGATTTGTAGGAATTTTGGTCTATTTATATAAGGAACGAAATTGTATGTATGCGAACCAAATGAACATTTGGATCGTTTGACACGTGTTTGATTTGGTTGGGTTATGGATGCTTTGTGTGTATGCCTAATAAATGGACATACAATGCACATGAAGATATGCGTTGTGATGTTTGAATTATAAGGGATTTCTGGGAATTGATAATTGAACATTTGGTTCAATTTGTCCAACATTGGATAGCATGTTAGTTTGGAGGTTAAATGTATGGTAAAGAATGAATTGTTTAGTGTATCCCGCATTTATTCAATTACCGATTTTAAATTTAGATTTGTGGATAATGGTTATACTTGGTGTATATTTGGATAACGAAATAGTAGGGCTTTGCAAAGCACTACAAAATATTAATGTGTGCGATGCTTATTTCTCATATCATTCCTTTTTTTTCACTTTTGTTCTTATTTGAGGTCTTTTTCTATGTAGTTGTTTTTTTTTTTTTTAAATAATTGAATTTACCTACCCGAAGATATTGAAAAATGTGGATTCATTGACTCAGCGGAATCTCTTTGAGGTTGTGAAACCTAACATGAAAATATCACTCTATAATATCTACCGGATTATTATATTCCTGGTGCACCACCGTGCTTCCGGGGTCTCCATGAAGAGTGGCTTACCGGTTTGTTTTAAAATTGAAAGGTCCCTTTTGCCGCTTGCGCAAAGCTTCATTCCTTGTCCAGCGACGTTATACTTGTTAGCAAACAATTGAAATACACATTACGGGAAATCACCCAATCACGAGTAACGATTAGATTTTCAATAATTTATCACTTTGACTAAATATTAATTTGGTGTGTTTTGTTTATGCACTAACGAAAATAAATGAATCAAAAGTGATTTGCTATTTTTCAGAAAACTGCCACAATGAACTAACTACTACTTTAACCGTTAGCAATAAACCAAATCCGATGTCGAAACAACACCTTAGCTCACGATTCGCTCTGTAGCGCACTCTGATAACTGCTTAAGACACTTTGATAACTGAACCGACTTCTATCCAACTGACTGCTATCTATATCTTTTCTTATTCCTTATTTTTCGAACGCCGGACGCATCGTCCCTTATCATAGATCCTTTTGAGGTTTGTTTATGTTATCCATCTAGCTAATGTGAACAAGAGTTTGCATGCACTTCAGATGGTGACAGAGTCCATCGGAATTGGATGAGATATTGATATGGGGGCTCCTCGATAGTATAGTGGTTAGCATACCCGCCTGTCACCCGGGAGACCGGGGTTCGATTCCCCGTCGGGGAGCCTCTGGCGCAAGACTAATGACCTTACCCAGAAAAAATAAATCATTATGGAAAATTTAACAAGCCTTAGGACTTGCTAAATAAGGCCAAGACCGGTCCCCTTTTGTAGTGCCGATGATGATGATTGGATGGGAATCTGGATCTATTTGCATATCATAAAACATATAATTACAATGTATATGGAGATATCGGTTATGGTGTTTGGATTGCCTGAATTTTGTGTGTGCATGATAAACGAACATTTGGCTGGTTTATCGCGTATTTATCTTAGACTTTGGATTTTGAGAATTAATAATTGAACATACAAAGCATATGAAGATATGCGTTGTGATATAGGAATTTTAAGGAATTGAATTCAATGTTCTGCAATTTAATGTTTGGTTCAATTTCTTTGACATAGATTGATTGATATGGGGATATAGATGCTTTGCATGGGAATTTGATTAGTGGGTAATATTGTTACGTGCGGCTTCCATCACCCCCATAATTTAGTTGTTTTTAATATAATTTGATTTTAATATGGTTTGATGGTAAGGTGGTGGAAGAATTGCACGATCCACATGTGAGTGTTCGAACGCGCCCCGATTCGAGTGTGGATCGTGGGCGAGTTCGAATTCGGTTTTCGGAGTGGATGTTGGGGGAGAGCGAGAGAGAGCAGGAGGAATCTTCGATTCGGTTAATTTTGATTCCGTTTTGTTTTGTTTTTGCTTTAAGTAAGAGATACGGTTTTGGAGTTGCTCGAGACTGTTTGTAAAGTTACAGTAAAATATAATAGAGTGGTGTTAACGGAAAAAAGGAAGAAGAAACTGGAAGCCCCCGTTGGAATTTTTGGAAAAAAAAAGGATATAGAGAATTAGCCAGCGGTTATATTTTTAACGAAATAAAAAGTTTTTGTAAAGTAAACAGTTTAAATTATTTGGCGAAACTAGAAGAAAATAAAGGTGTTCAAAGTAAATAAGTTCAGTGCTAGTTTCTAATTGTCGGGGATATTAATTGATTCCGTCCGAAAGTGCAAACCAGAAGGGACTGAATTAAGAGAGGAGAAGAGCATCTGTCCAAAGGAACTTTGATAACTCCATCACCACCTAATCAACCAAAGCCTTCCTGAAGTTTCATCAATCACTTTGAACAAGTGCGTAGAAGTAGAGAGAGGCTCCCAACACAAAGAAAAAAAACCGATTGGACGGTGGAACTGAGGTGGAGACCTTATCCCCAGGTAACCTTTTTATATATATTTACTTTTCTGTGGGAGGAAATTACACCACAATATGTATGTGGGAAGAAAATGGTAGAGCTACTTGGAGCACTACAAAATTATCTATCATCTCTGACTTCGTCTGACTTACCATCAGCAGAATTTCAGTTGTCGGTCATGAAAATTGGATATATTGCAATGTTGGTGGTAAACATATGGTATATATATATATATATATATATATATATATATATATATATATATATATATATATATATATATATATATATATATATATGGCTCCTCGATAGTATAGTGGTTAGTATACCCGCCTGTCACCCGGGAGACCGGGGTTCGATTCCCCGTCGGGGAGCCTCTGGCGCAAGACTAAATGACCTTGCCCGGAAAAAACAAATCATTATGGAAAATTTAACAAGCCTCAGTTCTTGCTAAATAAGGCCAAGACCGGTTCCCGATTGTAGTGCCGATGATGATGATGATGATGATGATATATATATATATACATATATATATATATATATATATATATATATATATATATATATATATATATATATATATGTGTATATATCCTTTCGGGGCGGGTTTAAGTAGTAAGTACTTCCGGTATTTCCGTCCAGCAGTGATTTTTTTTCTTACTTAAATAGACTTAGCAACTAGTATTACAAAAGAGAGTTCACAAAATGAGTTTTTCTTCCTTTACCATATAAAATTGTCTTTTACTTTATATTGGGCTCCGTGACAACTCTCCTCAGTGTTTATTTTCCAACTGACCATTTTACAAATCCGTGTTTGCATCGCCATCTCGGTGACATGTGGGGGTTGGTAGTATTTGTTGCCAACGTATGACACTAGTTTCACTTAAATCCCCCGACACTTGTTACTCCGAACGCACGTTGCCGACAGAGGAGAAATAAAAGGCACTGGTTTAGTTGTTTAAAGTTTTTTTTCTTTTTATTATATTTTTGTTTATGGGTTCTTTTATTAATCACTGAGTCAATGGTTTTTACTTTCTTTTACTTTACATTGGTTTAGATGTACTCTTTACTCAATTTAGTCGATAGACCACGAAATTGTCCTTAAACCACAGTATTAACATGCGGCCGTATTAATTGGAAGGTAGCAAAAGACACCCGCGGAAGCTACACTCTAGTTTACTCCACCTGATGAAAATCTGACTCTCACACGTGTGCGCTCTTGATAGGTTAATAATCGTCTTGTTGTTAGAAGTTAAAATTAAACTCCGCTCGCATGGCGTGTACGAACTCAACGGGGAATGTATATCGACTCAAGTGCATGTGCGCACTTTGGTGGTTGAGATGTGACTCGGTCCGGCGTGGCCGACACTGGTGGTGGATGTAAAGCGACTAATCGCAATTAGGGATGAAAATTGGGATTTTGGGATGTGCACCATGAGCAACCAATCGAGATCATACTTTTATCCATGCTCTCTCATGTTCTCTGCCTATCAGGGTGAATAAACTCTTCGGTTAATTTGATAGTCGATTAACTAGAGAGAATGAGAGAACCGGAACGTAAAGTGCATTGATCTCGAAGTGGATTTGGCTTTTGTGTGCATGTACCAATCCAGATCTGAGAATGGCCGAGTGACCTAGTTCGGTGACTGTGGTGATCTCGGGGAGCATTGAACTATGAGAAGATGAATATAGGATGGAGAGGAAAGCGGTTGTGCGTGACTGGGAGAAGTCAAAGCGACGCTAAATCGGCTAGAGAAATATTATCAAAAGAACCAAACTCGAAGAATTTGGAAATTACCCAAGCCTAGCACGATTATGCCACCGCGTCGTTTGATCAGACTGTTGCAAAAAGGAATAAGTGATGGCTGAGAAATATGTGGATTAACCTCAGCTGTTCATCCAAAAGAAAAACGACACAATATTCAAGACCAAACCGGGGTAAGTTCGGTGGAAAACTTAATAAATAATTATATACAATTGTTGTAAAAATAATATACAACAAGACATGATTGTTGCTAACCAAAATGACATTGAGATTTCCGGTGGAAATGTGGCGGTTCCGCCAAACCTCACGGTTCGCCTTCCTGAAAAAACCCCAATAACTGCTACCCAGTCTGCATAAGCTTTCGCTAATGCAATCGCATTAGCATCTTAAATGCTCCACGCATTAAAACAATCAAATTTATATAACCTAAAAGTCCCTGGAAAAGAAAACTTACCTTTCATGCATCTCTTCGCATACAATTCCTGTAAGATTTCTTTCTTACCATATCAAGACTCTCAAACCAATTCCGCACCTTCAGTGCCAAGCAAATCCCCCTAGACGAATTCCTGAAAACAAGATGATTTGGTTTACATATAATGTAACCATCATAACAGGAACCATACACATTGCGTCGCCTATTTCCCGTCCTCACCAAGTGTATCATAAATCACCAAATATACACATTGGCTGGCGACCACTTTAACCAACGAAAATGGTCCAACGCAGCTGCATGTAATTAGCACCATAGACGTTGAGACCAATTCCCTGTAAATAAGCTAGAACCAATTAGCACCATGTGCATGGGCATTGAGGCTATCGTTACAGCTGCAATGTATAGCTTAGACAACGTTCTTCTCGATCCCTTTGTCCTTGCCGCCTATTATAGCTACAATGCATAGGTTAAACAAGGATCTATTTGATCCCCTTGTTTGTCGATTTTTCAGCTACATTCCCATGTCCTTGTGTATAAAAAAAAACCAATGTGATCTTCACTCACACATACACATACATTGCCAAGTCTTTCTTCCTTGTTTCCACCACAGAGAAACACTTTCTTTCTTGGGTAAACTCACCCCAAAACGATTAAATATCATTGTCATAATATAAACATCAAGGCGGACGGTCGCTCCGCCATCCACCGTACAGGCGACGGTACGGTGTGAAACAAAGTTTAGTTCGAGTCGAGCGCGTTTGAAATAAAAAAATAATTTTTCTTGTGCCGCCATCAGTGTAATAGATCTAAAATACTAAATACATTAACCTAAATAAAACCAATAATGAACTAAGTCAATGTGTTTTAATTTCTATCCGTGGACAGTGTTTTCCTTATTCTTACTTGACTGTTCCTGTGAGTGTTTATTTTACTTCTTGTGTTGGTGACATTTTTGGCTGAAAGATCGATGGCGTCTCATTGTTCCGCATTCGTGCGGCCCGCGGATGAAAACAGTTTTCTTTTGGAATATCGGCCAATCTTCTTATAGTGATGATGGAGGAAGAAGGGAATCAGCGCCGTACGCCGGCGCAACATTTTGTTTTAACAAATACATAACAATCTATAAATCTTTTCAGAGGGGGCTCACATCCCGAAAGATATCGCTCGCCAACCTACTGGCCATTTGGGTTTGATGCCCTTTTTTTAGTTTGCGGCTGGAGGCTGTAGTCCTCTGCAGGTAAAGTTAACCCGAGGTCACTTGCTTTCCCGATTCAATTCTTTTTTACTTATCCGGCAGGGCCTATGGACCAAACCTACAAGCACATTCCCGTTTGTTCCCCAGAAAGTATTTCTTGGCATAATCCGTCTTATACATAATGTGTCATGCAATAATGAATTCTCATTCGTTGTTCAGCTTAACATTAGCACAACAAATGTTGTTAGATTGCATCTACTCTCCCGCTGATTTGTTCTGCAAGCATACTACGCACATCCTGGAATCCACTAGAACTACTACTGCAATCGGTTAAAATCCTTTGCCTGAGTACCTGTACGGGTCTTCCGTGTACTTAGACCTGTGCAGATACCCTGCAGGCATAGGAACATATAAAAATCCACCTCGTCGTGCCCTCTATTCATCCATTATATTTGGTATTTCCATTTTCCTGTGACAGCTGTATCCCATTTCCGTTGTCATTTGGGTAAGGCTCCGCTCCCAAGTATTTTGGTCTAATGTCGTTTTCAAAAAATGTGGTTCATGTTTCTATAATAAGATACAAAAAATAATCGTACCCACATCCTCTACGTTTATGCTTTTTTAAAAACGATATTCTTAATGACATTTTTAGTTAAGAACTCGGAATCTTTATCCCTTACTCTTACATCTGAATAGCATTACATTTAATTCATAATGTGTAATTATCCTATCGTCTGAATTAAGTAATAAGTCAACCGTAACCGTCATTGGTATACAACCATATACAATCATGAAACGAAAGTGAAACAGAAAAATCAAAATATGTGGGGTCGCTGTGGGGGTTCTCTATACTACATGGAGAACCAACCCACTATTTCCGCCTAATTTCGACCGCCAACAGCGTGTCCAACCAACCCCAATTTCTCCTACTTACATATTCACTTGAAAAGCATGTTTGCAAAAAACGGACCCATAGCTGAATTCATTATTCTATGCAAGTAATGCATAATTGAATTCAGCTACGTTTCTGCCATACGGCAACTCCAGTCCTCTAACCATGAAATTTCCACCGGAAACTCCAATCCATGTGGTTAGCAACAACAAGTCGAATCAAACGACGCTGTTGCATAATCATGCAATCGCAGGGGAAATTATGAAAATATTTAATTAGTTTCCACGATGATATTACCCTAGCCAAAGTAGCGTCACTTCGACTTTCCCCAGACACTCCATTCGCTGGGGATCAATGATGTCTTTTCACAGGTGAATAGGAACAGCTACATTTTCCTCTCCTTCACAGTTCTGTCTCCCTACAGTTCAATGCACTCTGAGATCACCACGGCCATCGCACTAGGGCAGTAGGTCATCCTCGGAAGCTGAATTAACACAAGTACAGAAGCTAAGCCAACCCTGAAGTCATTGCGCTCTCTCTCTTTTGTTGTTTTCATCCTACCCAGCGTCTGTCGAATGATGTGCAAGTATTATTCACGTCGCTGAGACATGCAAATGAAAAGATTCGTGAGAAAAGCGCAATGATGATTGGCTAATAGCCGAGCGGATGTAAAATTCCATATTCATGCCTAATTCAAATCAGTCGTTACACAGTCATCACCGCGGTAGGTCACGCCACCGCTCGGAGGCAAATTTAATTTCGCCGCTTTTAACTCAGTATCCATCTTTCGAAGTGTGAGCACACACAACGTTATAGAGTCGAGATAAAGTCGATGTGAAGCAGTCGTAGTACTGAGCTCGAGAACGCGAATTTAAATATTTAACGATAAATTGTAATTGTGAAATAGACCCAAAAAAAAAAAAAAACTAAATAGTGAAATAAAGATACAGAAAAACTGAAGTACTAAAGAAGACGCCGGTGAAGTGAACTTTTGTAAATCAAGTTTACACATTTATGTAAATAAATATAGATAGTTATAAAAATAAAACACATTAACATCACATGAACCCCAGTGCGTTCTCATTACTTACTCTTCTTTGGTGCACAATTTTCGGCGTACACGTGTTGGGGGATTAGTGAAACAGTGCCTGTGTCCGGTACAACGGTCCGTATCCTCAAAGTTGTACAAAAATTAAATCGATATTCTTTTATTTCTGCAATTGCCTCCTCTCCTTTTATTGCCCCCCACTAAATATTGTCTTTACCACCCTTATATCGTACTCTTCTATACAAATATATTCATATGAGTTTCGAAAGCATTATGTCCTTCAATCTAAGTGATTTCATTTCAACACTCTCTAGTGCTCTGAATGATAATCCTTTGGCTCAATTATGTATAAACCATGTACTTAGAAAGTGGTGGTGGTATGCATTCAGTGCAGACGCTTCTCTCGCTATTTTTCATGAAGGACACGTTAATTTTCAAAGTATCTATCCTCAACAAAGACAGAAAAACGTTACATTCATTTGTGTATGAGCTTCGGTGCTCACATAAATATTGCAATAGTAATCAACATCCTTATTTGCACGATATGTTTGCATACTACAAAAAGGATTAGTGCCACTGCACTGAATGGAGTGTGGCTTCTAATGAACGCATGCATATTTCAACTCAATGGTGTTTGACTAACAACTGAAAACTGAAACAAAACACATTGAAAGCGAAAGATGAAAAACACCGAACAACATGCAAACAACCGAAAATCCAACCAACCGCATGCACACACTGGGATAGGAGCATTCAGAGGTGCAAAACGAGTTCATGTTAAAATTCATTCATCACAGAACATGTTAATGGAAGAAGAGCTCCGGATTTTTGCGTGTTGCTTTCGGGCTTACGAGGACACTGGGCAAATTAAAATCTAGAAATGACTTTATCTTGTGTAAAAACTGCAGAAAGTATTCACGATTTTCAAAAGTATGTTAGACATTTCATTCTAAGCTCGCAAAGAAAAACGGTCTCGAAAAGCGAGTACCAACATTCTACACCAGCACTGTGGAAACTACACACTCGAATAAGCCACAGAAATACTCTGAAATTGCTGTTTATTATTCGGTTTATTGTCGGCCGACCAACAACAGCCACTTCATTAAGTGTGTCCTTCGGCAGTCCCCATTAATACTATGGTAGATCGCAAGCAGCGCACAGGATGACTTAACATTTCTAACTGCAAGGGCATCGCATATGCTCTTCAATGTGGCGAGTTAACAATCCACTGTTGACTGCATGTGGACGTAAAATGTAGAATTATTTCGTTGCTACAAAGTGCTCAACGTCTTCCCAGGACTTCATTTCTCTAAACATACCATACATTCTCATCCACCTCTGTTTATTGAACTTGAAATTCGCTTGAAATTCACATAGCCTAAGATGCAAATCGATACTATTCAATGCTACAATACTCCATTTTAGCACGAAGGTTTACACCACAAACCGGCCACATATGGCCGATAATTCCTCCGTCGACCTTGAAAACCAGGACTGCTTATATCTGGTTTGCGTGTCTGCAATCCTGTTGCATGAAGGGTCTTCCTTGTATAGTTTGCATGTCGCACGAGTTTGACAGCATTTCGCGCATTCTAACACGTGAGCACATCGCACTTTCATGAGGTCATGTGCTGTTGAAAATCGCATTATCGTTTTGTGACTTTAATCGGTTTTCGAAAGTACCTTATGAAGTTCGTATTACGTATGGTAACTAGCTGAATGTGCTTTTGACAGTTTTATAGCATAACGGCACGCACACTCAAGCTATCACGCTGCATTATCCTTACTTTTGTTATTATTTGAAGCAGCTCAGAACAAAAGACATCTACGCGACGGGACTCAATGTGCTGTTCAGAAACTTCTAAATAAAAATTTCAAACAACTATAAGAAACTTCAAGTATCCTTGTTCGCGGATGAATGTCACTAACGGTAGCTATGCGGAATGCCCTTGTGCGAATAACTCTGTGGTAACTGCCAGCTTTGTGTTCAAATGTGAGTGGAAAATCACAATTAATGGACTACATTGCTGCAAGCGCTTTGAAGTTCATCTCTGTTCACATCAAAAAGGACACGGAAAATAATTGAACCACTTTGGGAGTGATTCGCTTCAGTTCCCATCTCCAGTTTTCATAACCTTATTAACATCTTGTCAGAGATGCGAATGGTAAAGCATAAAAAAAACAGCAGCTTTAATGACTCAAGGTACAAACCATTGGGTTTACATCTGCACGCATCAGCTTTTTGATTGCTTTAAAATAGCATGCCATGGGAGTGGGATGTAAAAGATCAGCAGTTTTAATGATCTTCGAACAGAGTGGACAATTTTTTGTCGCCCGGAGAAAATTATTTTTTATAATATAATATAATAAAGACATCGCTTTTCAACATCAGTTTTCCCGTTTTATGGTATGGATGATTAGATGATGCCTCACAGAACTACAAATGTGACTGGGATGCTAATTCCCTTTTATGTCTCACTTCCTTAAGCAGCATTAAAAAGTCTGAAACTTTTTGTTTATTCTCACACTCATTAACGAGTGTTCATTTTATTTGGTTTATATTCCAAAGTTTAGACCTGGTCACCTCAAGAGACGCGCGCCGTAATTATTGTGAAAGTTTTGTAATTTTGCATTTGGTTACAATTCTCTCAGCATTTTACATTGAACAGGTATGCAAGCAAGTTTTCACACTGGAAAACTATTCTTGGTTGTGTTTCACCTTCTTTCCTTAGGACATAACTTCCGTGACTAGCAAGCGCACTGCCCATTACACTTCCTACATTTCCTAAGTTCAAATCCCTGGTACACAAATAAGGGGACGCGTACACCAACAACGTAAAAAATGCAATTATTGTTCTAGATTTCTCGTGTTGGTTACTTTTAGAAAGCGAACGATTTTTTTTTTTAATTAGAGTTTCCGGTCCTTTGCCAGTGGTTGAATGGCGGGGCAAAGGGTGAATAATTACTCCAAAATTATTTCTCACGCAGTCCTACAGATTGCATTAAAAACAATAGACTCTGGGGGTCGTATTGCTAGGTTACCCTTTTTAGACAGTTTTGAAGGAAGACAAATACGCTCATACAGAGTCCTTTGCATTTTTATGAATTAGGATGTTAGAGCAGGAAAATTTCATCAAATGAAGCACATCTAATGAGGAAAAGATTACGCCCACAACGCAGATGTATTCTTTTACGGGGCGTATCCTTATTATGTACAAGAAACTGAATGTCGAAAAGGAGAAAAATCATTGAAGCATCCAGATGTAAAGATACTATAGAGGTGGGTTTTAAAATGCATAAGAACAAACGATGATTTAGGGCAGTAGAGAAAAGAAAACTTGTAAAGTGGTAAATGAAAGAAAAAAGGGCTCGATGAGTTCACTATTATTTAATATCTCCGGAAACGAGTTATGGTAACAAACAATTTGCGACATTATTGCATATATATGAAACTTGGTTTTCTTTTTTAGTATACATAAAGGGGTTATGAGCAGTAATGCTATGGAAAGGATGGCTGGAGGGCTCAAATTTCGTATGCATACTTGCCTACGTATGAAAAAATCCCATGCTCACAACAAGAAAATAGGGTAACAATTATGAGCGAAGCGGAAGCAAATATCAAATCACCAGTTGTCGGACGTACTGTGGGACATTGAGCTAGTCCATCAGTTAAACAATCTGTCAATACTAGCCATGCTGCTATTGTGGCCTTATTTGTAAGCACCTTGACGTTGTGGGGCTATAGACATTTAAATGTTCGTATCTACGACAAGGGGTCCACTGGTCAATATTTTCTACTGCCATGTCTAGAGTTGTTTTAAGTTTCAAACATATTGTTTCACAGTAATGTCGATTGCTCTCCAAAACTACATAATTGTAAGCATGGTTGTCTAATGTAAGGTATAATAGCTATTTGTTAGTAATGAAAAAAAAACTGTTTTCACGGGAAGTTTATTTGAAGGTATAAATAGTAATAATAATTCTCTCTCCAAATTGTAGTATAAAAATCGAAGCGCAATGGCACTAGACGCCATTTGCAAAAATTACAACACATTCACATTATGGCATTACTTACTTCTAAAAGTTTTTTTTTTTTAATTTTTAGTTTCTTTTTAGTTTTTAATTTAAAGTATGCATTTATTTTACAAATAAAAATTACAATTTATACTTAACTATTTATTTTTATTTACATTTTTCTTGTATTAGTTGATTGGCTCTTCAAAAGCACTCTAAACTTTACATTGTCTTTTTGTTTTGTTTTGCCTTTCGGCGTACAATATTTTGTATATAATGGGGTATATCTATTTATATATATATACATATATATACATATATATATATATATATATATATATATATATATATATATATATATATATATATATATATATATTCCTCTTTTACATCTTTTTCTTCTTTTTGTCGGCTCACATAAGAATTTGAGAAGCCGCCGGGGGCTTAAACTACAATGAATCACCCAGGCTATACTGACGGAAGGATAAACTTCCAGAAGCATCAC
Source organism: Microdon myrmicae (assembly GCA_963931805.1). NCBI lineage: Eukaryota > Metazoa > Arthropoda > Insecta > Diptera > Syrphidae > Microdon > Microdon myrmicae. The sequence continues at coordinate 98,291,081 of OZ007496.1, forward strand.
CAGTGGCCGTTCTTTAAAGCTTACCTGAACAACGACCCATAATTTCAGTCTAACTCCTCATCCCCAAACCTGCAAATATTCCTGCCCAAGGCCGTCATCATTTCCCTGCATCAAACAACATCGAGTTTCGTCAAAAAGCATTTCAGTTCACATCCAACATGAACCATTAAGGAGCTTATCGATTCTCCTCGCCAGCAATTCCTGTCCCGCATGTGCGCGGCAATTTTCCTACATGCACATGTCTAGGCAACCTTTTGCCCAACGACAAAAACAATGGCAAGAAGCTTGCTTACACAGCTGCAATACAAATCACCACGATCCGTTTCTCCAACCGACAAACAATCACCGCATCTCGCGTATAGCCGCCAAAACCGAATTCTTCAGCATAAACAAATGCAAACAAAGAATTCGGTTCTTCCCGCTGGCACAGATCCTATACACAATTGCCTTTGTGTAAGGTCTGAAATGCCTTTTAACACCCAATGCTGCTCTAATGAGGCGCAGAGTATTTACTCAGCTGCATTACCCATGATGCACTTGGTACGTTTTCCCTTTGTTCTTTGTCACTGGTGCAATTTCGTTTACCCTTCGTTCCGCGCATGGATAAACAACACGATCTGTACGACCAACCGCACACACACCACCCGGATCTATCCAGCGAGCTCCTCTCCTTGGTTCCTCACCATAGGGAGAGAGAAATCCTCTCTCACCACGGGACGAATCTCACCCCATTGGCTAGTCGGCTTTGGACGAGCCAAGGGTGGTAACCACGAGTCAAAATTCAAACGCCGAGGAAACCAGTCGAGTTCAAATCGTGTTAGTCGACTGCGTGGATGTTAGTTAAAGTGAAGGTTGAAAATGTGTGCTGCTTACCTTACCTGGTGCCCTTTTGCGTGCATAATTATTTAGTCAGTGAATGTTCGTACTGAGTTTTAAAGTAAATATAAATATGCTTACATAAAATAGAACACATTAACAACAACAACAACACTTGAAATCGCGAGTGAAATAACCTCAAGCGAAGATAAATTGGAACCTGAAAATCAATAAATCAAGAATCCTATTCAGTGAATGTTTGTACTGAGTTTTAGAGTAAATACTCGTATGAATATTTTTACATAAGATCCAACATCAAACATAAATTAATATAAAATACAATAACACGGTGCGTTTTATTTTTCCCTTTCCGACCGCCCTTGAATATTCTTTTGGTGAACAATTTTTGACTTAACACAGTGGGATAATGGTAAACCAGTTCCCGTGTCGGCACACTAACCACTCACCACCCACACACCCACCTCAAACAAGCTAGCGAGGAGTAACACATAAAGATCTGCTACCCCTAATCCGGGGTGTTACGCGTCACCGTGCCCATTGGATGGTTTGCAGTCAGGGGTATACCGGCTGTATTATAACGGCACGTCTCTGACACCGGCTCGAATCAGAGCAGTAAACAGACCTTACCGTATCAAAACGGGGCTCAGATATGGCGGACTATCTGAAACCCCAAAGACTCGTGGGAACAAAATGAATAACCAATATACAGAAAACAATCCCACGAAAAACCCGGTAGGCGTAGGTGTGATGAACCGACACTACCATACGGGAGCAAGTCATCAAGAAAACACCAACTCGGCAAAAAGAAGATAAACGAAGAAATAGGGATATACGCGTCGGCACGTAGAATGTTCGAACGTTATATAAACCAGACACGATGCAGTCGGTCATAGAAAACGCGAAACAATATAAGGAGAATATCGTCCGGCGTCAGGAAGTCCGATTCCCATCAAGTAATTGATACTAACGGTTTTACACTGGCGTGCGGAGGTAACGATACAGATAACCCCGGAAATGACTTCATCATAAGTAATAAGATTATGCCCCATGTAAAAGATGTGAGATCCATTAATGACCGAATGTCCGGGCTAAAAATACAGTGCCCATGGTATAATTATGTATTTATAAACGTACACGTCCCGACAGAATCTACCGATGACGAAAGGAAGGACGCGTTTTACGAGACCCTAGAGCAATTATTTGATGGGATCTCATCATTCGATGTTAAAATCCTCCTCGGAGACCTGAATGCGAAAATTGGAAAGGAAGATGTCTTTCAACAAACTATGGAAAAGGAAAGTCTACACAACGTTTCAAATGATAATGGAATTCGAATTATCACGTTCGTAGCCTCAAAAAATCTGGTAGTGACAAGAACGATGTTCAAGCACAAGCAAATTCATAAACCCACATGTATATCACCCGACGGCGTAACGCATAACCAAATAGACCACTTCATCATAGCGAAAAGACATCACTCGAATATCCTTGACGTAAGATCATATAGAGGAACAGATTGCGACTCCGATCATCTTATAGTGATGGACAAAACCAGGAGTCGGCTCGCAGCAAACCCACATAGGCAGTCACGGGAGACGAGTAAGAAGATCGACATTGATAAACTAAAAGACCTGCGCAAAAGGGCTGAATATCAAGACGAACTAACGAATAGATTTAGCAACCTAGAGAATTGGAGCAATGAGGAAGAGGAACCCAATAGTGTGGACACTAAATGGGCATCGATCAGAGACGAAATCAAACAAACAGCCCGAAAGCTATTAGGATTTAAGAAAACAATTAAGTCCAAACCTTGGTTTGACGATGAGTGCAAGGCGAGGATCGAAGAACGTAAACGCATCAGAGGGATCCAACTAGAAAGATACGATGAAGAAAAACGCAGAAAGATACGCGACGATTTCGAAAGAGGCAATGAGACTCTTCAAAGCAAAAAACGCTAATGGGAGAAGACTCAGATCAAAAAAAATTCTAGACTATGTGAGAGCAAAGAACATCAGAGGTATGTATGCCGGCGCAAATTCAATTAGAAATGCCTACCGAGGGGGAGCTAAAATAATTCGAGACGCAAAAAGCTGTCTGGTCACAGAAACAAATAGTATCGTCACAATGTGGAAGCAATTTTTTGGAAACCTCCTCAATGTGCGAACCCATCAACCACAAATAAATGCACTAGACGTACATTCAGCCGAGCCTCAGATCCCAGAGCCTCCCTCTTTCAACGAAGTTGTAGACGCAATAAATCGATTGAAAAACAGCAGGCTTCCCGGTGTCGACTGCATACCAGCAGAGCTATGAAGGAGAGGCAACCGCTCGAAAGATCCTGCAACTGATTAAAACAATATGGCATAAGGAAGTCACTCCGGAAGAATGGAAAACCTCAATAGTCGTCCGCATTTTCAAAAAAAAAAAAACGAAGACAGATCTGACTACGAAAACTACAGAGGAATATCATTGCTCCCAACCGCATACAAAATACTAACAAATGTCATACTGACGAGAACCAGACCGTCCGCAGAAAAAATACTGGAAGACTAACAGTGCGGATTCCATTGGAACCAGTCAACAAGCGACCGTAAGTCTGTAGCGATTCTAACAGATACACACAATTCACAAGCAAGCAAAAATAGTGAAGAACACCGAACGAAAAAAATCGAATAAGAAAAATACATCAGAACCGTATACCAAGCGATAAAATAAAAATTATTCACACCAGTGGAATATACTCGAGTTTGGAAATAAAATTCTAAACTCGGTCAGTAGCCTGGTGTGTAACGCTTAGGTCAAATTTTTTTCGTGATTCGAGCTGTCATAGCGTCAGTTCGAATCACACGATCTTCTTCACTATTATTTCAAACGCTATAAGTCGATTGCTGGAAAAGAATGGGAATACGGAGACGGAGCACCAACTGTTCGGTGACTTCAAAAAAGCCTACGACTCAATCGCAAGGCAAAGACTCTACCATATTGTGGTTGAGCTGGGGATTCCGAAAAAATATCCCGCCCTCATTCAAATCTGCAACAATGAAAATAATGGGCGCGTTAGAATAGAAAACCACCTCTCATAACCGTTTGAAATCCGCGACGGACTAACACAGATGGATGGCCTCTCACCATGTCGTTTTTAACTTGTTCTCGAGTATGTCATCAGGAAGGAACAAGACAGCAACATGCCCGGATCATCCTTGAACGGGGTCACACAAGTGCTCACATATGCGGATGACATCGCCCTTCTAGGCGATAATCTAGAAGATGTAAATAAAAACAGTGAAATAATCATGCAAGCGTCAGAAGAGGTGGGCCAAGAAATAAATGAAGACAAAAAAAAAATATTTGATTACGGCTGGAGCAGGTAGACCTTAGGGAACACACATAAACGTCAGGGGCAAGATATTCGAAGAAGTTAAAGATGTTAAATATCTGGGAATAATGCTGACAGCCAGTAACGAAATGTTGAAGGAAATTATCAAAGGACTGCAATGCTAGTTTACACCCAGTCAGTAAACTGCTGAAATTCAAACTGCTTATAAAAAGCTCCGTGTATATAGAACTATAATCATGCCGATTGTTCTATATGGATGCGAAACACAGGCTCTCACAAAACGGGAAGGAAACAAATTCCGCGTATTCGAGAACAAAGTTTTAAGAAGTATCTTTGGCGGTAAATATTATGAAGAGGCAGAACAACGGAGGAAACTCCACAACTACAAATTGGAAGAGCTATACCGCCAATATGCAATAGTGAGTATTCAAGTCGCGAAGATTAAGACATGTGGCAAGAATGGGCAGCGATAGGATCATGCGTAGATTTCTTGACGGACGACCAACGGGAAAGAGACCGACAGGACGGCCGTGGCGGAGGTGGGAGGACAATGTTAGATTTGACCTTGAGAAAATCGGATCGGATGGCCAAAGATGGAAGGAGAGTGCCCAGAACAGGGAACGATGGAGAAGCCCAGTCGGTGAAGTTGTAGTGCTCCAAGAAGCCCTACCATTTTTCTCCCACATTACATTTTCCTCCCACATATACACAAATCCCACCGCCACCACCAAATTTATATAATTTTTTTGGTGCACCACCGTGCTTCCGGTTTCCCGGGAAGAGTGGGCTACCGTTGTCGTCCTTGATGAATGATTTTTGGGATGGGAAGACAAAATACACATGTTCGACACATTCATCAAGGACGACAACGGTAGCCCACTCTTCCCGGGAAACCGGAAGCACGGTGGTGCACCAAAAGATATTATAAAGTCACAACAACAATGATGCAGCCACCACCAGCAATTTGGCAAACAACAATCATTTTGGGATTCTCAACACTACACTTTCAGAATAGTAATAATAAAGCCCACTCTTCGTCACACACCCACCACCAATTGGGATGAGATCGGTCTCTTTTAGGTTTATGTCTTTCACTAATCACCATACTGAAATGTAGACAGTCTGGAACATTAGAGATATCGCTATCATGGAGAATTCGTTTATCCCTAGCACGTGGTATTGTCTTGGATATGACCTTTTCTATCCAAGAAGAGGCGGAATTCTGGGAGAATAAACCCATTCAGGAGAGTACTCCACAGATACATATCATTGGGATTGTTACGAGTCCGGCGCCGTGCTTCCTCGGATGAGGGAAGAGCGGGGACCTTTTATTATTTCTTTATTTAATATTCTTTCATCAATTCGGGTTGCAATGTTTATTCGCTCCGAATGTTTGAGAGGAAATTTATTGCCATTGATTATCCATTATCAAAGAAAGAAACTATTCCGTCTCTTCGATATATTTATTTTAAACTCTCAAATCCACAATACTTCCTCAATAGTTAACTCTCAAAAACTTAACTGAAACTCAACTTATTGAAACTCAACTCAACTTGTTTTCTAAACTTGACTTTTCAACTTCTAACTCAAAACTCAAACTCTATCTGATTTCTCAACTGCTTCCGAATTCAAACTGATTTTACAATTAAAATTTCTCTCTTCTTATGCTACTTATTATTCTAATTGGTTGGAAATTATAATGTGAACAAAACTAATTTTCTCAAAGTAATCCTTTTAGTCTCTGTGACTTTTAGTTTTGAATAAACTTTGAACGAAAATGAAAGTGCTATGTTTTGAATGAAAAAAGGTGTGTAGCGTTCTACGAACGCACAATTCTGCGCAGGTAAGGTTCCTACCTTCAAAGAACTTACTTACCTGAGAGCGTTGCACGCGCCCACAGACGCGTGCCCCAAAGTCCCACGATAGGGCCTGCAAGTCGTAGCCAACGTTGAGACCGACACCAAAAAGCAAGGAACTGAACGTCCCCAAAGCTTTTTAGGTCAAGCTCAACAATTATAACTCTTCATGCCTGAAACAAAGGTATAAGCATCCATGCGGTCTATTCCAAAAAAAAAAAAAAAAAAACAATTCCCAAAATGCCATACATGCTGCCTGCGCCCAGGAACATCTCATCGAACCGGCAATTCCGAAATTCGATACAAAAGAATTGCTATCATCAAAGAATGAGCCGATCAACGGATGCACGTGCGGGTAATCTAACGCAAGGACCACCCAAATCCGTTGAACAACAGAAGGCAGCCACGACCTATCGCAATCGAATATATCTCAACGAGATATCCGATAATTTATGAGGAGTTAAGCCAACAAAGGCAATACTCCGGTCCCACGGCCACGCTAGAATTTCGCACCATTATAAAGATCTAATGGATTTCGATTCCGGGTACCAAGTTCAAATAAGACCCACGGACTGCACGTCAAAACAATCGCCGAATATCTCTGGTCTGGGCGCCAGATGTTCTGTGCAAACAGAAGGCCGTGGAAATGAAAGTCTATCACCAATGATAATGATGTATGCAAGGAATGACTTTCTCCTTTCAGGAAAATAGGAAATTACCCCTGGGATGAAATAGCATGCTGCTAACAGAGATTTCCGGAATTCTGTTAGCAGATCGAATAGAAAAATTTTTCCGTACAGATACGAATACCGGTTTGGAATCTGGATATCTGTGTGGGTAGACAGGCAGTCTAATTCTGATCGTCAACTAGACGAGAAAGTCTACTTCGAGCATCGGTCCAGGAGAGAACAGAGAGAACCCCTACGAGGAGGTCGATCCGCGCGTTGTAATCCAAAAAAAAAGGAAAGTACATATAATTAAATCGCGATTGTTAGAGGCCGATAAATTGTGACGGTCGAGTGTGTATTGTGTAAATCGCGCGTGTGTAATGTAATATCGAGCCAAATTAATTTTAAATCCTATGTAGTGATTGACTACAAACAAAAAAAAAACAATAAATAAGGTTTAAAGCAAGTGCTCCGTGTTTCATTTAGTGTGCTGTGGCGTGCCATTGGCGACTCTCTTCTTCTTGCGAACCGTGTTCGGCGGAACACTGCACCAATTGTAGACAGGTTCATCCGCCAAAGGTGCAAGTTATGAAAAGGGGCATGTTATGAAAAGGGGCATGTTATGAAAAGGGGCATGTTATGAAATGTGCTGTAACTGGCTTGATATAGAATATTGTGAAAGTTTATTAATGGTATGTATTAAGTGAGCAAAGATATGTTAAGAGGAAGTTTTAAAGGTGTGTTAGAAAAGTAATGAGATTCAGTGTTAAATCTAATAAGGGTAGTATTCTGGAATACAACAGGATGGAATGCCTTATTCCAATCGAAGCGCACGACAAGTCCCGTCGGCTTCTCATGAATTTTTTATACATTTTACTGAAAAAATCTGGACAAGATTTTATTTAAATAGCCGATTCACAATGGTTTCTATGGTCAGTCTTTCGATTGGTGACCGGCATCTAAGGATTAATAAATCAATTAAAACAAAAATTTAAATCACATAAAATAAGCTATTGGATTGGAGTCCGTTGAATAAAAACGCCATATAGTATCTAATATTAACAAACGTTTTATAGAAATTTAACTCCTGGTAGCTTACTTATTGAAGACGACAGTTTTTTTTCGTATTCGCCGTCAGATGTTGTCAGTGCACTTGTGAGTAACACATTACTGAGCAGAGTAACTAAACGTGATAAGAGCTTCTAAATATTGTAATTACGACAATAGATGCGGAGGTTATAATTTAGAAAGCCACTGTCGCATTTATTGGAAACAAAGTGTACTTGTATTAAAACAGATCTAACAAAATATCAACGTTTTCTATTTTTCTTAAATAAATGTATTTCAATCCAATCAAACCAAATCATATAATCCCCTTTTTATTGTGGCGGTAGTAAAATAAATCGGCTTTGTAAAATTATTTATTCGGTTTAACTAGTCGCACTAAAGTCTGGTCATCAACTCTACCCTCTTGTCAGTCATCACATAGATACCTCCTAGTAAAGGGATAAGGTATAACAAAATTTACTGCAAAGCGTCAACATCGATCCTAAAATGTTTGGAAATAAAGCAGCACCTTTTACATAAAAAGGAGTGCAAAACACTGCTGCATTTCCAACGACGAGGACTTTATTGTAAGTGGCGTCCACAATACATAAATTGTATTCCCGAACTACGTTTACTAACTTTTATCGTAAAGCCAACAGTGACAATACTCTATACCAAAATGGAAACTTGCACCAACAACCATTTCTGTCGAAGTAAACCACACAACGAATAACGAGTACTGAAAGAATAATCCGGCACTATATCCACTCGAATAAGTCACGGTAATATCAACTTCCCCATGAATCGAAGTGAAGCACGACAAAGTCACTTCGTCAAAACTAAAATTTGCAATTAGCTTAAGTACCTGACTTTAAACAGTCATCAAATAAAATGAAACGATGCATTTTATTGCCCTCCAGCCATTTTTATAGCTAATACAGCTCACTCCTCAGTATTCCTTGTAAGATGAAGTTTAATTTCATTTTATTTTAGATTATAAAAAGGACCAGATAAAAGAGAAGTGGACAAGAATTCAGTGGGACCAGGATAAAACGCAGACGTTAGAGTTTTGTACAGTTCACACTTGTATAGTATACTGTACGAGAGCACATCAATTTAGAAAAGGCAACACATAACATCCAGTTGGTTGTATCCTTGCATTATGCCTGCACTTAATATCACATCGTATGCGTAGTAGCTTCCTTAATACCGTTCCAGATACTCACAATTTTTAAACTTATCCAGTCGGTTGTTGAATTGAGCGAACCCATTAAAACCGTTTCCACAAGACGTTTCACCACTCGAGCGGGTTTATGAAACACTTTAACATGTTCCTCTCTTGCCATCATAAAGTCGACAAGAATTCAAGGACACAGTTGCCCTTGGATGTGTCCCTTTCCTGCTGAAAGCAAAAACTTTATGCATCGCAAAGGCGGTTCCAGGAAACTCTAAACATACAACGCCTTCTAGATTCACAACAGACACAATACTCGTATGTCTTTCTCTAATTGCAAAGATTACAAGACGAGAATGCAGAAATGGAGAATACGGCCTTCATTAATACCACGAGCTCAACTTGTCGTTATCATGACTGAGATACGTCTTTCAGAGGAGCAACTCCATAAATCTGAAAGTTCTCAAAGTTGGCCATAGAAAGTGAAATGCAAATTTTTACTCATGGAATCTGTTAGTGTGTCACTTCGCGATAGAGAACACTGACAAATGGTCTGGAAATGCCACTATTACAAGTTAGAAGGGACGTACATTAAAAATTCAGTGCAGAAGCCTCAATGTAAACATTTTTAAAGCCGGATATCGTGTCCCTATTCTCCTGAAGAGAAGTACAAACATTAACATTAACTGCTCTACTCTGTCAGTGGTTGATATAGGGTCAAAGGTTATCACAACAGTCCGAGTCAATATTATTCGCAATGTTACATATTGTGACGCATATGACAATCAGTACTAGAATATTCTAGAGAGTCCGAAACAGAGTACTAGAATATTCTATAAAGTAATGGAAAACTGGAGACTAGGAACAGTAGAACATTCAAGGCAATGGAACGGATGGAAACGAAACGCTGAAACAGTATAAATACGCCGCATACAGAGCATAGTGATGTTCCTGGTTTTCTGACCTTTTCCAGGAAGACGAAACCCTACTAAATGTATAAACACACATCTAGCCTGTAACTCTTAAAACATTGTTTGGAAAATGTATTATAATAATAATTACATGTAAGCAATTGTCACGAATTTAATTTTAAGTCACTGTATTACTTAAATGTACAAATTCTAATTATGGTTAATAAATACAGTTTAAAAAAAAAAAAAAGCATAGTGATGAGTAGGAAGTAGAAGGTCAAGCAAGCGATAAGTAATGAGTAAGAAGTAATAAGTGTGGAAGCGATAAGTACGGAAGCGATAAATGAAGAAATCGTTAAGTGTACGGTAAAAAGTAACGGTTGTTATTAACGTACTAATAAAGTGTCACATTAATTCAAAATCGATTCAACGGCTCTTATTTATTCAAAATAATTAATCCAGCGAACCCTAGGCTCGCTACAATTTGTTATACTGTGTGAGTTTTAAAGGCAAAAAAGAAAGGTGTTACTTGGGTCATCTAATATAAAGACCATTAAGACTGACATTGGACAACATAAGACAACAACCTTGGGATTGTCCAAAGAGAACCTACGAATGAAAGTGGTAAACTTTGACATTTACATTGTTGTTCGGGTGCAGCCAAAATGTCAAATGACAAGTGTTAAATGTAAACAACCAAACCTAGTATTCTGAGTTTGTGGGGATGAAGAGATATTTGCGCCAGACGCGCGCGGTTCACTTCTTCCCCAACGATGTTGCTTGACGATTTGTTCCATTAGTTATTTTAGTTTGGCTGCTATGTGTTCGTATGATTTTTAATAAAATGTCGAATAACTTAAGATCAAACACTGGTACACAACATTAAAAAGAAGATTCACTTTATTTGTAATGATTAACAAGCCCTAAGTACTTTCATTTGATGCACTTTACGAAAACCCCACAACAAAAACTTGCTGACCGAATGGAATTGGAATCGATGTAATTTTCAATCGAACCAGTTTGAATTCATTCTAACACTCCTTTTCGGCGTCCAGTCATAATTTAATGAATAAAATTTCTTACTAGAAGTGTTTACTGATTGAAAGAATACTATTGAAGATCACGGACGCACTCGCGTGCGGACACGACGGTGGTGGAACAAAACGATTCGTGGCGGTGTAACCATCCACGATGATAGGTGAGTAAAGACTGATCCCAATTAGGGATGAAATTGGATTTTTAATTTTTGCACTTGACAACCAAAAGAGAACATACTTCTGCTTTCTCATTGCCACGTTCGTCGATGTGTGGTGGATTAATTACATCGTTAAATTGATGACCAAAGAAAGCGGGAGAATAAGAGAACAGAAACAAGCTGTATGATTAACTTGGGGTGGATTCGGTTGTATGTGCATGCATCAATGTAGTTCTGAGCGAAACCCATTGACCTAATTCGGTAATATGGTGAACTCAGGAGTACATTGATCTGTACGAAGACAGAACTGTGAAGGAGGGGAAAATTAAGCTGGTGCTATTCACCTGCAAAAAGAGAGCATTGATCCCCAGCGAATGAAGTATCTGGAGAAAAGCCGAAGTGACGCCAAATTGGCTAGGGTAATTTATCATGAAAACGAATTAGATATTTTGATAAATTCCCCAGCGGTTTCGCTATCATGCGACGGCGTCGTTTGCTTCGACTTGTTGTTGCTATCCGACATGATATGATTTCCGATGGAAATCTCATGGGCTAGCAAAAATGGAGTTTCCGTATGGCAAAAGATAACTGAATTCAATTCTGCATTATCTGTATAGAATAATGAATTCAGCTATGCTCTTTTACAGGTAAAATAGCCGTTAGCGGTCGAAATTAGGTATAGAATTGTGGGTTGGTTCCCCATATAATATAGAGAAACCCCACAAGGTTACCTACAAGGAAAACAACATGAATTATTAGAAATTTTCCTTTCGTATATTCCGATTCTTCTTCCATTTCTATTTGCGTTCGAGCGTTGAACGCAACTTCCACAAACAACTGGATCTGTTGGAGGGCCGGGGGAAGGAGGTCAGGATCCCGGAAATCGTCCTGGCGTGCCCAATAAATGTTGATTCCGTTGGTTATAAAACAACTGGAAATGTAATTGAAACAAAGGGAAAATAATACCGAATTTTGAGATACAGCAAGTCCAGAACGAATCCTCCAGATAGAGAAACGAGTTTGCTTGTAGATTAATTAACATTAATTTATTTTATTTAAATGATTCAGGTTGATTTCGTTGGATTTGATTTCGTTGGATCGTCTATCTACGCCAAGCGCTAACAAAGAAGAGTTTGTTATTGGTTGCTTGACAACCAAAACAATTGATTATGTCAGTTCGTTGCTGACATTTGTCATTGGGTTGCCACGGGTAACATTCAGTTGCGAATTCGCTGGTTGTGTCCAGTGCGAATCCGCAACATTCCGCCCGCCTTCGCCAATCATTGGCGAACCCGTTGGTTCCCGGGGACGGAGGCCCAGAACCGCCGTCGTCTGGTGATGCGGGGATCGGGAAAGAGCCGTCCGCCCTGGATTGGTGCCGACGAGTGCTCCGTCTCTGGAAGGTATCTACCGGTGGGATGCGGCCGTTGGCCTGTGAGGCCGGAATGGTGAGCCTGATGTGGCTTCTTCCATGGCATCGTCCGCGGTTCCAATGACAGGTGCGGATCCAGTGGCTGTGGGGCTGAGTGAGGCACCGCCTCTTCTGGATTATAAGGCGCGCTTGTTGGCACGGATGAGGTTGATCCCTTGATGCTGGGGAGCGCCGCCCGCCAAGCGGGGCATTTCTCTCTTGATGGGTGCATACGCGGTTCTTGTTCGGTGCGCATTGTTCCGGGTGGACCAGTTCCTCTGGGTTGGAGTCCCACGAGGAACGGCCATGTGTTTCTGCGTTGATCCGAACATCGGAACATGGGCTGATTTGAATTGTGGGCAGGCGGCACCCCAGTCGGCGGCCTGCTGGTCCATACTCACTGGGAGTGTGTGCGGTTCTCGTCTATAGGCTGTCGGACTGATGACCGCTGATGTCACAGGGGACTGTCGTTGGGCATCTTTGCCTTGGTCGGCAACGCTTCCCTTAATGGGGGAGACTGGGTCGAGCGCGAACGAAGCCTCGAACAGTCTCGGGAGTTGGGCATCATTGCCTTGGCCGGCGTCGCTTGCCTTAATGGGGGAGACTGGGTCGAGCGCGAACGAAGCCTCGAGCAGTCTCGGGAGTTAAGCATCATTTCCTTGCTCGGCGGGTTTCTCTGCAGCTGGCTCTTTTCCTGGGCTGGGTACCCCCGAACTGTTGGCATCCGTCGTCGCTGGTGCTGGTGCACTGGCAGCTGCTGATGCCTTCTTACTGAAATCAGCCTTCTTGTGTGGTGTCGCTTTAGTGATGATGGATGCTGCTGCAGTTGTCACTTCTTTCACTGCCTCTGGATCCTTTTTGATGTGCTTGGCGGCGTTAGTTGTAGGTCTTGATTCGGTTTTCTTCTCGACCGTTCCTCCTTTGGCTGTCTTGCTTTCGACAGCAACTGCCTTGGCTGGCTTTTCGGCGTCTGTCGTCACACCTTTGTTTTCCGTAGGGGAGGTTTTTTCCGGTTGCATCATCCGTGATGGCAATCTGGATGGATGGCCGTGTGGCATTCGCAGGCCAGGTGCTGAAGGAGTTCCCGGCCACCATGAAGGTTGCGCCATCAAGGGCGGCAAACGACTGTTGTGTGGATACACAGTGTCCGTCGCAGTCTTGTAAGCGGTCGGACGGTTGGCGATCAACGCGTGCCGTACCTCAGCAAGCGCCGTGGCCTCATTAAGGTAGGTTTCCTCGGCCTGGTCGCTAAATCGCTCTTCGAAATACCGTTGAATGATGGCCGTCCGTGGAGTGATCAGGCATATGAGCTCTTCATGCCGATTTTGCATCTCATCCCAACTCAGCGTCGGTGGCCCTCTCTTGTGGAACTTATTGAAAATTCCCATCATCCTTTCATGTGCTGTTAACTGGGCGCCGATAATACCTAATAAAATACTGCAACTACTGTGAAAAATTAAGAATGTTATAATTAAGAATTAAGAATGTTATAAGCACATTCCATACCTGCACACCCTACTGTAATTATTAGCATAAACCTTCTACTTTCTTTCCTGCTGCACTGTCAAATACCTAAATACTCATATTCCCATAAACTTTCCCACGATCACAACCGATAGTGTGATATACGCGAAAGCCAGACAGCGCCTTAGGTTTCGGTAAATGGACGTGATCATATCCATGCGAATAATTTTATGCAAGATATCCAAATGTCTTATGGATACCACGCCTATCCATGATAATGATTTTATGAAAGGTATCCAAATTTCACACTCGAATCAGATGATCTTTTCAATGCAATTCTCTATCCTATTCCCACGATTTCTGTGATGTAAATTAGAATTTAAGATAGAACATTTTGGAGTATAATTTCGCTTGTCATTAGATAAGCGAAACGAAAGATTGTCGAATTCGTCTGTAGAACCAAAGTAGGTTCTACCAAGCAACTACCATTTCACAAAGCCTATCAATCCAGTTTTCTAATACCACGTCAACGTTTTTTTTTTTTTTTTGTTGTTGTTGTTAAAAAAACAAGACCCCGGGACTGGATGGTACTCCTAACGCTGTAGTGAAGACTGCTTTTACAAAAAAGCCGGTAGTCTTCAGCAGTCTTGTGGGGAAGATGCATAGTGGAATCATCATAAATTAGAGTTCTCCGGGCACCAAAAGAAACTGGATTCATCCGCGAATCGTAAGAATGGGGAACAATGAGACCCCATAGATCCTTCCGCAAACTGTTCACCAACGCAAGGAGTAAAACTCCACCACGAGACAGTTAAATGAAAAACACTCGAGTGAGTTTATTAATTAAATGGTTACTTTTATTCACGACATATTTTTCGTCATTTATTTTGATTACACCAAACTGATTTTAATTACACTGATGATGAAACATATGCACAAAAGAATGTGAGACAATGTACTCTACTTGAAAGGCATTATACTGGCGGCATAAGAAAAATTACTTTTCAGTCGGTAACGCGCTTACTCTACTCGACTTTATAATGATCGCGTCCACGTGCGCACCGGGGAGCGGGAGTGGTCACGGCCTGTTCGGTCGATGGATGTAATAGGGCTCAGCGATATCAATTCGCTGGCAAAGGAAATTCGGCCAGTGGTACTGGCTCTCTTAATTTAAGGATGCTTTTTCTATCCCAAGAGAAACGTAAACTCTCTCTTTGGGGGTAGGTAACCAGATCTCATAGAGAAGATCGAAGTGGTACACATGTATGTGTGAACATTGGTTCTTTCATGGGACAAGGCCATGCGAACGAATCTGAAAACAGAGAAAGGGAATAATGTGCATCCATGAGATGTGAGTTCGGCTTAGTAAACAAGCCGTATCTCATTGGTTACTAATGGGTTTCTGTTTGCTCATGCCGCAAGGTCATGAGAAGCGGATCCAGGAATATGGGAAGACAAAGAGATCGCGTAGATCATTGTCTATGATGTGCATTGCAGCTGTATTGATAGTGCTAATTGGTTTTAACATATTCACAGGGAATTGGTGTTTATGGCATCGCTGCCAGGGGTAAGTACATAATTCCTACTTGCATTTGCCTATGCTGTTGGTTTTGGTTTCAGCGTCGTTTGCGCTAATCCTGTGAAGCTGCTTTGGATTGTTTATCGGAGGGAGAAAAGGTCGCCAGCCAACGTGTATGTAAAGGGATCTGTTGTACACGTGGTAAGGCTGGGAATAGGCGACGCAATGGTTATTATCCCTGGTTATGATGGTTACATTATATGTAAACCAAATTGTTTCGTTTTCAGGAATTCGTCTAGGAAAAATGCTTATGGTAAGATTGGGATTTGGATGCAAGATATATAGAATTCTTGTAGGGAATTTAAAATGCGAATTAATGCATGAAGGTAAGAATTCTCTTCCAGGAGCTTTTAGGTGAATACATTTGATAAACTTGATGCGTGAAGCATTTACAAGTACTAATGCGATTGCATTAGAGGAAAGCTATGAAAGTTGGTTTGTAGTAAAGGCGTTTCTCCGGGAAAGTAGACAGTGCGGTTTGGCGGAACCGCCACGGTCACTTCACGACCTGCCTCCAAACAGGACAATTTCCTCAACGATGACAAAAACAGCGACTCTTGCTTATACCAAAAGGAGTCAAGAATCCAAAAGCACCGTCGTACTACAGTGCACTGTGCATGCTGGACACAACAGGAAAACTGCTTGAGCGAGTAATTGTCACTCGCCCAGAAGAATTCACTGAGGGGATATCGGGGTGCTCTGAATGGCAGTATGGGTTCCGGAAAGTTAGATCAAGTGGTCGGGCACTATCTGTGTTGTGCGACACCACTCACAATGCGATAGCTGGAGCACGATGACTAGGAGGTATGAAAAAATATTGAGCCGTGGTGACACTATATGTTAAAAATGCGTTTAACTCAGTGAACTGAAATGGGGTTTTAGAAGCGTTGGACGATCTACAAGTCTCACCCTACTTGGTGCGTATACTAACATACCATCTCTCGTATAGAAGACTGCTCTATGACACAGATGACGGGCCACAGAAATATAAAATAACAGCAGCTGAACCCCAGGCATCTGTATTAGGTCCGCTGTTATGGAATATCATGTAAGATGGTGTGCTTAGGGTCAATGTACCAGAAGAAATTAGAATCGTAGTTAGTACGAAGATGATTTGGCGATAATGACCGTAGCTAAACATGTTGATGAACTGGAGAATATTTGTTGCCATACAATCCAGAGCATTAAATGCTGGCCAGATATGGCCGGATTAAAACTAGCCGCATATAGGACAGATGCAGTTTTAATAAGCAGCCGAAACAAATATGAATATCTTGATTTGGAAATAGAAGGACAAACAATCAGATCCAGACCATAAATTAAATATCTTGGTCTTACCCTCGACAACAGGCTAACTTTCAAGCAACGCCTGTGGAAAACGAATGAAAAAACGGCAAAAGTATGCGAAGTTTTGGCGAGACTACTACCCAATGTTGGTGGACCTCGGCCCCACTTAAGGAAACTGATAACTCGTACCAACACTTCCCTTATAATGTATGCATTACATACATGGATAGGAGACGCTCAGTAAAAGTCGTATGGGTGTTAACGTATGTGTGCCGGCGTACAGCACGGGTTCACTATCACCCCGGAGATTGTCACCAATATGGAGTAAAAATTTCGGTTTCGTCATTGTTATTAATGGAGCTGAAGATCAATTTGTGGAATGCAACTGCCGTGAATGCTGTTCTACAGTTTGAAACACTTTACTTCTGTAAACAATCGCTGCTTCAAGACACACCGATATTACTGGGCATCGTGTCGATGGGCTTTTCTATATCATTCCCGATTGTGGTCAGTCCAAAACTAATCGAATCAGATTAAAACACACTTTTCATTCCCTTCAACACAACACATCGTTTCAATACTTGTTTTATTTCAGGATAATTAACAGCCATTAAAATAAGTTCCCAATAAAAATAAAAAAAGACAATACACAGCGAAGACGTTATCAAACGCACAACACTACGCGTCGCCACTCAACCCTCAACTCGACGTTTTACGTGGAGGACACGGCCTGCCTCCATGGAATCTGTTTTAAGATTAATTTATACAGAAAATTGAATTTCGATTTTCGCTCGTCGATCAGTAGGGGATTCTCCACACATTGGTCCAAGCAAAGGGCGCGAAACACACACACGACGACCCTTTTGGTCGTTCGTGATGTGTGTCCATGTGTCTGCGAAACGAGAATCATACCATTGGCTAGAGGGAAATAAAAAGAAGTGGTTGCAGCTGGGCAACTATCATGAAGAAGATATTTGGGTTGTTTAGACGATCAGCAACTGCGTACAGCATAACCAATAACCTCCGTGGGTACCCATCTGGTTCGCGCCCCTTCTGGTCAATGGGAAGGGCTGTCACCAATAACTCGCTTCCTCCTCTTTTCTTCCGTTAGTGACGGCCAGGGTCACATAAGTCACAAATTCAAAGGATAAAGCTAATGTGTTCGCGAATTTTATCCCACGAATTCAAACCTATTAGAGCCACCTGTGGTCACGCCGCCCGGCACGGTCTTCGATGCGAAAAGTGAGGTTTCGCCCGCATACTATTCAACCCATTCTACGTGGACTGGACTGTAGGAAGGCAACAGACCCAGACGGAATATCAGCAATAGTCCTTAAAAACTATCGCCGGCTCTTGGCAGGCTATTTCGCTTATCTTATGCACGGAGGGTATGGCGGTCCTGCGAACCGCACAAACCATTGTGGGGTTAAATACATTTCGCCTGGCTAATTTACCTTTCCGCCCAGCTAAAGGAAACATGCATACGGGCGTCCCCGACCTCACGTATCCACAGACACGTGGGTCCAATTTCTGGACCAATTCTTCATGCCTGCACGGCAATTGAAGGACACTACCCAGAAAAGAAATCGTTTGACGACCCATTACCTGGCCAAACACAAGCGGCGGGCGCAGCAGCGCCAGACGCCGACAGCCAGAAAAATCCCAGGCGATAAATGTATGGCCAAGGAATAAACAAATCTATGACCTTCCCTTGAGCCAACCGGAATTTGCTTTTCCTTATCGAAAGGACTATTGTGGGAACAGTGGTTAAACACTAACTCAAACAACCGACACTGTTCCTACATCGAAATAAAAACCAGGTTAATATTGGAGCCGAAGATAATGATTTCAGCCAAGGAAATCACCAGGGCCATAAACCACACGCGGGTAATGTACACAAAGGGATACCGCAGATGTGTGAAAATCCTCACGATCCTCGGCATATCTCCGGCCACACGGACAGCAACGTTCGTTTAAAAAGTGTCAAAAAAAAAGAGACAAAAAAACTAAGAGTGGGCCGCCACGAATCCTTTTTTGGAATTTAATAATAAATAATGGCATATCGCCAGATTAAAAAAAAAAGACTTTTATATCCAAGCAGTGTTCGGCGGAAAACCTGTATCGATAAATAAAAATTCGCTAAAAGAACGTAACCTACCTGCTGGAAGGTGGCTCGAGTTCAGCTATCAACAAAAAGAGTGGGAAAGGTTGTCTCCCGCAATATTACTTGCCGATATGATTACTGTATATGTTATCTGAGGTGATGGAAAATGTCATCAACGCCGAGTTAATTAAGTAATTGGAATGAAACGGACTTCTGAATGAGTGGCAATACGGATTCGGTGGCAGGTGGTCCACGGGAGGCTTTTTGATCCTTATAACCGCCATGTGGACATCTGCGATTGAGTGGAATGATGAGTAAAAGGCGGTCCCATTGGATGTCTTCAAGGCTTTTTACCGCGTCTGGCGCAAGGCATTGCTGAACAATCTTCGTTCATGCGGACTTTCCCAGTAGCTTAGCGACTGGACAAAGCTTCCTAGAAAATCGACCAATCCTGGTTGTTGTAAAAGGCTAGTCTTCAGATCTGTATCCTGTTAATTTCGGAGTGCCACAGGGTTCTATTTTGGTCCCAACCTTGTTTTTGCTTCACATAAATGGTTTGTTGGCGCCAACGAATAACAGAATCTGTGCTGTTTGCTGATGATAGTACGCTTGTTTCCTCTTTTTCGAGTGAGCGGCCGATTAGTGCATCAATGTTGCACAGTCTGAGATATAGCCAGATCGACTCTCTGAATCGGGATCTGGATAAAGTCCTGCAGTGGAGAAAGGCCAATCTCGTCGACTTCAATGCAACGAAGACACAATATATAACATTCACAAGGTAAAGCTGAACATCAGTTTTACAGCTGATGATGAATGGCCACGCCCTCGAGGCTGGGGAAAGCTTGAAACTGCTCGGCGTCAAGGTCCGCGGGAATGTATCGTGGCATAAACACGTGTCCAACATCGCCACGTCAGCCTCTGGAAAACTGAGCTATCTTTTTAGAGCCAAGAAATATTTTACTCCAACCCAACTTCTTTTCCTGTATAAATCCCAAATTAGACCTGCGCTCGAATATTGCTCTCATGTTTGGAGTTCCGCTCCTAAGCATACCCTCGATATACTTGAGAGCATACGACGCGAGCGATTCACCTGATCGGGGACACGTAGCTGAAGTCGGGACTACAGTCGCTATCATATCGAAGGCACATAGCTGGCCTCTGTCTGTTTTAGAGATATTATCACGGGTACTATTCTTCGGAGATTCGTGGTATTTTTCCGCACAATCCGGTTTATATGCGCTCCACAAGACACTCCGACGGATCACACCAATTTGCGGTTCATCTCCCGACGGCGCGAACATCCCTGCATGAGAACTCGTTCGATTAGAGAGCGGGAAAGCCGTGGAATTCCCTCCCCGCGAGAGTGTTTTCGGAGCGTCACAACCTGCAACGGTTATTTGATGGAATCTCGGGACGCTATAGTTTCGCCTCTTCTCAGAGAAGTATATATATTAAAAAAAAAATTAGTAAATAAAAACTAGATCTTGTTTTCTTATATAATTTTGCACGCACGATGAAGTTATGCAGTAAAGTTGATCGCTTAGTTTAAAATTTCCAGACTTTTATGCTGCGATTATTTAGAATTTATATTTACATTCAGATTGAAAAATTGAGGAGACCCAATACATACAGCAATTAGCTAACTAATTCACTAAGGACGACATGTGTACATGAAGTTCCCACAAATAAAAGTTGTGATGATGGTTTAGAAGACCCAATGAAATGGAGTGCGTTAATGTTTTTGAATACAGGGGGCAGACATGGATATGGGCGAATTACATTTCACTATTTTCTCTTTAATCTTATGTAGTTATTAGAGCTCCTCAGTAATACATATAAAAGTTGTGAGATTTAAATCCACATCTTATCACCTGTGGATTCATCTGGATTATTCATTATTATTCACCTGTTAATACTGTGACTGTACCCCGGATGAATTTGAGTTTTCTCAGCAAACCAAATATTGCTATTAGGTCTTCCTATTCATTGTCTGACAGTTTTCAACTTTTATATCCTGTCGGCATGTTATAAGGGAAAACACGCTAACGGAGTCCTATACACAAAATTTATAGATGGTTTCCTTCTTTTATTGTTTGAGGTTTCAGTTCACAATACCTAATTTCATGGCACAAAAGCGAACATACCCTTACCATCATCGCACATTTCCATTGGTACTAATTCTGGGATTCCATGCCAAAATTTATTAATTTAATGTTTACCGACGTGAGCTTAAAGAATTTTAATTCGAAATTAGAAGTTGAAGCACGTAAGCATAGCATTACTATTCCCCTATTTACAGTCCAATGCCTTCCTAATATCAATCGGACTACATTTCTGTGAGGCTTCTTTGGTTTAACAGCTGGGCCATCGGGAAAATCCCCAATTCTCAAGGACCCATCCCGTTGATGCTGTCGAAGTTAAGATGTGATGCCAAGAAAATTCTTAACGAGCAAAATCCCAATAGAGAATAACGAGTAGAAAGTGAAAATAAATAGAAATAACACCGGAGACAGGATACTTCGATGAGATATTTCCACATGCCGTGTGTTTAGGGTTTTACCATGAATTGAGATCTTATCCGATGAAATGCGTATCTTTTGTTCACGTAATCATGCTGACGTTTATTTCTTCCTGGAGACATTCGCTTTTGAAAAAGCACACATCTTCACAGCTTTCAGATAAAAGGATTTGCCATGAGAGCGTAATGATACCTTTACAAGGTATATTTTGATCCAAATAAAATGCCCATGCGTACGAATGGATTTGGTATCAAGATATCTCTAATCTGCATGTAGCTGATTCAAGATTAATAATCTGTCCAAGTGTTGTGTATGGCAAACATTTTAGAAACCTTCGAAGAAAGGGCGGTGCTTTGCGTTGAAGCGTAGCAAGGACTCGAAATCTGTCATTACCATGGTATCGGCATTATTGTATTTTTTCCCTATTTTGTTTTAACACCCATGCTCAAGAAATATTTAACACTCAGAGCAGAGTACTGCCCAGAGAAGAAAGAAACAATAAAAAAGGAGAAGTTGTTGTATCTCCAGTCCAGCCTGTAAGCAGGACGTTCGAGTATTATAGCGTTTTGCGACGATAGTGAAAAGCGTGTGATTCGAACCGACGTTATCACGGTTAGAATCACTAAAAGTTAGAACCAAAGCTTAACGCATCAGGCCATTACCGCATGTACGAATTCGAATTCTAAACTCAAGTACTGCTCAACGTGGAATTGTTATGTTATCGCTATGATATACGACTCTGATGCTTCTTGCTTATTCGAATTTCCTTTCGGTGTTGTTTACTATTTGCTTGCATATTGTGTGTGTATCTGGTAGAAACGCCACACTACTCCCTCCTCAGTAACTTTGTTACGATCAACTTCATGTGCGTACCGCGAAACGAGGAACGAGCGAGCGAGAGAAAGTCGGAGCATACGAGTGTGCCGGTGCTCTATGCGGAAGTCGTGATGGAGTATTAAAGTTCTGTTTACTTATGGGAGATTGTGTGTTGTGTGTATACAGATCACGTCGGGGTCACCAATTATAGCGTTTGTGACGATAAATAAGAACGTATGATTCGAACGACGCTATGACGGTTGGAATCACTAAAAATTGAATCAATGCTCAACACATCAGGTCACTGCCGCGTGTACGAATTCGAATTCTAAACTCAAGTACACTCAACTGACGTGGAATTGCTATGTTATTGCTTGGTACGGATGATACATTTTCTTATTCGATTTTCTTTCGGTCTTCTTCACTATTTGCATGCATATTGTGTGTGGATCTGTTAGAAACGCCACACTACTCCCTCCTCAGTAACTTTGTTACGATCAATTTCGTGTGCGAACGACGGAGCGGGGAGCGGGCAGGCGAGAGGACGTCGGAGGAGGCGAGTGTGGCGGTGCTCTATGCGGAAGTCGTGATCGAGGAGTAAAGTTCTCTTTACCAATGGGAGGTTGTGTATTGTGTGTAAACAGATCACGTCGGATTGTTGCGGTAAGCAATAATAGTGAAGACTGCGATTTGAACATACGGCGAAACGGGTGAGAAGCGAAGCATTGAAGCATTAGACTAGTGGCCGCGTGAACGAATTCGAATTGTAAACTCAAGTACACTCAACTGATGTGGATTTGTTATGTTATCGCTGTGGTATGCGTATCTGATCATCATCATCATCGGTACTACAACGAACCGGTCTTAGCCTTATTTAGCAAGTCCTGAGGCTTGTTAAATTTTCCATAATGATTTGTTTTTTTTTCGGGCAAGGTCATTAGTCTTGCGCCAGAGGCTCCTCGACGAGGAATCGAACCCCGGTCTCTCGCGTGACAGGCGGGTATACATACGGATCTGATGCTTTTCGCTTATTCGAATTTCCTTTCGGCGTTTTTCACTATTTGCTTACATATTGTGTGTGCATCTGCTAGAAACGCCACAGTATATTTATAGTTATGCCAGGTTATAGTAAAAGGAGATGAATCGTTGGCTTCCAGCGCCCGGGCTCCCTCTAAAGGTGTCGCTCCGTTAATATGACTATGAGAAATGGTCGGGAGAAATCCTGACCATTGGTAGTACAGTCGAAATGGTTTTTACTGCACTTTTTTTTCCAAAAAAGTTGTTAACTACAACAAATTCAACAACAGCGTAATTTTAGAAAATGAAAATTTTAAAAAACCCAATGTTCTTGAGACAAGTATCTTAACCGCTAGGCTCATTATTTGGTAGGTAATTTTCAATTACTTGTAAGTTGTAATTAATTGGAAGTTCAAAGAAGTTTTGATGGTTCTACAAAATATGGCATAACTACCATTAAATAATATGGTGGGATCAGCTTGGAGTTCAATCACTGAGAATATTATCAACAATATTTGATGCAATTGTGCCGAATATTAAAGCTCAAGCGTCTTGGATATACCAAAACCCACGATAAAGTGATCTTTCAGCACGAAAACGCTCGGCCATCTGTTGTCAGAGTCGTCAAGGAAAAATTGGAGGTGTTTTAACGGGATGCCCTATCCCATCCGCCATATTCAACATACACTGCTCCTTCCGACTACCAGTTAATCCGGTCGATGAATCATGGCCTGGCCGAGCAGCACCCCAAGAAACGAGGAACTTTTTCAACCCAGAAAACCCTCAAAATTTATTTATCATTATCATCATCATCGGCACTACAACCGGGACCCGGTCTTGGCCTTATTTAGCAAGTCTCTCCACCGGTATCCGGTCCCTATGCGAGACTTGTTAAATTGTCCATAATAATTTGTTTTTCCGGGCAAGGTTATAAGCCTTCGGCCAAAATTTATTTATAGGGCCAATAATTAATAAATAAATGATATATTCAGGTAATTAGTTCATTATATTAGTGTTTTATGTATTATTACTTTTTAAATTCTTCTTGAATTAAAAGTTTAAATACTCGTTGATTTAATCTGTTTTCCTTATTTAGGGCCAATTTTTCATTCGTCAAACAGTCAGTGTGCTGCCGAAGGAACTCATTTTTTAAGTTCCCACTTTTTCCTAAGAACTCAAACAATTTGACATCTACACACAGTAAGAATTTTATTGAAAAATTGGTGTTCGAAATAGTATTCCATCGATAGCTTACTGAATGCTTAATTGACAATTGAAAAGTGGGACCTTTTTTGGGGTTTCAAGAAAGCTTTGTTGAAATAGATTTTAAATCCACCACCCCAAATTTTTAACAGGTTGGCCCCAACTCTGGTCTGCGGTGAGATACTATGCACACAGGGTATAGGTTCCACGATATGCACGGGAGAAATCTTCGATAATGTTTCGAAAGTTTGCCTCTGACCTGGATAAAGTTTGTTGTTTAAATTTGAGAAGTGACACCCGTAGGATATCAAATGTCCACCCCTGTCAAATTATATCGGGGTAACTGGTTGACATAATGCGCAAGACTAATAACCTTCCCCGGAAAAACAAATGATTATGGAAAATTTAACAAGCCTAGGGACTTGCTAAATAAGGCTAAGACCGGATCCCGGTTGTAGTGCCGATAATGATGATGATGATGATGAACTGGTTGACATGATTTATTTGGGAGGCCGGTGGTGTTGTACCAATCGGAGACTCCAGAGTTCTAACCACAGTGAGTGGAGCAGTTGCTATTGCTGTGTGGTGCCCTCTTGTGGCTGCAGGTGTTATACACGTAGTTAGAGTTGTGCTCTTTCAAATGTTGCCTTTTCGTAATCCTGTACGCAGTTAACCATTTAGTAACAACCGTTTTGTTTAACTAATCAAGAGTTGGCTCCATTCCTGGCGTTCAGTTCTATCTGAATAAGGTAAGGGAAGGTTCTTGGTTTCATTATTTGCAATTCAATTCCGATGAAGTAACTTTATATCACACAAGAAATCAAAGAAATATAACACTTCAGTTTCCTAGGGATGCCATCACAATACATGAGGAGCATGTAGAGACTTTGTTGTCACTGAAAACATATCATTTCAACCTGTCAACTAGACTGTGCTGTAGCCAAAATGAATAACTCAAATCTATCAACTAGATTGAGCTGCGGTCATAATGAATTACAACACGAAAATCTTCATGAAAAACGATATTGACGTTGGTGATTTTATCTTTACTGGTCTTGTCGACACTAAGGTTTTCATGGGAATCCATACGTCTGATACAGACTCTGTAGTTGTTACCGTTCTATTTTTGGTTTGTGGGACACATTTTCTCTCATGTGGAACCGGAGTCGAGAGGAAACCGTTTAAGTTCGAGATCAAAGTCTTCAGTCATACCGGAGAATAGCATGATTTTACTAAACAGGAGTATGTTGATCTCTGCTGTTACCATTTAGGTTGGATCACATATTAGTCAGCTAAACCGTAATTCCTGCCTGCATTTTACAACTGATTTACGTGTATGATAACAACGCAACGGCCGAAACAACAACAGGTTTCTCTCCTTTTATTTGTGCTATTGTTTTTTTTTTTGTTTAGTTTTTATGTTATTCTGTTTTGTTTATGCTTTATTTGTTATACACAAAGGTAAAATGCATCCTTTATTTTATGGGGTTACTTGTTAAGTAGATGAAAGTTGATGAAATGAAATGACATGATCCGTGGGGGGCGGGGGGGGGGGGGGGGAGTAGGGTGTGCCGGAGTACGGAAAAACACCCAGGAACTGCAGCACAGAAAATGAAACACAACACTCAGGATAAAGTTTAGTATAACTAGTTTTATTGTATAAAACTGTTCTGTATATTTATGGTTCTTATTTTTACTTAATCATCATCATCATCGGCACTACAACCAGGAACCGGTCTTGGCCTTATTTAGCAAGTCCTGAGGCTTGTTAAATTTCCCATAATGATTTGTTTTTTTTTTTTACGGGCAAGGTCATTAGTCTTGCGCCAGAGGCTCCCCGACGGGGAATCGAACCCCGGTCTCCCGAGTGACAGACGGGTATACTAACAGCTATACTATCGAGGAGCTTAATACAGTTGGCAAAACAAATCAAACTCTAAATGCACACTCGAATTTTGGATCCCAAACTATTACAATGAACTTTTTGCCTTCTTTTTGATTAGTTTATTTCTTATTATATTATAGAGGAAGCGAATGGAATAGAGCAGATCTACTCTTTACACGCACATTTCGCAATTTATTTACTGTTGAGCGCATAGCACTGACAATTGGTTTGGATTAAATTTATTTGTGGTTAGTCGGTTTGTTCGTCTCAAGTTTGTTGATATATTTACTTTAATTCACAAGATTTTGCACAAATAAAAGATTAAAAGTTTTATTACTGGAAGCAACCCGGTTACGACTCTTGACTTTACTGTAAGCATCTCCGCAGCGCTACAGGGAGCGGAAGAACAACCTGTGGGGTTTCTCTATATCACATGGAGAACCATCCCACAATCCTAACCTAATTTCGATCGCTTTCAGCTTTCAGTCATTTCTACCAATTCCCCTTATAGGTTATTCCACCTGTAAAACATGTTAAACGGACGAATAGCTTAACTCATTATCCTATGCATATAACGCATAATTGAGTTTAGCTACTCTTTTGACATACGGCAACCCCATTTCGCTAATCCACGAGGTTTCCTCAGGAAATCGTATCATGTGGGTTAGCAACGGCATAGTCTGATCAAACGACGGTTGCTTAATCTTGCGACCGCTAGGGAAATTATTAAAGTATTCAAGTTAGTTCCCATGATCAGATTTCCCTGGCCAGGTCGGCGTCCTTTCAATTTCCTCCAGACACTTCATTCTCTGGGGATCAATGCGCTCTTTTTGCAGGTGAATAGCACCAGCTTGGTTTTTCCCTCCTTCGCAGTTCTGTCTTCGTACAGATCAATGAACTCTGAGCTCACCACACTACCGAATTAAGTCAATGGGTTCCGCTCAGAACTACATTGATTCATGCGCATACAACCAAATCCACCCCAAGATAATCATACAGCGTGTTTCTGTTCTCTCATTCTCCCGCTTTCTTTGGTCATCAATTTACCGATGTAATGCACCACACATCGACGAACGTGGGAGTGGGAGAGCAGAAGTATGTTCTCTTTTAGTTGTCAAGTGCAAAAATTAAAAATTCAATTTCATCCCTAATTGGGATCAGTCTTTACTAACCTATCATCGTGGATGGTTACACCGCCACGAATCGTTTTGTTCCACCACCGCCGTGTCCGCACGCGAGTGCTTTCGTGTGCTTTAATTGTATATTTTTTAATCTGTAAACGCTTCTAGTAAGAAATATTATTCATTAAATTATGACAGTCCACAGGTAAATTCGTTCTCGTGCGAATAAATGTTAAAAAGTGTGTAACTTTCGCGAATAATACTAAATTCAATAAAACAAATATATTTAACAGTGTATTAATTCGTGTGGTGGCAAGATAAAGTCGCCTAACTTGAAATCAGTGAGCGGACACACGCATTTGTCAGTGGTGCACTCGCCAAGTGCAGAGCATTTGCAAATAGTCAAATTGGTACATACACACATGTGTGTAGCTATGTGTAGACATTTGCCCTTGACAAAGCCAAATACTAATTTGAATATTATCTAAAAATAACTAATGGAACACATCGTCAAGCAACATCGTTGGGGCAAAAGTGAACCGCGCGCCCGTGTCTGGCGCAAATACTTCTCTCTTCACCCCCACAAACCAACCGGCTCGGTCGGTGTTTGAAAAACGACTCTAGGGTGTGCACTCCGAGCACACCCTACAAGGGATGATGAACGGCTCGACCGATCCGTTCTGTGGTTGGAATACGGCTCAACTGGGGGTTGGAATCCGACTCTTGATCCAACCCCCAGTTCGATGGCGAGTTGCGGGAAAAGAAAATTTCTCTCTTTGGTGAGTAACCAGTAAGAGAATCTTGCTGGCTAAATTCCGGTGGTGTGTGTGTGATCGTCTAGATGAGATTGTTTAACTCGTGCACAAAGGTCATGGGAAACGAAGCAGAGAAATTGAAAGGACAAAGGGCATCACTGATGGTGATGTGCATTCCAGTTGTATAAATAAACCGCCAGCCATCAGGGAAATGGTGTTAATGGATTTTACTATTTACGCAATGGGAAATGTGTATCGCATATATTACCGGCGATGGCTTCTCGGTTGGACAAGGGATCGTGGTCGGGTATATTGCAGCTGAACAAACAAGCTGCCCGACGTTGCTTTGGTCGTTGGACAAAAGGCCACCAACCAATGTGCATGTAAGAAAAATTGTTGTTGCGTATGTGAGGCTGAGAATAGTCGACGCAAAGATAACATTCCCTGATTATGTGGTTACATTATATGTGAACCGAATTGTTTTCTTTCAGGAATATGATGCTTGCCCTATAAATAATTCTTTTCAGGAATTTTGAATGTGCATTGAATGCATGAAATGTAAGAATTCTTTTACAGGAACCTTTAGGTTATGCATTAGATAACCTTGATGCTTTGCTGATGCGAATGTAATTACATTGGAGGGAAGCAATGGGGTTTTAGGAGCTTCGGGACAGGAAGCTTGGGGTAATTTGGAAGGTAGATAGTGCCGTTTAGTGGAATCGCCACAATCGTACCTTGTGAAATAAAGAATTTCGGAAGTAAACTACCATATGGTTATCCAAAGGGACAAAACAATTTTTCTTTGTGGTATCAAGTTCGCTCACTAAAATCTCGATTTAATACTAGTACGAATGTAAACGCCGGTCACCAATATTTACAAATAGCCAACCCGGACTGTTGCACGTTGCAACTATTGATGATGAGGGTGCTCCGTAATAGAACGTGGGAATGCTCCGAAACGCCTAGCGTCCATTGTTGATGACACCGAGCGACCTCCGCCAGACTTCACATTTTTGAAGCTTCTGCTTAACTCAAAAAAAAAACCCACCAATTAGTTTCCCAAAACGTCCAATTAGTCAGAAGAAGTCTGATTTTCAACCACCTTAAATTACTCGATCAGTTACTACAACTTTTCGGCGTCCACGTCCAGATTCTGACCGTTCCACAGCACACCACACCACACGATCCCACAACACTTCACCCTAAGACCCTACACATCAGCACAAAACTCCCTCTCTCCAGCCCCACACAACACATACAAGTCCATAAGAGATATTGAGAACTCTGTTCTCGGGCACAGAAAATGTTGCACGTTGCAACTGGTGATGATGAGGGTGATCCATAATAACGTGTTTAAAATAACTTTCCATCCTCTACACTCGAGATGTTAGCACGTGTCACAACCGCTGAGCTCAGTTTCGATTACACTGATCTGTGACACGAGAAATACTGGGGCGAATTCATGAGAACAGTACAACCGGAAAAAGAGACGTCACGCACGAAAAAAGAAATAATTGCTTTTTTTGTGTGCTGGGTGCAAAATTAAAGTTGGAGGAAGTTAATCCCAAAAAGTCAACACATAGAAGGTTAACAGTTGTGAGAAGAAAAAGGAGAACAAAAGAAGATCTACGGTGTGTGATTAATGGAATAGAGTGAACGTAAGAATTCAAATAGCAACGATTAAGTGCATGCAACTGGAGGCAAGTGTTCCAGCTGTAGTGATCCTAAATCACTACTCTCACCCACTTACCTATAATTCTAATCCAATTGAATCATATGCACGATAGATTTAAACCACAAGTTAATTTGTTGCGCATTGATTCAATTTCCAAGTACCTTACATCCCAATCCAATTGAATCATATGCGCGACAAAATTAAACGAAAGTCCATTTGTCGTGCATTGATTCAATTCCCTATAACTATTGAAATTATGAAATGTGTAATATTAAATGCATTTCATGATTTCTCCTTCCGGGAATTTGTTCAAATAAAATTCGTATACACTTCCGGGAATCCTATTCCAATTGAAGCATACAAAATTTTGTTTGGGCTTCTTGGAATTTTTAAGTAAAATTTTTAACAAATCTCTGTTGCCACAGAGTACAAAAGGGGAGTGCATTTTGGATTCGAGATCAGTTGGGATCCAGGGGTCGAGACAACGGCCGAAAAGTGAATAATTAAATAAATATAGTAAATAAAATTAAATAGCATTTTTATTTGGCAACCCTGAGGGAAGACACCCCATTGAGGTAACAAAACAAATCTATAAAAAATATAACCCTACATAATTGGCGCAGCCGGTAGGATCAAGGAAGCCAAAGTTAAACACTTATAAGTGCTTGAAAACCCTTGATCACTACAATAACAATTCCAAGCGTACTGGGCACAAGACACCTTCAGCCCTGCGTCCGGAGCTGAGTCTGGCTTCGGAGGTACGACTTGGTAATTAAAATCAAAAACCAACAAAAAAAAAATAAGCAGACCAATAACAAAAGCGTGCCTGGGGCTAAAACACCAGGAACAGTCCTATAAAAAAATAATAAAAAACAAAAAATAATTCAAAGCGTGCCTGGGGCTTAAACACCGGTGTCAAAAGTAAAGAAAAAAAAATCAACATCAAGGCTCACGGGCAGTAACAGCCCCAACAACAAAAGAAATGACAACGAAGGCAAAGTACCAACCACCTCATAACAACGTCAACAAAACGGGCAGTAATCTACCAGCACACCACTAGTGGCTAGAACAGCAAGGGAAACAGCAGGAGCTCCAACAGTAGCAGGACCAATGGACAGCAGCTTGCTCAACAACTACAACAACAGAGAACAGCTAAGTGACCATTTATTTTTCTTTGTAATTTACTAAAGTCATAGGAATAATTTCCTTTGATTAAGTATAGTTTACCATGTTCCTTATAATTAATCACTTAATGACTACATATATTTATCTGATAATTAAGCTATTCTAAAATAATCCCAAAATTACCAATCAACCTTGTAAAACGTATATCCCTAGTTGTCTGTCTGTCTATATTGTGCACCTACCTATCCTAGGGAAGAATTTCTAAACAAAAATAATAATTTTAACACTCGCCCTTGGGATAGCAAACATCTGAAACCCATATACCTGTATCCCTCTCTCCCGTTTATATTGTTACTATTATTGTATTATTCTCTGTCGGTCTATGGAACAAGAAACCACCCCAAGTCCTAGCACGCCCCACGACCCTGTACCTCCTTCACCCAAAAAACTTCGCAGCGGAACCATAATCAAAGCAAACCCTCCGATCAAAACTCGCGACCCCAGCCCATCCTTATCGGAAATTCCAGTTCTTCAGCACCAAACGGATCTCGCAACCTTTGAAACAATGGCCATTGATTACACAAAGGTTGCGAAGCTGTCAGCACAGCTAATCCCCATCTTCTCCGGGGAACCAAATCCGCATATAGGTGCAGAATTGGAAACCTTTTTGGATTGCTGCAAGAGGGTTTTAAACTGCCTCAGGACTGAAGAACACGGGACTTTCTTACAAATATTCCCTACTAGGCTATGGGGTCAAGCCTCTGCTTTATTCGCGTCCATTCCGTTCGCATCTTTTCAGGAAGCCGAGGATGTGCTAAGAAAGGTTTATTTACCAGTAGAAGACTATCAGGACCTGGTAAATAAGCTATTAGCTACTCGGCAAAATCCGGCAGAAGCAATTATCCTGTTCCAGTTACGACTAAAGAAGTCGTTAATGGAATGTAAGAAAGCCGCGGAATTAAAATACGGTCCCATATTGTCTGAAGCCATAAAGATACAATTAGATGACTTTGCAAAAAGCATCTACAAAAAGGGGTTGTTAAATCCGTACCATCGACAATTTTTATTACTGATGGGCGATTACCAATAGATTCCTTAATGGAAAAAACATTGGAATTGGAAAAAATCCAACAACCTCAGCTGCCATTAATCTCTTCGCTGGTTTCATTTAACTCTCCTTCGTCTTATACGCCAACAGCACCTTCAGACGCCTATAAACCGACTTTAGGTACCCAGCTGTGACAAACTCTAACTAAAATAATGCCCAATATACCGAATATAGAAGGGTTGCCACACATTCAAACCATAGCGCAGGAAACTTCTGAACTCTAGGCACAAATACCGAAAGCCGAGCAAACATATAAGGGAACTAAAGGGGAAATTAAAACAGACCCTCTCAGCATACCTCTGACATATGATGCCCCTCTCAGCAGAATAACCTGCAGTTACTGCAATAAAAGGGGGCATGTCTATGAGGATTGTGTCAAAAGAAAAAACACACCCTTTTGCACACACTGCCAGCAATTAAATCACGATATCCGTGATTGCCGGCGATTAAGGGAGGTAAAAAGAATTCTCCACATAAGGCAGACTTGCGACTTCTGTGGCCAGCAAGGTCACAATCTAGGATCCTGTCAGCAAAAGCTGAAATGGGAGTCGCGAGTTCAATGCCAACCTGCAAGGAATTCCCCCACTTCGAGCCCAAAACGAAGAAGGCCAAAACCCTTGGTGGCAAAAAGGAGCTACCATATCAGGACCCCACGCTTGCCGTTAACCAGCATTCCCACCGTCCAACTACCAATAGATGTAGGTGTTAACAAAAACACAACACTAGTAGTGGACACCGGTGCGGAAGTAAGCCTGATTAACAAAAATTGCCTTAGAAAATCAGACACCAAAATAAATCAGCAAGAGGCTTGCACTTTAGAGACACCGTTCGGAAGCATTAGGACCTTGGGAAGCTGCAAGGTCAACTTCCAGTTAAAAGGTAGGTCTAAACTCCCATGCAAGTTCCAAGTAGTGAGCAGTATGCCCGGTCTACCAGAAGACGGTCTGCTTGGAAATGACTTTTTGTCTAAATATTGCAATGTGGAAGGCCCCAAACAACGCGTCACTTTTCCTCGCACGGAAATAAACCCCAAAGTATTTAGTGTGCCAATAAAGTTCTCACACGTTGAGAAAAAGGCACCTGAAAATAAATACGCTAAAGGGAAACAGGAGCAAGCCCAAGGTAAGCGCAAAATCTTCAGGTTAAAAAGGAATCCCAAGGAACTAAGTAGTAACATCAAAAGTATTAATCAAATAACTGACACTTCGTCAGCTAATCCAAAAATCTCGTGCCCCAGCTCCTCTCAAAATACAAACTTTTTGCAAAAGCCCAACACACCCGAAAAAATAATAAACCTCAATGAGATCGCGACGATACTCAGGGTTTACCACAATTCCCCTTCCGGTGAACATCAGAGCGTCACCAAATCGTATAATAAAATACGACAAAGATACTGGTGGCCTTCAATGCTCTCCGACATTAGGAGATATAAAAAGCAATGCGAGGAATGCCGTTCTTCGAAGGCAACCGCATGCTGCGGAAGTGAAACGAAACCGCAATCGTTTCAAGTGGGAACCAGGGTGCTAGTAAGGTATAAAAACCGCAAGGGCAAACAAACACCCATTTGGAAGGGCCCTTTCCTTATTACAGGAACAACCGAGCCAAATAATACAACCATTCAAATTGGTCAAAAATCAATAAAGATAAACAATAGGAGATTAAAACAATATTCCTAGGTTGATTAGTTTTGATCTTCACCCTAGTTTCACATTCCTTTCCACTATCAACCCCAGACATATACTATCCCCAGGGTGTATTATAGTTCAATAATTAATCACTTAAAAATACTAATAGATACACAATATTGACAAAGATGACAGATGACAACAAAAAAAAATTCAGAAGATATATGATGAATAAAAACAATAATAGAAACAAACTAACAAATGTTATATTAAAAGAAGATATTAAAACAAATGTAATGAAATACAAAAAAAGAAAGCACATACAAATAAAACAACACACATATTGACCCTCAACGAGGAAGACAATTTATGAACACTAAACAAAATTGTAAATAACTATTTCAAAAAATATATGTAAATCCTAATTAAGATCTAACTTAGAAATATGAAAAATATGAGCATTAAGAAAACACTAAATATCAAACTGAAACAAAAAACATATAATACAAAAAAAAAAATCAATACAGATATACGAAAACAGACCTAAGCTAAAATTGGCATGTAATCAATTGATTAAATCAAAATACAAACAAAGAATGAAGATATAAAGAATTCTAAATAATATTATAAAATATAATTTATGTTTACTACTAGTGTAAGGCGCTCTTTAAAAATAAATACACATCTATCTCTATTAATCTAGCATTAAATGAACAACAACAAAAAATAAATATTAATGGCTTAAGTATAGATTAGAAAAATAACGTTGTAAAACACGAAGTAAAATAAGAACATTTATTAATTCGAAATTTATTTACTTATTCTTATAATACGCATATACAACTATTTTTAAAACTCACTTTCATTAATATACTTAAACAATAATTGTAAACATGACACCAGCCACAATTATTTGATAAATACCATACCATACCGCCCCTTGCTTTTCACTCATTCTAGAAAATTAACCTCTTCCAGATTAATTTTCTTTTCTAAAGGGGGGAGGAATGTAGTGATCCTAAATCACTGCTCTCACCCACTTACCTATAATTCCAATCCAATTGAATCATATGCACGATAGATTTAAACCAAAAGTTAATTTGTTGCGCATTGATTCAATTTCCAAGTACCTTACATCCCAATCCAATTGAATCATATGCGCGACAAAATTAAACGAAAGTCCATTTGTCGTGCATTGATTCAATTCCCTATAACTATTGAAATTATGAAATGTGTAATATTAAATGCATTTCATGATTTCTCCTTCCGGGAATTTGTTCAAATAAAATTCGTATACACTTCCGGGAATCCTATTCCAATTGAAGCATACAAAATTTTGTTTGGGCTTCTTGGAATTTTTAAGTAAAATTTTTAACAAATCTCTGTTGCCACAGAGTACAAAAGGGGAGTGCATTTTGGATTCGAGATCAGTTGGGATCCAGGGGTCGAGACAACGGCCGAAAAGTGAATAATTAAATAAATATAGTAAATAAATATAGCGAATAATTAAATAAATATAGTAATTAAATAGCATTTTTATTTGGCAACCCTGAAGGAAGACACCCCATTGAGGTAACAAAACAAATCTATAAAAATATAACCCTACACAGCCAACCGACCAACACACGGATTTCGGAACATCGCCAAGAGTTCAGGTTAAGTGCAGCTGTGGCGTTTCTAACAGATACACACACAATATGTAAGCACATAGTGAAGAACACCGAAAGGAAATTCGAATAAGCAAAAGCATCAGAGCACAGTATACCATAGCGATAACATAACAATTCCACATCAGTTGAGTGTACTTGAGTTTAGAAATCGAATTCATACACGCGGCAGTGGCCTGATGCGTTGAGCTTTGGTTCTATCTTTTAGTCATTCTAGCCGTGATAACTTCGGTTCGATTCGCACGCTCTTCACCACCGTAGCAAGCGCTATAACTGGTGACCCCGACGTGATCTGTACGACATAACACATCGTCCCATGTGAACACAGAACTTTGCTACTTACAATCACACAACTTCTACTGTACTACCTGTAAGTTGATTAGATATCAAATTTACATTTATTATTATGTTCAATCCCCACTTGTGCGGTAATACAACTGATTATTCTCACCTGCACTTGGCTTCAAAGGGGAGATATTGGGGATAAATAACGCCGATAAATTGACAACTTATTCGCAAAAGAAAAGGAATTCCATGTCCTTTTTTAAATTTTAACTTAAAATTTTATTAAACCGTCACAATTTGCGTCCTCAAAAATGAGACCCAAACTGATCTGAAACCATACTTTATGAAATATCTTCCCTTTTTTTTATAACTTGGTCTACCCACATCATCAACAGCGAATCCACATCAAAATCATTCAAATAATCTGCAGAGCACTTAAACCAAGGCAAGTATGAGACGAAGGTTTGAGCTAAGCACAAAACCATATAAACCAACAAAAAAAAATAAAAATAAGCATGTTAAGTGATGTGCGAGCTGAATAAATGTACGTAATTTACACATCCTTGTGAGTTTAAGGACTACTGAGCAGGTAAATCCATTAAACGAACTAAATTATTCATGCCGAAGAACTAGAACGCAGCCTCGTTTCTACTCCATCTACGTAGTTGATGTTGACGTTCCTACGGTCACGACGACATACCTTATCTACTTTCTGTCGCATATAATGTTCCTTATGTTGAGATGCTGCAATTTATGTTTATAAGGGAATTTGGGAAAATTTCAGAGGCATCTGGTGCGGCTGACTCAGTGCTTCGTAACTGTGTCGGATAAACGAAGGAGTATTTTATTGGCCCTCAAATGAGGGAACCAAAATGGTTATTACTTTTTCGATACATTTAAAGTTGAAGCTTGCAGAATGGAAGACGACTAATAATGATAACTTCCAAGGAAATCTATAAACAAACCTTTCATGTTGGTTCTACTTATTATACACAATAAGAGTACATATACATAAATAAATGTGATTAGGAGATTACTTACGTTATTAATAATTCAAGTCTTTAAAGGAGACGTAAATTCGGCGAATCATGCTTAAGAGCCAGTTATTTCTTTTACCTGTAATATTTTCTCCACTCAAAATGCTCTCATATACCGCTATTGAATTTCCTTTTTTACCATAAATCTTAAAGAGTCGCAGGGTGGCACAATCACAATATAAATGCAACAAGCATTGCAACACAGCAATGTTCTGCTAATGAAGGTAGTACTAATCATTTTAATTAGAGGTTTTTTAGCTCTTCCCATCACAAGTGTACAAGTCATTACGACACACGATCGAAAGACATATGTAAGTTGGTTGTAAAAACAGCTTAAAGTCGAACGTGAGTACATCACGCCTCATTTACCGCCAAAGCTAGAAGCGAATCACTTGTAAGCACGAAGTCCCTTTCAATTATATCATTAAATTCGCATCCTCGCGTCCTAGGAACAATTTCCCCCTGAATGGCGCAATCACACGGTTCGTTAATTAAGGGAAAAGATGTTGAATTGTGCGACTGTAATGACATTATTATGAGCATATAAAAGAACAGACTGAAATATGTTTCGTCTGGACCCTTTAGTATCCTCAGCACTTTGCAATGGCAATACATTAATTAGTTCGGAAAAAGTTTGGCTTGGTTCAATATTAATTCAAAGACTCGAGACGTAATATCGAAAATTTTTCCTGTGGTAAATTTAGTAAAGTTCTGACAGGCTTCTAACGTATCCAAAGGGAAGATTATTAATGGCAATTCAAGAGAAGCAAATATTAGTTCCTTCAGAGTAGTGAGGGTTAACACGCTTCGAAGCAACCAGCGAATGCCTTCGGTATTTGGTTTCGTATCCAACAAATTGGATGGAAGGATTTATAAGAATAGGTAGGCAAGCTATCGGGATAAGAAATTGTGTTGTAGGGGAGTAAAGGGGAAACCGTTTTGGTGAAAACGTTATTGATTGCCTCGTATCAGCATTACGTTCCAAGCAATACTTCTGATATCAAACCGAAAAGCCTTCGTGGTCTCTTCGGAGAAGGGAAGAATCGAGTGGAGAGCAGATGTCTGTGCAAAATTTAGTATCATCAACGTAAAGAGACCTACACGAACTGTTGATTATCATATCACTGTCATTTATTGTTACTATAAAGAGGAGGGTACCTAAATGACTATCTTGAGGGACCCCGAGGTGACGACAAAAGGAATTGAAAGAACGGATCTGAAACATACTCTGCAGAGCTGATTATTCAGATGTGAAGAGATTCATATTGTCGGGTTCGAAGCCAAGGGAGGATAATTTAAAAATAATAAGCTTGTGCGAAAAATTTTCGAAGGCTTTACTGAAACCGGTTGTAATAAGGTCGACTTCGTTGCTGTACTCTAAGGCTAGGAGTGTGTGGGTTGTTACGGCTCCAACGCCGTGCTTCCTCTTTCGAGGGAAGAGCGTGGAGGTTATTATAATAATTAAAGATTTCTTTATTTAAATAATAATTTGTTTTATTTATGAAATGTGCTGTAAGTGACTGGATATAGAATATTGTGTCTGTTTATTTATGAATTGTATTAACTGAGAATGTAAGATATGTGAGGATCTAGGTTTAAGGGTTGTGTTTGAAAGGACATGAGTTAGTGTTAAAGCGAATAAGGGTAGTATTCTGGAATACAACATCCCACCCTTCTTCGAGAAAGAAAATTATCCTTGAAGAGAATAATTTTCTGTTAACTATTGCTTAGATTAGGATTAATTACAGACTTGGATTTTCATTCAATTACAATGGCGTTCAAAGAAGTTAATCTTATATCAAAAGTTACAAAAACCCAAAAGTTGGTAATACTAGAAAAATAGCTTACAATAATCCAAAAGTTTACTTATAGTCTACTTACATTATCTTTTAATTAACTTTAAATATTTCTAACTAACTTAATATTTCCACTTGGAACCTTTTCTTTTATTATCCAACAATTTTTTTTTTTCTATATATATAATTAATATTATTTCTCAAAATTCTCTTTTTCGTTCGAATTTCCAATATATTATATCCCAATATATATTTTAAAATGTATTATATCGCAATATATAATAAACATTTTTTTTTTCTAAAATTTTCTTTCTTTCTTCCCCTTTTTTAACTTTTTTTTTTTTCTTTCGTTTCCGTCATTTCTTACAATTGTTTTATATACTGAATAAGGCCATTTGTTAAGTGTCTATCTTTTCCTTAAATTTATGGAAAATTTTGCAAAACTTTTTTGGGCCTATTATTATGATGACTGCATAGAATTGCATAATACCAAACATTTTCTTAAGAAATGATCTCAGTTGTCCTAAATGACTGTGTACCTTTTTATTATTTCTTATTTTGTGTTCGAATACATGTTTATTGTTGTAAAATTTAATTTGTAAGGTATTTATAAGGTTTTTCTTTTCAATACCTATTTTAATTGAATTATTATTTTCAATTTTCATAACTTCGTGTTGGTGTTTAGTATCGTTATTTAAAATGTTTAGTGTTTTCGGCTCATTGTCATCATTTTCTATAGCTTTAACTTCTTTAATTGAATTATTATTTTCAATTTTCATTACTTCGTGTTGCTGTTCAGTATCGTTATTTAAAATGTTTAGTGTTTTCGGCTCAATGTCATCATTTTCTATAGCTTTAACTTCTGTCGGAACGTTTACCTTTTCAGTCTTACTTATTGCTGATGGATCGTTTAGTTTCTCAGTCTCATTTACTGATTCGTATAGTTCTTCAGACTTATTTACTGTTAGAACATCTTGGTTCCCAGTACTATTTGCTGTTTGAACTATTTCTTCAGTTATATCTGCTGTAGAAACCTTCAATCCTTCAGACTTTGCTGCTGAAACATGGTGTTCTTCAGTGTTAACTACTGAACTGACCTGGGTTTCGATTTTTATTGCACCTTTTGGATCTTCAGTCTTTACCACTGCTGAATTTTCAGTCTTTGTTGCTGAAGTGTCGGGGTTGTCTATAGGGATAGCCGAAATGTGAGGGATTTTTGTTAGTGTATTTTCTGCAAGTTCAGAATTTTCAGTCTTGGTTGCTGAAGTGTCTGTTTTGTCAATAGGGATATCCGAAATATTAGGGATTTCAGTCTTTACTACTGCTGAAAATTTCGAATTTTCAGTCTGTGTTGC
This sequence comes from Microdon myrmicae, assembly GCA_963931805.1. NCBI lineage: Eukaryota > Metazoa > Arthropoda > Insecta > Diptera > Syrphidae > Microdon > Microdon myrmicae. The sequence continues at coordinate 98,330,940 of OZ007496.1, forward strand.
TGAATTATTTTCCAAAATTGGAGTATGAGTCGGAATATTTATATTAGTGCTTGTTTTCTCTTCGTTTATCTGTATCGCTTTAGTTATTTGGTTAGGAGCTTCATTAAAATTGTCGTTATCTATTGCCAAAGGTCTAATGTCTTTGTGGGGAGAAAGTAAGTTGTGCGGGCGTACTGCACTGGTTCACTTCCTGTCCCATCGTCACTGTCACGAAGATTCATAGATCTCATCGGAAACAGCAAAACTCCGTCACGCACCGATCGCGCAAAGTCAAGAAACACCGGACAAGTCATCAGTAATGGTGAGAAATAAACACAAACACCGGACACCAACTTGTGCAAAACTGCACGACAAACCGCCCACAAGGAGGAAAAGTTAAACGCACTAGGGAAAGGAGATAAAACACTCGGAAGCTGCGGCACAAAAATAATGAAACAAACACTGGTGTAGTTATTATTTAGACATCCGGTTTTTATTTTCCGAATGTAAACGTTAATATTAAATTTACATGCACTCACGTTAATATTAAATTTATATGCACTCTCGACTCACGACTGGAGACAACGACTCGAACGATTATAATCGATTATCGCTTCCCTGTGCGCACCAGGGAAGCGATAGGAGACACGACCTGGTCCGGTCGAAGGATGGAATTTGACTCCAACGATATCCTCTCCAATAAGGATATCGTTTTTTACCTACCACCAGGGAAACGTAAAGTCTCTCTTGGTGGTATAGGAAACCAGATCTTGTAATAAAGGTCATGGTGGTATGTGTGGGATCATTGAGATCAATACTATTCACACGTGCAGTGGAACAACGAAACAGGCAGGCGGCAAGGACAAAAGAAAAGGCGACCAAATGGTTCGCTCTTTAATGAGGGGCATGTTTATACGATGCCTCGTCGCTATTTTCGACGTTAGGAGAAAAAGGTGCTAAAAGCAAATTGGATGTTTATGGCACCTCTGGCTGCAATAGAAACCGGGTTCATATTTGCATTAGGAAATGCTGGAGAATTTGGTTTCAGCGTCTATTGCGCTAATTATATGCAGCTGCTTGGGTTGTTTGTTGGTAAGACAAACAAAAAAGGTTGCCAGGCAATGTGTATGAAAAGGTATATGACACGGCTGGGAAAATAGACGGCGCGATATTTATGGTCCCTGTCATGACGGTTACATTGAATGCAATCCGAATTATTTTGTTTGCTGGAATTTGTCTGGTACCGAATTGGTTCAGAATACCAAATAAGCAAACAAAGAAATCTTACGGAAAATTGTATGCGAAGGGATGCATGAAGGTAAGTTTTCTTTATAGGGATTTTATGATTACAGATGGTGATCTATATAATGCGTGAAGCATTTACAGGTACTAATACCGTGGCATTAGCAAACTTAAGGGAGTTGGGTAGTAGTTATGGGGGTTTTTCAGGTAAGTAGACCGTAGGGTTTGGCGGAAACGCTACATCTTCCATAAACTTGGGTTGGCGTCAGGCCTCGTTTTCCGAGTCTTGCACCCGAGAAAAGTGAACATTTTGCCTATCGTTTTGTCTATTGGTGATTCTAGGATTTTCACTAAAACGATTTTCGGTGTTTGCAGGATTATTTCGGAATGGATTACGCGTTGTTGTACCTTGTTGGTAATTTGTTAAGGATGGTCCATTCCTAGATATCTTGTATCTACACTCGTTCTCTGTGTGATTATTCCGTCAACAGAAATTGCATATAATGTTATATTCTCTTTTTATTGGTTGTCTATTCGGAAAATTGTTGGACTGCATGTTCCGATAACATGTGTCCTGAGAATGACCTGGCTTACCGCAGGTTTGGCAGACTATTCGATTAAATCTGTCATTATAGTTATATGGTCTGGGAGAGTTGTCCATTCGAGCAGCATGTGATACTACATGTGCAATAGACTGTTTTAAACTACTTGCCCCATGGACTTTGGCTAGGATTTTCAGTTGTTCATTCTTGAGACCATCCTCAAATATTTGCACTGCCAATTTTGAGTTTTCTTCTATCACGAATTCTCTAACCACCGCGACTGCTGTTATTTCACACGTAGCAGAGTTCAGCGTCCTCAGAGCATTCGCAACTCTATCTCCGTATTCCCGAACGGTTTCTCTGAAGTTTTGTTTCAGGGATATCAACTCATTGTGTGCCGTTGACCGAGATTGCTCCTCTTTATATTCTGATTCAAGTTGATCCTTTAAATCCTCCCATTTAGCAATTGTGCTATACCTAATTAGATCATAGGCAGGACCCTCTAGTCTATTTTTGACTAGCTCCAAAAATGTTTCATATATCTCCGGGTCTGCCCTTTTTATAGATCTAAATAAAACGTCTCCCCCGGAAATAAATTTATCTAGGTCGCAGGGTTTTCCGTCAAAGGTAGGGACGATTCTAAAAACATCAGAAATTCCGACAGAAAGAGCCATTTCAGGGGGGTTATGGTGTATTTGTATTAGGGCTCCTCGATAGTATAGTGGTTAGTATACCCGCCTGTCACCCGGGAGACCGGGGTTCGATTCCCCGTCGGGGAGTCTCTGGCGCAATACCAATGACCTCGCCCGGAAAAAACATATCATTATGGAAAATTTAACAAGCCGCGGGGCTTGGTAAATAAGGCCAAGACCGGTTCCCGGTTTTAGTGCCGATGATGATGATGGTGTATTTGTAGAGAGTGGATTTGTTCTTCCCCCTGCCTAGCCGCCTGTCTCGTGTAATACGGACTCGTAATCTTGAAACTCTGAAATCAATGTATGGCAAAATCACTTCTTAAGAATACGGTATATAAAAATGGCCTTTCTTTTAGTTATTCAATATATATGAAAAAGAAAGTTAATTTGGTCTCAAAGCTGTAGAGAAAGAAAATTCGGCGAAAAAGACAAAAACGGAAATGTCGTCGAAATACTGGAAAGAGAATATTCGAAATAATTTCTATCGGACAAAATTGTTAGTAAAAAGGAAAAGTTAAAAGTTCCAAGGTAAAAATATTCCTACGGAAAAATGAACAGAAAAATTGATATTTCGCTAACGATTCTTACTACTAATATATGTTGATTGATGTTTTGTTCTCCTTTTTTTTTTCTTCCTCTTTTTTTTTTTGATTAATGTTTTGTTTTTTTTTTTTTCTGAGGTATTGTCTTCTTGTTTTTTTTTTCATCTGCTGCCACTGAGGTTAATTTAGATTTCCTCTGGATCTCATCGGCAAAGGAAATTTCGAAGTTATTTGCACTCGATACATCGAATGTTCCGCCATCCATTAGGGTTTTATCTTGCACTAATCTTCCTCTGGGATCGAGTCCTCCTTCGAGGATTAAGTCGTCCTTCGGGGATTGGTCTTCCTTCGAGGATTAAGTCTTCCTTCGAGGATTGAGTCGTCCTTCGGGGATTGGTCTTCCTTCGGGGAGTCCACCCGTCTTCGTGGATCGGTCTTCCTTCGAGGATTGGTCTTCCTTCGAGGAGTCCACTAGTCGGGAGTCCACCAGTCTTCGTGGATCCCACCGCTGCCACCAGTGTTACACTCCAACGCTGTGCTTCCTCTTTCGAGGGAAGAGCGTGAAGGTTATTATAATAATTAATGATTTCTTTATTTAAATAATTATTTGTTTTATTTTTATTTTATTTTATCGAACTCAGCTATCTCAAGCTGAGCTCTCTTCTTTCTACTTTTTTCATATAAATTTACTTGTTTATATAGAACATTTTGTTCTAACTGACTGTGGCGTATAAACTGAACAAAACAATCTAGAAGTCTCTGTGACTTAGAATTTTGAATAAACTTTGAACGAAAATCAAAGTGGCCATGTTTTGAAATGAAAAATGTGCTTTTTATGAAAAGGGGCATATTTATGAAATGTGCTGTAAGTGACTGGATATAGAATATTGTGTCTGTTTATTTATGAATTGTATTAACTGAGAATATAAGATATGTGAGGATCTAGGTTTAAGGGTTGTGTTTGAAAGGACATGAGTTAGTGTTAAAGCGAATAAGGGTAGTATTCTGGAATACAACAGGGAAATGAATTCATCTAAATTACTGGTGATAGATATACCAGCAAGAAAGCGGTGTTTAATAAAAGCTTTGCCAGCATAAAGTAGAATACTTTCAAATCGTTTAGGAATGTGAGAAAGTCATCAGTTTTATTTCTATTTTTATGCATAGGTGCGATGAAAGAAATTGTCGGTGCATTATGGAATTCATCTAGAGAAAGTAACAGATTAAATACCATATAATTGAAAGAGGAGAAGAAAGAACGAGGGAACACCTTTTAAGAAACATAGCAGAGCGACCATCTGGCCCAGGAGCTAATCCATCTTTAAGTTAAATTATTTATTTTCAATCGTCGGAGGATCAATGAAATGAAAAATAAATAGACCAAGGGAGATGTTTGGAAACTGTTTGAAATAGGAGGAGTCGGGAACAAAGAATTCTTTAGTGAAGAATTTATTGAAAAAGGAGGCAGAAGGTTTTAGAGCTAACCGAAAGGAAGGTGAAATAAACATAGGATCTACATTTCTGATTAATGAACGGAAAAAATTGTTTCGGATAATTTATTTGGTTGGCCTGTGTTTTCATTAAGTTGTTTTGATATGGGAAATTGTGAAGTTTGGTAAAGCGGAGATGTATACCGAAAGACTGGAAATAATCGCAGACAAAGCAATTACTGAAAAATGTACCCCACAGATTGTTCCTTTTATTACATAACAAACGAAGCTTGCAGTTATACCAAGGAGGTTTAAATTTTAAGCTTAGAATATATTCTTATGTAAAGATTAGTAATCGCATTACATCGTCAGCAAGCAGCACATGCTGCGCACACATCGAGGTTATTGTCTTAACGCACCATCATATACACCGGGGCGATATGAGTCAGTAAAGACTCATGCACTAACACCGACCATGGACTCATTTCGTTATCTTCGTGTGGACCTACATATATCTATGATCAAGAGTCACCAGACGGAGTCCTTATGCTATTATCCTTCCCCATGAAGATGCATAGATTTTTGATCACCGACAGATCAGATCTACACTACCATCGCTGACGCGCTAAACAGCGAAGAAGGATGGTCATAATTCCTCGTTGTTAATGCTGCGAATCAAGTTTCAGTAAGGACGTAAATATTGAAAGGAAAGAGTGGATTTTTAACAAAACTCTTCAAGTCTTGGAGCGAAGGCCTTCTGTGATGTGCCGTAGTGTGAGCGGACTGTAATTTCTTTGTCGGTTACGGATTTTTAACGATAATTCACTACTTATTTATATTCGCCGTATCTCGCGGACCTTTATCCAAATAAGCCCCTTTCAGGAAATATTTTGTGTCGAAGGTGATGGTGAGAGAGGCGAAAACGAAGATGCCGAAAACGTTGACGAGGAAGCTGCAGCTGAAGCTGAAGTTGAAGGTGCTTCTGAATATATATCACTATCGTTAGTTGTCCTTTGCACTGACGATGTTCGATTGGTCCACGCAAATGCTGGTTGTTGAACGATGACGATGTCAGGTTCCGTGAGGCCTGTGTTTGCGGTGGTGACCTACGTGAACGTTGCCCTGCAAACGCAGTGGTTTGTTGTTTTTCCTTTGGTCGCGTTAAAAATCCACAAATTAACGTTGTCGTCTCGTTCTTGCAGCAAGTGGTCGCTGACTTGGTTGACAATACAACTTCTAGATGTAGAATCAGTATCACCACTTGAATCGATGAGTCCTATCCTGTCTCTAGGCGTAACTAGTGCGTAAATTATCCAGTGTCCGATTAATCTGGATGAGTATATCTCCGGCGGTGATGGTGCGAAAGCGGAGCACTAACAGTACCGAAAAATTAGCGGATTTTTATTTTTTTCCTTTGTCGGCCGCGGCTAACCGATTCAGCACTAAGTAGTTACTTTTGGTTTGTTGAGCAACCACTGTTAATTGAATTTGTGTCTATTACACCCGAAAAGCAACGGCCGAGGCCACACAAATTCACGGTAAACGCAAATCACCATATATTAATATTTCGCACCTTTTTGTTCGATCTCCGTTTATTCCTGTTGCAAAACCCAACATTTTCATCATCATCGGCACTACAACCGGGAAGCAGTCTTGGCCTTATTTAGCAAGTCCTGAGGCTTGTTAAATTTTCCATAATGATTTGTTTTTTCCGGACAAGGTCATTAGTCTTGCGCCAGAGGCTCCCCGCCGGGGAATCAACCCCAAACAGTTCAGTCAGTACCCCTCAATCAGCTAGAATTTCTGCGTCAGTTACCCTGCAAAATGTGATGTCAGGTCCACAACACACCAGCAATGTTAACATTAGCGGAGGTGTTCCACAAGTATAAACAAAAACGCACGAGATTCCCATACGTGAGGTCAAAATCCGGAAACCTACACCGCGTAAAAATAAGGACAAACAAATCCTCATCCTGTGGCTGTATCAACGAATTCTTCCATCTTCATGATGCCCTCAACAACACAACGACGGCATCACCCCAAATTACAACATATGCCAATTCTGTTAGTGATTCAACAGTCACCTATTTAACACCAATATCTGCTAATCAAGAATCACCTCCGCCACCAGTGGCACGTGCAAAACTTGATATCAGGAATGTGATGAAACTCGGTGGCATTATGGAAGAAGATGATAATTTTATGGATTGTGATGAGCAGGTGCAGCATACACCACCGCTACAACAAGACAAATCCAGGAATATACATTTATCCAATGATATTATGATATTGATTGCTGGCCAAAGCAACGTCATGACATCCTGTGGGGAGGAAGTATGTACCAGCATGGGTACTTGATTCACTTCCTCCTCCATCATACATTCCACTGTCCAACATTGTTCCGCCTAACCGAATTGTCCAGGATTAAGTACGAAATGCATCAAGAAACGCAGATGCCGGCCGCGAGAAATAAAACACCGACACACAGGTTTGTTATTTTTAACGTTCAGGAGCACAGTTTATTTAATTTAGTTCGATCGTTCTTTTTAAACATAATAATGGTTGCAGCTTCACCGAAATCACGACACACGTTGGTTTTAATTATTTCCCGAACAACTACTCTTATTATACGACACTGACTCCAAGGTATATTCCGGTGTGTACGCGTCCATCAGAGCGTGGGAGTTAGCATGACGATGGCGGCTAGCGGATGAAATTCGACGCATATATAACCCACCGTACCGGCGCCGGTACGGTGGATGGCAGGTTACCCGACCGCCTTGCTGGTTGAAATACGACTCCACGATATCTTGCTCGTTCAGAGCTCACTCACTCATCGTGATCATGGTGGTATGTGTGCCTAGGACAAAGAAAGACATAAAGTGCATTCCTAGGATACGATTTCGGTAAAGCAAATAAAACCGAAATCGTCGGATGCCAATGGAATCTTTGTTGGAACATGTGCGGCTAAACAAAGAGACGATGATCCGATGTGAAAATGTGCTAATTAGTTTTAGCTAGGTTACTGGGAAATGGTGTTTATGGCATCGCTAGTAAGGGTACCTATTTGCATTGTTTATGCTTGGATTTCAATTGATGCCAAGGGCCGCGGAATGCGTATTTGCTTTGGGTTGCACATTGTGCGAGTCGGGGAATTTTATTGCTGGGAGAAAAAACGTGGCCAGCCAATGTATACATAAAGAAATTTATCGTATACATGAATGAAGGTGGGAATAGGCGACGCCATGATAATTATCTCTGGCTGGAATGGTTACATGATATGTGAACCGGGGTTTTTCTTTTCAAGATAATTTATGATAAGAAAAGTAAGAGCTCTTTCAGGGGATTTGTAAGCGAAGGAATGCTTGAAAAGGTAAGAATTCTTTTGCAGGTACTTTTGGGTTATATGAATTGGATCTATTTGATGCGTGAAGCATTTAAGATGCTAATGCGATTTGCATTAGCGAAAGCTTATGCAGACTGGGTTGTGATTATGGGGTTTTTTTCAGGAAGGCGAGCCGTGGGATCTGGCGGATCCGCCACAATCCCAAATACATTTTCGATTCCCGTCACATCTAATCAACAAACGGTTAGTGAATCTCACAAGTCGCAATCAGACAGTGTGGTTGATGTGAACAATATAAAGGCAGGGCAAAAAATTCTTATAAAGATCGATCAAAATGATCCAGCCCAACCATATACTATATAAATTCCCAAACTTCCCACGGCAGAAGGATTCCAACAACAGCAAGACCGCCATTATAACATTGGCGTCCAATAGCCAAACGTTGCTTTCTGCCAATTTTCAATTACCCCACATACACGCAAACGAGCCAAGACCTCATGTATTTTACGATATGCAATACATCATTGAATTAATTTGAATTGCCCTAATTGAATCAGATGTAAAACTTATTATAGCCACACACCATAATCACACCTGCATCAATTTCTTTACATGTACTCACCTGTCAACGTTTCAACGAGCGGAGTCGCATTATTAATGCAAAACGGTCAGCCGGCTATTCAATATCAGACAGCGGTCGGCATAATTTTGAAACAACCAACAATATAAGGACGAAAGAACTAACCGGATACTTGTACTGAATCGTCAAGGCGACAACGGTGGCCACACAAGCAAACATATGCCACTATTCCTAATCTCAGCGGAAGATCACCAGGTTCGACTGCGAACTCCATCCATATCTCTCTTGCTAAGGACAATAAGGTCGAAACGGGGAAAGGGTCCCTTGCAATGAACGAAACGGCTGCAGTTCGTCACGGAGTCATGGATAACAGAGCACTCCCATTTCCTTTCGGCGGCCCCGCAGGATATTGCAAAGCGCAACATGATCACGCAAAAATTCACCATTTAAAAACGTATCACATAAATTGCATTTCAAGGTCAATTACGTGATCACCTAAAACCATGATCATGAATCCCCTTGGGCGAAGACCTTAGGGCACGCTTTCGACTAGCCAACTGCCGCCGGCATAATACTTGCAACGTCGACCAAGGCGGTGACCGAAGGAATGTCTGAAGCAAACGGAGAAATTATGATCCAAAACGTTCACATAGCCTCCACAAGCAACAGCCAATAGAAATGGTGGCTTGAATTTAGGTCAACGAGGGAGATATGGGATGGAGAGTTATTGTAAAGGGATTGCAGGTCAGTGGCCGAAATCAACGCCAATCTGGAATTGTTTGGCACGAGACAAATAGGAACAGTAAAAATTCGTCGTTTTGACAAGAGTAGTTTTTTTGCGGTCCTGAGGGGTGTTTCAAACTTGTTGGTTTATTTTTTGGATGATTCTGTGCAGCAATTCATTTCAAATAGTAAAATAAAATTAATTAAAAGCTAACTCTGAGTTTCTTTCCATTGTTGACCACAATGGCTTGTTTTTCGGTTGACCTTTTCGAGGTGTTGTATCTTAGCATACATCTTTGTGCTTCTCGAAAGTGATTTACTTCTCGTTTTCAATTGAAATCAATTATGTTCCTTTGAAACAATTCCTTCCTTGGATCTCTTGTTTTATCAGTTATTGCCTTCGCTCGCCACTTACTTCCTTTGTTGCCAAGCCAGTTTATATCGTTCTCCTTCTCTCCAGGGCTTTTTTGATGTTTTAGATCAAGAGCAGTACGGTTGTACTGTCCTCGTGAATTCGCCCCATTGTTCCTTCTGCCACAGCTCTCAGTAATCGAAACTGAGGTAATTGGTTGTGAAACTGTAGCGGTTCTACGAACCGCACAACCAACTATAGGTTGAGATGTCCTTTCCGCCAATGAACATACTTACCTGTATTCATTACAAGTGCCCACAGACACGTGTCCCAAGAGTCATGGTCATTCCTGAAACAAGCAACAACGTTGAACCGATACCAAAAAGCAAGGAACTTAACGTTCCAAAAGCTTCCAATATCGAGTTCAACGTTTCATACATCATACCTGAAACAAAAGTTAAGTGAGGATTGCAACGAAGTTATCCATCATATTCAAAAACAATTGAAAAGGCGGAAATGCAGCGCATCCCAGAAATGCACAATCTTCAATTCCGAACATCTTCACGGTGTTTCCATGAAATACCATGTCGGTAAGTAAACCGAACAAGGGATACATTCTCGGGTAGCTAAATGCAATTAGCACCTTAATCCCTCGCATGATCTAATGCTAAGACACACTTGTTCAAACAAAACGATTCGTTGCGCCGCAGATTACCAGCCATAGAGCCATAAACTCTAAACACTATCCCAGATAGAAGTTTATGAGTGAAAGGCAAACAAAAGAATTACATTCCATGGTTCCTATCCCATCTGAATTGCATGGGACCCTTTTCTTCATGCCAGATGTGTCGACAAAACCAGCGAAAGATCGGAGAATAAGCGGCGGTATCCGATCTGTAATGAAAAGCAAAAAAAAAAGATACCGACCACCAGCAGCGAATGTACTGATAATGATCACGAAGAAGATTTCTCCTTTTTCAGCGTCGATGGGAAATTCTCCTTTTGAGATGCAAAGGGAAATTTTATGCTGCTAACAGACACGATGGAAAAATCTGTTACCAGACAGGACGAAAGATTTTCTTTTGCAGAAGTGAGGAATGATTTAGAATGGGATATTTTTTTTGGATAGGGACAATGAGTCTGGAATAAAGAGTCGAACCGAAAGGTCGTTAGATAACAGTCGAATTGAGGAGTCGATATAGAGGACGCAAACGGGGAGGTAGTCCGCGCCAAGCAAATAGTCGACATTCAGAATCTCGCGGGAGTACCCCAAAAGGAAACGACAGTACGTCGCGTGTGTTAGGAGTAACCGCAGACAAGAAATTATTGAAATAGGTAAACGTGATGTGTGCAAAAATGGAAAAAAACATAAGACAAATAAAAGAAAATAATAAGACGTGTGTAAAAGTAAAAACAAGAAGAAGAAATTAAAGGGGGGCTTGATAAAAGAAGAACAAGCTAACACCTCGATTGTAGAAAGTGGAGACTTATTTAAACATGTTATTATATGACCCACCCTCATCATAACTAGTTGCATCGTGCAACAAAATGTAAGTTGGGGATTACGAGGGTTTGTGGGGGACCTACCTCTCGCAGCTGTTGCATTAGTGATTCGCTTTTCCACAGTTTCTTCATGGGTTTGATTACCCGATGGTATACGTTAAGGATTTTTTCATGGAACATACGCTCACTATACAGAGCTCGAGCTGCACAGCAACTAGCCGATGCCCTGTCCGAATATAAGGCTGACATAGCAGCATTACAAGAAATAAGATGGACGGGGAGTGGTGTTTTTCAAAGAAAAGAGTATGACATTTATTACAGCTGTCACGCAAAACACCATGTGCTCGGGGTAGGCTTTCTAGTCAGCCAAAAACTGAAGCCTGCCATCATCGGCTTTAATGCAATAAATGGAAGGCTATGCACTCTTCGCGTGCGAGGCAAATTTAAGAACATAAGCCTCATAAACGTTCACGGACCTACAGAGGAGTCCCCTGACGACGAACAAGAAGAATACTATGAGAACGTCGAACGAGCCCTCAATGCCTGCCCAAGATACGATGTGAAAATCGTTCTTGGGGATTTGAATGCGAAAATAGGTCGGGAGCCGGTTTTCAGGCACTACGCAGGTTCCCATAGTTTACATGAGAACACTAATGACAATGGACTACGAGTCATCGAACTGGCAGCATCGAAAAACTTGGTCGTTGCGAGTACCAGGTTTCCGCGTAAAGATATCCACAAAGCCACCTGGGTATCACCTGATGGAGACACTCGCAACCAAATTGACCACGTGTTGATAGATCGCCGCCAGTCTTCGAGCCTGATGACGGTACGAACGTACCGAGGTGCCAACGTCGACTCGGATCACTATCTTGTTGGTACAGTTTTCCGAGCGCGGATTGCTTTACGGCGACGTATTGCATCCGCGGATCAGGTTCGAATCAACACGGCTGCCTTACGCAATGAGAACACCAGCAACACCTTTGGTCATGCGTTAAGACTCGCCCTCGAAGAGCTCGACGGAGGGAGAGTAAGTCCTGGGGCCAGAATGCCGGGCGTAGAAGAGAAATGGACACGCCTTAAGAATACTGTCATTAGTACTGCCAACTCCATTTTAGGCAGTAGTCGAAGAGATCGGAACGACTGGTTTGATGATGAGTGCAAACTAGCGACTGAACGTAAGAATGCTGCATACCGGGCAATGCAGCAGTCTCATAGGACGCGGGTACGCGAGGAGAAATACAAAGAGCTCAGAAGAACTGAAAAAAGACTTCACAGACAAAAGAAAAGTGCCTGGGAAAAAAAATCTTGTCTGTGAAATAGAGAAAAGTAGAGAGCCAGGTCCGCACCAGGCGCGGAAGTTCTACCAAATAATCCGCAGTATGACGCGGTACACACCATGCTGCACTTACTGCAAGGATAAAGAGGGTAATCTGATCACCGATCCTGAAGGCATTCTGGAGCGATGGGAAGTGCACTTTAATGAATTGCTAAATGGTCAGCTCACAGAAGAATTGGAGGCTCCACCAATGCAAGACCAAGACCAAATGCTGCCGCCAACAAGCATTGAGGAAACATTCAAAGCCATTAGACAGATAAAATCAAATAAAGCCTCTGGAGCTGATGGCATACCAGCTGAGCTGATCAAACAAGGAGGGACAGCGTTACATCACGCAATTCACGAGATAGTGGTGCACGTATGGGAGCAAGAGGAGATGCCGGAAGATTGGCGTCGTGGTATAATTTGCCCCATACATAAGAAGGGAGATATCACACTGTGCAGCAACTATAGGGGTATAACATTGCTGAGTACCGCCTATAAGATACTCTCCACTATCCTACAAGACCTGATATCCCCATACGCTAAAGCCATCATTGGTCAATATCAGTGTGGCTTCATCCCGGGCAAATCAGCAATTGATCAGATATTCACCCTTAGGCAGGCGATGGAAAAATGTCAGGAATTTAAGATTCCACTATATCATCTGTATATAGACTTCAAGGCCGCCTACGACAGCATAGCCAGGGTAGAACTATATAATGCCATGAGAGAGTTCGGCATTCCAAATAAATTGGTACGACGTTGTAGGTTGACCATGACCAACGTAATTAGTCAAGTAAAAGTAGCGGGATTGCTGTCCAAACCAATAAACATCTATAATGGACTCCGACAAGGGGACGGTCTGGCCTGCCTCCTCTTCAACCTGGCTTGGAGAAAGCAATCCGTGACTCTGGCGTTACAACAAGAGGGACTATCGTCACCAAGTCCAGCCAGATACTTGCCTAAGCAGATGACATCGACATCATCGGTAGAACCGAATCGGCGGTACAGGAATCCTTCACCCAGATCGAGCAGGCGGCACAAAAACTGGGACTGCGCATTAATGAGGGAAAAACCAAGTACATGGTGGCAACTTCTGCGAAGAGAAGACCTAACGTTGGTCAAACTATCAGGGTAGTGGAGCACGAATTTGAAGTAGTGCAATCCTTTAACTACCTTGGGTCAATAGTATCAGCCGATAACAATATGGAAGAAGAAATACGCGAACGGCTGATTAAATCCAACAAAGCCTACTATGGTCTATCAAGGCTCTTTAAATCCCGAAATTTATCCAGAACATCCAAGCTACTACTGTACAAGACCATGGTCTTACCAGCACTCATGTATGGATCCGAGACCTGGGTGCTTAATAAAAGGCACTCTGAACTCTTGGCCGCGTTCGATAGAAAGGTCTTAAGGAGAATTGTTGGCCCCGTATGTGAGCGAGGACGATTCCAGAGACGCTACAACCATGAGTTGTACGCAATCTACCTTGAAGCTCGTATTGTAAGCAAAAACAAGCTCGGTAGACTCCGGTGGGCGGGACACCTAGCTCGAATGAGCGAAGAGGAGCCTGCCCGGAAAGTCCTTTGTGGCAGGATGTATGGAAGGAGACAGCGCGGCAGACCTTGTCTGCGATGGAGGGATGGCGTAGACCAGGACGCCCAGAGCCTGGGAGTGCTAAGCTGGATGACATCGGCTCGAAATCGGGACCGGTGGAGAGATTTGTTAAATAAGGCCAAGACCGGATCCCGGTTGTAGTGCCGACGATGATGATACGTTGTCATGCAGAAGAATAACATTGTCATGTCGTGCGTCTAAGATCACATCCTCACGATGACGAATATTACGCTATAAATCTTAACTCATTCAGAAGTACCAATGCCTAAGAGATACAACAGAGGTGGTTAACAGAAAAATTAACAAACACTAGCACTCGCATATAGATTTTCGCACTTTTGACATGCGCTTTTACTTTGAAATCCACAGATAACTGGTCGCACGAACAGATAATGCAACTGGATATCTTGCGTGTACTTAAGCACCCAAAATGTATTACACAACTCAAGTCCGAAAAACGGATTTCCGATAGCAGCCCAATTTTTGTCTCTTTCGCGGTTGTAATCGTACTGGTGATAAAAACTGGGTTACATACAATAATGTTGTGCGAATGCCATCTTAATCGAACCGTGCTTAAACGGATCAAACGGTGGGCAACCTAAGACTAATAGTGGTGGAACTAAAAAAAATCACCTGCTATGGACTATTGCCATATAGCTATACATTGAATTTAATTCCCTATTGTCAACAAGTGGGCCGTTTGTTGATAGCGACTGACCGAAATCAGTTAGAATTGGTGAACTGCAGAAAAATTGTATTGCATAATAACACCGACCCACCCCCGTCCATAATAACCCCCTAAAAACTCTGGAAGCTTGGTTGACATATTTTATTCATCTACCTTATAGTCCGGACCTAACATCATGCGATAACCATCTTTTTATCATTTCAAAATTCCCTTTATGGTAAAAATTTGGTATTTAGTAATTATTTAGAAAATTGCGTAGCCAAGTTTTTCTCCAATCGGGACCAGAGCGACATTATGAAGTTACCTTCCAAATAGCAACAAATTTTAAGACAAACACTGCATACTTGACCCAAATTTGATCAGTCGAAACCATGTTATATAAAATTTCGAAAGAAAGTAAAGATAATAGACTTATTTTTCCCCAAAGTAAAATATTCTCCTGTATCTTATAGGTTATAAAAACAGCTTTGCGTTAAGTTCAAACGTAACAGCTTCCATATGCCGTGTCCCATTGCACCCCATAAGACTATCATCTATGACATTAAGTTAAATATACCTCATTCCCAAGACAAGACCATGCATTTATTCAACGGCGTCATAATTTAGCTAGAATCCCAGTGGTAGTCATTTTTTTCCCTTATACGATTGTTTACACCCACATCGTCATTGACAGCGCCTTATATACAATGGTTAACAGTTGACTCTTTATACCCCCGACAATCTAAAAGATTATCGAGAAAGCTCAATGGATGTCATCAGGTCACTGTATTTATGTATCAAACAATAATTTTTCCACATCTCCCGAACATTGGTTTTCGAAATCATCGTTACCATCATCATCACATGGGCATAAAAAGGGAATTTTCTTAACAGCTTCATTTTAAAAGTGCTCTAGCTCATCCCCAGCCTATCACCTATAGAATAGACCTCAAATGGGTTTGCCTCTTTTTGGAAAACCCAATTTTTCAAGTTTAATGAATATATTCCCAAGCTGGAGACAATATCAGATAGGAAACCCACTTGCCATCGTTGTGTATATGTAAGAATGTGAAAGGACAAACACAAGAGATAATTTATTTTGGATTTGCCCATTTTCAGAAATTCCAAGACTATAGACGTCGGAAGCATGCACCAGCACCCCTGCTTCCTCTGATGCTGAACAATAACCAGCTGGCACTTTGAAAATAAAACTTATGTCACGAAGGCGGAAGTTCAAGAGAAATGAAAATATAAGTCAAAAGGACGAGAAAACTAGTTTTAGTATGAAATTACTTTGAAACAAACCAAGAGCTCAATGGTCATCTGTGGGGAAAATTTCACACCTCAATTTATGACCTGAAAGTCCTTCGACAACTGCTCTAATGTACACGTGTGGGGATACAAGCACTGGCACAAACAATCTCACACATCCGCCTGGACCGGGGAAGTAAAACTTTCATCATTCTTGCTGTCCATCAACTTGCCCCAAAAAGACTGTTCTGCCTGTCCCGCAACTCTTCCTGACCTGGATGGACGTGAAACATTTCAAATATCATTTCCGTTGTACCTCTTTTGAGCTTCCAAGTGTGTGCGGTTAGTTGTGAGTGTATGTATGAGAAATATTAACCTAGGAGATACTTCGTGGCCTGAGGATTTATTATTGCCCGTTGGTGAAATGAGGGTTTCCGGCTTCGAATTGGATACCCTACTCTGCTGCCAGCATTGACAGCATGTATTTAAAGTCCGGTAAAGTATCCAGCGTAAATGGCCTAATTTATATTAGAGGGTGTGTATACTATTTTCTGAAGCTACACGCATATAAAATTACTGCAGAGTTTACCCCACATCTCAAAAATTACAAAATTTACTGGCGGAAGTGAGGATTGTGAGAGCCATTGCGGAAAAGGACGAATAACAAATGAGAGAAAGGTGAGATGTCGAAAAAAGCTGTTGGTTTGCTCTAAGTCGAATAGGGGAAACATTGTTTACGTGAAAACAAGAAAGTGTCTTAACTGTTCTGGACTGGTAGACGTAACATCACGACTTCTTAATATTAGTCAAGGATACTCACAATAAGAGATGGGTTGAAATAATCGTACGGTTTGTCCGGAAAGCAATCCAACTAAAAAAAAAATAGATTTATTAAACATATTGTTGCAAATGGTTAAAGTTCTTCAAAGTAGACTTCTTGGGCCACGACACACCTTTTCCATCGACTTTGTCGTGCACAGTATCCTGTCTGGAGGGCGACAATGGGGACTGCTGCAAGAGCCCTTATCGTGATGCTTTGGCCTTCTTCTATTGACCTGAAACGGACACCTTTTAACGATGTTCTGATTTTGAGGAAGAGATACAAGTCTGCCGAGCCAAGTTCGGCTGGAGCAGCGTTGCCAAGCTGCGTTTGGCCAGAAACGATAATCACGCGATGATCCTTCTGTTCGGCAGTCAACACTTTTGGAACCAAGAAAGTGTATTCTCATGTTCAAATTATTGGCAACTATATCATTCACAGTTATTTTTGGGATGCTGAGAGTATCTGCAATCGATTGAAAACTGAATCGACAGTCAGAATTAAACAGAACAGCCATTGAGTCCAAATTTTCGCCGGGTGAGGTCGTTGGTGGCACTCCAGAGTAGCGTTCATCGTCCGCGTCTTCGCGGCCGTTCTTACATACCTTCAAACATGGCGAAACTTGCGATTCCAGGTGTACCGGCGTGAAGTGAGCGTCAAGATACAAATGTACCGATAGGGAACGTTTGTTGTGAACGAGCCTTTATATTTTTTTTATTTGGTTGCTATGACATCTGTCAAACATATTTAGTATGCATCAAGTCATTGTACAAACAACATCTTTTTTTTTAATCCTGTTAAAAATGTCGAATTTTGTACCAGAAAATTATGATTTGCGGAAAGTGTAGTACGGTTCGCTTCCGTGCTTTCGATCAACGAGGAAGAGAAGCGAACGATTATTGAATTCGGCTCCTGGGAATCGGCCAGGCCCAATAAAAATGCAGCTTTTGGAATCTGCAACTACTTTTATTAATATTAATATCTACAATAAATGATTGACGACCTTAAACGTCGGACGCCAACCTAGAGACTGATCTTCGAATTTTTTTTTTTTTTTTTTTTTTTTTTCAAAACTGTATTTATTTGACCAAAAATGAATAGTTACAATAAGTAATACAGCTAACTTATAATAGATTTGTTACATAATAAGTGTTTACATGCTATTTGTTAACATTTTTCAAACAATTCTTTTTAGATGTGCTTAAGATTTAATGTGATTTATATATATTGTTAATTTTGTTTTTTCCTGGAAAAGGTCAGAAGAAAAACCAGGAACTCTGTTTATTTTAACTTAGCCTACTTAAAATTACTTAACATAACTTAATCTAATCTTATATACAATTTACAATATTTGATATTGCAATGACAGTGACAATTCGAATTTGACTTAAAAATAATATTTACAATTTTTAGTTATGGATGTGGGATTTCTCGTTGGGATCGAGGATAGTAAGGGATAGGATCAGGTAAGTTCTTGAAGGAGGGGAGAGCCATTCGGTTCTGTGTTAAAGGTAAGGATCTTGGAGTGCCAGTTCGGTGTTGTGGTACACGATCTCGTTTAGATCGTTAACCAGTCTGCCTGCGGCGAAGAGGGTCCTGATTTGGAGACAATTACGGTAGTGAGCTCCCGTATTGGAGGAGGGTGATGGTAGGTCCGTTATTATCGGATTGGGATTGTTAGGAAGGTTTTCTATGAAATTTATCGACAGTTCTAGGATCTGTCTATCCAGTCGTTCGATGCCTGCGGTGTTGTAAAGGTCGTTGTTACAATGGTATCTATATGAGTTGGTTTTGCGGTGTAAGCCAGTGATAAACCGGCAACATTTTCGTTCAAACACTCGTAATTTCTCCATTTGGGAGGGTGAGATGTGGTACCATAGTGGGCAGGCGTATGTAAGAGTAGGTCTGATTATCTGTTTGTAGATGAGCTGTTTGACCTTAAGAGAGAGGCCTTTAGGCTTCCATAACACTCGTCTGCACAGGTTAAGCTGTATTAAGGCTTTTTGAAGAGAATTTTTGATGTGGGTTGAGAATGACCAGTTGTTGGAAAGGGTTACTCCCAAATATTTTAGGGTTTTGGAAGGTTTTATGAGGGTGTTATTAAGATTTAGTTTAATTTTGTTGTGGCAACGTTTAGTGTTGTTAGTGCAGTGAGCGTCTTGGCCCTTAAACACAGTTAGCTGGGTTTTGGTTGGGTTGAGGCGAATTTTCCATTTGTTAAAGTATGCTGAGATGAGCGGGGGGAAGTTGTTAACGCGGTTTCTTACCGCTTTGACAAATCTACTGCTAGAGTAGATTAAAGTATCGTCAGCATAATTTAGCATTACAACACTAGGTGGAGGTTGGGGAATATCGGATATAAAAGTGGTCCAAGAATGGATCCTTGGGGAACTCCTGCGGTTATGTTGTGAGTTTGTGAGAGGGAAGAATTTATTCTGAACATAAATTTCCTCCCAGAAAGATAAGATGCTAGGAGCTTTGTGATATTGGAATTCAGATCAAATAAGCAGTGCAGCTTATAAAGAAGTCCTGAGATCCAGACACAATCAAATGCTTTGGAGATATCGAGAGATATGCATACGGTAGGGCATTGGTTTTCTAGACCAGTTGTGACATCGTGTGTAAGTTTTAGTAACGCATGGCAAGTAGAGTGTCGCTCACGAAAGCCAAACTGAGAATTAGGGATGAGAGCGTTATCACTGGCAAACGAAAGAAGGTTTTGGTAGATCTTACATTCCAATATTTTGCTTAAGGTGTTCAATAAAGATATTGGACGATAGTTGGAGGTGTTATTGGAACTGCCGGACTTTTTAATGGGAATTACTACCGCAATTTTCCAGTTCTCTGGGAAAGGTGAAGCATTTATGATGTGGTTAAGAAGGACTAAAATGGGAAGTAGATTTAGCGGGTGAAGTCTTTTAAATAGAAGGTGTGGTATTCCATCTATACCGGTAGATTTTTTGTTGGGTCGTGATTTTATGAACTTGATGAGTTCATTTGTGGTTAAAAATGTGGTGGTGTCTGAAGGATGTGACGCCTTGTTTGTGTCGTTAAATTCTCCGATGAAAGGAGTATAAGATGCGGGTAATCTGTGTGAAATATATTCATTGACAGTATTTCGAAAATTAGGGACTGAGAGGGAATCATTTTGTTGATGGATCTTTGAGAAGTAGTCAGCGAGGCAATTGGCTATGTCCGTGTCGGATTGAAAAAGATTGTTGCTGAGTGGGCTGATAAGGAGATCGATTCGCGGTTTAAACTTCCGACCAGTTAGTCGGTTGATGTTTTTGAAGAGATCACGATTGGGTTTAATATTGTTAAGTGTAGAGGTATAAGTCTGATCCGCGAACTTTTTTAAATGTTCATTTATTAAGGTGGTCAGGAGTTGGATCTGACTTTTAATAAAAGGACAGAATCTTATATGAAGTTTTCGGCGGAGTTGTTTTTTGAGACGCAGCAATTTAATTAGGATGCTGGGTAAAGGTTTTCCTAGATGATTATGAGGGATGGTGGTGGGTGTATTGTTGGTGAGGGCATCCTTGAGTGTCTGCTCAATTTTTAGGGCTGCTCGATCGATATCAGCAGGGATTAGGTTAGAAGATTCGGGGATTTGCAAGTTAGAAAACCTTTCGGCGATCTCTCTATTGACCTTTTTCCAGTTAGTCTTGGAGAAGTTCGGGACAGGACTGTGTGAGTAGAGCAGTTCGAAGGAGGGAACTTTGATCGAAGTGTGAACGGAACCATGATCAGAGGGAAAGAGGAAGGATACTGTGGGGGGGGGGGGGGGGGGATCTTCGAATTTAAAATGCATCGCCCTTTTACACAAATCTTCATCGAGATATGTATGTGCAAAATTGGAGAAAAGGAAATGGAATATCTATTTTTAGAACATACACATCTGGCTGCAATTCAGATGGAGATAAGGATTTTAGAATTGAGTGTATGGGAACGAAATGGATATCTTTTAATGTGTGTTTGTTTGCATATGAAGATATGCATTATGGTGTTTAGTTTTTAGGAAGGATTTGGAAATATGAGTATGGTAATTTAACAATTCAATTTGTCTAACATTGGATTGAATGTTAGTTTGGGGATATGGATTAATGATAAAGTAGGTGGGTAGAAATGTATGTGGGACGAAAATGGTAGGGCTTCTTGGAGCACTACGAAAGCATTAATTTTTTGTTTTCATTTTAATAAAAGTGCTGCAGAGTCGCATGGAATGCTTGTCGAGGCTTATGGTGATCATGCTCTATCGGAAGCAACATGCAAAAGATGGTTTAAGCGGTGCAGAGATAATGATTTTGATGTGCGAAATGAAGAACGTGGACGACCACCAAAAAATTTTGAAGACGCCGAATTGCAAGCAATATTGGATCAAGATAACACTTTAAGTCAAAAACAAATGGCACAAATGTTAAATGTTGCATAACAAACAATTTCTGATCGTTCAAAAGCTATAGAAAAGATCCAAAAGTGTGGAGACTGGGTGCCACATTAATTGAATGACAGGCAGATGGAAAAGCGAAACACCACATGTGAAACGTTGCTTCTACAACACGAAAGGAAGTCAATATTGCATCGAATTGTGACTAGTGATGAAAAATGGATTTATTTTAAAAATCCTAAACACAAAAAATCATGGGTACATTCAGGAGAAGCGTCAACATCGATTGCAAAGCCTGATGGGTTCGAAAAAAACACAATGCTCTGTGTTTGGTGGGGCCAGAAGGGGGTGGTGTATCATGAACTTCTAAAACCTGGCGAAACTGTTGATGCGTAACGCTACCCACAACAAATGATCAATTTCGGCCACGTTTCGATCGAAAAACGACCGGAATGGGCCACAAGACACCGAAAGGTAATTTTGTTGCATGATAATGCTCCGAGTCATACAGCAAAATCCGTCAAAGAAACAATAAAAGCCCTCGGCTGGGAAGTGTTACCCCACCCGCCGTATTCACCAGACTTTGCTCCGTCCGACCACCATTTCCTTTCATCGATGGGACACGCATTGGCTGAGCAGCATTTCAATTCCTACGGAGAAATCGAAAATTGGGTCTCCGAATGGTTTGCCTCAAAAGACGACCGGTTTTATTGGCGTGGTATCCACAAATTGCCAGAAAGGTGGTCGAAATGTGTAGAAAGCAGTGGGCAATACTTTTAATAAAATGTTTTTTTATTTTTAAAAAAAAATGTTTTTTCCTTTAAAAAAAACGCTCACTTCATACCGGTACACCTGGTAGAATAATGCAGTATTCCCGTAAGTTCCCCTGATCATTTCGTTCGTCTCGGCATTAGATTTTTGGAGTTCTGCAAAAAACTTTATGGCGTAGACTTGCTCGATGAACGAACTCATAACAACTCGTAGTCTTAATTTATCATCATCATCATCATCGGCACTACAACCGGGAACCGGTCTTGGCCTTATTTAGCAAGTCCTGAGGCTTGTTAAATTTTCCATAATGATTTATTTTTTCTGGGCAAGGTCATTAGTCTTGCGCCAGGGGCTCCCCGACGGGGAATCGAACCCCGGTCTCCCGGGTGACAGGCGGGTGTACTAACCACTATACTATCGAGGAGCCCAGTCTTAATTTATACAACATTTAAATTTTCCGAGAGCTTTACAAAAAACGGCACAACTCTTTTAAACGGATGTTGTTGTTGTCGTGGTGTGGGGCAGCCACTTTACCGTTGTTAATATCTCCGTCCTCCCACGATTGGGCGCACCTACTAACACACTGCGAACGACATTAAAAATGTTCTCCGCTAATAATATCACCAACAGCAGTGTAGGGGTGAAAACTTCCTCCTTTTAGTGTAGGCCTCCGACGACCCATTTTTTTTTTTTTTTTGTATTTCTTTTTTGAGATTTCGTAATCACTGACGTCAAAGAGCCTTTCGTAGGAAGCGCCCAAATCTTTATTGACCTATCAAGTGATAAATTACTGCCCTAGAAAATGACATTGGGGTTCATGTTACGTCCACAACCACCCACCCATAAAAATATACCTCTTTGGAGCCAGTCTCCACCAACGAATTGCGCTACTCGCAAAATCATCCACTAAAAGGATGAAGCGCTCCCCAAGCCCTAGCATTGCCCCATACACTAAACGGGCCAATACCAAAATTGATATCAAACAAATTGAACTAAACCTTCAATTTGCCCATATCAGATTCAATATCAAGAAATTGAACTAAACGTTCAATTTGTCCATATTATATACAATATAAATCCAAAACGTGATATATGAACCAGATGTTCAGCACGTAAATTCCCCTGGTTCCAAATCTGCGGACCAGATGACCAACTCTCAAGTAAAGTTGGTAAAAAGCATAAAATGCACGGCGACACCGTCCCCTTAAATCCTATTCAAGGAAACATTTCCTATACAGAACAAAGGATGGCGATCGTAAAAACACTCGCTGAACAACAATACCCATAAGATACAAAATATCTTTGGCTCCGATGATCACTAAAAAGGAAATTGTCAAGTCGGGGCACTGTGAGAAATCCCAGGTAATACTTAAGGGATTCCAGACGGTTGCCGATCCAAGGTAAAATACCTTGGGATCAGATAAAGGATGCGCGGGCTCACAAAGGAGATCCTGAAACAAAGGATATTGAATGCGATCATCGCACAAGGAACCTAACACGTTGACTTGTGTTACCAATAAAGAGAAAAAAAGGTTTTCCTGCGATCAAACGATCGGAAAAGGAAACGAGTTGATTTTCAGTACTTAACCGAGGGGGTCGTTAAATTGAAATTGCGGGTTTGAAAGTCGTTATTCGTTGAACTCTGGTGGTGTCTAATTCGTTTGGTATATAGTTGTGAGTCGGTGTCATTGTTACTAGATTGGAAGCAATTAAATAAATATATATGGTAGAAACGGTTGTGAGTCGGTGTAATTATTACTAAATTGAAAACAATTAAATATATATAGACAAGAAAAATGTAACTAAGTGAATAAATGGTAAACATAAAAAAGCGAGTGTGTCTTAATTTGGAAACGCCTAGTTCGTCAAACCGCCAATTTAGTGAAATTTAGACTAAAAGAACGCGGGATTACAAGGACAACACGGCCACAGGGCCAACACTTATACAAAAATACCTTAACACTATACCCCCGCCACGCAACGGCTATCGGCCAATCCCAAACCAACCAGGACCGGGAGCACCTGTAAGTCAACCCCAGCCCGTGACTATGATACACCCGTACCAACCACAAGGTGAGTTTCTACCGTTAGGGCCTGTGGCCCGGGACCACAAGCGGGCAGGCGTGGCCAGTACCACCAAAATCAAAGCTCACAGGTCCAAGACGCTCGTCAGTCGCACCCGCTGGTTGCACGCCTGACGTGCAGCTTTTGTAACAAAAAGGGACACACATACGATGAGTGCCTAAGAAGGCGAAATACTCCGTTGTGCCGGGATTGCAGACAATATGGGCACAACGTAAAAGATTGCCGTGCGCGTTATACACCACACAACGTAATCCCAGACCATCCCCACCAAATAGGCAAAATTATCAGCAGAGGGAGTCCCAAAGGAAATCACATCCGGGACCCAACCAACGTCTACTTACAAGAACCCAGCAACATTCAACCACCGAGTGTATAGCGTTCGAAGTTGCTGTGAGTTTTGTAGCCGTAAGGGTCACACGTGGGACAATTGCGGATATAGGGCAAAGTGGGAAAAACCACGAATTTCCCCAACACGCACCCAAGTGGCCATGACTACACGTCAACGCCAGAGCCCACAGGCCTATACGATAAACCGTGAGTGGCAGGAGGTTTCCAGGAAAAAACCCCGACGACAACACCGTCGGCGGAATAAAGGAAATAACGGCAATAGTTCTGGTAGTTCCGAGTCTTTGCAGATCCAGAAGCACGGCAAACGCCGGAAGCCCCGACCACAAACCCGTCGGCCCACGACGGACGAAAGCCGCTCCAGGTCTACCAGCTAGGAGCCCACTAGGTCTCAAAAGCAGACCAAAAGCGCACCTTCAGGCTCGGCGAGCCGCAAGCTTCGACCCCAGCACCGTCGGTCCAAGGCAGGCCGAAGCCGATCCAACGCTGCTAGCTCGGACTCTACAGAGGCACCAAGGCAGAACAACCTCCCCAAGAAAAGTGGGAAAAGGTGCAGATTTTGCGGTCGACGCAACCACACGGTGGCGCAATGTTCGCAAAAAGCAGAATGGGAGAGAACGGAAAACTCCCTGTGGTCGGGTCGGGAAACCCCAACCCGACCGAACTAAACTCGCACATCAGCAAAAACCGCCCTCAGCTCTCGCCGACACAAATCCCAATTATCCAACTCCCTTTGGACATTGGCCGTAGAAACACTACGCGCCTAATCGTGGACACTGGCGCTGAAATCGGCCTCTTAAAGCTGAAGGCACTCGTGAGGTTTTTCAGGGCCCGAAGAACCGCGCATTGCTCTTCCCACATATCCCACTGCAAATATCTGCAAATACCTTTAATCGTCTAACCTGCATAAGAGCATATTTCACCTGAAAACATTAAGCCCACGGCAAAGATTACCACCTGGCCGTGGCAACAAAAACGTTGGCCCCAAGGCATGCTTGCACCCAGTGCATCACGTCCCTATAATCTTATGCTTACCCATGTCATGCCATGAAAACTAAATCAACACAGAGTATCCCAATATGCTTGTTTTGTTTACCCATGTCAATCTAATCGTGCGGCCACCCAGCCTCACCAGTTTGCCACCGTCGACAAGGTTTCGGCCGACTCAAAGCAAACATTCCCCGCATGTCCAGCAGCAGCTAATTTTCCATTATCGGTTACCACCGATCATAGGCCGCAAACAAGCAACGAATTGGATGTGGCCGTCAAGTGTTTACTTTAAAAAACTGGCAACTGTCGCATCCTATATTCGTTTGCAAAACCAAACGTCGCACCCATATCTTCCGGTTTGTCTACAGTACATCCAAATTTCCTATTAACGGCTGCCAACCGTTCGCGGACCTAGAGACGTACATGTCCATCAACTAAATGTTGATTTACGACCTCTCCATAGGCGAGCAAATCTTCGGTGCGTTTTTCACACCAGAAAGGTCTATCGCCGGCAAGCATTACACTAATCAATTGCGTATACAGCCGCCGAACCCATGCAACTTTGTCGAACTCGAACAATGCGTATCCCATCGTTTGATTATGGAAATAGCGTTTCTGATTGCAGAGACCTATTTCTTCCTCGTATGATCATTACGATGGGTTACAACAACATCCCCCGCATCCTCTTATGCTCGTTCGTTGCTGGCCTTCAGTAGCGGATACCCATACATGGAAAATCCACCCCATGTCATCTTACCCAATCACGATTGACTGCCTCTGCTCGATCGTTTCGCTCCTCCCTTTTTGAAGCTATTCGCTGCCATGTCGATCTGATGGTTGCGAATAGAAACCAGTCAGATTTCATCCCCCGTAGAGAGCCCACGCGCCGAGTGACGAGCAATTTCCGCGAGCGAGTAAAGTGGAGTAAGCAGTAAATCCCACTAGGGAGTCAATTAAAATCTCTGCGCTTGTGCGATCGAGTGCCCAGTGGTGTTAAATCCTCAAGTACATATCAAATAAAGGTCTCAACTCGATAAACTTAATGTTACCAAGGACCATCATATCTATCCAAATTCAAAACAATAAAAACATTATCGTAAGATAAGATTAGTGAAGTTATAAGTTTTTGTAAAGAACAAATGTTACTCGCCCAATGCAATAGAAAATTGACGTGTAAATAAAATCCATTCGTGTTTTAATTAAAAAAAATAAAAAAGGAACAATAAAATAAAACCAAATTAAAACAAACTATATCAGTTTGCTGTTCTGTGTCCGCTCATTTGAATCAACTGTCGCATTGTCTTCTCCGGTGTGTCATCTAGACAACTCTTTCGTTGGGAAATGAGGTAAAACAGTGCCAGTACCCGGTACAAAACCTCAACCCCTATAAGTCCCAGAAACTTTTTAATAAAAACTAATAGAACTACAAAAATTGAACAATGAGGACATTGTAGCTTTAAGCAGGGGGGAGTTAACACCCCTAAAATATAAGATAGCTAACATTCCTGAAAGCTTAAGATGGGTAACAAACAAAACATAAAACACAGATACTTCAAAATATGTTCAACTTAATGTCATTCCCAAAACACGAACAAAAGAAAACGTGAACCACTGTATTTTAATAATAGAAACACAGGTACTTCAAAACCTGTTTTGCCTAATAGATTTAAGGTATTAATAGATTCGAAAAATATAAACAGAGTTAAGTTCGAAATGGAAAGGAAGACATCCTGTCTGACTACGGACTCGAATACACGAGCTGCTCAGAGGAGGAAAATAATACAAGGAAACATAGTTTCTAAATAAACAAAGACAAAAGTCTTTTCGTTTGAAAATATTTTCTCCAGGAACAGCGCAGAATAACTCGCGCGGGCATGTACGTTTTTATCTTTTTGTACAGATACAGTGTTGGGTGGCCGATGAAGAAAAGATCGAAGAATAGTCAGTCAATAGAGCGAAGTTCAAATTAGTGAACGGTCTGTATAAAAGGGTCCTCCTTCTATGGAATGAATTTTGAAAGACCAGCCTCAGATCGTTAGTGTCGTATCAAATGTTTTCAAGTTTTAACAGTAATGATCTCTCCTTGGAACACCAACTATAAGTTTTACTGTATTAAATTAATTCAAGTTTTAACAGTTGTGATCTCTCCTTGGAACACCAACTATAAGTTTTACCGTATTAAATTAATTCAAATTCTTACAGTGTGTTCTTTTGGGTTAAGACCGATAACCACCAGCATTAATTGTAAAGCTGTGTAAATAGATATTTGTAATTACGTTTCAGGGTTATCTTTAGAGTACTTTCTTAAGTAATTGAATAATAAATAAAAAAACGAGTCTACTACGGAGTTTTACTTATTTGAACGCAAAGCAGCGACTGGGTTATAGTAGTGAACCTGTGCCCCTCAGGCACCTTACCACTAAAGACATAATACCAATAATACCCACAAGCCGAGCTGCGTCTCGATTAGGGCCGGAATGTCAGGTTTCACTGGTTACATGCACTGGTGGACGGCGTTTACGTTGATGTTGAAAAATGCCGTTATCAACTGAACGTTTGTAGTGCTCCAAAAAGCCCTGCCACCTTTTTCCCCCATTCCTAATCCAAAATCCCAGCAATAATATGCTAAAACGTATAAATCCATCAAAACCCACAATAACCCAAACACGATCCAAAATTCGCAATAAACGAATCAAAACATTCGTTTATCGCATAACATTTGCCCCCACGGCATAATTAAATCCAAAATCAAAATTAAAATTAAAATTCACAATAAACGAATCCAATATTAGTTTATTGTTCTACATTTGCTCCACAGCATCACCCAAATCCAAAATTCAGAAATCGTTATCTCTATCCCAAAAATTCCATTGAGTTAAACAAACACAAAACTCAAAAGCAGATACATTCACACATCTGCGCGATAGTTTCATAAGAATTCAAGAAATTGATTTCTTATCTTATGTAAATACAACATCTCGCTCGAAATATCCAAAAGTTCGAGATTGTTGCACGAAAATGTGTATTTTTGAGATACAATTTTCGATTCCTTTTCCTTTATAAAGGAATAGTCAAGTGATCTCCGGGCCGCAGTCTAAATTCACAGTCTCTGGAGGAAGTACCCCAGGAAAATCCTGAATAATATAATAAAATCATATTCGAAAAGGAAACTAGAGGACTTTTAATTTCCACGGATATCTAAATATCACCTGACCCCCCACAGAAAACCAAGTGAATACATCAGGACGAAGGCCGAATAAAAGGACGTTGCTCTTCCCTTTAAACTCAGAGGAAGCACGGCAACGACCCCTTTTGTAGGACAAGTTTTCAGGAGCGGTCAAATTTTAAGAGATCGCCTTGTCCTTTTAAGGACTAGGAGATACGCTTCCTGGAAATAAAAACCCTACAAGAAACACAACACGTTGACAGTATTTCACGGACGGACCCGATTACGTAGAGACAAGCTACTTATATGATATTCGCTGATATAGTCCCCTCTGAGATCAGAATGGGGAACTAGTTTACTTTCGGAATTCTTTAGGAGGTATCACCGTGTCTTATCTCAACTGCAACGTCCGGAACACTGTCAAAATTGTCTCCCGATGACATGGTGAAACATATAGCATGACGGGGTGGTATCTCACCAATATACCACCCAAACCAATTTTAGAATCAACATCAAGAAAGATTTGAGAGAATCCACAGCAGAGTTGACGTACGGTACCAGTGTACTACTTCCGAGAATTTTTTTCGTGTACAATGAACTGTCACATGCCTCACTACAATATATATCTTACTTGTGCGACATCATGTGTAAGCTTTAAGCACCTGCATATACGTTTTCGTTTGGGTAGACAACGTTAAGGAACCCCTCGAACACCCCTATTATGGCCCGTACAAATATTCCACTATGTCAAGGATTGAATTTGCTCGAATGATATTGACGAAAAATCATCCATGGTAAGCGATGAAAAACACAAACCGCGTTTTGGTGTGCACGAAGCGAGGACATCTAGAGTACATTACCCGAAACCCTTTTTAGAACCAGACATATCTTCCGAAGAGGCATGTACCACCAACCAGAGCACTAGACATAATGGTTACAATAGATTCAGCAGATTCATTTACTAAGGCCAAGGTCCAACGAGGACTAACAACATGACCTCGGGCTTATGAACAATAAAAAAATGGAAGTTAATTCCTAAGCCGGAGCAAACACGAAAGAAATTTGTTCTCAATCAGTCATGTTTTAAATTATAACGAAAGAAGGCGCACATATAAAAAAAAAGTTACTTAAAGAGCTTGAAGATATTCCAAACCCATTTTCATCTGACCAGAGATTATTTGCTAAATTTAAAATGGTATGGAACGATTTCCAGTACCAAGCTAAAATTATTATTCATCACCAGAAAAATCCTTTGAATTCGCAATCAATGTTCCCCTATATGGAACAATTTTCAAGCATCAACCCACTAATTGTTCCAAAGCCTTGGTAAATAATCCACTGAAAAGTATCTTTCAAGTCAGTTCCACTCCACGAGTGGTGGAAAAACATCTCCTATCGTCGCTGTCTGACGATGAGTCCCACTATATCTCTAGCCCCTCCACTACCATTAAAGATGTTTATTGGTTCGGACAGCAATCCGGGTATTTTTTCTTGACTAGTTACGTTGGTCATGATCAGCCTACAAAGTTGTATCAATTTGTTTGGAATGCCGAACTCTCTCATGGCATTATGTAGTTCTACCCTGGCTATGCTCTCGTAGGCGGCCTTAAAGTCTATAAATAGATGATATAATGGAACTTTAAATTCCTGACATTTTCCCATCGCCTGCGTAAGGGTGAATATCTGATCAATCGCTTATTTGCCTGGAATGAAGCCACACTGATATTGACCTATAATGACATTAGCGTATGGCGCTATCCGATCATGTAGGATAGTGGAGAGTATCTTATAGACGGTAGTCAGCAATGTTATACCCCTATAGTTGTTTCACAGTGTAATATCTCCCTTCTTATGTATGGGTCAAATTATTCCACGACGCGTATCTCGTCTTGCTCCCATACGTGCACCACGATGTCATTAGTTGTGTGATGTAACGCAATCCCTCCTTGTTTGATCAGCTCAGCTGGTATGCCATCAGCTCCAAGGGCTTTATTTGATTCAAGCTGTCTAATGGCTTTTAATCTGGCGCAAGACTAATGACCTTGCCCGGAAAAAAAAACAAATCATTATGGAAAATTTAACAAGCCTCAGGGCTTGCTAAATAAGGCCAAGACCGGTTCCAGGTTGTAGTGCCGATGATGATGATGATGATGATGAATGGCTTTTAATGTTTCCTCAATGCTTGGTGGCGGCAGCATTTGGTCTTGAGCTGACCATTTAGCAATTCATTGAAGTGCACTTACCATCGCCGCAGAATGCCTTCAGGATCTGATCAGATTAACCTCTTTATCCTTGCAGTAAGTGCAGCATGGCGTCTACCACGTCATACTACGGATTATTTAGTAGAACTTAGGAGGACAGGACTTACTCTCCGTCCGTCGAGCTCTTCGAGGGCGAGTCTTAACGCATGACCAAATGTGTTACTGGTGTTCTCATTGCGTAAGGCAGCCGTATTGGTGCGAATCTTATCTCCGTAAGGCAATCCGTACTCAGAAAACTGTACCAACAAGATAGTGATCCAAGTCGACGTTGGCACCTCGGTACGTTCGTACCGTCATCGGGCTCGAGGAGTTGCGCCGATCTATCAACACGTGGTCAATTTGGTTGCGAGTGTCTCCATCAGGTGATACCCAGGTGGCTTTGTGGATATCTTTACGCGGAAACCTGGTACTCGCAACGACCAAGTTTTTCGATGCTGCCAGTTCGATGACTCGTAGTCCATTGTCATTATTGTTCTCATGCAAACTATGGGAACCTGCGCAGTGCCTGAAAACGGGCTCCCGACCTATTTTCGCACTCAAATCACCAAGAACGATTTTCAGATCTTGGGCAGGCATTGAGGACCCGTTCTACGTTTTCGTAATATACTTCTTTCTCGTCATCAGGGGTCTCCTCTGTAGGTCCGTATACGTTTATGAGACTTATAGCGTTTGAAATAATAGTGAAGAAGATCGTGTGATTCGAACTGACGCTATGACAGCTCGGATCACGAAAAAAAATTTACCTAAGCGTTACACATCAGGCTACTGACCGTGTTTAGAATTTGATTTCCAAACTCAACTATACTCCACTGATGTGAATTATTTTTGTTATCGCTTGGTATACGGTTCTGATGTATTTTTCTTATTCGATTTTTCGTTCGTGTTCTTCGCTATTTTGCTTGTGAATTGTGTGTATCTGTTAGAGTCCCCACAGGCGTATGTTCTTAAACTTACCTCGCACGCGAATAGTGCGTAGCCTTTCGTTTATTGCATTAAAGCCGATAATGGCAGGCTTCAGTTTTTGGCTGACTAGAAAGCCTACCCAGAGCACATGGTGTTTTGCACGACAGCTGTAATAAATGTCATACTCGTTTCTTTGAATAACACCACTCCGTCCGTCGTATTTCTTGTAATGCTGTTATGTCAGCCTTATATTTGGACAGGGCATCGGCTAGCTGCTGTGCAGCTCGAGCTCTGTATAATGAGCGGTCGTTCCATGAAACAATTCTTAAATCGTTTAGCCATTTTCGTTTCCGTGGTCGTCGTCGTGTATCCGGTCCATATCCGAGGTTTGTTCAAATTTCCATAATAATTCGTTTTTCCGGGCAAGATTATTAGCCTTGCCTCAACTTTTCTCAGGATGTCGCTGCATGCATTGGTTCACAACTTGGCGGGTGCCAAAGTCGCTATCCAGGGGTGTCACGTGGAGACTGCATGCCAACTTGGATTGAAGAGGGACAAGGATCGTCCTGGCCTTCGCCGGGTTGAAAGCAATCAGTAACTTTGCCCTGTATGTTTGCCCCTTCTGACAGCAATATATAAGTTGTAGTAAAAATAAATTCATTACTTTTCCAATAGATATGGCTTTAGTAATCGATAAAAGACAAAACGCAAGCCAGGCGGCTGAGTTATCATGCACAAATATGGTTTCACCGATTCCGTTCCAGTAATTTGGATGTCAAAGGTGCCCCACGCTCTGGAAAGCTGGAACCGTCGTCGTCATGTAGGCACTTTTTCGATTGCCCATGAGCTAAACATTGCACAAAAACCGTTTGGAACCACTTGAATTAGGCTGGATAAAAAAGAAGCTCCATGTATGGGTGCCACACGAGTTAACGTAACAAAAACGTATAGACCGAATTTCCATCTGCGAATCGCTGCTGCATCGCAATAAAAACGACCCATTTCTGAAGTGGGTGGTGACTGGTGATGATTATTGGGTCAGTTACGACAGCGTCAAGCAAAACGGTCGTGATCGAATTCTAGTGAGCCGGCGCAAACGGTGGCCAACCCAAGATTAACGATAAGGGAGGTTTTGCTGTGTGTTTGGTGGGATTGGCAAGGAATCGTCTCCTATGAGCTGTTCCCCTATGGTCAAATTCTTAATTCGGAAGTGTACTGTCAATAGTGGGACCGTCTGAAGGAATAGAGCTCCATTAGAACAGCGCCGGGCCACACATATCGATAGTGACTCGCCAGAAGCTCCGGTAGCTTAGCTGAGTGGTTCTTATGGCTTCACCTTATAGTCCGGACATGGTACCAGATGGTAACCACCCGTTCTTGTTGTAAGGGTTATATTTTTTGTTAATTTATCTTACCTCCGTCCGGCTGGTCCTTAATGGCGGGAATATAGCTTTCTCCAGATGGGAAAGGTGTGGCAGTCCACTGGGACCAATAATTAAAGATGGGTTTTTAATTGGGGTTAGCGATTAGTATTTTATTTAATATTTTGTGGCCGTGGTGTCGGCATCCGGAACTTGACTGGTCTCGAATCAAAAAAAAAATTGCTTTCTAGAGGTATGGGGAAAGGTATCTAAGGACAGTGTGAACAGAGTTAGTTCAGGTGTTCTCTAACTACTTGGATGGAGGGATGGTGGGAAAGAAATCGTACAAGCCCGGTAGGTCTTTAGACTGCTCTCGAATCCAAAATGTGCCGCCTTTTTTTTAAAGAAATGTTTCACTTCTCTTTCCCTCCCGATATCAATGATATTCAATCTATCCCTTTCACAAAGGATCACCCCTAGTATTTGGAAATCCTCCTATGTCCCCCCATACATAAAAAGGGACCTAAAAACGATATAAGCAACTACCGCCTCATCGCCAAACTGTCTCATATCCCCAAACTGTTCGAAGGAATTCTTTACAACGCGTTATCTTTCCGTTGTAAATCCATCATCTCATCCAATGGTTTCCTTTCGGGCAGGTCGACCACAACGAATCTGATCGAGTTCTCATCCCATACTCCCCGTGCCTTAGAGAATGGCAACGAAGTCGATGTAATCACCACCGATTTCAGCCAGGCCTTTGACAAAATCTCCCATAATTTCATCCTTATTAAGCGGTCCTCCCTAGGTTTCGAACCCCTATTGATCAAGTGGTTATCTTCTTATCTGAAAGATCGATCCTACCGTGACAAATTCAGATCCTCCCTGTCCAATCCTTTTCTTCCCACGTCAGGGGTTCCGCAAGGCAGCCATCTAGGTCCCCTCCTATTTATCCTTACCATCAATGATGTTGACTCCATTATTAAATACTCATCCATCTCCCTCTATGCGGACGACGCCAAACACTACAAAACGATCATCTCTCCTCTCGACTCCTCACTTCTCCAAACGGATCTCGACAGCTTCTCAACTTGGTGCCGTAATAACTGCCTTGGACTCAACGTTGAGAAATGTCACCCCATCACCTTCTCCCGCAAACGTCCCCCTGCCCCCACGCTCCTAATTCCTGATAAACCACCAGATATCATCTGTACCCATTATACGCGACCTCGGGATCTTATTTGACAGGGAGCTTAGCTTCATCCCGCATATTGATGATATTATTCTTAAGGCCAACTCTGTCCTTGGGTTTGTAAAACGCTGGTCTAAAGAATTCTCTAATCCTTGCGTTTCCCGTTCTCTCTACATAGTCTTCGTCCACCCCCTCCTTGAATACGCCAGTCAGGTCTGGTCCCCACACTACTCGTCCCATGTACGCAGAATCGAAAGCGTGCAACGTCGTTTTCTGCGTTTTGCCCTCCGCGGACTGAACTGGGCGAATCCTGGGATTCTCCCCCCATACACAAGCCGGCTCCACCTGATCAACTTCAACACACTTGAGGAGCGCAGAACTCATGCCGATGTAGCGATCCTAAATCGCTACTCCTATCCAAATCCCCAATAACATCAAAAATCCTATCCATAATCCCATAACGCAAATCCCAAATTTCATATTGAATCAATTAGCGATAAATTATGCCAAAAGTCAATTGTCGCACATTGATTCAATTCCACGTAACACATCCAAATTCCATATTGAGTCACATGTACAACGAATTTAACCAAAAGTTAATTCATCATACATTGACACAATTCCTAAAAACCTTGACATCATGAAATGCTAAATTCAAAACGCATATCACGATTCCCCTTCCCAGAATCTATCCAACAAAATCCTCAAACAATTCCCAGAACAAAATTCCAATCGAAGCACGCCATCTTGCGTGTGCTTCTTGGAATTTTGACAATAAAATAGTTGACAAAAGTCAACTACAAAAACTATAAAAGGGCAGTGCTTTTCAATTTCGGGATCAGTAGCATTCCAGAGGCCGGACCGCTGGCCGTATGCATATCAGTCTAATTTCAAAGCCCGAAGCGCTGGCCGGTTGTCAAATCACCCTTATAATTTCATAAATAATAAAGAGAATACAGTCCCCTGAAGTTGTTTAACTTTTTCCTTTTCATTTTTCTCATCGACACTCCGGGCTCTTCTCCCATCGCTTTGGGAAAGCACGGCCCGGAGTATTACACCGATATCCTTTTCGTCCACCGTCTCCTTTCAGGCACAACCAACTGCCCAAGTTTGCTCTCCATCATTCCACTTCACACCAACCCCCGTAACCTGGGAAACCCTCATCTCTTCTATCAGCCCACTCACCACACTTCTTACGGCTCTAACGAACCCATTTCGCGAATACTGCGGCGGGCAAACTCCTACCCTACCTCATTCGATTTCAACTTTACCTCCACTGCTCTCAAACTGCATCTCATCTCTTTCGTCTCCGAAACACGCCCACTACCCGTCTACACTCTTACATCCTGTACTAAGCGAGGAGAATGAATGAGTAATAATTGATGGATAAACCCAGTAACCAACTCGCCAAACACCCCCCCCCCCCCTCTTTTTTTTCTTTTTAACCATAGTTTATATACATAAGAATAGTTTTAAGACAGTTGTTAAGTTTTATCGCTTGTACTAAGCTGAATATATGAGGGTTCTGCCCTCACTAAACACTTAAACACGTTTTATAGTCTGCATCTACAGAGTTTTGCTAAAAATTGTACATAATGATTCCAAGAAGCACAAACAAGATTTTGGGCGTTCTTTAATTAGAATGGGAGTCTAGGAAGTGAATGAGAATTTGGTTGAACAAATTCCCGGAAGGAAAAATCATGAAATGCATTTGGAATTGCGCATTTCATAATCTTTGGGTTATTGGGAATTGAATCATGCATAAATGGATTTTTTGTTTAATTTGTCGCCCATATGATTCACTTGGAGAACGTGATTGGGATTATGGATAAATGGATGATAATTGGGTATGGTTATGAATCCTGTATGTAGTAATGGAGGATTGGATAAGAGTAGTGATTTAGGATCACTACACTGTCTATGGCGAATGATTTTGCGGGTAAAAATGTTGCCCCAAGAGACCTTTGGTGAAAATTGATTGTCGCATTTTTTTGCCATTAGGGATGAATAATTACATTCGAAATGACAAGAAGTTATCGACCTAACTCGGATCATTCTTCCTTCCTTCCTGCCTTCAACTTCATGCAAAAATAAGGCATTTCTTTTTACTACAACTGATTTTATACATAAAAATATGAAAAAAACAACAACAAATGAAAGAAAAAAGTCGATAGCTCATATCTTCTCAGAATGTAGGTTATCATAACAAATCCTATATTCACCACAATATCGCAAGGAAGGACTTTGTCTAATATGTAGCCAACAAAAGGTTCATATTATTGTTGTAGCTTAACATAGTCATCACCCATTATCAACCAGTATACAAAGAACTTTCAAAAATCTCATCTGTCTACACATCTTTAAGTTCGCACATCCCCAAATTACAATCTATTGGAGAGCAGATAAAATGTTCAAAAGGAAAACTTCAGATCAAATTTGAAAGGAAAATCTGAAAATTCTTCTACCTCAATTAAATACCCGAGTGTGGCTTATGATAACCATCATACTATATGCCAAAAGTAAAGACGAAGGTCACAAAATCATACAGAATCTAATAACCAAAAAAGTATAACCTCTTAATTTTAATTCCCGTGTTAACCCAAAGATAGATCACAATTCATAACATATTAAATGGTATCGAAGTACTCATGTCCAATAACCAAAAGCTGCTGTCCCGAAGGATCAAAGCAAAGGGATTCCCCTGCAGGTTATAAGTAAATTACTGGCATCCCATCGACATCCTTATGCAATCGACAATAACTACTGAAGCACATTTGAGGGTATTACATAATAATAACAGATCGGTTACCGGAATACACTTTGCTTAATCGGCTATAAACGGCAGACATAGCAAATAGATAATGTAATATGATTTGGCTCCACAATGACAGGATACACAAGGAACTTTAATGCTGCCATCATTATTTCGCACTGTTACATATGTTTTACATAGAGTATATCAGCAGTTGGTGCTTAAGAAAAATTACAGCGTCGGGAAGGTTACGCAATAAAGACACATCGCCTGATTATTATTATTAGTGTACGTAAGCAAAGGACCTCTTCTGATCCGATGTATTTCGGAAAGCTGGTAAATTAAGAGCACCTACATAAAGTGATTTTATGGTTACACATCAGGGTGATAGAGGAAGTTGCATTCAGTGTATGAAATGAAAAACAAATCCTAACTATATTGGACTGGCGGAAATACAATCATAACCTTCAAGTAGAGGCCATACTACCAGAGCAGTCAATTTATACGAAACCTGGTGTGAGAATAATATAATATATTCTCCCATACAGGATGTTTTCAAGGGAAACCGTGATTAATATTCAGGACAATGACCACGAAAATGACATCAGCTTTATTTTCTGAAAGGAAACAATTCTGTGTGGATGTTAGATGGAATATAATGACTGGTGTTCAATATAGAACAGTAGCGGTACGCATGTATGTGTGCACATTGGTTCTTTCATGGGACAAAGCCATGAGAACGAATCTGAAAGATCCACAGGGATAAGAGACATCAATTAGATGTGAGTTCGACTAAGTAAATAGGCGGATCTCATTGGGTGCTAATTGGATTTCTGTTTGCTCATGCCGCGAGGTCATGAGACGGATCCGGGAAATTAAAAGACATAAGGGAACTTATGAGCTGAGAGTTCACCTGAGTAAACACATTGCAACTCATTAGCTGCTCGATGCATTTGGGATACTTGAAACAATTTGAATTGTTTATCGTATCGCCGGAATGCCTGCTGAAGAACAGCGTTCTTTTGTTTGCACATGGTGCGTGCTAAGGAGCCTGGTTCTAGCGTCTATTGCGCTAATTGTATGTAGCTGCGTTGGATTGTTTATCGTTGGGTGAAAAGGTCGCCAGATAATGTGTATGTAAAGGAATTTATTGTACACATGTGAGGCTGGGAATAGGCGACGCAATTTCTATTCTCCCTAGAGATAATGGTTACATTATGTGTGTACCCAATTGTTTCGTTTTCAGAAATTCGTCTAGGGAAACTGCATATGATAAGATTGGGATTTGCCTGGCAACCGAAGGTGCCGAATTGGCTTTGGATTTATGATCCGACAAGTTTGGACAGAATTCTTGGAGGGAATTTTGGATGCGAATTAATGCATGAAGGTAAGAATTCTCTTCCCGGAGCTTTTAGATAAGTACATTAGATACTTGATCCGTGAAGCATTTACAGGTGCTAATGCGATTGCATTAGCGGAAAACTATGAAAGTTGGGTTGTAGTTACGGGGGTTCTTCGGGTAAGGAGACAGTGGGGTTTGGCGGAACCGCCACAGGGGGTATCTAAGGATAGTGCGGACGGGGTTAGTTCATGTGTTCTCTAACTACTTGGATGGAGGGATGGTGGGAAAGAAATAGTATAAGACCGGTACGTCTTGAGTGTGGGTAGGTCTTGAGTTTGGGTAGGTCTTGAGTTTGGGTAGGTCTTGAGTGCGGGTAGGTCTTGAGTGCGGGTAGGTCTTGAATGCGGGACTCCTGGTGTTCTGTCGATGTGTAGGGTACGAGTTGGTGTGCCAACGTATGGCACGCTGTTCGTTCGTATCCCCATCGAGTTCTACTGCAAGAATTGTTCACCCGAGAAGATGGAATAAATAAACGCACTGAATGTTATTTTGAGGTTAATCCTTTTTTTTTTATTTCACTTATTAATATTTTGTTTTTATATATATAATCCAAGAATACGGTTGAGATGAGGCAGCAGAATGTAAGGCACGCCAACACACTAAGTGAGTACGCCACGGTGGCATTTCCACGAGTTAAAACTGTGTGCATTATAAAATCGAACAATAAAAACTTGCTGACCGAACGAAATTGGATGGATCTAATTTAAAATCAAACTCTTTTTAACTCTTTAACGGGAATGGTTGTGATACTCAAATTGCCGACAGACATGTCTTTCCTTTTGCTTGGTGGTCGTAGCGTGTGTACCAGTGTGCATACACTGTGGTTGTTGAATAACGATTCGTGGCGGTGTGACCATCCACGATGATCCCCAGCGAATGAAGTGCCTGGAAAAAGTGTAAAGGACGCTGACTTGGCTAGGGAAATCTGATCATGGGAACGAACTTAAATGCTTTAATAATTTCCCCAGCGGTCGCAAGATTAAGATCAGATCAAAGGTAGCTAAACTCAATTATGCATTATCTGCATAGGATAATGAGTTTAGCTATGCGTCCGTTTAAGGTGTTTTACAGGTGTAATAGCTTATAAGGGAAATGACGCCCTGAAAGCGGTCGAAATAAGGTATGGAATTGTGGGTTGGTTCTCCATGTGGTATAGAGAACCCCCACAGATGTGCTCGCCTTATATAGGCCCGCAGCTGTCCTCTCATTCGCTCGTTTCCTGAGCGCTGTCCTTCTCTTTCGTGGTTTCCTGCAATCGGTGTGCAACGGATCGTTTGTTTCCCAAGAGCTTGTGTGCTGGTGCTTGTCTTGTCTTTCCTGAGAATCCGCATGGCCAACGGGGGGAGTGATTGAGAGGAACGATTTAGTAGGGTGTCTTTGCGGGTGGGGATAGTGAAGTTAAAATTAAATATAGAGTTAATGTTGACATTTCTTGGCCATTCTAACGGGGTTCATTGAAGTCGTAAGAGGTGTAGAGAAGGCAGGAATGTCATATATTTCAAGAGTTTGTATTGAGAACAATTGACGAAATAGGTGCCGTCGACCGAGGCTGAGAGGAGCCAATGAATGAACAGGATGTCGACTAGGACTCTACGCTTCTCAAAAGTTTTTAGATCGATTATTTTGAAACGGTTAATGTAAGGATGTAGAATCAACGGGATTTCCCAACCCAGACCACGGAGAGTGAATCATATGAAATGACCTTGAATACGTTTGAATAAGCGGATGCAGGTATCTTGATAAGGGAACCGAACCCGGTTTGCATATTCCGCCAGTGGACGGACGAAGTAAAGTTAGTCACGTAGGGTTGGAGAATTTCTTTGATTAGCGTTTCACGAACTCGAAGTCGGAATTGGTAGTATAACGCTATTATTTGCCTCAGTATATGAGTATCTTTCGAATAGTTTCGAACCTGTGGGGTAGATTTTAGTCAGTGCACCGGCATGGGCACGAGATTCACTAAACTCCCACAACTTCACAACTGCGGTCCTCTGGGATTAACTTCAACGGCGACGGTTTCCCAAGCGAAAAATAAATAAAACACCTTAGTTTCTTTTTATTAAGTTATGTTCTTTTATTGAGTTCCGTGACAAGAAATAATTCATTGATACAAAACACTGAATCATTTAATTTGCTTAACTGAATATATTAGGTAAGTGTTCTTTTATTATTTGAGTTCTGGAGACAAGATCTAATTCATTGATACGAACACTGAGCCATTTAATTTGCTTAACTGAATATATTAGGTAAAACGTTCCTTTCACTTGAGTTCTGGCAGCAAGATGTAATTGGTTTTTTTTTTTTTTTTTTTTCATAGACTTCTCTCGGGAGGAAACAAAACACTCAGTCGTTTCATATTGGTTAACTGAAAATATTAGATAAAACGTTCCTTTCACTTGAGTTCTGGCGGCAAGATGTAATTCATTGAAACAAAACACTAAGTCATTTAATATTGCTTAGTTGCAGTTCGCTAGCACACTTAACACACATCTCGATTGACATAAAGTTATGTTGGGTTACACGTAATAAACAACAACAGAAATTACTTGTTGAAACAACGCCACGTAAGAAAAGGGCATTCGGATTAAAGCAACTGATACGAATGCACTCGGCATTGAAAATACGGCGACAACCCTCTGGCGACTCGAATATTGCGTGCGTGCACGTTGGAATATGAAATTAGACTCCCCTGTAATAGATTGTATGAAATTCACTAGATGCAATCGTGATAGATTTCCATCGATATGGGAGGAGCCAATCCGATCTTTTGAATGGTAGAATTTCCCATGCGACCGTACAGGTCAGGTAAAATGCCCTTTCGCTGGAAGTACGGACAGTGATCAATCCTGCAGCTTTTCAAACAAAAGAACGAGAAATAGAGGCTGCAGGCATCGTTGATGTAAACGATAGTGGATAGATTTTTCTGTTGACGTTTAGTCAACAGAAACCTCGCCTACGATGGCGAGGGTCTAGGATGGTTGGGTGCATGTTTGTTTAAGGAACTAATCATAGGGCATGGCCATTGGTATGTTTGTTAGGATAGCAATCATGGGTCATATGCAACTCGATGATGGTTTATCGCTTGTTCGACCGATCGGGGGAAATTTGACTTGCAGATGTGCAAGCATACAACTTACCACGGGTGCCTATGGACCAACGGATGGTAGGAAAAAGATAAACACTGTGAAATGACTGTGTGTTTGGTTTAGAAACAGATCGTGGGACGATGATCGTTATCGGCTTAGGCGATCGATCATCGGAAATTTGGCTTGCAGATGTGCAAGCAAGCAAGTGGCCTGATGTGTCTTTTTTTGGACCAACGGATTGTTGGGACAAGAACACACAGAGGGATTGGCGTGTGTTTAGTGGGCATGTGGCCGCCCATAGCAGCCGATCGGTTCATGACAGGTGAGCCGAGATGGTTTAGTTGATGCCATGTGTTTGATGCCACGGCAATATGGTAATCTTGCCGTGGGCTTATGTTTCAGGTATGAACTGATCAAAGGTGAGCTTTGAACGGCTCATATTCAGGTAAGAGGCTTTGGTGGGTATGGTATTTGCAGGTTGGTTTAAAGGGAATGAGTGGTTATTAGGGAATGCTTAAAGAACGCCCACAAACCTGTAGCGAATAACTTAGTTATGTGTCTGCATGGACACGGATTTACCAAGTTTCGCTAACAAGTTCACGTAAGCGGTGCACTCGGGCCATGGGGGACAAACAGAACTCTCACAGATTTGGCAGTTGAACGATCACTTATGATGATATTTAGCAATAAGTGTTCGAGCACACCGTGGATGCTAGGATACCGTTTCTACGACGAGCACACAGTTGGTCAACGAATTTGAATTGTTCTTATTTCTCGTTGATATGTTGAGCCGATTTGGGAGTTCTCCACCTATTGATGCACTAAACAATACTTACTGCAACTCTCCAAGAAGAAGAAATAAAACTCTCGGCTGTGTCTGGTGAGGAATGTTTTTTTTATTTAAAATAGTCTTAAGGTTATGCCAATAATTAATTAATTTTTA
This sequence comes from Microdon myrmicae, assembly GCA_963931805.1. Lineage (NCBI taxonomy): Eukaryota > Metazoa > Arthropoda > Insecta > Diptera > Syrphidae > Microdon > Microdon myrmicae. Next base: position 98,373,197 of record OZ007496.1, read on the forward strand.
TTAAAAGGTGCCTTAGATGCACATTTCACAAAGAATTCACTCGGTCACTCATTAAGATTAGACACGTAAGGGACCTCTCATTGATTCGCGCAGCGACTTCTTATTTAAAACAGTATGTATGACGTAGCGCAACAAAACTCGACTGCCCGAACGCATGTATACTCGACTGATATCCTTGAAGATGATACTTTGACTGGTGGTGATCGTTGTGATCACCAGCCGCCATAAAGGTGAATTCTTCATATGCCCGTACAGGTCAATGAACGATGCCCCTTTTTCTGAAAATCCGATAACGAACGACCCTGCACTTGTTCATGGTTTAGCCGATGCTACATAGGAACAGTATCGTACTTACTTGGGCGTTCACGATCATGCCGTTGTAGGCTATACTTTCTTCGGTACCGGTAGGTCAACCGAACATTTGGGGTATGTTTACGATAGCAGTGGCTAGCTATTGTTTAAGCTAATATAATAGAACATGGGTATGATGGTGAGGAATTTGACTTGCAGATGTGCAAGCGTACGTCTCACCCAGGGGGGGCATAGACAGCGGTTGGTAAGTAAAATAAACACAGTGAGGTACTGTGTGTTTAATTTGGTTTTCAGAAGGGTCCATCATAGGGCATGATCATGGGTATGATTGTCTAAACATTGATCATTTCCATGCCCAAATTCCATGATCGGCTGATAACCGATGAAAGGGAATTGTCGCAAGTGTTGCGAACCTCGGGATTGGAGCAATATTTAATTATGAACCGTAGTAAGGATATCGGCTGCAGCTGTGTCAACAATTACGCTGGCCAGCGAGTGTTTATCGATTATAATTGCCGACGAGCTAAGCCGATAGGGGGTAAGGAATGGTTCATATATTATGAATCAGAAAAATTCCATGTTATGCATGCCATCGGTGAGGTTTAACTTTCAAGTGAAAGCTATTAAAAGACAGCTTACGCTGCTCGAATGCAGGTAAGTATAATGGTTTGTGGAGTGAGGGAAAAGCAGGTTGGTTTAAGGAAATGGATGGTTCTTTGGGAATGCTTTAAAGAATCGCCACAAACCCACCCAACAACTCGGGCCTTTAATTGAGATATTTCTTTATAGATAATGAAGCCATCTTTTGTGAGCTGCTATGCACAACACAATCGACAGTTTATAAAGCAAATTGTCACAATTTCTGCACTATACATCTGCATCTCCACAACTTAATCTATTAATGAGGAAAATTCACCTAAAATATTCACGAATTGTGGTTTATCGTGAAACTATGTTTGTAAGTTGTAAGCTTTGATTACTCCTTTCCCTCACGTTACCAAGAATCTCAACTACAATACAATTTGGTTTAAGTTCAACATTTCCCACTATTCAGGGAGTACCTACAACCCCGTGTTGCATTCAGAACCATTGAGTATGTCTCTCTGCAGTAGTAGGGTCACTTAACTGCACTAAGTTATGTTTGCTTGTGGTGCAAGTATGGCCGCAATTACCCACAACCCTACTGAATCGTAATTAGTGCATCGTATTCAATGATAAAAGAATTCACTCAAGCCGGGTATTTATATAAGGGACTCCATGCGACCCGAGCAAAGTCAGCTTATTGTCATAGTTCCGGTTTCCTGTTGGCTAAATGGGATTTTGATGCGATACGGATAGAGAGTTTTGCAATACTCTTAACAATAACCCGTTTATTACTCTGACTCGTATTACACTACCAACAGTAAAGATAACAAATTTCACTCCGCAGACAAGGATCTTTTGCGAAAGGTACAATACCCTCAGGAAAGCATTTGGGTCGAAGAGATTTCGGTAACAATTTGCAATGTACATTCAAAGGAAGTAGCGAAATGCAATACTTCTGTATGCACATAGTTAGGCAGTTTTGTGGTCCTTTGCGAAATCCGGATTTGTGCATAGTTGAGCAAGTTTTTAAGTTCACCGGATTCTGGAGAGCATTTGAAGAAACTTACAGAGAGATATACTCCTGAATAAGGTGCAAGTTTTAATGCAGTTAAATGCATTTTGGTAGGTTTTGTCCTCAATGAACTTGTGTAGGAGAAGTTTGCTGCTGTATAAAGTAGAGGTTTAACATCGTAGCGAGGTTAAAGAGATTTAACAATTCAATTCGATAATAGTTGGCCTGTGCTCTCGGAGCTCCTAACACATTCAGAGTTCTCGATTTTGTACCAAAATAGTTTTGATATATCCACCAAAACGTTCTCCCCACTACCTGGAATTCCTGCAGAAAACTACAAGATTATGACGGAGCACAACTTCCATGATAATCGAAACCACATTTTGTTTTGTACTCATTGGAAACGAAGTGTCTCGTAAAACAAAAAACATATTCTCCATAAGCTTGGGTTAGTTTACATCACACGTTTGCATTTAGCTTTTTTGTCACATTTCCGTTTCGGAAGGATCAAGTTAGCTCGCTTTGGGGTTTTGTTTTTTTCATTTACAAAGGACATGAGTTATTTGTCAAGTGTCGTGTCGGTCTGCTTACCCCTTTGGGAATAGCGCGTCGAATATTTATAGCATTATTTTCGAGATGTCGTTCAATATTTGGTCTGATACCCAAAATCCTGTTGTTGTGGTTATCTTAATAATGCCTTCTGGTCTTTTCCTTTTTTTCTTTTTTTTTTGCAACGCCACTTCGAATTTGCTTTTAATATATTTGTGAGCAAGTATTATCAACCGGAATGTTATAAATTGGATATGACAGAAGTGTCTCAATAATCCACCACCATATCCACTGTTTATTTGTCTCCTTTTTTTTGTGGATGACTCCCTTTTCTCTTTCTGTTTACGAGCTCACAGCATAGATAAGTGGGTGATGTTCAAAACATTCATTATTTTTGTCATATCCTATCGGTTAATTGAAATGCCTTAAGCGCTCTTCCCATCAGAATGATTACGAGACGGTAACTGAACTGACACTAGGCGATTGTGTGACCTGGAATTGAGATTTCGCTTATAAAATCAAGGACAAGCTTCAGTAATGGAGTGAATTATGTAGTAGCTTTAAAACGTAGAACGGAAAATAATTTATTTCTCAGCTTTTTTTGTAAAACTTTAACTGACAGGTGTCCGTTGAAAGATTTTTGAAAAAATCGGAAAGAAAAGTCGGTTCAAACTATATTTTTTGACATCACTAGGGTACTAATAATTTCTTTAAGGTGAGCATATTAGAAATTACAATAACAGAGATGAATTAAACGTACACGAAAATTGGATTAAACAGAATGCATGAAATTATTGTTCAAACAAAAACCACAAATGTTAATAATTTACGAAAGCAACTAATTTTGAAACGTCTCGGAAAAAGGAATTAATACTTATAGTTGGGAAAAAATCTTGGTCAATATATTTTAAAACATATTTATTATTACACACAACAAATGTGAGTACGAAGCTATCGCACCTGATATAAGAACATGTAAGGGCAAAGTCATTGATTGCTTTCAACCCGGCGAAGGCCAGGGCGATCCTTGTCCCTGTTCAATCTAAGTTGACATGTAGTTTCCAAATGACACCCCTCGATAGCTACCTTGGCTCCGGCAAGTATTTAATCAGTACATGCAGCGACATCCTGAGAAAGGTTGAGACAAGGCTAGTAACCTTCCCCGGAAAAACGAGTTATTATGGAATTTTTAACAACCCTCGAATATGGACCAGATGCCCAACGACGACCGCGGAAACGAAAAACGGCATGAGAATTTCAACGCTTGCCCAAGATACGATCTGATAATCATATTTGGTGATCTGAATTCCAAGATGGGTCGGGAGCCGATTTTCAGGCACTACGCAGGTTCCCATAGTTTGGATGAGAACACTTATGACAATAGACTACGAATCATCAAACTGGCAGCGTCAAAGAACTTGATCGTTGCAAGTACCAGGATCCCGCGTAAAGATATCCACAAAGCCACCTGGGTATCACCTGATGTAGCCACTCGCAACCAAATTGACCACGTGTTGATAGATCGGCGCAACTCCTCGAGCCTTATGACGGTACGAACGTACCGAGGTGCCAACGTCGCTTCGGATCACAGTCTTGTTGGTACAGTTTTATGTGTGTGGGTTGCTTTACGGAGACGTATTGCTTCCGTGGATCAGATTCGGATCAACACGGCCGCCTTACGCCACCAGCAACACTTTTGGTCATGCATTAAAACTCGCCCCCAAAGAGCTCGATGGAGGGAGAATAAGTCCTGGGGCCAGAATGCCGGGCGTAGAAAAGAAATGGACATGCCTTAAGAATACTGTCATTAGTACTGCCAACTCCATCTTAGGCAGTAGTCGTAGAGATCGAAGCGACTGGTTTGATGGTAAATGCAAACTAGCGACTGAACGTAAGAATGCTGCATGCCGGGCCATGCAGCAGACTCAGAGGACGCGGGTATGCGAGGAGAAATACAAAGAGGTCAGAAGACCAGAAAAAAGACTCCACAGACAAAAGAAAAGTGCCTGGGAAAAAAACCTTCCTGTGAAATAGAGAAAAGTAGAGAGGGAAGTCCGCGCCAGGCGCGGAAGTTCTACCAAATAATCCGCAGTATGACGCGGTACACACCAGGCTGCACTTACTGCAAGGATAAAGAGGTTAATCTGATCACCGATCCTGAAGGCATTCTGCAGCGATGGTAAGTGCATTTCAATGAATTGCCAAACGATTAGCTCACTGAGGAATTGGGAGCTCCATCAATGGAAGATCAAGACCAAATGCTGCCGCCACCAACCATTAAGGAAACATTAAAGGCCATTAGATAGCTCAAATCAAATAAAGCTCCCGGAGCTGATGGCATACCAGATGAGCAAGGAGGACCAGCGTTACATCACGCAATTCATGAGATCGTGGTGTACGTATGAGAGCAAGATGAGATTGCGGAATATTGGCGGCGTGGAATAATTTGCCCCATACATAAGAAGGGAGATATCACAGTCTGTGGCAACGATAGGGACATAACATTGTTGAGTATCGCCTATAAGATACTCTCCTCTATCTTACAAGATCGGATAGCCCCATACGCTAAAGTCGTCATTGGTCAATATCAGTGTGGCTTCGTCCCAGGCAAATCAGCGATTGCTCAGATATTCACCCTTACACAGGCGACGGAAAAATGTCTGGAATTTAAGATCCCATTGTGTCATCTATTTATAGACTTTAAAGCCACCTACCACAACATAGGCAGGGTAGAACTATATAACACTATGAGAGAGTTCGGCATTCCAAACAAATTGATACGACTTTGTAGGTTGACCATGATCAACGTAACTAGTCAAGTAAAAGAAATGGGATTGCTGTCCAAGCCAATAAACATCTTTATTGGACTCCGACAATGGGACGATCTGGCCTGCCTCCTCCTCAACCTGGCCTTGGATAAATCAATCCGTGACTCTGAGGTTACAACTAGAGGGACTCTTGCCACCAAGTCCAGTCAGATACTTGCCTACGCAGATCACATCGCCATCATCGGCAGATCCGATTCTGTTGTATGGGACTCCTTCACCCAGATCGAGCAAGCGGCACAAAAACTGGGACTGCATATTAATGACGGAAAAACTAAGTACATGGTGGTAACTTCTACGAAAAGAAGACCTAACGTTGGTCAAACTATCAAGGTAGTGCAGCACGAATTGTAGTAATCCTTTAACTACTATGGGGCAATAGTATCAGCCGATAACAATATCGAAGAAGAAATACGCGAACGGCCGATCAAATCCAACAAAGCCTACAATGGTCTATCAAGGCTCTTTAAATCCCGAAATTTATCCAGGACATCCAAGTTACTACTGTACAAGACCATGGTCTTACCAGCACTCATGTATGAATCCGATACCTGGGTGCTCAAAAAAGGGCACTCTGAACTCTTAGCCGCGTTCAAGGGGAAGATCTAAAGGAGAATTTGGTGTGAGTGAGGACGATTCCGGAGACGCTACAGCCATGGGTTCTACGCAGTCTACCTTGACGCTAACGTTATAAGAAAAATTAAGCTCGGTAAACTCCACTGGGCGGGACACCTAGCGAGAAAAGGAGCTTGCCCGGAAAGTTCTTTGTGGCACGAAGTGTGGAAGGCGACAGAGCGGCAGACCATGTCTGCCGTGGAAGGATGGCGTAGACTGCCAAACTGTATTACATCGTCTACGAGTACTGTGGGGCTTTTCAGGGCCCGAAGAGCCATACATTGCTCGATCCCCACTATTCCAAGCGACGCGACTTACCTCGAAGTCGAACCTTCAGCAAGGTTACGTAACCTTGGTACGGCATTTACCGCCAGCCAAATTGCTGGAATTAATTCAGATACCCAATAGGATAACTGACATGAATATCTTTTAGGCAGCTTACCTTTCTTTGGGGGTTTTCTCCAAACTCCTTTTTCTTCACCACCCTACCTGAAAACATTAAGTCCACGGCAAAGATTATCATCTAGCCGTGGCATCGAAAATTTCATCCTCGGGCATGCATTGCACCCAGTGCATCTCGTTCCCATTGCCTTATGCCATGGAAACAAAATCAATACAGAGTTCCTAGGTTACTCGTTTTTTTTGTTTGTCCATGGCACCCCTAGCATGCGACTACCAGATCCCATCAGTTTGCCATCGCCGACATTGTTTCGGCTGATGCAAAGCAAACATTTCACTAATTACCAGCAATAGCTGGTTTCCTATTATCGGCCTCCACCGATCAGGGACCGCAAACAAGCAACGAATTGGATGCAGCCATCAAGTGTTTACTTTTAACATCTGGCAATGGCTGCACCCTATATTCGTTGCAATACCAAAACATAGCATTTGCACCACAGATTGTTTATGGTATATCCAATTCCCTATTAACGGCCGCCAACCGTCGGCGGACCTGGGAAATTTCACACCCATCAACCCAAATGTTGATTTATGGCCTCTCCTAGGGTGACCAGATCTTCGGCTCGTGTTGCTATTACCCCAGGTGGTTCGGTTGCCAGCAAGTATTACACAATCAATTGTGTACACAGCCGCAGGCCATGCATTGTTTGTATACGCGGGAGATGCAGTTGCGACGCTGGCATCCATCCTCGATCACCGGATGGTCGTATGCGATGCATACACACACATGCGAAATGTATGCCTATTCCCCGGTCCAATCACGATTGACTGCCTCGAGTTAATCGTGCAGCTCCTGCCCTTTTACGGTTTTCTTTGCGGTGTCTTTCTGTCGGCAGTGAAGAAAAGTCAGTCGAGTGTTTTCCTTTGAAGAAGTTAGTGTGGTGTAGTACTTTGTGGCTTTTAAAAGATGCTGGGCAATTAGATAACAAAAACAAGTAGTTATTCAGATTGAATCCAATGAAGCCGTTCGATAATTTATATGTTTTTTTTAATGTAACAACAAAAGCCACTAATAAGAGATCTGTGATGTCTTCATTGCTTCGTTGACCCAGTCGAGTCTCTGTCTTTCGTTTTTTTATCAAGTTTAAAAATAATAAGGAGTCAGATAGTAACCACCGCGGAGTGCATTATTATAAAATTCATTATCGCGAGTGCCGAAAACTTAATAAACAGGTTAATACATTGTTAACCAACTCAACTTTGGCGGAGTGCATATGAACAATGATTATAAGATAGATTACCGTGAATGTGAGAACTTGTAACTCAGTGAATAAATAAGACAAAATATTTTTATACTATACACCATAAACAAGAAATAAACAATTTACATCGAATTCCAATCTACGGCGTTTCATTTCTTACATTCGTTTGGCTTGCTTTTGTGACAGTTGTTTCATCGGACTTAGACAGTCAGTGGGTGTTAGCTGAATCCGCACCCGTGCTTGGTGCTATAGCTAATCACCACCACCACAGTACCACATTGGATGACATCGGCTACGAGTGCCAAACTAGATGACATCGGCTCGAAATCGGGACCGGTGGAGAGACTTGCTAAATAACGCCAAGACCGGATCCCGGTTGTATTGCCGATGATGATGATGAATAGTATAAATGAGCAGTAATGAATATAGAAGTGGTTCGTGATCCTCGGATTTGTGGATAAAAAGAACATTATCATAGCTGTTCAGCATTTGTGCGATCCTGCTTCTGAAATTGTCGTTTTTGTAATAAAACCATGGAAATGATGGGAATCACAAGGCAACCGTTGACGAATTAGTGGAAATGATTGGAGTCACAAGTCAACCGTTGACGTAGTATTTCTTTCTTCGAGTTTTCCATTTTTGGATTGCACCCATACATCGGTCACTGCTTCTGCGGCGTTTCTAACAGATGCACAGACAATATACAAGCAAATAATGAAGAACACCGAACGAAAATTGAATAAGAAAATCCATCCGAGTCCTATACCATAGCGATAACATAACAATTCCACATCAGTTGAGTGTACTTGAGTTTAGAAATCGAATTCGTACGAACAGCAGTGGCCTGGTGTGTTGAGCATTGTAACCAATAGTGATTCTAACTCTCACAGCGTCAGTTCGAATCACACGTTCTTCATTATCGTCGCAATACGCAATACTTCTTAAATAGATGAAATAGGATTTCCATTTTATTTCAGCTACTTTTTTTTGATTCGTGAACAACGTAATACAGTAGGTTGAGAGGTTATATCTATCGAGCATTTTTTTCGATTTTTTTAAGTTTATATTTCATCATCATCATCGGCACTACAACCGGGGACCGGTCTTGGCCTTATTTAGCAAGTCCTAAGGCTTGTTAAATTTTCCATAATGATTTATTTTTTCTGGGCAAGGTCATTAGTCTTGCGCCAGAGGCTCCCCGACGGGGAATCGAACCCCGGTCTCCCGGATGACAGGCGGGTATACCAACCACTATACTATCGAGGAGCCCAAGTTTATATTTAATATCCCAAAAATAATATCCAAAAGGAATTTATTGTGGACAAATTGTATTTCTATATTTTGAAAGCTGATTTCGGCCACAACTTTAAAGACTCCGCAACGTTCGGAAAAGCCGCTTCGCTTTCGCAGCTTTGGAGTATCATAATCCGGTCGATAATTTTTATTCAATACAAGTGAGTCATACTTTCATAAAATACGTATAGATGGCGTTATAGAAAGTTTACTTTAGAGAGAGATAGCATGAGACGCTGCAATGATCGTTATACTACAGCTGACCACAGCTAAACGTACAGTACATGTTTTTCGTGGATGTCACGTGCTGGCCTCATATTTACGTTATTATGTGGTTAATATTGCACAAATTAAAATAAAAATGGGTGAAAAAGTGCATCAAGGCAAAAAAAGACGTCCCCAATCGACATCTCGTGCGTCACGAAGTAAGATTTTACATTGCCAATCTCACGAATTATTTTTGCGATGAGATTACTTGGTGCTGGTCTGAATGGAATAAAAGAATTCTGGGCGGTTATAGGTTTTCCGAACCCACTTTTCCAGATGATGGTGTTATAAAAAGCATAAAACAAGCCACCGATGCCGTGAAATCTAACTCATTGCGAATAGCTGCTGACGAAGAAAAGAAAATATCAGAAGAAAACGGTCAGACCGAAGGACGGTTCATGGCGAAAAAAAAAAGGTTTTCGTCTGTTTTTGGATGTGTTAGCCTGATCGGTTAGTTTATTAGAAAAGTTATAGACATTTGCACAAAATCAAAATACTACGTTGGGAAAAACGAAGTGACACAGCTGAGTACGAAGAGTGCAAAGTTGGGCACGGGGAGCAATGTGCACCATATTATAGTGGAAGTACTAGAAAAATAGAGCCTGATGCGATCGTTCAGATGCTTTGTCGCTCCAAAACTTTACTCAATGTCACGTATGCGACGGAGACGGAGACAGTAAAACATAAAAGTGTCTAGTAGATGGCAACCCTTATAATGATATCGAAGTCACGAAAAAAGAATGCGTAAAGCATGTGCAAAAAAGGCCAGGGACGAAGCTGTGAAATTAAAAAAACAGATCAAGAAAAAATCTTGGTGAAAGACACATGTTGACAGGCAAGCTCATTGACGAACTAAGTATCTATTACGTATTTAGACGAAATACTGGCTCAGTAGAGAAAATGTACAAAGAAATATGGTCAACTCTTTACCACAAACTTTCAACGGATAAGAAGCCTCACCATGAAAATCGCCCCACAGGTATTGATTCTTTGTGCTCCTGGCAGTAGCAAAGGCATTACCTCTTTTATCTGACTATGTTCACAAGTGTTTAATGCCACCAAACCTGTGTATGAAAATCTATCTTGGACCGATTTACCCCCCGATGGCTTGGAGATTACATGCAAAATACAAATGAAAGTTTCGATTCTGTTGTTTGGTCTATAGCGCGTAAAACAACATCAAGTGACGAAATCATACTGGACGTGGCAACTAATCTGGCTGTGATAACGTACAACGATGATTTTAATGGAATACTGCCTATAATGAAAGTTTTAGGGTTAAAAATCGACTATGAGACATGTAATTTCTGTGTAGAAATCGATGAGCACCGAGTTATAGCCGCTAACCCCACCGAATCCCAAAACCGAAAAAACGCTCGTAAACAAACAACATCACTTAGAAAAGAAGCACGAGAGGAAAATATGAACGTGCGGGAGATATTGTATGGTCCTGGGATAGCCGAGTAAAGGTAAAAACATTTCCAAGCACGTATTTCATAAATTTCGACCTGTAAACACGTTTTGAAACGTTAAACGCGTTTTTTTCAAAACCAAATTTTTCAAGTTGGTGTGCAACATAACTCGGGCAATTTTTATTGGGTCGACCCGAAAATTTACCTGCAGCTTCTTAGATAAACTATTTTGGGCGGTATACACGGGTTTAATAATTAATTCACGATTATATATAAAAAATTTTATCTAAGGTCGATTGTTCATCGGAAATTAAATTTTTTTGTTTAAACTAGTGGCATTTTCAAAAAAATTTATATTTTGTAATAATCATCTGTCCCGCCTTAGAAAAACTTATAAAGATAATGAAAACAATTTTTTTTTATTCTCGGTACTGTTGCTGGTTTATTATACTGTGGGGGATAGATATGTGTGTCGGGAAAGACACGGGTTCATCGGTATTCCCACCTACTTCTTCCACCGAGAGCGAAAGGCACCAAGTTCACCCGCAGGCTTTAGAAAAGTAAAAAAAGTCAAGCACTGGTATGTTGCTTGAATTAACGTTCATTTATTTATCATGTATTAACTTTACAAAATCCGTTTGTGTAAATTCCGCGCACTCGGAACAAATTCTAATTCAATTAAGTTCTTGAATTTTAAGTAGTTGGTAATTCAAAATTACAGTGTCACAATCTCACGTATGAATTTTTCGCACTCGGGACAGGGGTTTCTTAATTAACTCGTACTTCACTTTAGTCTATTTTAGTTTTAGTCTATCCGGTGCTTAAAACCGTACAATTTTGGCAATCGTAGCATTAAGGGTGAACCTACGAAGGACACTCGACGCCGCGCGCAACTCTTATAAACAATCACACTACTCATACGTCAACTGTTCGCCTCGAACTCTATTGTTTTAAAGCGGTGTAAAGGGGGATGCGCACTCGATGACGGTTGGACAACGGCTGACTAATGAAATGGAAAATATGTCATAGCAGAAATAAACTCACTGCCACTTCCGAGGAATTTCAGGAAGAGTTGCTATGCTCGCATAAGAATTCAGTTCCAGCGAATCCTCGCCGTGCAAGCTGAGTTGGATTCGTTGGTTGTGTATACCGGGAAATTGAAATTGGTTGGGTGCAAGCAAGGAATATTGTTTAGATAAGATATTAACCGAAGTAATTTCGGGGAAATGTATGCGGCTTGGTATAGTTGGTGGCGATGGTTGATGTTCCGTTGTGGATTTGAATATGCGTTTTGTTACAGAATATGAATTTCGGGGAAATTAAGATTGCTTGGTCGCAAAGAGCGAATATGAATTAAGTAGAGAATTGACCCAAGCAATTTTGGGAAAATGTATGCGGATATGGTTAGAATATGTTCTGTTGAATTGTATTCTGTAGCGGATTTTGGAGTGTGGTTATTGCGAAGTTAGGAATGTATGGTATTGCGGATTTTGCGTGGGGAGTTAGGTTACAGGTTAAGGTAAGGTGACGCGCTATTAGCGGTCAAGGTTGGTTGGAATTGTGGGTTGGTTCTCCATGTGGTGTAGAGAATCGCTACAATACTGCTCACCGTTTGACCTGTCAAAAAAAGTTTGCACTTGACTGGCGGACACGTCGTCATTTTGTGCTTAAAATAAAAATAAAAATCACTTATTATACCTAATTATGTGTAGACTAAGCCCTTCAAATGATTTTTTAATTGCCTAATAAATAAAGGAGAACAAAATTCTTAAAAACAAATGTCCTTTTTCAGTAATCTCAATAGATATAATCCCCGAACCAAACACAAGGATAAACACGTGTGTGTCCCATAAACAATGTTTGTGCTGACCCCTTGTAATAATATTCATATCGTGGAGAAATTAAACCCGATCCGTAATCGCGACTGGATTTTTGTGAGGGATTGAAAAAACATCGAGACACTTGAAAACAAACAAAAATATTTCCCATCTTTTGTATGTAATGAGATTAATTATGTAAAATAAATTTACAATACGAATGATAAGTAAGTTCTAATTACAGAGCGTACATTTCGAAAATAAAAAGAAAAAGAGGTCAACTATTCACGTTAGTGAGAAATAGAAATCCCAAATTAAAGAAAAGTATCGCACGTGCCTTTAAGCCAGCCGATCAGATGCACGTGGAAAAGAGCGATACTGTGGTAGAAGGTTCCAAACAGATGAATCGTAAGAGGGTGTGGACCATAATATCGACGTAAATCAAATGGATGCCAAAATGGTGCTTCGGAGAAGGCAAAATACGGACCTAAATCTAAAGGATAAATGCCACAAGGCCCACAAAAACAAGGATACAGACACGTTGATTGTCAACAGCGACGACGAAAACAACGCCCATGGTTCCCAGTACTCTGGGGCTGGAAACCAATTCCAAGAACTAGCTGTCAGCGAAACAAATGCAGACGTTAGCAATCAGATCGAGGTCCTCAACAGACTTATCCATGAGATTAGTCTTAAAAAACAACAACTGGATACACAAATGGAGGAACTTATTAAACTAAAAAACAATCTGAGCCAGGACGAGTGATAAACGAAAATGGTACAACAACAACAGCAAGAACAAAGACAACAACAACCCACGAAGACAAAGAAAACACGACAACATAAGGAAACTCAACAGCCGGAATCACATCAACAACAACAGCAGGAACTGTAGCGAAACACACACAATTCGCAAAGCAAAAAATAGTGAAGAACACCGAACGAAAAATCGAATAAGAAAAATACATCAGAACCGTATACCAAGCGATAAATAAAAATAATTCACATCAGTGGAATATAGTCGAGTTTGGAAATCAAATTCTAAACACGGTCAGTAGCCTGATGTGTAACGCTTAGGTAAAATTTTTTTCGTGATTCGAGCTGTCATAGCATCAGTTCGAATCACACAATCTTCTTCACTCTTATTCCAAACGCTATAGAACCACATCGACTGCAGGATCCGCATCAACAGCAGGAAACATCTCAGCAGGGAACATCGCAGCAGGTGCCAGTCAAAAAAAGGAAGAAAGTACTGTGGGGCTTTTCAGGGCCCGAAGAGCCATGCATCGCTCGACCCCCACCGTTCCCAGCGATGCGACTTACCTTGAAGTCGAATCTTCAGCAAGGTTACGCAACCTTGCTACGGCATTAACCGCCAACCAATTCGCTGGAATTAATTCGGTTATCCCCAAGGATAACCGACATAAATATATATTAGGCAGCTTACCTTTTTTGGGTGCTTTTCCAAACCTCTTCCCCACGGTCATTCCTAAAAGCATAATTCACGGCAAGATTATCATCTTGGCATGACATCAATTCATCAACCGAGCTTCCGCGACCGAACAATGGATGGCACATATCCACCAACACACGCTGATCTTTCCGTGTGTTATTTTCGTACCCATTCATTGACCTGGCATTATTTCGGGTTGCTTGCACAGCTGCAAGCCAGATTTCCAACGGCATGTCTACGATCTATCTTTCCTTAAGTAAAGAAGATCAAATCAAACATTGGCCTTTCAGGCGCGCATATTTTGCTTGGATCTAAGCATGACCGATTTTATGATCCGTTGCCGTTTCTTGGAACTATCACCAGCATCGGTCATGGCCACCAATTTTAGTTTACACAAAGTAAACATTCAAGCGGATACTTTCGCCTGACAGTGCCTTTCAACGGGATTAACACATCCCTAACATAACATGCATCGAATCACCAGACCGAAATTTGTTTATGCTAGATGATCTAACAACGGCCATGCCCAATGTTCGATACATTTTTCCAAGATAGATTTCTGCCTTCGGCAAGGGTTTTATTGACTCACGTCAATCAAGAATCTATCCCTTGCGGATGGCGGCAGTTTATCTTGCCCAAACATGTAGCAGTGGATTCGATCTGCTACATGAGTTTTTCTCTTTTCCTTTTCGTTTGGACCTTCGCCATTGGCGGCGAATCCTTTAGTTTTTTTTTTTGGTTTTCTTCGGATGTCTGTAAAGAGGCATTCCACGAGGAGTCAGATATTATCTATAGAATCGCGCACACGTACCGGGAACGTGACGGAAGTAAGAATTTTATCATCCAACGGATGCACAGATGCCATAGCGTCGATCGTGATTGTACTCAGTCATTATTAAATTCAAAAGTGAAACGTACACCGTTCTTGTTCAAGGAAGAAACTCGATCGTACAGTTCGTGTCAAATTCAATAATCGGTTCGGTTAAATTCAAAACTCAATCGTTTCCGGTTCATGTTAATTACAAAACTAAAAACACTAACAGTTCATGTTAATTACAAACTATATACACTAGCAGTTCATATTAAACGTTAATTGTAAGACTAATCACCCTGTGCGAATTAAAGACATTAATAAAGCATCTAATACGAAGGCAGTGCGTTTCATTTGGTTTTACTTCGTTTTCTCTGCAAAAAAAAAACTTGAGGTGCTATTTGATGTTGTGGTGTTTTCGTTCAACCTGCGTTCGTGATAACGCCTCTAGCGAAAAACACCCACAGTACCTCCCATCTACATCAGCTACATGGAGATAAATAATCTCATAAAACAGGGTGAGCTGACATGCAAAACTTTTAAAACAAAACGGATAAATAATTTTAAGATAAGTTTAACATGTGAGGATTTAGAAAGGTATAACAAAATTAAATCGACATTGGGGAAATCGAAAAGCGAGTACCACACGTACACCCCTAAATCGGAGAAAACTGTCTCCATGCTCCTCAGAGGAGTTGATCCTTCCTTTACTCCCGAAGAGGTGCTCGAAGAACTAAAAAGCTTCGAAAACGATACCTTGAAATTTACAGGTGTGAAACCATTTTCTACAGCAAATTCTAGAAATCGCAACCGTAAGTTGCCTTTCTTCATTGTGTCGCTAAGCCCCAATAGTAAAATTGATGGACTTAGATATATTAAATACATTAATCACCAAACAATAAGTTGGGAGAGAATAAAGAAGTGCGGCCGTGTATTACAGTGTATGCGCTGCAACGCTTCGGCCATGTGGCAGCGAATTGCAGTATGCATTTCAGATGCGCCAAATGCCTAAATAAGGATATCATTGGAGAATGCCCATTGGGCAAAGAACAGCTCCCGGATAGAAATAAACTATCCTGTGTCCTCTGTAGCAACACAGGTCATCCTGCTAACTTTAGAGGTTGCCCTAAGTACTAACAACTAAAATCAAAGTTGAAAGCCAGAAAGAAGCAAGTTGAAGAAGAGAAACGGATGAAAACTCACTCTTACAACTACTTCGTGGCACCAAGTGTTTCATACGCTCAAATGGCAGGTGGAGTAAAAAATACGGATATTATCTATTCGACCCTGTTTCCAGATCAAACCGCACTTTAATCATAACGTTCACTGCGACTGAATTAACCCTAAAAATTATTGCTGTGAATGTTAATTCACTAATCCGCATGGAAAGAAGGGATAATCTGAGTAATCTGCTGGAAGCTGAACGCCCAGATGTGCTTTCGGCTAGCGAAACTAAGCTAAATCAAAGGCACAAATTGGTCTACCCAAATTATAAAGTAATTAGACGAGATCGTCCAAATTCCACTCCGGGGGGGGGGGGGGGGGTCGCTGTCTTAGTTAAAACTGGTCTACAACACAAAGTCGTTTACAGTAGAGATGTATACAAGTTCCAGCCTGCGTTATAGATATTCCAGGTTGAATAGGATGAACGGTGAAATAGGGGATAATATGACACGCTGAAAGCGGTCGAAATAAAGGTATGGAATTGTGGGTTGGTTCTCCATGTAATATAGAGAAACTCCACACATGTCCCAAACGAACACTATTTCAGCAGTATAAACAGATCATCATCATCATCATCATCATCATCGGCACTACAACCGGGAACCGGTCTTGGCCTTATTTAGCAAGTCCTGAGGCTTGTTAAATTTTCCATAATGATTTGTTTTTTCCGGGCAAGGTCATTAGTCTTGCGCCGGAGTATAAACAGATACATTCTTTTAATTTCGGAAAAGCACATTCGTCGCGCCTTGATCGGATAATAAAAAAGGAATTAGGCTCCATTGCAATAGATCCACCAACTTCTGAATCTTCATAATGACGAAATTGATCATTATCTTTCGACGATGAACAACATTGTTACTAATACAAATCGTTCTATCCTAAAAGCGTCTCACATGGAGAGCCATACAAACCGATACAGAAACTCAACGATCCACGAACTATATAGGCAAAACAGTATTCTGCTCGTTAAGTTAAAACTGCTCTACAGACAGTTCAGCGATCCAAATAGCCAGGAAATAAAAACAATTAAGTCACTAATTCATAATCTTCAAAAAGTGATCCGTGACAACTATAGATAAGTAATTAATGACAACTGAAACAACACAATTCAAGCCATCAAAGCTAGTAGACCGAAGTCTTTCGAAGGAAAGATTATAATGACATCCCATGTCTGCGGTTTCCGTGGACTCCCGAGAATTGTCAAACTATGCTGAACGCAGGACTTACCCTGGAACACATCAACTCTAACGAAGAGTTCATAATAGTCGAGGATCCGCAAAACAAGGCGGTCTCAATTGGTGCTTGTTTCGAAGCAGCGTATAGATTGAACGAATCAGCTCATTCTAACCTTGACCTGGAAAATAGGTCTCTCCAAAAACATATTTCGCTACGCAATCAACTTAACAATTGGCGTCCTTTAAATCGAAGTTTCACTATCTTTAGTGAAAATAATAGAGCGGATTCCCCACTTAGAAATCTAAACACTAGCATATTTGTACACAAGGATGTACTAACGGACATTCTTAGATCGATTAAGAACAAAGAATCTTCTAGAATAGATAGTATTTCAAACATTGTTCTAAACCATTTACCTCATGAAATAGTGAAGGTTTACACTATTTTGTTAAATAACGCTCTAAATAATGTATATTATCTAACCCAATGGAAATCTTCAGTAGTCCATCCCATCCCCAAAAACGACAAGGACAGAAGCAATCCAGCCAAACTTCACTCAATTAGTTAGCTTCCGAACATCAGCAAGGTATTCGAGAAAATTATAAATAAAGCATTGACTGGTGTGAGGAAAATGGTACTATTCCAAACAACCAGTTTGGTTTTCGGTTGCAACATGACACAGTTCATGCTGCGACAAAACTTGTTTCCGACATACAGTGGAACAAGGGGTCTGTTTGGTTGTTTGGTTGACTTTGAAAAGGCTTTCGACACCGTATGGCTAGAAGGGCTTGTATATAAGTTGTCAAATCTAGGTATGCCCGAATATTTATTATACACTACCTACGGTATCATCATCTTCATCGGCACTACAACCGGGACCCGGTCTTGGCCTTATTTAGCAAGTCTCTCCACCGGTATCCGGCCCATAGCCGAGACTTGTTAAATTGTCCATAATAGTTTGTTTTTCCGGGCAAGGTTATTAGCCTTGGGCCCTATCTACGATGTGATAATGGGTAAACAATTTGTAGTGAAATGTGGAGATATAGTCCCTAACAAAACTTTCCATACAAAAACGGCCTACAACGGGGAGCAATGAAGTCTCCCATTTTATTTAACATTTACACTAGTGATCTAGTGGGTTCTCTCAACCATGCAATTGCGTATGTCGACGACATTGTGGTGTATAGATCTGAAGAAAAGATTGATATCATCAACAGACTTCTGTAAGATGATTTCAACAAAATCAAACGTTTTTGCGACGACTGGAAATTAAAAATAATTTTGCAAAAAACAGAGACTATCCCTTTCAGAACGCCGCTGTCCAGTGCATCAAGGGACACAAAACGGAAATGGAAAACATTTTCTACTGCAGGAAGTAATAACCTTCGCCTACAAGTAAAAACTGTAGTCAGAAACCTTGGCATCTGCCTTGTTCATTATCTTTATTTTGATAAGCATTCTGCAGCTCCTGTTACAGCAGCTAAAAACCCATATTCAATAACACGAAGACTCTTCCGTAGTAGTCTTCTGGACCCCAAGGTGAAAATAATTTCATACTCAGCATTCATCCGACCAGTATTAGTGTATGGCTGCCCGGTATGGTATAACATATCCCCATTCTACATGGAGCAGTTTCGGGTGTTCGAGAGGCAGTGTTTGCGTTCCTGCCCCGGAATGTACAGAACCCCAGAGTCGTAATTCAAGAAATACTATGCCAATAAAGTACTGTATGACAAATCAGGACTAAACAGAATAGATAACTTCGTTATCAAGATTATCCGTGATCACACCACAAGGGCAATGTGCAGTGAAGATGATCTCATATCGGGAGCATTCTTCCCCCATGATATGTATATGGAGAGTACTCTCCAGAATGTAATTAAAAAAGAAAAAGAAATTAATAAATAATACATGATATAGAAAGAATAGAATAAATTTTGAAAAGAAAACATATCAATTATTGTGGCATGTTATAAAAATATTAGTTATTGTACGCCGAAAGGCATAAGAAAAATGATAATGTATAATTTAGAGTGCTTGCGAAGAGCCAGTAAGTTAATGTAAGAATGATATTTGTAAAATAGAAGTTAACATTTAGTCTTAAGTAAAATCTGTAATTGAATTGTTAAATAAATGTAAAGATAAAACAAAACAAAAAAAGCAGGGGATGTGCCTCATGTCTCGTTTCGCAACAGGAGCTCAACTATGCCATTAAACTTACAGCAAAGAACCATCAACAAAGCAAAGTATATAATGTATACAATAAAAAGCACAACACCGCTTCTCCAGCAAATCAGGGATTAAAAAATAAGAAGATATCCCGAAATTATCCCGTTCCTTCGGCCGCACAAGCTTCACCTTTTTGTGTTTAGAGTGGAGCAATAAATTTGCACCCTTTCAACGAGGAGGATAGAAAACAAGAAATTCGAAGGATCGGGAAAGAGTCTTGTAAGAGGCAAGCAAGGTCGATCTCCATCAGCAGTTGATGTCAATCGACACATGTGTGCGCGTAGAGTTTATTTTGTCAATCCTGTTTATAAAACTCGAAGAGTAAAATAACTGATATAAAAATGGGGTTGTCCTTGGGCGTCGATCATGACTTTCGTTTTCGATAACTTGTCGCTCACTTTTAAAATCTCTGGCCCACGTATACACACAGTTCTGAGACAGTGTATCATCACAAAACTGTGCCTTCAATCGAGAAAAAATTTCCGAGGGTTTAACGCCTTCATTTGTTAAAAATTTTATAATAATCCGTTGCGCAACAGAAGTATGTGCCTCTTGCTCGCACATGGCTTTACTGACTACAAAGTCGGTTCCCCTACTCTTCATGAACCAAACAGCAGCCGAGCACACGATTATCTAGCTCGTAACCTATTGCAAAGCAAAATAGTAAAATTACCGTATATATAGTACCTCGTACCTTATGCTAGGGGTATGCAGAAGTTTTTTCTGGTTTCTTTGGTAAAAAAAAAAAACCAAATTTTCTAGGCAAATTAATTATTTTTTATTCGAAATATTGGTCATCGGCTTCTACACATTTCGCCCATTTTTCAGGTAATTTATGAATAGCATGCAAGAAGAACGGTTTGTCTTTCGTGGCAAACCATTCCTCGAGCCATTTTCCAACTTCCTCGAAATCGCTGAAGTGCCTCGCGTGCCCCATTGATCGAACAGGTAATAATGAGATGGTGCCAAGTCTAGGGAGTACGGCGCTTTCAGAAAGATGTCCCATCCAAGGGATTTCAAGGTGTCTTTCATTAGTTTTGGTGTGTGAGACGGCGCGTTGTCGTGTAACAAAATTTCTTTCCCATCTCTTCTGGACCATTCCGGTCGTCTTTCGATTAATACTTGGTTTAAATTAAGCATTTATTGATGGTAGCGTTGTGTATTAACGGTTTCACTGGGCTTCAAGCGTTCATAATACACAATACCGCTCTGGTCCCACCAGACACAGAGTATGGTCTTATTGCCGAAGTGATTTGGCCTTGTTGAAGGACCCACCTACCTGAAAAACCCCCATAACTTCATCCCAGTCTGCATAGGTTTTTGCTAATGCAATCGCATTAGGCACCTGTAAATGCGTCACGCATCAAATGGATCAAATTTATTTAACTAAAAGTCCCTGCAACGAATCCTTACCTTTCATGCATCTCTTCGCATACAAATTCTCTATAAGAATTCGGTTCCAAACTTCATTATTCCCAAGCCCAATTCGGCACCTTCGGTTGCCAGGCAAATCTCAATCTTTCACAGGCATTTTTCTTGGCCGAATTCCTGAAAACAAAACAATTTGGTTCACATATAATGTAACCATCATAACAGGGGTCATAAACATTGCGTCGCCTATTCCCAGCCTCACCATGTGTATAATAAACTCCTTTACATACACATTGGCTGGCGACCTAAAGCAAATATACGCATCTTGGATGTTAGGTATCAATTAAATCCTACAGTATAGGCAAATGCAAATAGGTATGGTATGCTTACCCTTGGCAGCGATGCTATGAACACCAATTCCCTGTGAATATGTTAAAACCAATTAGCACCATGTCCACCAGCATTGCGGTTGATCAATACAGCTGCAATGCACATTCCTAGACAATGATCTATACGATCTCTTTACGAGGGTTGCCTCTTATGTTTCGGGATTTGGCAACCCTACTGTTGCAATCCGGCAATTGACAGCTCTGTCGTAAAGTTGGACATTTTTGAGGTTATACGCACTCAGAACGTTTTGACATACGAGCGCTATTTGTGTTGTTTACAGTAACTTAAAAGATTCATCTCGGCCCAAAAATGGAATTAAATCGTCAACATTTTCGTGCGATTATTTTTTACAACTTTCGGCGTGGATTAACTCAGCAACAGTGCATGGATGAACTTAATTCAATTTTTGGCGATGAAGCTCCATCAAGGACCAGTGTTTATCGATGGTATGGTGAATTCAACCGTGGTCGTAGTTCACTCCAAGATGAATTTCGTGAAGGTCGTCCAAAATCAGTTGTTGTTCCGAAAACCATTGATGCTGTGCGCGAACTGATATTGGAAGATCGTCATGTGACCTATCGTGAGATTGAGACAACCTTAGGCGTTAGTGGGACTGTGGGGAGGAAGTAATGTACCTGCATGGGTACTCCGTTCTACTTCCTCCTCCATCATGTATTGTTCGCCGCGCAAATCACCGAACCGAAAAAAACGAAACAAAACAAAACCTACGCCACACAAAAACACTGGAGGGAAAGTTAATGTTCTTTTATTTTATTGGGTGTATTGGTTCGTTTTCACAAAAACTATTGAACACTTTCGTATGAACTTAAGGATATTGTTTTATCAAAGAGACTATTGCATACCGATTTTTTTCTTTGCCGCACTATATGTTTTCGATAATAAACAATTTGGGTTCAATAAATTTACGTTATTTCATAGATTCACGGATAAATTTACGTGGAAAAAAATAAACTAAAACTTCCTAGAGTTGAAAAATAAAACACACACGACTCCGGGTATATATTCGCGTGTTACTGTTTACGCTTCTCCGCTGGTGGCGCGGAGAGCGGGAGTTTCACCGTGTGACCAGCGTGGTCGGAGGATGGAATAAGACTCAAACGATATCCTCACCAATAAGGATATCGTTTTTTACCTACCACCAGGGAAACGTAAAGTCTCTCTTGGTGGTATAGGAAACCAGATCTTGTAATACAGGTCATGGTGGTATGTGTGGGATCGTTGAGATCAATGCTATTCACACGTGCAGTGGAACAGCGAAACAGGCAGGCGGCAAGGACAAAAGAAAAGGCGACCAAATGGTTCGCTCTTTAATGAGGGTCATGTTTATACGATGCCTCGTCGCTATTTTCGACGTTAGGAGAAAAAGGTGCTAAAAGCAATATGGATGTTTGTGGCATCTCTGGCTGCAATAGAAACCGGGTTCATATTTGCATTAGAAAATGCTGGAGAATTTGGTTTCAGCGTCTATTGCGCTAATTATATGCAGCTGCTTGGGTTGTTTGTTGGTAAGACAAACAAAAAAGGTTGCCAGGCAATGTGTATGTATGATATATGACGCGGCTGGGAAAATAGACGGCGCGATATTTATGATCCCTGTCATGACGGTTACATTGATTGCAATCCGAATTATTTTGTTTACAGGAATTTGTCTGGTGCCGAATTGGTTCAGAATACCAAATAGGAAAACAAAGAAATCTTATGAAAAGTTGTATGCGAAGGGATGCATGAAGGTAAGTTTTCTTTATAGGGATTTTAGGGTTATAATAATTGGGTCTGTTTGATGCGTGAAGCATCTAAGATGCTAATGCGAATTGCATTAGCGAAAGCTGGTGCAGACCCGGGTTATGGTTATGGGGGTTTTTTCAGGAAGGCGAGCCGTGGGATCTGGCGGAATCGCCACAGGGCCAGTATACATTCAATATTGAATAAACATTTGACTGTCAAAAAAATTTGTTCGTGTTGGATCCCACACAATTTGTCAATCGCCCAAAAACAGACTCGTGTCAATTGGTCGAAAGAAATGCTAAAAAAATACGGTCGCGCTGCTTCGAAACACGTCTATGACATCGTGACAGGTGATGAATTGTGGATTTACGCGTATGAGGCCGAAAGTAAACAGCAGTCGACTGTCTGGGTGTTTCAAGATGAGCCAAATCCAACAAAAGTTGTTCGCGCACGAAGCACTTCCAAGCAAATGGTCGCCTGTTTTTTCGGAAAAACTGGACATGTCGCAACCGTACCACTAGAACAACGCAAACAGTCAATTCTGAGTGGTACACAACCATTTGTTTGCCAGTTGTCTTCCAAGAAATCAGGAAAACCAAGCGCCGAAAACGCCTTATAGTCCTGACTTGGCACCGAATGACTTCTTTTTATTCCCGTACGTAAAAAACAAACTGAGAGGTCAACGTTTTTCGACACCTGAAGAAGCGATTGCTGCATTCAGAATGCATGTGTTGGAGATACCTCAATCAGAGTGGCAAAAGTGCTTCGACAATTGGTTCAAACGCATGCAAAAGTGTATACATCTTCATGGGGAATATTTTGAAAAACGATAAAGTGATTTTCGATGATCAATATTTGTTTTTGTTCTCTAATCCCGAAATATAAAAGGCAACCCTCGTATCCTGCATATTTCTGGATCTGCTTCTCATGACTAGCGGCATGAACAAACAAGAAACCCAATTAGCACCCAATGAGATTCGGCTTGTTTACTTAGCCGAACTCACATCTCATTGATGCACATCATTCCTTTTCTTGTTTCCAGATTCGTTGCCATGGCCCGGTGTATAAAAAAACCAATGTGATCTTCACTCACACATACACTACATTACCAACTCCTCCTTTCTTGTTTTCACCATGAGAGAAACACTTCCTCTCTCGAGGAAACTTACCCCCGGTTGCGAAGTGGCTCCGCATCGAGCAGAGCAACGCTGAGTCGTTACCCATCACCCGACTGAGCTGGTCGTTTTGTTTTTACGCTGCCCGTAGCCCTGCGGGCAAGCGTACCTATCAATTCGGGAGTCATAATCGACTGCCGTTCCGTGATTAAACATTTAGTCAATTAATTTGTGTAAATGTCGAGAACAAAATTCTAAAGAAAGCAAAGTTCACCAATAGTTTACAATTTGTTTCACTAACCATCATTTAACAATAAAGAAAACATTTAATTAATAAACGATCTAACGCGTTTCATTTGCTGTGCAGTGAAAGCTTGGTGTTTTATTTCAACGGTTTTGTTTCCTTGCTGTGTCGCAGTGTTCTGGGTGTTTATCTCTCATCATTTACCGATTGTGGACAATTTTGGGTGCTCGCATTTGCTTCGATATTCGGCGGAATAGTTGATCTTCGTGTTAGTGATGACGTGGGTTGGTAGTAGAACCTGCGCCCATGCAGGCGCCACGACCACCTACCCCACAGACCGACTTCGCCAGGTGAAAGCCAGGATTTTTTCTCTTTCGGGGTTTCAAAATAAATCCATTTTTCGTCACCAGTGACAATTCGATGCAAAAATGATTTCCTTTCGTAGCGTTGAAGCAGCATTTCACAAGCGAGTTTGCGATTTTCCATTTGACGTTCATTCACATCGTGTGGGGCCCATTTACCGAGTTTAAATAGATAAGCACACCGTATGAAAACCGAATAAGAAAATTAATCAGAGCCGTATACCATAGCGATAACATAACAACTCCGCATCAGTCGAATGTACTTGAGTTTAGAAATCGAATTCCTATGCACTGCGGTGGCCTGATGGGTTGCGCTTTGGTTAAATTATTGGTGATTCTAACAGTCATAGCGTCAGTTCGAATCACACATTCTTCACTATCTTCCCAAACGCAATAATTGGTGACTACGGCGTGATCTGTGTACACGATCACGACTTCCGCATAGAGCACCAGCATACTCGCCTGCTCCGACGATCTATCGCTCCGTCGATCGCACACGAAGCTGATCGTAACAAAGTTACTGAGGAGGGAGTAGTGTGGCGTTTGTAACAGATACGCACACAATGCACAAGCAAATAGTGAAGAACACCGAACGAAAATCGAATAAGAAAATGCATCAGAGCCGTATACCATAGCGATGACATAACAAATCCACATCAGCCGAATGTACTTGAGTTTAGAAATCGAATTCGTACACACTGCGATGGCCTACTGGGTCGCGCTTTGGTTCAATTTTTGGTGATTCTAATTGTCATAGCGTCAGTTCTAATCACCTTTCTTCACTATCATCCCAAACGCTATAGGCTCATCATCAAATAACTTCGGTAATTGCTCGTCTTCATATGTTTGTGGTATACCAGAGCGCTCACTGTCTTTCACATTTAAATCACCACCTTTAAATTGTCGCAACCATGTCTCACATGTACTAATTGATGGAGCAAACGATGGCTTTCAACAGCCTTTTTCTTTTGATTAAATGAGAAAAACAATGCGTGCCGCAAATGTTCTTTTTCGGGCACAAAGCTCGACATAATCACTACACGATAAAACAAAGACGCTAGTTGTTGGTGGACTTAACTTGTGTGTGTTTGTAGTTAAATGTCAGACGAACAAAATGACGTATGTGTCAAATTAATACGAAATGTAACTTTCCCTAGCGCCATCTCTTAGTTAAACCGGAAAAGCGTATGAATACATCTGGTAACTTTTTTACGATCTGCTATAAAACGCTTTGGAAATCGACTGACCTGACCACATTTTTCACATCATCATCATCATCGGCACCACAACCGGGATCCGGTCTTGGGCTTATTTAGCAAGTCCTGAGGCTTGTTAAGCTTTCCACAGTAATTTGTTTTTCCGGGCAAGGTTATTAGCCTTGCGCCAGAACACTTTTCATATGATAAGTTAATTTTGACAGTGAAAAATTAGAAAAGCTATTGGGCGTCAGGGCTTACTACCATCGTCTTAGTAAGGTATTCTTACTCTACCTGAATCACCACCTACTGTTGTGAAAAGCAAGTTGTATTGCCGCCACATACCCTCCAATTGACGGATATGATAAAAAGAAGGATAGGTGCAAGTCATTTTAGTTAACGTTATTCGCTAGAAGCGGTGTCATACGGGGAACACAGAACTCTCCGTTACTCATTACCAAAAATTAATATTATCCAGACCATAAAAAGTATACTTATGTTCACTTTCTTTTGAATTGTGCCTGTTTTATTTTTCTTTTGCCTTCTTTTTTAGATGATAAAAGAACCTTTTCTTAAAATCATGTTTTCAGACAAGCGATTATTAAACCCGGCAAGATGACACGATGCCTGTCTACCCCTTTTTCAACCTGGCAATTTTCTTCAAATGTAATGTATTGTCGAGAAAACGTTTGAAATTTAAAGCTCAGTTCCTAATCTGACCGACGGGTAGAAAAAAGCACTCTTGTTAATCCCCGATTAAATTGATTACTTGACTAGATCAAACAAAAAAACCAAACAGAATTACATTGAATGAAAGGACATTCTTGAAACCCTTCACTTTTTACAATACATTAGAAAAACTAAACAACTCATGAAAATCAAAGGCAGAATACTGTCCATTTAGCGAGTCAAAGCATTTAGTGTAAGAATGGTTTTATACCAAAACGTGTTTAAAAAGTCGAAGCTTCTAATTCGATGGATTTATATATATTCAAAGCCCTACCCAGACTGAGAAAAATCCATTAGTCGAAAGGGTAACTCTCTTTGAATGTTTTCGCAATTAAAAACAAATTTCTTGAAAATGCTTATTAGGAAATGTATCCCAACTTCCTTTTGTCAAGTGATTTAAAAGAATTTGAAAAAGCATCGACTTCTATTTAAAACCGGTGGCTTTCAAGATATTTCGGAATCCACGCATTCACCCTTTTAGTCGATACTATTTACCGAAGTCCATGATCCATTTCGACGTGGTTTTATTTCTGGT
The DNA here is from genome assembly GCA_963931805.1 of Microdon myrmicae. Lineage (NCBI taxonomy): Eukaryota > Metazoa > Arthropoda > Insecta > Diptera > Syrphidae > Microdon > Microdon myrmicae. The sequence goes on from OZ007496.1 coordinate 98,400,126, forward strand.
AGTGTTTTTTTTTTTTTTTTTGTCATCCCGACTCCTTTTCAATTCATTAAGCAAACAATTTGCTTTGCCGACCCTTTTCTTTCCACTCTTCTTTATTCACATTAATTCCGCGGCATAAAAATAAATTGAAACGAAGTCAATTTTATACAAGGTAGATTAATCAAGAAAAAGAACCGAACAAATTATATTTATGTCTTTCGGAAAACCTAACTCAGCGCTAACCTTAATCAAACGAAACAAATTAACAATTTACAAATACCCTTACTCCGTTAAAGACAACGACACAAATCAATGGTAATTGCTATATTTCAACATTAGCATACAGCCTACCCATCAACCTCAACAATCCTGGCCTAAGGCAACCGTGGTCAATGGATCTATTCAAATAAGCTCTAATTAACTAATTCCTAACAAATCTAACCGCCCCATTATATTCCTAACGATCCCCCAAGACACTCATCAAATATCTCTTCCCAATCAGGTATTGATTAAATTCCTCAATGTTTGTCTACTGTAGAAAGTTTTGTCTTGTATTTGTTATATAAAACAAAAACAAAACGAAATTTTTAAATGGCCTCAAAGGACACATTCGCCTCCCACAACCCTGGAGAGAGATGCTATAAAATAGAATACATATTTCCCATCAGCAAACAAATGCTTCCACATTGACCGTTCAATTGGGTGGAAAATTAAGTTTAGACATTTGTTACTAATGCAGAGGGACTCCTTACAATAGTACAATAACACTTTTTTGTTACTAATGCAGAGGGTTTCCTTACAATAGTACAATAACACAACGAAAAATTAGAATAGCCTGAGTTTTTGCTTTGATAGAAAAAGTTAGTCCCTTAAGACTTTTTTTTGGGAGAATAAATATTTTAATTTTATCTTTCTTTGGATTAGATTGATCTTACAAAGTGAAGTACTTACCTCACTGTCGTTGCTATGCAGAATCAACTTGAACCCGGGAAGTAGATTCCGTTCCTTGTTGACATCATCCAATGCCAGCCTTGCGGCTGGCATACACGCTTGTCCACCTTGCCATCCTCCCTTCCCGGCTATCGGGAATATTCCGCCAATATGTAATTCATCCGGTCGGCCACCGTTAATTGAATTAACATTTAACAATATGATTGAAAAGAGTAACAATATCCAAAATGTCACAACTCGACCACATGTCATATCCTGAAACGAAAAAAATAACGTTAAACTTATTGCAACATTCCATATCTAATGCGCTGTCTCAACATGAAAAAGAGAGTGAGGTGAACTGATAATATTCGTTATGATACAGATTCACACGGCCACAAAATCATTGATTACCTGTAGACTCTAGAACGTATACACACAGAACAACTTTATTAGATACTTGATGACCAAGAAAAGTATGTGCAGCATTGTGTCAACAAATCTCCATAAACGTAATAGCTCCATTCTGTCTCCTACCACCTTTTTTCCTGTGTTTATATGAAACGACGAGATGCAATGAAACTTATTGGGGACTTAGTTGTAAGTCGTTTAATTCCGCCATTAGAACATGGGCGCAACATATCATGCATATCTCTTTTCTATAAGTATACCACGGCCGTGTATTACCTGAACTTCAAGAGCACAAATAAACATAGAGAGGCTTTCTTTAGGCGAACCACACGAATGTAAAATTATTGGACCGGGAGATTGTTTGGAATTTCCCAGTCAAACATAAATCCGGTAAGCTTTTCCGTTAAATTTACAAATGGTAGGTAGGGGATGTCAGGGCATAAGGCAGCCGAACGGGGGCACACGCCAAGGGGAGGTAGACATTTTTCTGAACAGACCGGCTATAGTACCGGGACGTTCACGCGATTCTTCCCATAGTAATCCGGGAAGAGGTAATTCTGGTGCCTAAAGAAGTACAATCAGAAATCTTTCTACTTAATTGTATTTTGAGAAAGGCAAAGAGTGCCCCAATAGGGACACTCAATATCATAAATTATCTTGAAACCATCGAAAGAATTAGGGTGGATTTGGTGGTGGTACACAACAACGGGCTGAAGCGAATATAGGAGGCCAAGAATAGGTGAACCATAACAAACAACGAATTCTAGCACACTAAATACAGAGCTAAGACCAACTGTACAAAGAAAAATCAAAGTGTTGACCTTCATTCCTCTTCTAAGCTACCAGTTTTTGGGTGGGGGGACGTAGTTCATGTGTTTCCTCGTCGTTGTGATGTCCAGCAGGCATTCAAGACCAATATACATCGAAACCCTTCCTTTCTTTATCCGCTTCCTCTTCATTCGCTCGCACTGTACTATGACATTTAAGGGTACTTCAAAATCCCCTTTTGTGCGCGAATTAGTGTAAAAAAAAAAAAATATATATATATATATATATATATATATATATATATATATATATGTATTGTTATGTATGTAAACAAAATTGACGAAATCGGGCAGAGTTTCGTCTCCCAACAAAGAAACTGCTCATATCAAAAGATCATATACACAAACTAAAAGATACTCGAGCCAACAAGGGATCACAACTATAAATCAATGACACCCGATCCAACAAGGGATCATGCACATAAACTAAAAGATACTCGATCCAAAAAGGGATCACACCCATAGATTGATGACACCCAATCCCACACAAGAGATCATATACACAAAACTGCAGATACCCGATCCAACAAGGGATCATAGCCGCACAGCAAAGACATCCGATCCAGCACAATAACAGAACTATCCGATTTGGGACAGGATCGTAAATTACGACATCTGTGGAAGATGGTCCACCGTAGATCAGCATCACCGAGTTGACGATGGAGCCAGAAATCCAGAAGACAGCAGTTAAAAAAGGAAACTCAGAAGAGACCAGTCGCGTAGTTTCAGTATAACTTGAATGTTTTACAGTTTAGTTTTAGAGAGTTTTAGTGTGAAGGAAGAGTCCTAATAGAAAGTAAAGGTTCCAAAATAAAACGAATAGTAATCTTATGATAAATGAATAAAGGTGAAATTACAGTGTGATCTTAAGGTAAATCAAAAGTTTTAATGTTTGCAAATTAAGTATCGATTTTAAAGTAAATCAAAAGTTTTAATGTTTTAATCTAAAGTATCAATTTTAAAGTAAATCGAAAGTTTCACTATTTTAATATAAAGTAAGAGTGTTAATGTTAATCAAAATGTTTAATGTTTTAGTATAAACTAACATATTTAAAGTAAATCTAAAGTTTCAACGATTTACTCAAAACTTGTAATGATTTACTCTAAAGTATCAATTTTAAAGTAAATCGAAAGTTTTAATATTTTAATAAAAAATAAGATTTTTCATGTAAATTAAAGGTTTAAGTTAGTTTAAGATAATTTTAAATAAAAGGAAAATTTAAGTACCAATTAACGAGAAAGTTTGTAAGTTTATTTTAGTAAGGGATAAATATTAATCAACAAAAAAATATATACTGGAGTATTTCTCTCGGGGGAATCACTGAATTCACTGCTGGACGGAAATACCGGAACTCCCTACTACCGAAACCCGGCCCGAAAGCGCGAAGCTTTTTCACTTCTATAAACAACAAGTGTGTGGCCAAAACAAGGCATAACAATATACATAAAAAAAAATATATATATTAAAATAAATTTAAGGGTACTTCAAAATTCCTTTTTGCCCGCTAGTAAAAAAAAAACCGCCTCTAGAAGTATTTCGAGGTACAATTAAAATGTTAGGTTGTAGTGCTTCAAGAAGCCCCACCACTTCCATCCCACATACACATTTACCCACCTACAAAAATCCCATCCAAAAATTCCCCAACGTGAACCAAACGTTCAATTCTCGAACACTGAATTCAATTCCTTAAAATCCAAAAATCACAATGCTTATCAATGATAACATGTACGGTACGAGGGTTGCCTCTTATATTTCGGGATTTGGCAACCCTAGTGTTGCAATCCGGCAATTGACAGCTCTGTCGTAAAGTTGGACATTTTTGAGGTTATACGCACTCAGAAAATCCAAGTTGCTATGTTTTCAATAAATAAAAAGGTGCAGGTTATTAAGTGTGCTGTAACTGGTAATATTGTGAATGTTTATGAATGGTATGTATTAAGTGAGAATGTAATATATGTTAAGTGAAGTTTTTAAGGATGTGTTAGGAGATTCAGTATTAAATTTAATAAGGGTAGTATTCTGGAATACAACATCCCACCCTTCTTCGAGAAAGAAAATTATCCTTGAAGAGATTAATTTTCTAGTAACTATATGTTAGCTTAAGATTAATTAAAGACTTGGATTTTCGTTCAATTACATTACAATGGGTTTCAAAATTAATCTTTCATCAAAGGTTACAATAATCAAAAAGTTCTTAATACTAGAAAAATAATCTATTTACATTATATATTAACTAAATTTTTCCAATAATCAAAAAGTTCTTAACACTAGAAAAATAGTCCAAAATAGTCTATTTACATTATATATTAACTAAATTTAAATATTTCTCCTTGGAACCTTTTCTTTTCTTATCCAAAAATTATTATTACTTATTATATTAATTATATAATATTAATATTATTGTTTCAAAATTCTCATTTCCGTATATATATTAATTCCAAAATTTTCAATATATATATTACCAATAAAATTGTCTTTCTTTCCTTTTCCGTTTGAATATATATTAATTCCAAAATTTCCAATACATATTACCTCTAAAATTTTCTTTCGTTATTCCCCCTCTTTAACTTTTTTTTTTTTTTTTCGGTTTCGTCAATTCCTACAATTGTTTGATTAGTTCATATATATTGAATAAAAAAACAAAGGCCATTTGTTATGTGTTTATCTTTTCCTTAAATTTATGGAAAATTTTCCAAAACCTTTTTGGGCCTATTACTATGATGATTGTATAGAAATGCATAATACCAAAAATCTTCTTAAGAAATGATTTCAAATGTCCTAAATGACTGTGTAACTTTTTATTTTTTTGTGTTTTGTGTTTTGTGTTTGAATAAATGTTTATTGTTGAAAACAAAAATTTGTAATGTTCTTATATGTTTTTCCTTTTCGACACCTATTTTAGATAAATTATTATTTTCATTATTTATTATATCGTGTTTGAGTAAGTGTTTGTGTTTGTTTTCGTTGTTTAAAATATTTATTGTTTTCGGCTTAGTGTTGTCATTGTCCATAGCTTTAACTGCTGTCGGAACGTCTACCTTTTCAGTCTTACTCACTGCTGATGAATCGTTTAGTTTCTCAGTCTCATTTACTGATTCGAATAGTTCTTCAGACTTATTAGCTGTTAGAACATCTTGGTTCCCAGTCCTATTTGCTGTTTGAACTATTTCTTCAGTTATATCTGCTGTAGAAACATTCAATCCTTCAGGCTTTGCTGCAGAAAAGATTTGTTCATCAGTATTAGCTGCTGAACTGACTTGGGTTTCGAATTTTATTGCAACTATTGGGTTTTCAGTCTTTAACACTGCTGAATGTTCAGTCTTTGTTGCTGAAGTGCCGGGGTTGTCTATTGGGATAGCCGAAATATTCGGGATTTCTGTTTGTATATTTTCTGCAGGATCCGAATTTTCAGTCTTTAATGCTGCTGAGTTTTCAGTCTTGGTTGCTGAAGTGTCTGCGTTGTCAATAGGGATATCTGAGATATTAGCGATTTCAGTCTTTAATACTGCTGAAAATTTCGGATTTTCAGTCTGTGTTGCTGAATTGTTTTCCAGAATGGGAGTATGAATCGGAGTCTTTATATTAGGGACAGGGTTATCTTCGTTTATATGGCTTGGTTTATAGGAGTATGTGGGCTCAGGGTAAATTTGGCTAGGAGCTTCATTAAAATGGTCGTTATCTATTTCCAAAGATCTAATGCTGTAAATAGAAAACTTTGGTCTGTCTTCCATAAATTTTGGTTGGCGTCAGGCCTCGTTTTCCGACTCTTGCACCCGAGAAAAGTGAACATTTTGTCTATCGTTTTGTCTATTGGTGCTCCTAGAATTTTCACCAAAACGATTTTCAGAGTTTGTAGGATTATTTCGGAATGGGTTACGCGTTGTTGTACCTTGTTGGTAATTTGTTGAAGCCGATCCATTCCTAGATATCTTGTATCTACACTCATTCTCTGTGTGATTATTCCGTCCACAGAAATTGCATATAATGTTATATTCTCTTTTAATTGGTTGTCTATTCGGAAAAAAAGTTGGATTGCATGTTCCGATAACATGTGTCCTGTGTATGCCCTGGCTTACCACAGGTTTGGCAGACTATACTATTGAATGTAGGTTTTTCATTGTATTGATATGACCTGGGAGAGTTGGCCATTCGAGCACCATGTGATACTACATGTGCAATCGACTGTTTTAAATTATTTCCCCCATGGACTTTAGCTAGTATCTTTAGCTGTTCGTTCATTAGTCCATCTTCAAATGTTTGTACGGCCAATTTTTTGTTTTCTTCCATTAAGAATTCCCTAACCACCGCGTCTGCTGTTATTTCACACGTGGCAGAGTTTAGAGTCCTTAGAGCATTCGCGACTCTATCGCCGTATTCCCGGACGGTTTCTCTGTAGCGTTGTTTCAGAGAAATCAACTCATTGTGTGCCGTCGACCGAGATTGCTCCTCTTTATATTCCGATTCGAGTTTATCTTTTAAATCCTCCCACTTAGCGATTTGGCTATACCTAATCAGATCGTAAGCATGACCCTCTAGTCTAGTTTTGACTAGCTCTAAAAATGTCTCGTATATATCCGGGTCTGCCTTCTTTATGGATCTAAATAAAACGTCTCCCCCGGAAATAAATTTACCTAAGTCGCAGGGTTTCCCGTCAAAGGTAGGGACGATTCTGAAAACATCAGAAATTCCGACAGAAAGAGCCATTTCAGGGGTTTTACTGAGTATCTGTTGATAGTGGAATTGTTCTTCCCCCTGCCTAGCCGCCTGTCTCGTGTAATATGGGCTCGTAATATTGAAAATTTGAATTAAAGTATGGCGAAAATTTTTTATCAATTCTTAAAAATATGGTTTATGAAAAAATGGCCTTTATGTAATTATTCAATATATATATATGGAAACGATATGGTTTGGACCCAAAACTGAAAAGAAAGAAAATTTTCGACGAGAAGGAAAAGAAACGGAAATGTCGTCGAAAAAAAACTGAAAAGAGAATTTTCAAAATTTCTATCGAGAAAACACTTTTTTTTTTTGAAAAAGGAAAAAAATCCAAGTAAAATATTCCTACAAAAAAAAAGGAAGAGAGAAAAAACAAAATATTGAAAAAATTTCTTACTACTCTAGATGTTGATAGAAGTCTTGTTGAATTTCTTATTGTTGTCCCTTTTTTTCTTCTTTGTTGTGTCGTAGAGTTCCTCTTTGTGTTCCTTTCTTTATTTTATATTATTTTGTTATTCTTGCCAGGCAGACTTCACGCCCTAGAAGTTGAATATCCTGGTCTTTTGCTGGATTTTTTTTTCGTTGTTTTATGTTTTTTTTCTTCGTTGTTTTATGTTTTTTTTTTTTCGTAGTTTTGTCTGGTTTTTTTTTTTTTCTTGAAAAATTTTTTTTCTTCTTCTTATTTGGTTATTTCTCTTGTGTTCACTTTAATTTTTTTTTTTGTTTTAAATTTTTTGTTTACTTTGTTTTTCGTTGTTTTATGTTTACTTTTTTCTTCTTCTTATAAACATTTTTTTTTGTTGTTTTAAATTTTGTTTTGTTTAAAACATTTTTTTTTTTCTTCTTATTTTCTTCTTTTTATTTGGGATCCTTTGGTTGTATCCCACTGCTGCCACCAGTGTTGAGGTCCGGCGCCGTGCTTCCTCGGTTGAGGGAAGAGCGGGGACCTTTTATTATTCCTTTTCTTCTTTTGCTGGTCCTGTACGCACAACAATCTTATTACAACTTTTCCACTCTGCTGATAGAAGGCAGTCACATCCGCAAATAGTTAAACCAATTAGATCACTCGCTCTGGTTCCTAAGAATTCTCCACGTATTATGATCCGCGTCCCAGGCGGACCTTCCTTTGGTGAAAGTCCAGTTACAACTGGCTGAGGCGCCATTAACAAGAAAAACCCTTTTTTAAATTCAACGGCTCTTAAAGGGTTTTAGATGATATTAAAACTCAAATATTATCACTATATTTAATATATTTATACCAACTTTCCAAACTCACTATTCAACTTACAATCTCAAACGAACTTTATGAACTGAATTTTTTTTCTATTCTATTTTTTCTTTTTGACTTTTCACATTCAATTCGGACGAAAATCCAAGTTGCTATGTTTTCAATAAATAAAAAGGTGCAGGTTATTAAGTGTGCTGTAACTGGTAATATTGTGAATGTTTATGAATGGTATGTATTAAGTGAGAATGTAATATATGTTAAGTGAAGTTTTTAAGGATGTGTTAGGAGATTCAGTGTTAAATTTAATAAGGGTAGTATTCTGGAATACAACAGAACCTATAGCGCCGAGTTGGCGCCGACACACAATTCCGGTAATCTAAACATCACAATTCATACGCATTGTAACCAGATGTTTTATGACATGCACAATTATACCCAAATTCCCATCTATATTCTCACCCATTTCCCATGGACTCTGACTCCATTTAAACTGCAATATAGTCTATTGCTTGCGTTAGCCAGATGGATAACACAAACAAACCTCAAAAAGGATCGGTGATAAGTGGCGATGCGCCCGGACTGCGAAAGAAAAAGGAATAACAAAAGATAGAGTAGCCAGGATCGGTCGTCGGAATCGACAAGTCGGAATTAGTTAGTGAGTAACGTGGTTAAGAATAAGTCAGTTTTTATATCAATATAAGAAAATCAGTCCCTTATATCAATAAATAAGTTTTTCAAAGAATCGATCTGTGTTTTAGTGACTGCTCAGCAGGAAGTTTTTTGGTGACAGCATTGTTTTTGAACCGCGACTTGATTGTTAACAGAAGTAATTTTTGATCAACAGTGCTTTTAGAAACATTGTATAATCGTGCGGCATCAACTTCGGTATTCTGTTTGGACGAACAAAATACACACGTTCGACACATCCATAAAGGCCTGTGAGGGTTTTCTAATATCGCCCTGAAAATCAACCCACAAGTCTAACCACAAGTTTACCCACAATTCTAACCGCTATTCACCTACAATTCCTGCACACAATTTCACCCACAATGTCTACCCTACTCCCTAAGTTTACCTGCAGTGACCTGCAAACAACCCCCTTCCCAAGAGCCCCATATCATGCATTCGAGGTACATTGAATGAACATCCCCGAAAAGATTTCATCATTTCAGGCAACATAAGGCATCATACAAAGCTCCCTGAAAACAAAAACATCGTTCATGCATTTATTGCATCATCATAATTCCCTGAAAATGATTCTTAACATGCAATCAACATACTTAGGGAAAGTTAAACGGCGTCCCCGTCAGGCAGCGCTTCCTGCGCAACACATTTTTCTGGCTCATCCTCCATTCACGCCGGCTTTTTGCCTAACCGACAAAATCAGTCCACGCATCGCGCGTCTAGCCGCCGAGAATCGAATTCTTCTGCATGGTGGGTATGCACACAGGGAATCCAAGCCCTTCCACGGTCATGGATGCCGTGCGCAACCATCGTTGTGCGAGAATCTCATTTCCTTGTAACACAGGTTTCGCTAATGGCGAGCAGCCGGTTTTACGCAGCTACAGGCGCGCCACCAACGATACGCTTTGTATCATTTCCGTTTTTGTTTGCCCATGTCCTGGCGGCGTGGGCAAGCGAAATAATCCCGCCAAGATCGACAGAGAGATCCTCTCCTATTGGTCAGCACAGAGAGAAACTTTACGTCTCTCTCGAGAATGAAAACCCACCCTTAGCGGATGACTGACTCTGCACGAGTCAGTTTCAAAACTCGGAATTCAACTCCGCCGGGGTCGGTTCGTATGAGTAATTTGCTGGTACTGTTAGAGTAGAATCTCAGCCACCACCCGGGTATGTCGCGATCATCCGAAGTGGATTGTCAGCTGCTGGCGGAAGCCAATAGCAGAATCTAATTCCCTGTGACGTGTGCACTAACCAAAACTTCTCATTTTGTAATTCGTGTCTGTTAATTAATGAGCTAAACTCAAGCTTACTGTGAATATGTGCTCAAATCAGAACTGTTTATGTTTATCATTCCTACCCTGTTAATTAATCCGCAGTGGATTGTCAGCTGCTGGCGGAAGCCAATTGTAGAATCTAATTCCCCGTGATGTGTGCACTAACCAGAACTTCTCATTTTGTAATTCGTGTCTGTTAATTAATGAGCTAAACTCAAGCTTACTGTGAATATGTGCTCAAATCAGAACTGTTTATGTTTATCATTCCTACCCTGTTAATTAATGAACTGAACTCAAGCTTACTGTGAATATGTGCTCTACCCACAACTCTTTATGTTGTTACGTGCGGCTTCCACCACTCCCATCATTTAGTTGTTTTTAATATAATTTTGTTTTAATATAGTTTGATGGTAAGGTGGTGGAAGAATTGCACCATCCACATGTGAGTGTTCGAACACGCCCCGATTCGAGTGTGGATCGTGGGCGGGTTCGAGCTCGATTTTCGGAGTGGATGTTGAGAGAGAGCGAGAGAGAGCAGGAGGAATCTAAGATTCGGTTTTTTATTTTGATTCCGTTGTTGACGGTGCTTTATGATGCAGTTTTTGAGCAGTCAGTGTTAACGGTCGAAAAAGAAAAAAGGGCAAGAACAGCAGAAGAGTTGTCCCGTCTCGTGAACAAAAAATTGTTAAAGTAATTAATTAATTTAAAATTGAAAAAAGAGAGAACTGATTTGAAATTGTTAAATGAATTAAAGTACAGTTGTAACCATTAAACACGAAAATAACTAGAAGCTGGAGTTTTCATTACGATCACATTAGGGGCAAGCAGTGGATCACTTGGCTCATGGGTCGATGAAGAACGCAGCAAACTGTGCGTCATCGTGTGAGCTGCAGGACACATGAGCATCGACATTTTGAACGCATATTGCAGTCCATGCTGAGGAGAAATCGGGACTTTGGAGATTGTCCAAATGGATTAAGAAAAGGTAACCCCATTAGTATTTACATCGAAATTTTTGTGGCTTTTTACACCACAATTTTTATAATTCCTATCTGTTAATTAATGAACTAGAGATGAAGTTAACGTTCTTATAAGTGTAACCCCTGAACAGTTAATAAAACTTAAAGAAAAAAAACGGAGTGTTGTTTTAATGCAGTAGTGATGTCGTGGATAACGACAGACTGATCGTCGCCGGTGGGACTTTGTTGAACCCATTCCCGTGCAGGCAACCAAATAAATTGTGACCCGGAATGTCCATATCCAACTACCATCACCCAAAGCAGCGCACTTCTTATTACCACACACCATCAGCACCCACAGGACAACAACGGTAGCCCACCGTTCCCGGGGAACCGGAAGTACGCTGGTGCACCAGATATATTATACGGTTCCCTAGGATCCCTTAACGTTATTCGTGATGAAGACGTTCAACGATCTTGTCCGGACTCCCCCTGCCGTCGTGTACTGCTTGCCGTACAAAATAGACTTGCTTCATCCCTTATTACCATCGCTTCTTCTCCCAATCTCGACTATGTCGCAATAAAAATTGAGTATCGCCTAAAGTACTTATACGTTATTTGCTTTTATATATCTCCTTCGCAAACCATCATGTCGTAGGAACTCGCAATAACTGCAATTGATCACCTAACCGAGTTAAGTACTTCCCAAGACGATATCGATCTTCTCTGCGATTTTAACCTCCCTTATCTCCAATAGAGATTGTCAGACAATCAATCCTTTTACATCTCAAACCCCACAAGTGCCAAGGAATATCTTTTTATGGGCGGTCTCATTGGCTCAAGCTTATGTGAAGTAAGTAATGTTCCAAATCCTATGGGCAGGCAACATGACCTTGTGTTCACGGCAGACCTCTATAATTCCTCAATTGGCCTCAGTCCTCACACCTCTCAACTATTAACAATGACCACTCCCCGCCTCTCTTATCCCTTTACCATGGTTGCTCAGCCCATTCCTCACCACTCCACAATTACTTTTCCTACAACGTTCGCTTTATAAATGATCATCGTAGCAATATCGCATTTTACTTTGACCATCTGGAGGCAGCAAATGCTACTGCCACTCTCTCCAACGAAATTTACAATGCCATCTCTCCATATGTTACATAATCACAACATAGTATATCGGTTATACCGGCCCCGTGGTATAATCCCAAGCTCTAGTCTCTTCGAGATAAGAAATCCTTTCCTTATCCACTTGTTTTCGATCCGCTCGCTCTGTGCTCTGACCTTTAAGGGTACTTCAAAATCCCCTTTTGTAGGCGCGTTAGTGCAAAAAAAAAAACAACAAATGTTTGTGAAACATTTTCTTAAGAACGCGTTCTCCCCTAGACTATTCCAACTGTCTCGGTTCCTTTTTTCAATTCACCGCACTTTATGACTCCCTCATCAAATTATCTCATTAAAGCTCAAAACAATTTGATCAATGGTCCCAAATCTTGTTTCTACTAATTAATAATTAATAATTACAAACACAAATTTGACGACTATCCCAACTCCCTTTCCTACGACTCGGCTACTTCAACCGACCCACAAACATAACCAACCTTTTCGCTTCTTTCGCTAAACAATCCTTCCTGGATAACTGTTTTTGACCCTACCTCGTCCTACTTCAAGGACCTGATCGAAATCTCCCTCGACTCCTTCGTCTCATAGCATATTAAACAACCCTTAGTTGAAGAAAACCTAAACCTACTTACAGATGATTCAGTAAAATTCAGCCCCCGCCCGGATGAACTCCATGATATCTTTTTTTTAAAAAATGTTCCTCTTCTCATTCTCTCCCGTTCTCAACGATCTTTAATCTAACCCGTTCACAAGGTGAACTTATCGCATATTGCGACGATAATGGAGAACGTGTGATTCAAACTGACGCTATGGCGGTTAGAATCACTAAAAATGTAACTGTACCGGTTTCACGAACCGCACAAATCACCATAGGCTGAAATACCTTCGTTCCACAAAGGAACATACTCACCTATAACTTAACTTCACGTGTCCACAGACACGTGCCCCCAAAGTCCACCTTTTCACCTGACCGACATGGAAAATGTGTACTAGCTGGATAAACACAAGTGGTTGGCACAGCTGCGCCAGATGTCGACAAACATCAAACCCCCTGCGGTGAGCGAGTTGCCGAAAACAATCCGTTGACTAAACCTTTGATCCTGCCGCATTGCACTTCGCCTAAACAAAGGCCATTGCGGAGAAACAACAATAAACTAAAACGCTGTTCCCATAGGGCAAAGCAAATACGATTATCACAACCAACGACAATTATCACGATCCCAAGATCACCAAGAACTATAAACCACTCACCCGAATATACACAAACGAGATTCTACAGAAGGTGTGAAAATTCTGGCGATCCCAAGAGGATCTACGCCCACACAAGCGTCTGTGTGTGTGAGTGGATCTTCCCTTAAGATTATTGAGTAGAATCATCCCCAAAAGGAAATTGTAATCTAGTCTACATTGAGAATCCCAACGAGGAAGTTGGACGGGAGAAGGCAAAGACAGAACGCCGCGCGTGTACCAGTAACAACTGCAAACTAAAGATTAAATATATTTAGAAAAACGTGATGTGTGAATTTCAAATTCGAAAAATGCTCGTTTTCGGTTATTTATAGTCGTTTTAAAGACAAAGGAAGAATTAGCGAATGAACCGTAAAAGGAAAACGAGGTACTTGTGTAACGGTGACCGTGAAGATAAGACTGTGAATGTGGTTTATTTCTAAACGATTAACAACCAGTTGTAAACCAGAGTTAATTTCTTCACCTTTAATAAAGAATAAAAACAAAAGATAAAAAATGATTGCTCGGTGTTTTATTTGTGACAGTGTTCTCCGTGTTCTAGTTTGTTTTTGTCTGTGAACGGTGTTCCGTGGAACACCTCATCAGCCATCAGCCTGTCGACATTTGAAAATCCGCCAAATAACCAATACTCAACACATCAGGCCACTGCCGCGTGTATGAATTGGATTTTTAAACTCAAGTACACCCAAGTGATGTGGAATTGTTATGTTATCGCTATGGTATACGGCTCTGATGCTTTTTCTTATTCGATTTTCTTTCGGTGTTCTTCACTATGTGCTTGCATATTGTGTGTGTATCTGTTAGAAACGGCACAGTTGTGTAGCGTTCTACGAACGCACAATTCCGTGGAGGTAAGGTTCCTACCTTCAAAGAACTTACTTACCTAAGAGCGTTCCACAGACGCGTGCCCCAAAGTCCCACCGCCTGCAACTCGCAGCCAACGTTGAGACCGACACCAAAAAGCAAGGAACTGAACGTCCCCAAAGCTTTTAATGCTTGTGTATTGCGTGTGTATTTGTTAGAAATGCCACAAAATCCGAGATATTTGTAAATCCTCTTATACCCCCCCCCCCCCCCCCCCCACATAAAAAGGGACCCAAAAATGATATATCTAACTATCCTATATCTAACTATGCTAAACTTTCGCACATTCCGAAATTGTTCGAGAGCATTCTACAATATATGAAGCGTTATGTTGCCGCTGCAAATCCTTCACTCCCAACCAACATACTTGTTTTCCCGACACGTTTACCACGTCCAATCTAGTGGAATTCATTTCCCACAGTAATCACAAAATCTCTTATCATCTCATTCTCTTTAAACTATCCTCCCTTGATTCGGGTTCGAAACCTTACTGATTAAATGGATTTCCTCCTTATTCTTAACAATCGAACCTATCATGTCAGATATAGATCCACCCTTTCCAGTCTCTTACTCCCCACTTCATGGGTTCCCCAGTGCAGTCATCTTGGTGCCCTCCTATTTATTTTTACCATTTACAATATAGACTCCAGTATGAAGACGCCTCCATCCCTCTCTACCCGGATGACACTAAACTCTACAAGACGATCCGCACTCCTCTCGTCTCCTCACTTCTCCAAACATATCTTGACAACTTTTCGACTTAGTGCCAAAACAACTGCGTCGAACTAAATATCCTCAAATGTCACTCAGTCACCTTCTCCTGGAAGCGCTCCCCTTCCCCCATCGCGTTTCAATTTCCTACCTCACTAACCGATTAAATCTTTACAATCGATTCGTGACCTAAAGATCGTATATCATAAAGAGCTCAATTTCATCCCACATACCGGCGACGTAATCCTCAAGGCCAATGCCGCCCTTGATGTTGTGAAACGCTGGTCCAAAGAAGTCTCTAATCCCTACGTTAGCCGATCGCTCTACATAACCTGTGTCCATTCTTTTCTAGAATATGCTGTTCAGGTCTCGTCCCCTTGTTAATCAGTTCGCATTCGCAGGATCGAAAGCGTTTAACGGCGTTTCTTGCGTTTTGCCCGGTGGGGACTGAATCGGGAAAATGCTCTGATTCTGCCTCCATACACAAGCCGTCTCCACCTAATTTACCTTAACATACTTGAAGAATGGAGAATGTATAGCGTTTGCGATGATAGTAAAGAACGTGCGATTCGAACTGGCCCTATGACAGTTAGAATTGTGGCGGTTCTTTAAAGCATTCCCAAAGAACCACCCTTCCTCTTTAAATTAACCACCTTCCTCTTCCCATACAAAGCCATGGTACTTACCTGCAATTTTTTGCAGCGTAAGCTCCCAGCAGCATTTTTCATACATTCCGAACTTTCCTGGTTCATACTCCATGAACCAGTTCATCTCCTATCGGCTCAGCTTGTCTTCAATTACCGATAAACAAACGCTGGCCAGCGTATTGCGGACACAGCTGCAATCAATATACCTACTTAATCGTATATCTTATCCTACCCTAAGGTCCGCTTTAGTGCGACCAATTCCCTAACCTTTACCCTGCATTTGATTTCAGCATGAACGTGATCGTTTATTTACTCACGTTCATGTCCCATGAAGACCAATCATCCAACCCGAACAAACAACCATAGCCACCGTCGTCGAGTTTTCTGTGGACTTAACGTCCAGGACCAATTTCCCCCATTCTGCTTCAGAGCCATTTGGCTAGAGTAAACAGATTCCCAATCTCTGGTCGACCTGTTAACACCAGTAGATATTGCCTACATCGGTATTTCCAAGGAATCGTAGGCAAATACAATGACGAACCCTTTGTAACATAGGCACATCATGTACATCATGCGTGCCATCATTTGACCCGTGAAATAGCGTTTTTGTTTACTTTGAAACAAAAATCGATTTCGATCCCTGGCATACATCATCAACGATGTATGGGTACATCACTGCAGCCCCCGATGATCGTGCGTTTGTTTAATCAGGTGTCCGCCGGTCATCGTCTTCATCACAGGGCATCGAACCTGCCCTACACAGTCAAGTGTATCCGTTGCTCCTCCCCTATCGATGCAATTCGCGCCCATTGAATCTGATGGATGTGTGTTGCATCAAAGAGTCAGATTTAATCATCAGTCAGGTGTGAACCTATTCTCTTTTCAAGTGCGAGTTATTTGGTCAAATTGGTAGAATATAGAATGGAGTCTTGAGAATTGCCGCCAACTGGAGGGTTTTCATTGCGTGCTTACCACCAATCGGTCGTTCGATAATTAATGTTCCTACCCGAGTGTCGACAGAAAATCAGTATTGCAATAGGTGTGTCTGGAGAAAATCTCGTTCGTTACCCGTTCTCTTGAAATTGGTGTTAAGGCGGTATCTGGTATATCTTTGTGTGACTATTTGTGTTGGTTTCTGTTTCGCTGTACAACGATTTGATAATTAAAAAAATTAATTATTTTCAAAGCTGTGGATCATGTCTAGTTGACAAAAGAGTTCTTATAATTTGGAATAAACAATTATAAAGCAACGTGTTACACCATAAACAAAACAATAAAAACATTAACATCAAAATCACTCTGTGTCTTTTATTTTCCATTTCGACTGGTGCTTGTTATTTTGTTACGGGAAGGCGATTTTAGCGCAGACATTGTTGAACCAAGGCCACTACCGCGTGTACGAATATGATTTCTAAACTCAAGTATACTAAACTTATGGGGGATTGTTATGTTAACGCTATGGTATATGGCTCTGACGCTTTGCTTATTCGAATTTCCTTTCAGTGTTCTTCACTATTTGCTTCTGTAATATATTGTGTATTGCTTGTGTGAATGTTAGAAACGCCACAAATGCATGCCGACATACTCTTCGTCCACACAAGGTTGCTAGCCTTCATTACATTTTACACTAACCCGGGAACCTGTGGCGTTTCTCGCGAACGCCACTGCGTATCCATTCATTACCACCAGGTAATCTCCCTCGCGTGCCCTATATCATGAAAAACGTGTACTTACCCCATAGGAAAAACCCTGTAAAACAGCAATGATTGCGGACATAAAATGCCACCAGCAACAATGCTAAAAATCTAAAAAGCAGTTTGGTCGCATCATCACGCGACCAACATGAACCCAACCAAATACACAGTACATGTCTCCTGTCGCATTCCTCTACATTGAAGCGGTGCCTCTTGGCAACCAATACTGCCCGTGCAATATCTGCACGATATTCGTTTGCTCGCCAGCCGTACACCTGCAGGAATGTGTCTTTTTCCTCTGCATAGCATGCCCATATCGATCGGTCATGCGACAGACCAAGCCATGAGACATCCGGCTGACGCCCAGGCAGTCGAGTTGGCAAATGGGAATTTACCATCAGAATTCGACTGCGAGGATATGCCAGCGAAATGTGCCCGATCAGCAATAATGCTTTACGCAGTCGTGATCGTGTACACATTTCAACCCCTGTGCGAACTTGCAATCATGTAGATTGCGATGATCCCATGTCCGCATGCTAGGAGATACATATGTAAGCGGCAGAAGCGATTATCGTATGTGTGTATTTCACCCTTTTTTATTGTGCTTAACCAAAGCTAAATCGCACCATATATGGCCATCGAAGCGATGGATAGAATTTTGGTGTTCTGTCGTTTCGATGGCCGAGGTTAATGTCTATTCGGATTCCGTGAGGGCAGGTCGCGCCCTCACGTTAAATTACATCCCTCTTGGGCCGTCCCAAGGAATCGGGTAATACGTCACAATAAGTCGTTGAGAAGATTTGAAAAGAGTCAGTAAAACCGTTCGGGCTAAGACTAATGTGGTGCGCCATATTGTGAATATAACTTATATCTACACAGTGTTATTTTTTTACCCGAAGTACATTGTCTGACTAAGTTACCTGGGAATAAGAATTACGAACATATAATATATATTTTTATTATTATTTATTTATTATTTATTGGCCTGTAGGAACCCGGAAGTTCATGACCTCACCGACTCGGCTTCGCCATCCTTCCCTGTCCTGGGCACTCTCCTTCCACGCTTCACCATTCGATCCGATCTCCTCAAGGTCAAACCTAACATTGTCCTCCCATCTCCGTCGCGGCCGTCCTACCGGTCTCTTTCCCGTTGGTCTACCGTCAAGAATTCTATGCACGGTCCTATCGTTCCCCATTCGCGCCACGTGTCCGGCCCATCTTAATCTTCGCGACTTGATTACTCTCACTATTGTAGGTTTGCGATATAGTTCTTCCAATTCGTGGTTATGGAGTCTTGTCCATTGTCCTGCCTCCTCGTCATATTTACCTCCAAAGATGCCTCTCAAAACTTTATTCTCGAATAGACGGAATTTGTTTTCTTCCCGTTTTGTGAGAGCCCATGTTTCGCATCCATATAGAACAATTGGCATGATTATGGTTCTATAGACACGGAGCTTTATGTTACGTGATAGCAGTCTGGATTTCAGCAGTTTACTGACTGCGTGCCAACTCGCGTTGCCGGAATGCAGTCTCTTGTTAATTTCCTTCGACATTTCGTTACTGGCCGTCAGTATCGTTCCCAGATATTTAAATTCTTTAACTTTTTCAAAGATCTTACCTCTGACGTTTATATGTGTTCTCTGAGACCCACCTGCTCTCGCCGTAATCATGTATTTTGTTTTGTCTTCATTTATTTCTAGGCCCACCTCTTCTGCCGCTTGCATGATGATTTCACTGTTTTTACTAACAGTCTCTAGATTATCGCCCAGAACGGCGATGTCATCCGCATATGCGAGCACTTGTGTGACCCCGTTCAGGGATGATCCGGCCATGTTGTCGTCTTGTACCTTTCTGATGACATACTCGAGCACAAGGTTAAAGAGACACGGTGATAGACCATCTCCCTGCTTTAGTCCGTCCCGGATTTCAAATGGTTCTGAGAGGTGGTTTTCTATTCTAACTCGCCCTTTGTTTTCGTTCATGCAAATTTGAATGAGCGCGGCATATTTTTTTGGGACTCCCAGCTCAACTAGAATATGGTAGAGTCTCTGCCTTGCGACTGAGTCGTAGGCTTTTTTGAAGTCAACGAACAGTTGGTGAACCGTCTCTCCGTATTCCCACTTCTTTTCCAGCAGTTGTCTTATTGTGAACATTTGGTCGCTTGTTGACCGGTTCCTACGGAATCCACATTGGTAGTCTCCCAGTATCTCTTCTGCGTAAGGTGTGATTCTCGCCAGAATGACATTTGTTAATATTTTGTATGCGGTTGGGAGCAATGATATTCCTCTGTAGTTTTCACAGTCAGATCTGTCGCCTTTTTTGAAAATGGGGATGACTATTGAGGTTTTCCATTCTTCCGGAGTGACTTCCTTATCCCATATTGTTTGGATGAGCTGGTGGATCTTTCGAGCGGTTGCCTCTCCTCCATGCTTCACAAGCTCTGCCGGTATGCAGTCGACTCCGGGAGCCTTGTTGATTTTCAATCGATTTATTGCGTCTACAACTTCGTTGAGAGAGGGCTCTGGGATCTGAGGCTCTGCTGTATGTACGCTTGGTACATTTATCTGTGGTTGATGGGTGCGTACATTGAGCAGGTTTTCAAAGTACTGCTTCCATCTTGTCACGACATTGTTTGTTTCTGTGACCAGACAGCCGTTTGCGTCTCGAATTATTTTGGCTCTTCCTCGGTAGCCATTTCTAATTGAATTTATGCCGACATACATACCCCTGATGTTCTTTGCCCTAGAATTTTCTAGGATTTTTTCGATCCTAGTCTTCTCCCATTCGCGTTTTTTGCGTTTGAAGAGCCTCATTGTCTCTCTCCGAATTGTCGCGTATCTTTCTGCGTTGACTTCATCATATCTTTCTAAGTGGATCACTCTGAGGCGTTTACGTTCTTCGATCTTCGCCCTGCACTCATCGTCAAACCAAGGTTTGGACTTAATTGTTTTCTTAAATCCTAATACCTTTTGGGCTGTTAGTTTGATTGTGTCTCTGATCGATGTCCATTTAGTGTTCACACTATTAGCTTCCTCTTCCTCACTGCTCACATTCTCTAGAATGCTAAATCTATTCGTTAGCTCGTCTTGATATTCAGCCCTTTTGCGTAGGTCTTTCAGTTTATCAGTGTCGAACTTTTTGCTTGTCTCCCGTGACTGTCCATGTGGGATTGCTGCGAGGCGACTCCTGATTTTGCCAATCACTAGAAGATGATCGGAGTCGCAATCTGCTCCTCTATATGCTCTTACGTCAAGGATATTCGAGTGGTGTCTTTTGTCTATGAGGAAGTGGTCTATTTGGTTACGCGTTACGCCGTCGGGTGATATCCATGTGGCTTTATGAATTTCCTTGTGCTTGAACATCGTGCTTTTTACTAACAGATCTTTTGACGCTGCGAACGTGATGATTCGAATTCCATTATCATTTGACACGTCGTGTAGGCTTTCTTTACCTATAGTTGGTTGGAAGATATCTTCCTTTCCAATTTTCGCATTGAGGTCCCCGAGGAGGATTTTAACATCGAATGATGAGATCCCATGAAATACATCCTCTAGGGTCTCGTAGAACGTGTCCTTCGTTTCTTCGTCCGCAGATTCTGTTGGGGCGTGTACGTTTATAAATACATAATTGTACCATCGGCCCTGTATTTTTAGCACAGACATTCGGTCATTAATGAATTTCACATCTTTTACATGGGGCGTAATCTTCTTGCTTATGATGAAGCCAGTTCCGAGGTTATGTGTATCGGTACCTCCACACACCAGTGTAAACCCGTTGGTTTCGATTACTTGATGTGGGAGTCGAACTTCCTGGAGCGCGACGATGTCCATTTTATATTGTTTTGCGTTTTCTACGACCGTCTGTATCGCGCCTGGTTTATATAACGTTCGAACATTCCACGTCCCGACGCGTATATCCCGCTTTTTCCGTTTTTCCCTACGTCTTCTTTTTGCCGAGTCGGTGTTTTCCTGATGATTTGTTCCCTTATGGTAGTGTTGGCTCATCACACCTACGCCTACCGGGTTTTTTGTGAGATTGTTTTTTGTGTATTGATCATTCATTTCATTGGATCACTCTGGGGTTTCAAATGGTCCGCCATATCAGAGCCCCTCTTTGATATGGTAAGGTCTGCTTACTGCTCTGATTCGACCCGGTGTCAGAGAGGCGCCGTTATAATACAGCCGGTATACCCCTGGCTGCAAACCATCCAATGGGCACGGTGACGCGTAACACCCTGGATTAGGGGCGGTAGATCTTTGTGTGTTACTCCTCGCTAGCCTGTCTGACATGGGTGGCCCTACTGGAAGCGTATGCTTCCGTCAGCATAGCCTGAGCGATTCATCGTAGTTTAAGCCCCCGCACCACGTCAAGGTTTCTACCAAGCGGGGGATATAATATATATTACCTTGTTTTTTTATCCGAAGTACATTGTCTGCCTAAGTTACATGTGAATAAGAATTACGAACATATAATATATAGTTACCTTGTTTTTTTATCCGAAGAATATTGTCTTCCTAAGTTACAGTATATTGTTTTCCTAAGTTACACTTACATGAATAAATAAATTTCGAATAAGAAGGCGTTTTAATTTTTGGAGTCGGATACGAGTTCAGTTCGTGGTTAACCTGTGCCCCTGTGGCACCCTGATTGACACGCCACGTAACATTAAACTACAAAGACCCATAAACCTGCGTAACCATCGTCTTTTCTACTTGTCCGCCCATGACACCCCCTACGGCTCTAATGAACCCACTTCGCGAATGTTACGGTGAGCCAACTCTTACTCCACCTCCTTTGACTACAACCTCACCTCTCCTGCTCACAAACTCCGACGCCTTACCAGCTTCCCCACCCCACTACTCACAAGCACATACATTGATACCCACACCTCACCTTTCCTGCTCTTGAGAGTTCAGTCGACTTCTTTTGGTTTTAATGCTCAAATTACTAAGAGTTACGTAATACGTCGTGTAGTCTATACTATATTTTTATCAACGGTAGCTGGCCCATCACTCACTCAGTTCGATACTATCTTTTGTTATAATAGCATATTGAGCCTTTCATGTTAAGAATCCGCAAGCAGTGCCTCTAAAAGCATTTTCCTATAAAGGGTGAAAACTTATTCCCATACGCAATACACAACTCCATTTCGTCTTATCACCGTTTCACAAGAAATTTAACACTTTATCTCATGAAAATGGAATGTGTCACAGTGATACTGGTTTTCAATCTATGTTTTCTACATTACATACCATTGGCTCTTAATTGTCCAGAATCTGACGTCAAAATATACTTGTCTTGTACAGTATCTTGACTCTCTAACCAATAAGTTATTGTCCACAACATTTTAAAATGTTTACTCGAATTAGAGTGACAATTACGACCTTTTTCGAACAAGAAGTTTCAGCCAGGTGCTGACGTTTTCACATTAGTTTGAAGTCGGTAGCGTGCAACTGCACATAATATCTAACAAAATATCTCTGACAAATTTCTATCCAGTCTGCACCATTTCTGGAATTCTATCCCATCTCGGGCCATTGTTCATTTTATTTATATCAATTGGAAAACGATACACAGCACCTTACACGTTTATTCCTTTTCCAAAAATATACTCGTCTTCGAAAGCACCACCACTCAAGCCATTCTTAAAAGGATCCATTTACACAATCTGAATATTTCGACTTGAACTCCATTGTACATACAGTACAATCAATTTACTCTTAGAAGCCTTGAAAATTGATCAGCAGGTGTCGCGCTCTTAATGAAATAATCAAATAAAAGTACGCTTATGCATTGAGTGTCACTTGGTAAAACTTTATCGGTGTACAGGATATGTAATCAAACAGCCCGCAATCACTTCTGTACGTGTGCTAACATCTTACCTCTACAAAAGCCGCCTTTAGTCGCTTAACAACGGGAATACAATCCGAAGAGAAAAAATCGGGAAAAATAAATTGTATTTCCCACATTTGTAAAAGAATTAAAGGCGAAGGGATATTAGTACACATATACTCGGCGTACGTATGAATTGGCAATTTTATTGAAAACTTCTTAAGCTGGGGCGCGTAAAATTTGTATTGTTGCTCGCACTTGAGGACGAAAATCTTATCTTAGAAAGGGGTACTTAAAATGCTGCACGTGTTATTGCGGTTTTAAAAACTTGAGCCTTTTTATAGGACTACGTGACAGTGTCACGCAAACGTGCAATGGACGAAATTCAATTTTCCTCTCAACTTTTGCCGACTGTACTTTACGAAAGACACCGGAATGGAGACGTCAAATGGCTTTAGAAATTCTGTATGTATAAGATAAGCGCACACATGAACAAGAAAAGGAGTTTAGTCAAAAGTTCTCGATAATGATTTGCGAAGGAACGGTCAGCACAAGGTTATATGCTTTCAGTCACGCAACGTAGCTGTGCTCGTAATAAAAATGCTATCCATGCAGCCCAAAAAGAGAAGTACATTTTTAATGAAACTTTTTTCGAAGACTACAGATTTCGTCTACTCTAATAAAATATTCCATTTGATGCGACCTATTTCTAAAGTGGATACAAAGCTTTTTTGAGATGCGGTCCTGTTCAAAACAAACTCAATGATGGAAATACGCTAAGTGTAGTTGTTCTAAAATTGTAACAAATAAGTAACAGTAATCACGTTCAATTTCCTCCGACATAGAAAAACCGGGAGAGGTCTGGAACGACTGAACTTTGATGTGTTTGAGATTACAATAACCTTGACTTCATAAGGATAACCATGCGAGTATAGTTGTCCCCAAAACGAAATTGCACAACATCACCCAGTGTTCTAAATCATCTCTATTATCCGAAGAATTCGACTCTCCACTGGTACTGCTATCAGCAGTGGAGATGGCTATATTGCCGTTAATAGCTCACTTCTCCATGCAGCCATTGACCTTCTAAATTTCGACTTTATCGACATCTCAGGGGTTGAATTAAATATAACTGTCAATGGCATAATGAATCTCTACTCCTTTTGTTACTCATTAAAACCAACTGTGCCCTGTGAGTAGGGCGTTAGAATATACTCACAGCTAGGCCAGCTTGTCGTAAGAGGCGACTAAAGGCCGAGTGGTAGCCGGGGCCCCAACGCCCTGTGCGCCCGGTGAAATACCACCCCATCAAGCTTTAGGTCCCATGAAATGGTCGGGAGAAATCCCTGGCCATCTTTCGGGGCTTGGCTGATGGACCGGTTCGAGAAAAGGTTGGTTAGGTGGTAGTCGGTCCCAAGATGAGATACCGCTGTACATTCCACGATATCGCCGAGAGAAATCTTCGACGGTGTTTCGAATGTGTGGCTGATGGCCCGGACTGACACGGGGATAAGTCATGATGGTGTCTTCTGATATAAAGAATTCCGGAGGTAAACTAGTCTCCCATTCGGATCTCCGGGGGGGACTATGTCAGGGGGAACATCATGCAGATATCATGATAAATAATGGAACTTTGAGAGGTTCGTCATCGCATAACCGGGCTAGCTCTCGAGGCTCGGCCCACGCTCGACTGGTGACGGCATTTTGTAACATCAAGGGCATCGGTTTCAGCAATACTAATGTAAACGCCGTCCTCCAATATTTGCAAACAACGAAGCCTGATATCCTTGCCCCAACTGAGACCCAGGTCGATTCGTCAACTGATTCGACATATCTTCGTTGCTCAGGATACGACTTACATTCGAGATTCCGTTTTAAGGGCGGAGTCTGCGTCTTCGCACGGTCCGATCTGGCTTGCCAGAGGATGGAGGCGTTGGAGCCCAATAATATGGACATCATATGGTTGAGGGTCGTGCTGAGGAATTCCGTTAAATTTCTTTGTTGTCTTTACCGCTCCCCGAATGACGATCGACCGGCGACATTTTTCGAACATCTTTCATATACCGTCGACTGGATACAGATCAACCACCCAGCTTCTGAAATTATTGTCCTTGGCGATTTTAATGTGCACAATTCCGACTGGCTGTTACATTCTAAGAGAACCGACGAGGCTGGGAGGCTGGCGGAGATGTTTGCTGTAAGCCACAACTTGACTCAACTCGTGGGGGAGCCAACGCGAATACCAGATGCCCGAGGCGATTATGCGAACACCTTGGATCTGTTTTTGACATCCGAACCGAGTATTTATACCGTAGAGGTTTCTGCGCCACTGGGAAACTCAGATCACTGCTTGGTATCTGTCGCGCAAGCACTTGCATACCAAGCGAATAACCGGCCTAGGCAGCTTCGCCACGTATGGAAGTATGGGGCTGCTAACTGGGACGATATGCGAGATTTCTTCGCATCCTTTCCATGGTCCGAGATGTGCTTCGGAAACTCCGATGTTAACGCTTGCGCGGAGTCGGTGTCAGAGATTATTCTTCTGGCGATGGATATGTATATTCCACATTCCATCAAACGAAGTTCGTTTGATAAACCTTGGTTTGACAAAAAATGCGAGCTGATTACAGCGGCAAAAAATAGAGTTTTTAAGCAATGGCGCTCCAATCCCACTGATGTTAACAGAACGAATTTTGTTAGAATCAGAAACGTGTGCAACCAGGCGATTGATACCGCGAAGAAAGCTCACAACGACAGGGTGATCAATAAGCGACTTCGGTGCCCAACTGGTTCGCGCTCCTTCTGGTCAATGGCAAAGGCTGTCAGCAGTAACTTTGCTTCCTCCTCTTTCCCTCCGTTGGTGACAGACAGCGGGACGTTAGTCACGAATCCAAAGGATAAAGCTAATGTGTTCGCGAATTTATTTTCCGCGAATTCAAACCTCAATCCCGGCCTTTTGCAGCCACCTGTGATCTTGCCGGTACAGTCTTCCATGCGGGATGATAGATTTCGTCCGCGCACTATTCAACGCATTCTACGTGAACTGGATTGTAGGAAGGCAACTGGCCCGGACGGAATACCAGCAATAGTCCTTAAGAACTGTGCTCCAGAACTATCGCCGGTTCTTGGCAGACTCTTCCGCTTATCTTATGCACGGAGGACCTTTCCTGCCTGCTGGAAAATCGCTCGAGTTCAGCCAATCCCAAAGACGGGAAAAAAGTGTCTCCCACAAAATTACCGTCCGATAGCATTACTGTCTATTTTATCTAAGGTAATGGAAAAAGTCATCAATACAGAGTTGGTTAAGTATTTGGAGTGCAACGGACTTCTGAATGATCGTCAATACGGATTCCGTGGCAGGCGGTCCACGGGAGACCTTTTGACACTTATAACCGATATATGGACATCTGCGATTGAACGGCATGGTGAGTCAAGGGCGGTCGCATTAGATATCTCCAAGGCTTTTGACCGCGTCTGGCACGGGACATTGCTGAGCAAACTTCGTTCATATGGACTTTCCCAACAGCTTTGCGACTGGACGAGGAGCTTCCTCGAGAATCGATCGATCCGGGTGGTTGTAGACGGCGAATGTTCGGATCTGTATCCTGTTAATTCGGGGGTGCCCCAGGGTTCAATTTTGGCTCCAACATTGTTCTTGCTTCACATAAATGATTTGTTGGAGACAACGGATAACAAAGTGTTCAGTTTTGCGGATGACAGTACGCTTGTTTCCTCCTTTTCGAGTGATCGGCCGATTGGTACATCAACGTCGCACCAGCTGAGATGTAGACAGATTGATTCTCTGAACCAGGATCTAGATAAAGTCCTGCAGTGGGGAAAGGCCAATCTTGTCGACTTCAATGCAACGAAGACCCAGTATACAACATTCTCAAAGAAAGCCGGATCATCGGTTCCACAGCTGATGATGAGTGGCCGGGCCCTCGAGGCTGGGGAAAGTGTGAGATTGCTCGGCATCACGGTCTGTGGGAATGTATCATGGCATAAACACGTATCGGGTATCGCCAGATCAGCCCCAGGAAAACTGAGTTATCTTTTTAGAGTCAAGAAATACTTTACTCCGACCCAACTTCTTCTCCTATATAAATCTAAAATTAGACCCGTGCTCGAATATTGCTCTCATGTTTAGAGCCCGGCTCCTAATCATACCCTCGACCTACTTGAGAGCGTACAAAGACGAGCGATCCGCCTGATCGGGGACTCGGCGCTGACGTCGGGACTACAGTCGCTATCACATCGAAGGCGCGTGGCCGACCTCTGTCTGTTTTACAGATATTATCACGGGTGCTGTTCTTCGGAGATTCTTGGCATTGTTCCACGCAATTCGGTCTATATGCGCTCCACAAGACAATCCGACGGATCGCACCCGTTTGTGGTTCATCTCCCGACAGCGCGAACATCCCTGTATCAGAACTCGTTCCGTTACAGAACGGGGAAGCTGTGGAACTCCCTTCCCGCGCGAGTGTTCCCGGAGCGTTACAACCTGCAACTGTTCAAAAAGAACTGCAACAGTTATTTGATGGCGTCTCGGGGCGCCCACTCGACGCTATAGGTTCGCCTCTCCCGAGAAAAGTCTAATAAAAAAAAAAAAAAAAAAAAAAAAAAAAGCCCCATCAATGACAAATTTATCAGCAAATGAATAATATGTTGAAAGCGTCCTTCCTTCATCAAAATCCCTTCCTCATCTGAACATATTTAAGTTTAAGTCAGTATTCATGTTCCTATTCTATCCAATTACATCTGTTAACCTAAAACCAAAAAAACATATGTTTACATTGAACCAAACGATTTGGTTTAGGTGGGAAGTTGGTCCCTTGGTAAGATTCCACCCCGTCACGCCGTACATTCCCCGATATCGTGAAGAGAAGTGTTCTACTATGTTTCGGATGTATGGCTGATGACGCAGACTGAAATGGAGATAAGTGATGGTGGTACTGTAGCGGTTCCGCCAACACCCACGGTACACTTACCTTAAAAACCCACATAATCATCACCCAAGACGCATAAGTCTTCGCCAATGCATTCGCATTCGGCACCTAAAAATGCTGCATCCATTAAAGAGATCAAATCTATGATCTTTAAGTCCCTGTAAAGAAGACTTACCTTCATGCATTCTCTTCGCATACCACTGCTCCTTAAGATTTCTTTGTTAGCTTACCAGGAATTCCCAATCAATTTCGGCATCCACGTCGCCAGTCAAATTACCTTAGATGAATTCTGGTAAACAAAATAATTCGGTTTACATACATTGTAACCTTCATGAAAGGGATCATAAATATTGCGCCGTCTATTTTCCCAACTTCGTCAAGTAAATTTCTTTACGTACACATCGACCGGCGACCCTAATCTTCCAGCAATAAAATTCCCTAACTCGCACCATGTGTAAATCGAAGATTGCTGTTCCTACATAGGTTTCCTGCGATACTATAGACAATTCATATCGTTTGTGGTATCCGAATCACATTTTCTATTTAATGAGCGGCTGCTATTTATCTAGCTGACCCTCATTACCGAACTATGCTTCAGGTCATATTTCCCTTGTCCTTTAATTCGCCGAATCTTTTCCCTCACGAACTAGATGCATAAGCAAATACAAATCCATTAGCATCCGACGAAATGCGATTCGTATCTTTCAACAAACACACATCTCTTGGATGCCTATTATGCCCCGTCCTTGAGTTTCAGGTATGTTTTTATGGCCGAATCCTTGTAAAGAACCAAGTACACACACGTGGGTATCGTAACGATATCCTCTAAGTGATCCGGTTATCATCACCGCAAAAGTGAATACATCCACAATTTGTTCCAACAGCGATTTAATATGAGGAGTCGTATTCCAACCGCCGACCGAGTCAGTCGTGTTACCCTCCACCGTACCGTGCACGGTACGGTGTGCACCGAACAGGAGCCGAGTTTTCTTTTATTAGCGTTGTCTTTATTTCCGTGCGGTTTTTGTTAACATTATTGCTTAGTATCGGTTATTCAACATCACTTAAAGAATGTGTTCTATCAAGTTGTATTCGTTAGATATTAGAAATTGCTTGTGCCTAATCGAAAATAACTTGTGTTTACAAACGATAATTTATTCCACGGTCTACTTGGCCACATTTATTATACACCAAACAAAAGACAATAGTTATCAAAAAGTAACAATACCCCGTGTGTTTTATTCAAAGAGCTGGGTGTGGTGAACAGTTTCTCTTCCTTTTAGTGGTGACAATACGGGTTTGGCGGAACCTTGTCGAACAGCGGAGTGTTAGTGGGACGATGCAGATCTCGCACCCATGCCGGTGCCAAGACTTCATACCCCCACAGTACCTACTAAGATAAAGAATTCCCGAGGTAAACTAGTATCCCATCCGGATGTCAGGGAGAACATTGCAAGTATTTGATAGATGACCGGGCCTTAAGAAATTCGTCATTGCGTAATCGGGTCCGTTCTCGAAGCACCGTCGACGTTCGACTGATATCGGCGTATTGTAACATCGGGGGCATCGGTTTCACCAATTCGAATGTAAACGCCGTCCACAAATATTTTCAAACAGCAAAACCTGATATCCCTCCCCTAACTGAAACCCAAGTCGATTCGTCAACTG
Organism: Microdon myrmicae; assembly: GCA_963931805.1. NCBI lineage: Eukaryota > Metazoa > Arthropoda > Insecta > Diptera > Syrphidae > Microdon > Microdon myrmicae. The sequence goes on from OZ007496.1 coordinate 98,429,870, forward strand.
ATTCGAGATGTCTTTGCTACTCGGTATACAACTTACTTTCGAGATTCGATTTTAAGGATGGAGTCTGCATCTTCATCATCATCATCTCCCTCTAATCAATCTAAACACACTTGAAGAGCGCAGAATCCATGCCGGCATCATCTTTGTCCATCGCCTGCTGTTTGGCTCAATCGATTGCCCTAGAATGCTCTCCACTTTAACATTTCCTACAAACCCCGTAACGTACGTAATCCTCGATTGTTTTACGTGTCCGGTCTTCACACTTCTAACGGCGCTAATGAGCCCATCTCGCATATACTACGACAGGCCAAATCTTTCCCCACCTCCTTCGATTTCAACATCTCCACTCCCGCTCTTAAACGACGTCTCAGAAGAAACCCATCTTAAATCCGCCCCCACCCCCCTTCAATAACCCATCTACCCTGCAATCCTCTCCTCTCCCTCCCCCAAACTAGTTCTCCCCAACACCTTTCCAACCCCACACATCACCCCCCCCCCCCCCTGCTTGCTGATCCCCACCCCTTTATCAGTCCGTACCGATGCCCTCCACTGTCGCACAAAGGCCGCGTTTACCACCCCCACATACACTCGCTCTTCCCTGGCCTCCTACCTCCCCTATCGCCCAGTAATCTTCAACTTCCTGGTTTTCTTCTCCTTTTTTTCGATTGAATAATTGAATAATGTCTTTACCACTACTCTAGATTTTAAGATAGTCTGTAAGGCTTTGTGTTGTTATTTTAAGCTTGCATAAAGCTAAATAAAAATGGGGGTTCCGCCTTCAATCAATCAATTCACGCCGTCCGATCTGGCTTGCCAAAGGATAGAGGCATTAGAGCCCAATAACTTGAACATCATGTGGTTGAAGATCGTGCTCAGGAATTCTATTACATTTCTTTGTTGTCTTTACCGCTCCTCCAAATACTATCGACCAGTGACATTTTTCGAACTTCTTTCACGTACCGTCGACTGGATACAGATCAACCACGCGGCTTCTGAAATTGTCGTCTTTGGCAATTTTAGTGTACACAATTCCGGCTGATAGGCACATTCTATCAGCACCGAATAAGCTAAGGCTGGCGGAGATATTCGCTGTTAGCCAAAATTTGACTGAACTCGTGGAGGAACCTACACGAGTCCTGGATGCCCGAGTTGATTATCGGAATACCCTAGATTTGTTTCTGACACCCGAGCCGAGCATTTATACTGGTGAGGTTGCCGTGCCACTCGGAAACACAGATTACTGCTTGGTATTGGTCGTGCAGCCACTTGCATTTCAAACGAATAACCGATCCCAGAATCTTCCCCATGTATGGAGGTATAGGGCTGCTAACTGGGGCGATTTGTGAGATTTCTTCTAATCCTTTCCGTGGTTGGAGGTATGCTTTGAGAGCACCATGTTAACGCATGTGCGCATTCGGTCACAGAAATTATTTCCTCAGGATAGATTTTCCGCATTCCATCAAACTCCGGGTATTCGAGAATAAAGTTCTAAGGGGTATCTTTGGTGGCAAATATGACGAGGAGGCAGGACAAAGGCGGAAACTCCACAACCACGAATTGGAAGAGCTATACCACAAACCTACAATAGTGAGAGTAATTAAGTCGCGAAGATTAAGATGGGGCGGACACGTGGCGCGAATGGGCAACGATACGACCGTGCATAGAATTCTTGACGGTAAGCCAACGGAAAAGAAACCGACAGGACGGCCGCGACGGAGAGGATTGTTGAATTCTTTTTAGCCTTGGTTTTATGCTTATTACAATCAGGACACACTATCTACGGACGTAATAAAAACATCATTTAGAGCGCAGGTATCGCAGTATATTTTTGTGTATCCAAGCTTTGGATTGCGATTCCTGATTGATCGACGGCGTTTCCCATACAGCTTATGTTAACTCAGGTTACGTGATAATAATTTGTATATATTTGTTTGTTTTATTATATACGTAGCAAAATTTGTCCCGTAGAGGGTACATTATTTTTTCCTCCATCATAATTTCGTTGTTTTGTTCATTTCAACAGACATCCATAAATATTTTGGTGTATTAATTAAACACAAATGAACCAACATGAGCGAATTCATGTTACGTGAGTTCTCTTATTGTACGCGACAGCCCCAATAAGTGGGTATTTGGGGAGTGGCAGTTTTTGTGTATAAGCCGTATTACACAGCAAAACTCACAACCAAATTTTCATTATATCAATTCACCAACAATCATTTTAATGTTTCGCGACCGATAACAGATATACATGAAAATAATTATTGTCTTTGTGGGGTACGAGAAGTATTATGCCGGACACGGGCACACGGTTCACTTCGTCCCCATCAATCACGAAACGTAAGTTCCACCGCAGCGACTGTTCATCAAAAAAAGAAAACAAAAACAAAATTTCGCAACACACCGTCCACAAGGAGTAAGATAAAGCAAACACAAGTCGTTCTTAATTAGTTTTTAATTGATTTCACCTTCAGTAAGTTTGTTCTTTGCCATGATTAGATATGTTAGTGTTTTTTTATACTTTATTTGAACTTATTATGATATTAAGTGCGCTTTCTCGACTCGATGGGCTTACGACTCGGGGGAATATTCGCGTCTCCGTGCGCACCGGAGAGTGGGAGATCGTGCAACCAGCATGGTCGGCGGATGAAATTCGACTCAATCTGCGTTTAGAATCTGGTTCTTGATTCACCCTCGATTCGGTGGTGGTGGATATCCTCTCCACTAAGGATATGTTTTACCTACCACAAGAGAGACGTAAAGTCTCTCTTTGTGGAACAGAAAACCAGATCTCGTAATGCAGATCATGGTGGTATGTGTGTGATCGTTCAGATCTGTGTTGTTTACATGTGCTCGAAGGCAATGGGTAAACGAAGCAGACAGGCGGTAAAGACAAAAGGGAGAAACGACCAAATGCGCCGTTCGGTAATGTGGGTCATTGTTTACGCGATGCATCGTCGCTACAATAGACGTTGGGAAGAGGTGCTAATGGGATTGGTGGCCGTACGAAGCCCTTGCATGCCTTTGTATATGCCGGGTAATCAGTTGCAGCAGGGAAAGAAATTGAAGACTGTTTGTTAGTGGGAAAACAAACGATGAGTTGGATCTTGTGCATGTTTACATGCGTAGAAATATGGTTTATGGCATCTCCGACTGATACAGGAACCGAGTTCGTGTTTATACTATAAAATGCTAGAGGATCCAGTTCGGATGATAATAATTGGGATGCGGGAATTGTTTGTCGATTGTACAATCGAATCGCGGGTCAGTTTATGGCAGCTGTAAAAACAAGCTGTCCGACATAGGATTTTAACACAAACAAAGGGTGCCGACTGGCTTGGAATTCATGATGCCATATGCACTTTAAATAATTAGTTCTAGGAATTTTAGATAATGCGTTGTCTGCATTAAATGTCCTTGTAAAAGTAAATGTTTCAGGTATGCTGGGCGTAGATTGCGGTGCAGGTGTGGGAAAGTTGAAATTTGGCTGGGGTTCCTGAAAAGGTAGAAAGAAATTCTTACAGGGAATTTGTATGCGAAGGGATGCATGAAAAGTAAGTTTTCTTTTCCAGGGGCTTTTTTACTTACAGATTTGATCTCTTTAATGCGTGAAGCATATAAGATGCTAACGCGATTGCATTAGCGAAATTCTTCCACTCCCCCAACACATTGAATGTCATCCGTAAGATTAATGGCAGGAACGTAAATCTAAGAAACCCAAAATAAAAAAAGGATATCATTGACATAGCTTTTGAACAATTAAAGCAATCGCTACCAAAAGGTGCTTAGCATCGCTGCGTGGCAATAACAAAAATCGAAGAAAGGAAACAATAATTGTCAGGAATCACAACTACTCGCATTCCAAAGTACTGTCGAGTTCCACGAACGCACAATTCCCCCCAGGTAGGGTTCCTAGCCTTCAAGGAACATACCTACCCTGAAAACGTTACACGCGCCCACAGATGCGTGCCACTAAGTCCGCTAGGGCCTTGAAATATTTGGCCAACGTTAAACCCGACACGAAAAAGCAAAGAACTGAACGTCCCAAAGCTTTCAATGTCAAGCTCAACAATTCGAATATGGCATACCTGAAACAAAGGAAAACATTCATTCATCCCATCCCCAAAGACTGAAATGCGTCGCACTCCAGCACTGCACAATCGGAACTCCTGAACATCTACACGATGTTACAAGGATTTGCTATCGTCAGCAAACTAGTCGACCAACGGATGCACGTGTGGTTGGTCTGCCACAAAGTCCATCAAATCCATCGGCAAACAAAAGAAACGGCAACCTCATGCAATAAAGCATATCGCCGATCCGCTACCAAATTGCAGGCAACCGTAATTATCTCAACGAGATAATTCGGAAATTTTATGAGGTTAAAAACCTACAAAGGATCTATTCCGCTCCCACGGTCCCTTTAAAATTTGACACCACTGGAAAGATCTAATGGATTTCGGGTGTATTGACAAAAGTCAAACAAGACCCACGGACAGTACGTCCAAACAACCATCAAATATCTCCGGCCTGGGCGCCAGATGTTCTGTGCAAACAGAAGGCCGTGGAGATGAAATTCTAGCGATAATAATGATGTATGCAAAGAATGACTTTCCCCTTTCAGGAAACTACAAAATATCCCGGGGGATGTGTTAACATGCTGATAACAGAGACATTGACGATTCTGTTAATGGGCAGAATGGGAAATTGTCTCTGGGGAAGATGCAGATACGATCTGGATCAAGATACTTGTGGGTATTTGTAAGACCGTCTAATTTTGATCTTCAACGAGACGAATAGTCTACTTAGAGCATCCGTCGAATAGAGAGGCTGGAAGAAACAGTCGCGCCGGAAGGTACAGAGGTAACGAACGACGTAAATCGTGTGCGCGATTTTTGTTAGTAAAGCAAATAGTTTACCAGTTAATCATCCGGAAGTCAAATTCTACTAATGTTTTATGTGCTGCCAAATGTTTAACATAAGTGTACGAACGCGGAGAATCGCAAACAACAAAGAACTAGAATTGTAAAACTTATTAACCTCTTTAACAATATTTGAAACAATCCGTGAACAACAGTGTTATCTATAAGAAATAAAATCTAATCAAAGGTTAACAACAACTCAACTACTTGTTTTATTGGTGACAGCATTCGTTTCTGGTGCAGTTTTGTTCGTGTACAGTGTTCGGCGAAACACAGTGTTCAAAGACAATAAAACCGCCAAAGTACTTTGAGGGAATACTCAAACTGTTGCTGCTATTTGGCTAATGCTTCACAAATTACTATAACACTTTGTACTATGCCTCACATAAGCATTTATATTGTTGTTAATAAAATTATTATTGAAAAACGACAAATAAAGCAAGAAAATCGGATCGGATCTTTATAACCACGGAGTCAAAGTAATCCGATACCTTTTTTTCGATGAACCAACAAACGGACAAGGAATGAGTCAAAATAAACAACACGTGCAGTCACCTGAGGTTTAGATGTATAGAGCGGACACAACTCCAAACTTAACAGATGCCCAAGGCATTCCATCGCATTGATAATACACTGGAGCTGATGTAAATGGCCTGTTTTATTTCTGCTTCAAGATGTCATAAACATTCGTGCGTAATAACAAAAAGTTGGGTTTATCTGTTCAGTTGTTTCCTATACAAATTAATTAACAGATTTATCTTGCAATTCAAATATAAGAGATGGTAAGCATGAAGGACAAGTTTGACGTAGGAATCGAATTCCCCCATTCCCCACCCACCAATAAATGACTTTAAAATATAATAAAACAGTCACAGATTAAACAAAAAAACAAACAAGCGCAGAAAATTAAATTAAAAGATAAAAATGTAAAAAAAAGTCCCCGTTTCACATTCATCTCTGAATTCAGCAAAGAGAGCAATTTTCAGCTCGCCGATTTCTTCATAACATACTACACTTTCGGCATCTTAAATTGGACAACTCAATAGCAGCCATGGCGAAGCCACTTCTACTAAGCAACTAAAGTTCCCAATCCCTCACAAGGACGAAAATATAAGAACGGAAATAAATGATAAAAATCCTCCGCGACTTTGTGCGATAAATTTTATTTTTTATTGACAAAGGACTTGATCGATTTCTTTTCTACTTCAGTTCGGCATTGATTTCACTTTCAGTGCATTTTCCTTGTCCTTCAGCATAGCAAGACAATATCCTGTTTAAATAGTTTCTTACTCAAAAGCTCTCCTCCAGTTACGATTCAATAGCAAGATGATTGAATGACGACTTCTTCTTTCGGATTGGTACGACTTAGAGGCCTTCCGCAGTTGTGTTTCTGATTCAGTCGATCGAATCGTATTAATGGATTGCGTGGTGTAATACGCATTAATATCTCCTTGATTCGTTGATAGGCTTTTTGGATTTGATAACAAGAATACCGAGAGTAGTGCTAGGTTTACTGAAAGTAGTGCTTATAACAAATTGGATTAAAGTATAAGGCGACAGAACACTATAAAACAAACAAAAAATTAAGATCGATGTTTACCCAAATTTAATTCAAAATAAAATAAAAAATTCTAATGTCTCAAAAAGAAGAAGAAAAAAAATAATAAGATCCACTTCCCCTCTTCGGAGAAAATAAAAGCAGAAATGGTATAAATTCGCATAATCACGATACATCAACGATTTGTAGATCCTACATTTTAAAAACCAGAATAAATTTGAGAAAATAGATGTTTTTATAAAAAACTATTTTAAGAATGTTCATTCCCTATAGATAAACGCTAACCAATCACAAGAAGTCATCCACCCATTAATAAAGCAGTTCGTTCCGCTCTCGTTGTCAAAATCATTATCTTTCAGATTTTGCCATCACATAGGACATAATTTTGCAAACAAACAAAATCGGATATTCCTGTGAGTTTCGTATGACTGGTTTGCACGATAAGCAATGTGAGATCCTAAAGAGACTAAAAGATCTTTCAGGGACTGCAGGAGTCCTCCACACAATCTTAGTAACCCACCAGATCTCTAGTATGTATGTTATGTAATCAGTATGACTGTTTCATGACACATAGTTCATAAAACCAAAATTGTCTGGCGATCTGAATGCTACTTGTAAATAATCAGTCAAAGGCGATAGCTAAAGGCATTATCACCAAATGATAATATTGTATTTCGAAATATCGCAAGTGAAGGGGCATTTAGAAACGTATCAAGCACGCGCAAATGCTACGATACTCGTACCTCATCTTGCCCTGTGAGTAGGGCGTTCGAATATACTGACAGCTAGGCCAACTTGTCGTAAGAGGCGACTAAAAGCTGAGTGGTTGGTGGAGTCCCAATACCCTGCCGCCCAGTGAGATACCACTCCATCAAGCTATAGGCAGTGTGAAATGGTCGGGAGAAATCCCTGGCCATTTTTTGGAGCTTGGCTGATGGACCGATTCGATAAAACGTTGGTTTAGGTGGTGGTAGTCGGTTCCCATGCGAGATAACACTCTATCAAGCTATAGGCTCATGAAATGGTCGGGAGATATCAGTGACCACCTTTCAGAGCTTGGCTGATGGACCGATTCGGGAAAAGGTTGGTTTAGATGGTAGTCGGTCCGTAGGTGAAATACCCCTCCATCAAGCTATAGGCTACGTGAAATGGTCTGGAGGAATCCCTGGCCATCTTTCGGAGCTTGGCGGATGAGCCTGTGGGGGTTCTCTATACCACATGGAGAACCAACCAACAATTCCATACTTTATTTCGACCGCTTTCAGCGCGTCATTTCTACCCATTCCCCTTATAAGCTATTCCACCTGTAAAACATGTTAAACGGACGCATAGCTAAACTCATTATGCTATGCAGATAATGCATAATTGAGTTTAGCTACCTTTTTGCCATACGGCAACCCCATTTCGCTAACCCATGTGATTTCCACAGGAAATCGCATCATGTCGATTAGCAACGGCATAGTCTGATCAAACGACGCGATTGCTCAATCGTGCGACCGCTGGGGAAATTATCAAAGCATTTAAGTTAGTTCCCATGATCAGATTTCCCTAGCCAAGTCAGCGTTCTTTCCACTTTCTCCAGACACTTCATTCGCTGTAGATCAATGCTCTCTTTTCGCAGGTGAATAGCACCAGCTTAATTTTACTCTCCTTCACAGTTCTGTCTTCGTACAAATCAATGTACTCTGAGATCACCATATTCACCGAATTGGGTCAATGGGTTATCATCATACATCGTGTTTCTGTTCTCTCATTCTCCCATGTTCGTCGATTATCAATTAACCGATTATCCACCACACGTCGACGAACGTGGCAATGAGAGAGCAGTGGTATGTTCTCTTTTGGTTGTCAAGTGCGAAAGTTAAATAAAATAATTTCATCCCTAATTGGGATCAGTCTTTACTCAAGCATCATCGCGGATGGTCACACCGTTTAACTAATCGTCTTTCCACCACCGCCGTGTCCGCACGCGAGTGCGTATGTGAGCTTCAATTGTGTTCTTTCAATCGCTTAACACTTCTAGTAAGAAATTTTATTCATTAAATTATGACTGGACGCGGAAAAGGAGTGTTTGAATAAATTAAAACAAATACAAAAATAAAAGTCTAATCACCGTGATCAAGTGTCTTATTATCTTTGCTTGGGAACAGTTGCATCAAGCAGCAGGACTACTGAGTGCATCGCCAAGAGCAGTGTTCACGTAATATGATGGGGATAGGAGTGAACCGCGTGCCCGTGTTCGGCACATCAACTCGTACCCCAGAAACCGATTTTTGAAAAGGTTTGTTTAAGTGGTAGTCGGTCCCAAGGTGACATACCACCCCGTCACGCTGCACATTCCGCGATATCGGGAGAAATCTTCGAATATGATTCGGATGTATGGTTGGTGGCCGGACTGACACGGAGTGAAGTCATGATGGCGTAGGAGTTTTTGGTCTTAGTTATGTGCAGGCAGGTGTACTGGTTCACTAAGGTTCCCACGTTATAGTCACTATTCCAGAGCGCAGAAAATAAAACACTGTATATGGCCCGCTTGTAGTTCAACTGGTTTCTTTTTTATTTACAAAAATTATTCAAACAGTTAACCAAATCGAAACAAAGTGTCATTGGTATTATAAATGATACTTCTTCTTGTCTCTGATGATAACCACTTAAAGTATGAATATAAATAATGATGAATCAAGGTAACACAGCACATTGAAATTATAAAAGTTAATTCTTAATGTTACTTGCAATAGTCAATGATGAATCAAAGTAACGCAGCACATTGAAATTAAAAAAGGTAATTCTTAATGTTACAGCGTATAGCGTATCCACTCGACAATCTGCGTCCGCGCGCCACCGTGGTTGATAATCGACTCCCGGTAGTAAGGAAAACAATTGAATTCTTCCCCCGTTATGAGCAATGAGAGTAGATCTCTGACACATTGGTCCCAGTGAGAGTGCACACACACACGCCAAGATGATCTCGGCCGCTGAAGCTGTGTGCCCATGAATACGCGAACCACAGACATAAAAATCCAATAAAGGGAAACACCAAGAGCAGTGGTTGCAGCTGGGCAAACCATCGTGCCGACAGGAATTTGGATTTACATAGGATGGCCAGTGCACACAGCATCTATGCCGATCGTGCACATATCGATGTCGGCTCGAAAAGTTGAACTTTCGTGTGTATGTTTACATTACAGAGAATTCGATTTCCTTTGGCAGCCAGTCGCGAGCCATGCACGTGTGCGGTAAAATACTTGGGAGATGTGTGCATTGACATGTTTCGGATTTCCTGTCGGTTGCATGATTTCGTAACCGAATTGTTCTTCAGTAACATGATGCGTTGAATGCAAGTATGCCCCTGGGGGAAATGTTTGAAGATGCTAATGCATTTGCATTAGCGAATTATGATGGTTTTAGGTATTTCAGGAAAAAGTCTTTGGGTAATTAATAGAAAGGTAAGTAGTAGCGTTCAGTGGAACCGCCACGGTAACTTGCTTTTCCAGGTTTTAGATGCTCTAGGAAGAAGTTTCTTGTTGTACCTGCAAGGGTTAAGCAGTGGCGTTAGGTGGAAACGCCACAATGGTACTTCAGGAAAAAGTCTTTGGGTAATTAATAGAAAGGTAAGTAGTGGCGTTCAGTGGAACCGCCACGGTAACTTGCTTTTCAAGGTTTTAGATGCTCTAGGAAGAAGTTTCTTGTTGTACCTGCAAGGGTTGAGCAGTGGGGTTAGGTGGAAACGCCACAATGGTACCTTCTGAAATAGGGAATTGCGGAGGTAAACTACTTTCCCGTTCGGATATCCGGAAGGGACTATGTCGGGGGGAACATCATGGAGATATTATGATAAATAACCGAACTTTGAAAGATTCGTCGTCGCATAATCGCCCTCGTTCTCGAGCCTCTGTCGACGTTTGACTTATAACAGCATTTTGTAATATCAGGGAATCGATTTTACCATTACGAATATAAACGCCGTCCACCAATATTTGCAAACATCGAAACCTGATATCCTTGCCCTAACCGATTCCCAAGTCGAATCGCCAACTGCTTCGACATACCTTCGTTGCTCAGGATACGACTTACATTCGAGATTCGGCTTTACGGGTGGAGTCTGCATTTTCTCGCGGTCTGATCTAGCTTGCCAGAGGATGGAGTCCTATAACATGAATATCATGTGGTTGAAGGTCGGGCTGATAAATTCTGTTAAATTTCCTTGTTGTCTTTACCGCTCCTCCAATGACAATCGACCGGTGACATTTTTCGAACTTCTTTCACGTACCATCGACTGGATACAGATCACCCACGTGGCTTCTGAAATTGGCGTCCTTAGCGATTTTAATGTACACAATTCCAGCTGGTTGGTGCATTCTCTCAGAACTGACGAGGCTAGGAGGTAGGCGAAGATGTTCGCTGTTACCCGCAATTGGATTCAACTCGTGGAGGAACCTACGCGAGTGCCGGATGCCCGCGGTCATTGTGCGAACACCATGGATCTGTTTTTGACATCCGAGCCGAGCATTTATACTGTGGAGATTGATGCGCCACTGGGAAACCCGGATCACTGCTTGGTATCTCTCGTATACCCACTGGCATTTCAAGCGAATAACCGACCTACTCAGCTTCGCCATGTATGGACGTATGGGGCTACCAACTGGGGCGATTTGCGAGATTTCTTCCCATCCTTTTCGTGGTCGGTGGTGTGCTTTATGTTAACGCATGCACGGAGTCGGTCACAGAGATTATTCTTCCCGGGGTGGAGATCTACATTCCACATTCCATCAAATAAGGTTCATCGAATAAACCTTGGTTTGACAAAAAATGGCAGCAGATTACAGCGGCAAAAAATAGAGCTTTTAATCAATGGCGCTCTTATTCTAGCCACGTTGACAGAACGTTTTGTTAGAATCAGAAATGTGTGCAACCGGGCGATTGATATCGGGACGAAGGCCTACAACGACAGAGTGACTAGTACACTCCTGGAGTGCCCAACTGGTTCGCGTCCCTTCTGGTCAATGGCAAAAAGTTGTCAGCAGTAACTTCGCTTTCTCCGCCTTCCCTCCGTTGTTGACAGACAGCGAGACGTTACTCACAAACTCGAAGGATAAAGCTAATGCGTCCGGGAATTTATTTTCCGCGAATTCGAACCTTGATCCCGGCCTTTTGGAGCCACCTGTGATCTCGCCGCATGGTCTTCCATGTGGGATGTGAGATTTCGCCCGCGCACTATGCAATGCATTCTACGTGAACTGGACTGTAGGAAGGCAACCGGCCTTAAGAACTGTGCTCCAGAACTATCGGCGGTTCTTAGCAGACTCTTCCGCTTATCTTATGCAAGGAGGGCCTTTCTTGCCTGCTGGAAAATCGCTCGAGTTCAGCCAATCCCAAAAACGGGAAAATAGTGTCTCCGACGAAATTACCGTCCGATAGCATTACTGTCTATGTTATCTAAGGTGATGGAAAAAGTCCTCAATACTGAGTTAATTAAGTATTTGGAGTGCAACGGACTTCTGAATGATCGTCAATACGGATTCCGTGACAGGCGGTCCATGAGAGACCTTTTGACACTTATAACCGATATATGGACATCTGCGATTGAGCGGCATGAGTCAAGGGCGGTTGCATTGGATATCTCCAAGGCTTTTGGCCGCGTCTGGCACGGGGCATTGCTGAGCAAACTTTGTTCATATGGACTTCGCCATGTTGTTGTGGACAGTGAGTGTTCGGACATGTATCCTATTAATTCCGGGGTGCCTCAAGTTTCTTTTTTGACTCAAACCTTGTTTTTTCTTCACATAAATGATTTGTTGGAGTAAACGGATAACAAGGTATTCAGATGGATGATAGTACGCTTGTTTCCTCTTTTTCGAGTGATCGCCCGATTAGTGCATCAACGTCGCACCAGCTGAGATGTAGCCAAATCGACTCTCTGAATCGGGATCTGGATAAGGTCTTGCAGTAGGGAACGGCCAATTTCGCCGACTTCAATGCAACGATGACAGAGTATACAACATTCACAAAGTAAAGCTGAACATCAGTTCTGCAGCTGATGATGAATGGCCAGGCCCTCGAATCTTGGAAAAGCTTGAAATTCCTCGGCGGTACGCTCGTTGCTGTTGGAATGTATCGTGGCATAAACACGCGTCGAACATCGCACATGTACTCCGGCTCAGATTTTTCCTGTATAAATCCCAAATTACACCCGCGCTCGTATATTGCTCTAATGTTTGGTACTCTGCTCCTAAACATACCCTCGACGTACTTGAAAGCATACAGAGACGAGCGATTCGACTAATCTGGGACACGGTGCTGACATCGGAACTACAGTCGCTATCACATCGAAGCCGAGCAGCCGACTTCTCTCTATTTTACAGATATTATCACGGGTACTGTTCTTCGGAGGTACGTGGTATTGTTCCCCGGAATTCGGTTTAAATGCACTCTACAAGACAATCCGAAGGATCGCACCAATTTGTGCTTCATTTCCTGACGGCGCGAACATCCTCACATCAGAACTCGTTCCGTTACAGGGCGGGGAACCTGTAGAATTCCCTCCCCGCACAAGTGTTCCTGGAACCTTACAACCTGCAACTGTTCAAAAGTAACTGCAACAGATATTTGGTGGCCACTCGCGGCGCCGTATCGGCGCTATTGGTTCGCCTCTCCCGAGAGAGCTATGTTAATAAAAAAAAAAAACTATAAAAAGTCTCCTTTCTCCCGAGTTCAGTGGAAAAAAAATAATGGTAAATAAAATGACGACCACTTATGATGGAACACCGTCTCCACTATATCTTACCACACCAAATAAAAAACGGGCCATCGTGACACTGTTCGAAAATAAACAATGCGATCGAAGCATCACGCAACGGATATTTGTTTACAAAACTGTGAAAATCCGTGATGATCCTTATTGCATCTTCTCACACACTGGCGGTAACGAATGGGTCGGTGGAATGAACGTGAAATGCAACCATATCTTTTCAATAGGCGGTCAAAAAATGTAATGACAAAAGGAATTGAGTTTTCCTCGGATGTGGGAAAAAAATAGAAGTTCAGTTAGCGTTTAGACTTCAGTAGCACTGGTACTATTTGCGAAGTCATTTAAGAAAGTTATCTTAAGTGTTGTGAAAAACGATTTGGATGGGTAAGCGTATGTAAAGGAATAGATAAAATAAATAATAAATAATATATTTTATTGCTTTGTGCATCGAATAATGCGGGAACTGAAATTCGACAACATCCACTCGAGGCTTTTCTGATACTAAGTGTTTATCAGAGATTGCGTGTATAATTTTAATCGCGAAAATATCTGTTTCTTTGCCTAGATCCATTTATAACGTTCTGCATACGTTTAAAATCTAAACTATTCCTGAGTGATAGGTTAGATTCCAATGCCCAACCTCCCAAGTTGTGGGATGTGGTTTTTGACATAGTTATGGTTTTCCGACCGAACGAGAGTTAAAGTCACTTACTCTCTATTTCTAGTTCTTAGGTCGAGGCAGGATTTGAAATTTATTTAATTTAAGTTACTATATCTCTCTTATTTAATTACTCTAAATACAAAGAGAGAAGATAAAAACACAATAATCTAATTATGTGTTGTTCAAATTCAAACTTAACTTCACACACATCAGTTGATGGGGCACGAATCCTTGACACTTCTTTTTCGACAAGCTGCTATCGATGCACTTGCCGAAGAAAACTGGCTCCCCTACCCATATCGTTGCCAAAAAATGTATAGGCAGTGTGGCTGTCAGGAGGATAAAGATCACACAGTACCGATTGGTGTACGTGCATTGCTTGCTTTCTTATCACCTTTATTTTGAACCCCAGGCAGCCCGTTAACAATGTAAAAAAATGGTGGATCGTTTTGTTTTTGCTGCCATCGCCTTGAGCTCGGAAGAAAGGAAACCAAGTTGCACGCAAACGATGTGTTCATCGGGGGCTGATGTCAGTGAAACCTGCGGTTGGTTGTGGCTGATATCCATTATTCGTGTCGATCAGGGGCTGCGACTGGTTGTGGCTGACCGATCTCGAGCTCCTCGGCGACGTTCTTCGTTGACTGCGGGTGATTTGCGAGTGAATGTCATCCCCGCCAATTGTCCTCAGATGTGGTGTGTGTCACACGAAATTGGCGGAAAAATCCGGCGTCGGTTTTGTGTTGTGTGGGAGTGAGACCCACGTAGTCCGCGTCGACTACATGCCAATTCAGCTGTGACTTCCGCCTGTGTGTGAGGGTGACTTAATTAATCGCGCCCGGTGAAATACCACCCCATCAAGCTTTAGGCTCCGTGAAATGGTCGGGAGTAATCCCTGGCCATCTTTCGGGGCTTGGCTGATGGACCGGTTCGAGAAAAGGTTGTTTAGGTGGTAGTTGGTCCCAAGGTGAGATACCACCCCGTCACGCTGTACATTCCGCGATATCGCCGAGAGAAATCTTCGACGGTGTTTCGGATGTGTGGCTGATGGCCCGGACTGACACGGGGATAAGTCATGATGGTGCCTTCTGATATAAAGAATTCCGGAGGTAAACTAGTCTCCCATTCGGATCTCCGGGGGGGACTATGTCAGGGGGAACATCATGCAGATATCATGATAAATAATGGAACTTTAAGAGGTTCGTCATCGCATAACCGGGCTCGCTCTCGAGGCTCGGCCCACGCTCGACTGGTGACGGCATTTTATAACATCAAGGGCAACCAGGCGATTGATACCGCGAAGAAGGCTCACAACGACAGGGTGATCAATAAGCCCCTTCGGTGCCCAACTGGTTCGCGCTCCTTCTGGTCAATGGCAAAGGCTGTCAGCAGTAACTTTGCTTCCTCCTCTTTCCCTCCGTTGGTGACAGACAGCGGGACGTTAGTCACGAATCCAAAGGATAAAGCTAATGTGTTCGCGAATTTATTTTCCGCGAATTCAAACCTCGATCCCGGTCTTTTGGAGCCACCCGTGATCTCGCCGGTACAGTCTTCCATGCGGGATGTGAGATTTCGTCCGCGCACTATTCAACTCATTCTACGTGAACTGGATTGTAGGAAGGCAACCGGCCCGGACGGAATACCAGCAATAGTCCTTAAGAACTGTGCTCCAGAACTATCGCCAGTTCTTGGCAGACTCTTCCGCTTATCTTATGCACGGAGGACCTTTCCTACCTGCTGGAAAATCGCTCGACTTCAGCCAATCCCAAAGACGGGAAAAAAGTGTCTCCCACAAAATTACCGTCCGATAGCATTACTGTCTATTTTATCTAAGGTAATGGAAAAAGTCATCAATACAGAGTTGGTTAAGTATTTGGAGTGCAACGGTCTTCTGAATGATCGTCAATACGGATTCCGTGGCAGGCGGTCCACGGGAGACCTTTTGACACTTATAACCGATATATGGACATCTGCGATTGAACGGCATGGTGAGTCAAGGGCGGTCGCATTAGATATCTCCAAGGCTTTTGACCGCGTCTGGCACAGGGCATTGCTGAGCAAACTTCGTTCATATGGACTTTCCCAACAGCTTTGCGACTGGACGAGGAGCTTCCTCGAGAATCGATCGATCCGGGTGGTTGTGGACGGCGAGTGTTCGGATCTGTATCCTGTTAATTCGGGGGTGCCCCAGGGTTCTATTTTGGCTCCAACCTTGTTCTTGCTTCACATAAATGATTTGTTGGAGACAACGGATAACAATGTGTTCAGTTTTGCGGATGATAGTACGCTTGTTTCCTCCTTTTCGAGTGATCGGCCGATCGGTGCATCAACGTCGCACCAGCTGAGATGTAGACAGATTGACTCTCTGAATCAGGATCTAGATAAAGTCCTGCAGTGGGGAAAGGCCAATCTTGTCGACTTCAACGCAACGAAGACCCAGTATACAACATTCACAAAGAAAACCGGATCATCGGTTCCACAGCTGATGATGAATGGCCGGGCCCTCGAGGCTGGGGAAAGTTTGAGATTGCTCGGCGTCACGGTGTGTGGGAATGTATCATGGCATAAAGACGTATCGGGTATCGCCAGATCAGCCTCAGGAAAACAGAGTTATCTTTTTAGAGCCAAGAAATATTTTACTCCGGCCCAACTTCTTACCCTATATAAATCTCAAATTAGACCCGCGCTCGAATATTGCTCTCATGTTTGGAGCTCGGCTCCTAAACATACCCTCGACCTACTTGAGAGCGTACAAAGACGAGCGAGCCGCCTGATCGGGGACTCGGCGCTGACGTCGGGACTACAGTCGCTATCACATCGAAGGCGCGTGGCCGACCTCTGTCTGTTCTACAGATATTATCACGGGTGCTGTTCTTCGGAGATTCTTGGCAATGTTCCACGCAATTCGGTCTATATGCGCTCCACAAGACAATCCGACGGATCGCACCCGTTTGTGGTTCATCTCCCGACAGCGCGAACATCCCTGTATCAGAACTCGTTCCGTTACAGAGCGGGGAAGCTGTGGAACTCCCTTCCCACGCGAGTGTTCCCGGAGCGTTACAACCTGCAACTGTTCAAAAAGAACTGCAACAGTTATTTGATGGCATCTCGGGGCGCCCACTCGACGCTATAGGTTTGCCTCTCCCGAGAGAAGTCTAATAAAAAAAAAAAAAAAAATCGGTTTCACTAATACCAATGTAAACGCCGTCCACCAATATTTGCAAACAACGAAACCTGATATCCTTGCCTTAACTGAGACCCACATCTTCGTCGCTCAGGATACGACTTGCATTCGAGATTCCGTTTTAAGGGCGGAGTCTGCGTTTTCGCGCGGTCCAGCCTGACTTGCCAGCGGATGGAGGTGTTGGAACCCAATAATTAGGACATCATATGGTTGAGGGTCGTGCTGAGGAATTCCGTTAAATTTCTTTCTTGTCTTTGCCCCTCCCCGAATGACGATCGACCGGCGACATATTTCGAACATCTTTCATATACTGTCGACTGGATACAGATCAACCACCCAGCTTCTGAAATTGTTGTCCTTGGCGATTTTAATGTGCACAATTCCGACTGGTTATTACATTTTAATAGAACCGACGACGCTGGGAGGCTGGCGGAAATGTTTGCTGTGTGCCACAACTTGGCTCAACTCGTGGAGGAGCCAACGCGAGTGCCGGATGCCCGAGGCGAATATGCGAACACCCTGGATCTGTTTTTGACATCCGAACCGAGTATTTATACCGTAGAGGTTTCTGCGCCACTGGGAAACTCAGATCACTGCTTGGTACCTGTCGCGCAAGCACTTGCATATCAAGCGAATAACCGGCCTAGGCAGCTTGGCCATGTATGGAAGTATGGGGTTGCTAACTGGGACGATATGCGAGATTTCTTCGCATCCTTTCCATGGTCCGAGATGTGCTTCGGAAACTCCGATGTTAACGCTTGCGCGGAGTCGGTATCAGGGTCAATGGCAAAAGCTGTCAGCGGTAACTTCGCATCCTCCTCTTTCCCTCCGTTGGTGACAGACAGCGGGACGTTAGTCGCGAATCCAAAGGATAAAGCTAATGTGTTCGCGAATTTATTTTCCGCGAATTCCAACCTCGATCCCGGTCTCTTGGAGCCACCTGTGATCTCGCCGGTACAGTCTTCCATGCGGGATGTGAGATTTCGTCCGCGCACTATTCAACTCATTCTACGTGAACTGGATTGTAGGAAGGCAACCGGCCCGGACGGAATACCAGCAATAGTCCTTAAGAACTGTGCTCCAGTGCTATCGCCGGTTCTTGGCAGACTCTTCCGCTTATCTTATGCACGGAGGACCTTTCCTGCCTGCTGGAAAATCGCTCGAGTTCAGCCAATCCCAAAGACGGGAAAAAGGTGTCTACCACAAAATTACCGTGCAATAGCATTACTGTCTATTTTATCTAAGGTAATGGAAAGTCATCAAAATATTCTCAACCGACAGCAAGTAAGGGTGAACCCTTTACTGGCTTAATTGCTTTTTTACCAGAAATGGTAATTAATTTTCTGAGAAAACCCAAATTTCGCTATAAACATTATAAACTCGACATTTATACTTTTTTTTTTATATAAATGTATTTAGCTTTGTCCGTTATTTCTTATAATCGTTAATAATCTTCATGGTAGACTGGGAATAAGATTATTTAAAGTGTTGTCCGGTAGATTATTCCATGCTTTTGTATATTTTTTACTAGATGTGTGATCTTGAATTTATCAGCCTTGGTTTTATATTCATTTAATCTATCTATTATATAAGCATAACACGCTTCCAGTGACTCGATCTTTATTGTGAACCTCAGAACGTATACATCGAACTCCACAACGGTATTAGTATTTTGTGACATATTATCGAGTAAGGCAAAATCTGTAGATTAAAGTGCAATTTATCTGCCATGTACTATATATCCGCCCGTCAAACCTCGGGCCGGCGTTCCTTGGCCCGAAGCCCAAATAGTCGTTCGTTCCAATATTTCATATTCCAGTCTCTGGAGATGTAATTTAGTTCCTATATGCGCTCCACATCCCGGTATAACCAATTACATATGATAAAATCTTAGTCACCGCCTTTTATCACATTATGGTCCTTATTCGACTGTGGGATTTAAATTTCGTGGCTTACATTTCATGTTCACTAACGCATTATCTCGTTTTGGTTTCTGTATAGAAGTCCAAGTATGCCGAGTAAAGCCTCGATGAATGAATTCGATATGCAGTTCGATTATTTTGGCAGAATCCTTGTTTTGCGAAGATGGTGAAGAATGTGATTCGAACCGACGCTATGATACTTAGAATCATAGCCAAAGTTAGAACCAAAGCCTAAACACATCAGGCCATTGCCACGTGTAGGACACTACCATTATTTCTGACTACTATATATCGTTGTGGAATGCTATGCTCAACGCTTTGATATATGGTTCTAAAGATTCATTTTCAGATACATTTTTCGATTTTCCGCTTGTTGCTGTTCTTTACTACGGTTTGCGTTTTCAAATATATCTGTTCACAACACTGTCTATCCCATTCACTAGAATAGTTATTACAGCCGCTTGCAATGGTTGTGATAATTGGACTGCCATCAAATATGATGGTTCGCATAGATGACAGTGTACTGTACCACTGAGGCAAGTTGAAAGTAGTAAATTTACGCCCTGTAACACTTAATAAAAAGCAAACAATTATATTAATCCAAGGGCAATTTGTACTACCGCATACATGTAATGAACCCAGATTTACCCCATGTGCATATTAAATTAATTTTGTCGGACATTAAATAATATGTCAGTAGTCCTGATATGCCCTAGTCCTAATTTCCTCTCGGGAAGACCTCGTA
Source organism: Microdon myrmicae (assembly GCA_963931805.1). Lineage (NCBI taxonomy): Eukaryota > Metazoa > Arthropoda > Insecta > Diptera > Syrphidae > Microdon > Microdon myrmicae. The sequence goes on from OZ007496.1 coordinate 98,449,607, forward strand.
CAATCTAGGGCGCAGTTTACTTAAATTATCAATAATTACGTCTTCAACTTTTCTTTTGTTTTCTATTTAATTTTTCTAAATAATACCAGTATATTTAATCAATATCCATGCCGGCAGAATTTTTCGTTCACATATGGTACACTGCTATTTTTCGTGTTAGACGCCGAGAGCCGTCAGCATTATAATAATTTTAAATGTTTTAAAACCAAAGTCAGCTCATAATTAAAATATATATGGTGAATTTACCCTGAAAAATTCTCCACATTAATGCAAAGTATACAAGAAGGCATCGATAATTATCTTACAAATTATTTGCAACACCAAAATCTGCAACATCCACAGCTGCTTCGCTCCAATTTACAGAAACCGAACGGATAACATGGCGGGCAGTTACTGCAAGCATAGGGATACGTGGAATAACCCAGATAACCGAACTGACCACTTGGACCAGATGGAAAATTGATTGGGCAGCAGCAGTTCATTCTAAAAAATTGGGATTACTTAAAAACTTTAAATTTACGTCTATACTTTAAAATATTCCGATCCGAAATGAAAATTGTACGAATTTTAGAATAAATATGTTTCTATTGTTTTGGGGACTGCTATAATTAAATAAAATGAAGTAGTCTAGGATACAGTAACTCGATCAGAATTATTTTGGGAGATGTCTCTTTAATATTATTATTGTTTGAGATGTAATAAAATTGGGCAAGTATTGTTGAAAAATGTCCGTTGTTACGTAGTAAGTCCCCCGCCACCTTTGTCCCAGCGAGAAAACATTAAAACGCATCGAAAAATACATAACACACAAGACATTTAAACAATTTAAAAATTTAATACCAACATTTCAAACAATTTACGTTATTATATTAAAACATTAATTTACATTTTACAAATAAACATTTACCTTATTAAGCATTAATTAAAAACACACGTTAGAAATTATCACATTTACAAATTAAACTTAAATACAAAACACAATGTACATTTTCATTTACACATAATACATAAAATATTATTATTACATTCATTTACAAATACATTCATTAACTTACATTTAACATTTGAGATCATAAAACAAAAACATATAACTGCTGCATGCAAACCCAATCCTGCCCCCGTGATGATATCTGCGAATAATTCGATGATCGATCATCGCCGTGGTTCTTTTCGTTGGGATAACGGTGAGGAATGGGAACAAGGGAAAAACGGAAAAAGTCAAAACAACCGTGTTGACAGTTTTGTAGAGAAAGTGAAAAACGACGGTGCTGTCAGTTGGATATTAAACATTAAATAATAAAATTTAAATGAACAAACAGTAGATATACGAGGGTGCTCTGAAAAGTTTCCGACCTCAACGTGCAAATAACGGCACTCGGCAATAAAAGTTAGTGAATGTAGTTGTGCATCTTTTGACAGTTACTCACCAAAATTTCAGCTATTTTGAACGGGTAGTTTTTATCTGCCTGTCGTTTGAGTGAGTCGATGTTTTTTGCATTTTTTGGAGCCCATTCCCCCTTTGCAGTCCACTGTTTTGACTGTATTTTTGTTTCGGGCGTATAATGGTGTATCCAAGTTTCATCGACAGTAATTAATCGGCGCCAAAACTCGAATTTATTGCGCTTAAACTGCGCGAATAGAGCGTTGGAAATGTTCATTCGAACACGTTTTTGGTCTAATGTGAGCAAACGCGGCACCCAACGCACGGACAGTTTTCTCATCCCCAAATCTGTTTTACAGCTATATTTTCAAGAATAACAGTTGGGGGGGGGGGTGGGCTTTCTTAACGACACAAGCCTATAAATTATATTTTCTGATACCACTAAATGAGAATGAACAACACGGATAGAACGATAGTGAGTGGTGTGTTGCTGCACCTTTCGATATTGAATTTCTATAGATTATAACCACCAGGGATCACATGACCAAGAAGTGTTCCACCCTCGAGAAGTTCGGCTGAAGACCAATTCCGTTTGTTTATCGATCTGTCTATTTTTAATTTTTTTTTTTTTTTTTAAACATTTTTTATTTTTCTTTTTATATTCTTAATTTATAAATTAAAGGCTAGACAAAAAATGCTTAAATTCTAGCTTAATTATATTATATAATAACTTACTGGTCCTTCGCAGACGCTCTAAGCTAAACATTACTTAACATTTGTATAATTTGCCTTTCGGCGACAGAACTTTGTGGCAGTACTGATAATTAGTTGAAATACAAAGAAAAATTTGAAAACTGTGTCAATTTTTTTTTGTTTTTTTTTTCTTAAAATTTAACTTACTTAACTTACCTACTTTTTTTTTTTTTTATGTAAAAGCAATCGATCTGTCTATAATAGGCCTTCATGGCGAATAAGTGTGCTTTCTCTGTTTACGGGCTTTTGCGAGTCGTTCAAACTCATAGCCACGAAGCACAAGTGCTATTGCCCATCAAAATAAGGATTTGAATTTTGATACTACAATATAAACGGCGATTTCACTTTTTTGCTTAGCATCAAATTGCAAGCTAGATAATCTTGTGCGTGGCTATTGCTTGGTTTATGAAGAGTAGGAGAATCAGCTTGACTAGCGGTCGCGCTCAACTTGGTAGTTAGTACAGCCATGAGCGGGTAAGAGGTACATACTTCTGTTAGGCAACGGATTATTGTAAAATTGTTAACAAATCAAGGCGTTAAACCCTAGGGAATTTTTTCTCGATTGAAGGCACAGTTTGGCGATGGTTCACTGTCTCAGAATCGTATGTATACGTGGGCCAGAAAATTTAAAAGTGGGCGAGAACGTATCGAAAACGAAAGTCATGACTGACGCCCAACAACAAGTCGTACAGATGACAATATCCGTGCCGTTCAGGAGCTTATTGAAAATGATCGCCAAAAGCCGCATACCGAAACAAAAGACGAGGTATCCTTGTGGCGTTTCTAACAGATACGCACACAATATAGAAGCAAATAGTGTTACGTGCGTCCGCCACCCCATCAATTAATCATTTTGTATTTTAACATAATTTGTTTTAAGGTAGTATGATGGTAAGGTGGTGGAGGAATTGCACGATCCAGAAGTGAGTTTTTGAACACGCCCCGATTCGGGTGTGGATCGTGCAGTTCTTCGAGTTCGAATTCGGTTTTCGAAGTGGACGTGAATGGGGAGCGAGAGAGAGGGGGTCAATGTTTTTTGATGTACGGTTTTTTTTGGTTGACGTTCCGTTGCCAGCAGAGAGAAAGGATCGGACTTGGCGGAACAATCAAAGAAGATTCCTGTAAAATGTTTTGTGGATGAAAGGGCAGAAAAAAGCCGAAAAAACCGAACTTTGTTAACCGTTTTTGTTACCGTATATAATTTTTCTTCGGTTGTAATTGAAGGTGTACCTAATAAAGTGTGGACTTGTTTTGCGAATTGTATTGTATTGGATCTGATTTTGAACTTAACAACAGCTCATTCAACTAGAAGCAGTGTTTAAATTGAGAGAATTCAAGGAAAACATTGCTGGACTTGAACAAGAAGACCTTTAACGTTGTGTTACCTAATGGACGATCTCAGTGGATATACAACTCAGTGTTTATGAGATTGTGTTGCAATTGGTGCTGCAGATTCAACAAGGGAGAAACTAGAACACATTTCGAGGATAAAAGACGGCACATAAGAAGAAGACCTTTAACGTTGTGTTGCCTAATGGATGATCTCAGTGGATATACAACTCAGTGTTTGTGAGATTGTGTTGCAATTGGTGCTGCAGATTCAACAAGGGAGAAACTAGAATACATTTCGAGGATAAAGGACGGCACATAAAGATCCCTCTACAGCAGAAGCCAGAATTCTATAAACCGGTTGGAGCCGTGGCTCAGCGTCGGGACGTCGAGCGGAATAATTAGGTAATAAATCTAACATTTTCCCACTACATCTCCACAGCAGAAGTGCAAGGCACGCACTGAATAATTAGTTACCACACACATCATCATCATAATATTCATAATCATAATATTACAATAGTGAAGAACACCAAAAGAGACTCGAATAAGAAAGTATACCAAGCAATAACATAGCAATTCAAAAACAGTTGAGTGTACTTGAGTTTAGAAATCGAATTCTTACCCATGTAGTGCTCCAAGAAGCCCTACCAAATCCTTTCCCCACTCATATATCCAAATCCCTATACCCAAACTCATATTTACAAAATCCATTACCCCGATCCAATAAAAAATCCCGATAAACGAATAAAATATTCGTTTATCATCCATACTCATATTTCCAGAACTTCCTAAAAACAAAACACCACAATTCATATGGTATGAAAACAAACTCATGTTCCTACAAATCCTTATCTATATCTCCATTCTTGCCAGATGTGTATATTCTAAAAATGGATATCACATTCCTTTTCTCCAGTACTCGACTCCAGTCGAAGTACATTTCGAAATTCGATGCATCCGCGATACAAAATCCCGATAAGATTTTGTATATAAGGGTGATGAAATTCGTATTCGAGGATCAGTCTCAATTGGCGTTCGAGGTGTAAGGACGCCAGAAAATGAATTTACTAATGAAATAAATTTTAAAGTATAAAAAGTATTTTTAATTGATCCTGGCCGATTCCCAGGACCATATTCGATCGGTAGCTGCTCTTCCCTCAAGGTTTGAGGAAGCACGGCGGCACCGCAACGGGTCCCCTCAGGAGCTATCTTAAAGAGATCCCTCGTCCTTTTCAGGACCAGACACGCTCCCTGAGAGAAGGACCACAACACCCGCGGCAGTTAATCTGATGTTTCGGTGCTTCGCTTCTCATCCGTTTCATCGTGTGTTCAAGTCACCTTCTCACTATCCCTGCATATATATGTATAAGTGGTGATCCCGCTGTGATCTGTACACACAGCACACACTCTTTCCTATAGTAAACAGGACTTTACTATTACGATCCCGAATTCCGCACAGAGCACCCGGCTCATTCGCTTGCTCCGACGTTCTCTCGCTCGATCGCTCCTCGCTCCGTCGTTCGCACACGAAGTTGATCGTAACAAAGATACTGAGGAGGGAGTAGTGTGGCATTTCTAACAGATACATACACAATACACAAGCAAATTGTGAAGAACGCCGAAAAAAAATCGAATGAGAAAAACAATCATCAAACAATTATCAGTCGTATACCAAGCAATAACATAGCAATTCCACATCAGTTGAGTGTACTTGAGTTTAGAAATGGAATTCACACACGCGGCAGTGGCCTGGTGTGTTGAGCATTGGTTCAATTTTTAGTGATTCTTACCGTGATAGCGTCGAATCGAATCACAGACTCTTCACTATCGTCGCAAACACCATATGCCCATTCGAGATGTCATCCTTCTTTATGATAACGCCAGACCTCACACCGCGTCCTTGACAAAGGATACATTGGAAGAAATGGGCTGAGAAATCCTCGAACACCCTCCTTATAGACCGCAGTTGTCTCCCTGTTACTATTTTTTGTTCCCACCATTGAAGAAATTATTTGGAGAGAAAAAAATTCGAAAGTAATGAAGAAGTCGAGGACCACGTGCGCAATTGGCTAACAACTCGCCCTAAATCTTTCTACGCACAAGGGATATTAAAGCTTACAAATCGGCGGCAAAATTGTGTAGATCACGCAAGAGACTATATTGAAAAATGTTGATAGTATAGTTAGTGTGTAACATTATTCAATATATGTATAAAAAGAAATTACCATTTATATTTGATTTACCCTCATAGTTGGAAAATAAGGCCTTCTTTGATCCTAATCTATATATAGAGTAATTATTGTATTGTACTATGGGGAAACGAAGGCGTTGCACCGACATGGGCGCAGGGTTCTACCTTGTCCCCACAACTTCCTCTAAATGTTCCGACCAGTACAACCGAGGGAGAAGCACAAACGCCGTCCACCAACCTGTCCAAAACTGCACGACAAACCGTCCACCAGATAGAAATTGAAACACACTGTTTAATGGTTTATTGCTGGTGATCACAATTTTTTATTGTAATGCTTTTTAATTTTTTTTATTTATTTTACAGTTTTTAATTTTAAAGTAGATAAGTCAAATTAATTGGAAAGTACACCATTTGCAAGGATCAACTTGGGGCGGACATTTTTATTCGTAAACATTAACGAAAATTAGGAAACACTCCACTGACACTGTTTATTGGTTATTTGTCTATTACACCAATTTACTTTAAATGAGACATATGCGTTTAGATTTGCTTAATATTTAATGTATCCGTTTGGACACTTGGGTATATCCACGACACTGATAATTGGTTTTTACGTTGACGGCATTATTAAACTTAAAACTGATTGACGATCCGCTGATCGGTAGAACACGCACGAACGGTATCGTGGCGTGCACCCTATTGAACAGGCAGGGTGAACAATCAAAAACAAAACGGATTTCTGTTTAAATTAAAGATTTCTATTTTATTACGTCCGAACGGCACGAAAGCTGGATGCTAAGAAGAAAGAAGTGAAAGTTGACAAATGTGAGTTTGGCGTTTCTTGGTGTGGATGACAGTTGTGTGCCTTAAGGGCCTGAATGCAATGAGAGGAGTGAGTGTTATAATTTAGCTTTGACTGCGTACAATTTGAATACAATTTTTTTAATTTGTTTAACACACCCCGTACCGGGCCCACGGTACGGTGAATGGAGAACGCGACTGACTCCTTCGGTGGTCGGATTTGAACTCGACTCGACTTTTACGGCGGTGATAACCGGATCTCATAGAGGAGATCGTCATTGTACACATGTATATGTGTACGTCGGTTCTTTTCATGGGTCGAAGCCATGATAACGGATGTGAAACAAAGAAAGGGCATAAGTGCATTCATAGGATACGATTTCGGTAAAGCAAATAAAACCGAAATCGTCGGATGCTAATGGGATCTTTGTATACACGATTACATGTGAAGAAATTCGTTTAATGGCTCTAGGGTAAGACGAGAGTATTTGCTTTTGTCCGATGGTCAAAGAGCGGCCGTGGAAATGCCAGGGACATGTGGTACACATGTACGACGGAATTGCATTGGTGGAACAAGGGTGCCTAATGGTCGGGAATCTATGGTGCATATCCACGTTAAAAAATTGTTTTTAGGAATTTCAAGGTCGATTCATTTTTTTCATTTTTACAACATTTTTTATTTTTCTTTTTATATTCTTAATTTCTAAATTAAAGGCTAGACAAAAAATGCTTAAATTCTAGCTTAATTATCTTATATAATAACTTACTGGTCCTTCGCAGACGCTCTAAGCTAAACATTACTTAACATTTGTATAATTTGCCTTTCGGCGACAGAACTTTGTGGCAGTACTAATAATTAGTTGAAATACAAAGAAAAATTTGAAAAACTTTGTAAATTTTTTTTTGTTTTTTTTTTTCTTAAAATTTAACTTACTTAACTTACCTACTTTTTTTTAATTTTTTTTTTTTTTAATTTTTTTTTTATGTAAAAGCACTTAACCTAACTTAACTTAAATCTTATACTACCCTAATTCTAAAAAAGCTAAGTCTATGTAAGCTAGCTGATGATAGTATGATTCTTTACCGACTTTGGTACCCAGGTCTTTATATGCCATTCAACCACCAGAACTGTTGACGCTGTCTAATACTATCGTCCCGGTCTCTGTGGGAGATAGCCCTACTGAAGCGCACGAGCTCTTCTGCGGTGCGCGCTACTTCCCGGTCGTAGCACAATCGCCCGTCTGCAGATGATCTACTTACATGATAGACCAGCGGAATTCCGGATCTATCCTGTATAAGCCCTTTCATATCCAAGTCAAGGAACGCCTCTGGTGGAACAAAGCCGTTGCGACGCACGCTCTCATAGTACAAGGTGTTTGGATAATAGGCCCTGAAAATTAGGTCATTGGACGAGCTTATTGCCCTCGCAATATGTCCTCCGATTAATTTAATCATAAAATTATCCACCCTATTTATGTACGCTTCATTATATAAAGTCTCATTTGAGTAATACTTTTTATGGTCCGATTCTGGTGTCCGATATAATCTGAGACAACTTCTGAGACACTTTCTTTCGAACACCCGAATCTTTTCCATCAAATTTGGACCTATGTTGAACTATACTGGGCAACCATATATGAGCATTATTTCAAGGTCGATTGCGCTAATTGAATGCAGCTGATGGTATATTATTGTTGGGAGAAAAAGGTCGCCGGCCAATGTGTACGTTAAGGAATTTATCATGCACATGGCGAAGCTGAAAAATAGACAGCACAATGTTCATGGCCCGTGGTGAAGGTTACATTATATGTAATTCAAATCCTTTTGTTTACAGGAATTCGTCCAGGGAGATTTGCTTGACACCGAAGTAGTTTGAGATTCCCGATAAGGTAAGAGAGAAATCTTACAGGAATTGTATGCGAAGAGATGCATGAAGAGAAAGTTTTCTTTTCCAGGGACTTTTAGGTTATATAAATTTGATTATTTTAATGCGTGAAGCATTTAAGATGCTAATGCGATTGCATTAGCAAAAGCTTATGCAGACTTGGTAGCAGTTATTGGGGGTTTTTCAGGAAGGCGAACCGTGGGGTTTGGCGGAACCGCCACAGTACCACCTTGTATGATTGCCTTTTTTACATATGATCCCTCTCTTCTACCTCCTACTATAGGTTTTTACATTTAAAGCTTAATTAAAATCGATTTGATGGGTTGCTCTTTGTGTAAGCTTTTTTTAAAATAGTAAATGACGGCGGAATAAGATTTTCGCAAAAAAAAACTAAGAACAAATAAGAAAATGTCAGTACCCTTTGTGTCACCCTTTGAAAGAACTTTTAAAGATACCCACTTGATTCAAGTTAAGCTACGTAAATTTTGGATCCAGTTTATAAAGCTCTATAGAACTGACATCTTATATTGAGGAAAAAAACATCCACAATTCATCCATTATAAATCGATTATACACATCGAGTGTGTTTTGAATCCCAGCTACTGACATGCCGAGCTATTTCAATGATGTCCACGATTTGATTGACATTTCCGACGATGGGCATATCTGCGCGAGCTGCAACTTTAACGTCGAAACGTAATCGACGAAAAAAATTCCACTAATTGACTATGTCAGAATCGAGACTATAAACGCCGCAAATATTTTCAGTCGAATGACTATTTTCACCTTAATCAAAGGAAAATTTTAATATGCACCGAATTTTCTCTTTCATAATTCCCGAATACCTCAATCAAGCGAACAAAAAACTGTCAAGGATTTTTTTTAGTACAGAATGTCACTTTTCCAACGAGCACATGTCTGAATGTAATTGGTCACTACTTTACGAAATTTATATCACCACAGCCATTTAACGAAAGAGTAATGGATATCTGTCTACAACATATTCCTCAAATCATTGTCGGAGGTTCGCCCCTCTCTATATTAACTCATATTGATAACTCAATTGGCATGGATAGAAAGTGAATATGCTTGAACATGTTCTTGTGATGTAATTATTACAATGCACATACATATACTCGTAAATAAAATTAGTGTTTTTTATATCCATCTTATAATTCCCCATCTGGAACAGATTAACTTCACTCGAGAGATGCCCTGCAACGTGAAGAACGTCGGATATCTCATTTGATCTATTATAATTACTTGTCCGTCGGGCAACCTTACGTTATGAAGTCCATTTTCTAAACTACAACACCATCCCATTGAGACAAAGATTTAATACACATCCACTACTCTCAGAAACCAGTCCAGTCCTCTCCCCAGATGGTTACCAAACTAACAGGCAGTCATTAACCAAGGAGAATCTCTAATGAGATTTCCTTTACAACAAATTATAAAAGCTAACACATGTCTCAGTTCATGAATCCTTTTACCCTTTTCAACGAAAACTCAGTCATAGTGTCATTACTACACAGAATGCTCATCGCTACGATACAAGGATCCAATGGATGGAACTCACACAGTACACCACACAGGAGAGCTTACAATGAGCATAAGCAAAAATCTTTGACCGGGGATAAAACTTAAATTCCTTCTAATAATATGTTACCCTCTTACATCGCATGTCCTTTGCAACTTTGTGTGAATGCTCGTTATTCTGGCTCGTCTCATAGGTACAAGGTACATCTTTCCACCCGATCATTTCATAAAATTCGTCTTGACAGCGGTGGGTAAAATATCCGCCACGGGCTAGTAACAACGGACATAATATCCTCTTGAGGATAATAATTTCTCAAGTTTCTCATTCCTCCATTATTTGAACCAAATTACAACCTTTGTTCGTTATTCGCATCGAAGAAACTATCTATCCGCCCGCATGTGGTCCTGGATGTTTGTTTGCACCGCTAGACTTATTGTGATTCTGTTTTTCATTAAATCTTAGCAAGGATATAATTATTATGGTGAAAAATAAGTGCCGATGATATTGCGGGTAAATGAGTAGTAATTGCTTTACTTAGCACATCTGTAATGAAGACTGAATACGGACCGAGTTGAACGAACCAACAACAGACGTAAGAGCACACTCACTGGAAATAATGTCGAGTGCAAGCAATCTTAAGCAATTGGTTCGAATTCAGCCTTCAAGGAATATCGTAGATAGGATGTAAAGGAGAAATGACCACATACCCGAATGCAAACACAGATGGATTCAGGCACCTACCTATCTTGTGAACTATTAACTTTTCTCTCGGTCGGACGATTATCTTGTCTTCTTTTACTTCTCTTCAGTCCCTCTACTGTCGTTTGGGTTGTGGCGTCTGATGACTATTATGAGAAAAATATATAGACAAACCTTTCAAGGAAGAGGCCAAACTGGTATTTAATTTTCCATTTGTGGCTGGTGGCTTTTTATGTCATGAAGTTATAATATGTTGAGTTTTTAAAGATGGGGTAAACCACGCATAAAGTTCCCATGATGTTTGTTTTTGAACTTAATACCCTGAATGTCAGTTTCACATAGAAACTGTTCACAAATGGACGAAGGTTATATAACAAGTACCTGACGTCGGGAAGAAATGGCACTGCTAGGTATTCAATACGTGACATTTTTTTCGAAAATATGATCTTTCACAACACCCTCAGGCGTTTTTAGAAAAAATTATCTTTATTTTTTATCGGCTTAACATTGGTATTTATTTTAGTTCTCTCTTCTGTTATTGAAATCATAAAACTGATTTATTTCTTTTAATTATTTATTGGCCTGTAGGAACCCAGAAATTCATGACCTCGCCGACTCGATTCCGCCATCGTTCCCTGTCTTGTGCGCTCTCCTTCCACGCGACACCGACTGATCCGATCTCCTCAAGGTCAAACCTAACTCGCCCTTTGTTTTCATTCATGCAAATTTGAATGGGGGCGGCATATTTTTTCGAGATTCCCAGCTCAACTGCAATATGGTAGAGTCTTTGCCTTGCGACTGAGTCGTAGGCTTTTTTGAAGTCAACGAACAGTTGGTGAACCGTCTCTCCGTATTCTCACTTCTTTTCCAGCAGTTGCCTTATTGTGAACATTTGGTCGCGTGTTGATCGGTCCCTACGGAATCCGCATCGGTAGTCTCCCAGTATCTCTTTTGTGTACGGTGTGATTCTCACCAGAATGACATTTGTTAGTATTTTGTATGCAGTTGGGAGCAATGATATTCCTCTGTAGTTTTCGCAGTCAGATCTGTCACCTTTTTTCAAAATGGGGACGACTATTGAGGTTTTCCATGGTTCCGGAGTGACTTCCTTAACCCATATTGTTTTGATAAATTAGTGAATGTTTCGAGCGGTTGCATCATCTCCATGCTTCACAATTTCTGCCGGTATGTAGTCGACTCCGGGAGCTATATTGTTTTTCAATAGATTTATTGCGTCTAAAATTTCGTTGAAAGAGAGCTCTAGGATCTGAGGTTCAGCTGTATGTACGGCTGGTGCGTTTATTTGTGGTTGATGGGTGCGCACATTGAGCAGGTTTTCAAAGTGTTGCTTCCATCTTATCACGATATTTTTTGTTTCTGTGACCATACAGCCGTTTGCGTCTCGAATTATTGTGGTTCTCCCTCGGTAGTCATTTCTAATTGAATTTAAGCCGGTATACATACCTCTGATGTTCTTTGCTCTGGAATTTTCTAGAATTTGTTCGATCCCAATCTTCTCCCATTCGCGTTTTTTGCATTTGAAAACTCTCGTTGTCTCTTTACGTGTTGTCCGTAGCTTTCTGCGTTGACCTCATCATATCTTTCTAAGTGGATCACTCTGAGCCGTTTACTTTCTTCGATCTTCGCCCTGCATTCATCGTCAAACTAAGGTTCTTTGTTTGATTACGTCTCTGATCGATGCCCATTTAATGTCCACACTATTGGTTTCCTCTTCCTCACTGCTCCCATTCTCTAGGGTGCTTAATCTATTCCTTAGTTCGTCTTGATATTCACCCATTTTGCGCAGTTCTTCTAGTTTATCAATGTATAACGTCTTGCTCGTCTCCCGTGACTGCCCATGTGGGTTTGCTGTGAGCCGACTCCTTGTTTTGCCTATCACTAGAAGATGATCGGAGTCTATGGAATGTTACCTTTTGTTTCAGGCGCAATCTGCTTCTCTATATGATCTTACCTCAAGGATATTCGAGTGGTGTCTTTTGTCTATGAGGAAGTGGTCTATTGGGTTACGCTTTACGCCGTCGGGCGATATCCATGTGGCTTTATGAATTTGCTTGTTCTTGAACATCGTGCATTTCACTACCAGATCTTTTGAAGCTGCGATCGTGATAATTCGAATTCCATTATCATTTGAAACGTCGTGTGGGCTTTCTTTACCTATAGTTGGTTGGAAGATAAATTGCTTTCCAATTTTCGCATTGAGGTCCCCGAGAAGGATTTTAACATCGAATGATGATATCCCATCAAGTGCTTCCTGTAGGGTCTCGTAGAACGTTTCCTTCGTTTCTTCGTCGGTAGATTCGGTTGGGGCGGGTACGTTTATAAATACATAGTTGTGCCATGAACCCCGTATTTTTAACACCGACATTCGGTCATTAATAAATTTAACATCTTCTCCATGGGGCGTAATCTTCTTGCTTATGATGAAGCCGGTTCCGAGGTTATGTGTATCGGTACCTCCACACGCCATTGTAAACCCGTTGGTTTCGATTACTTGATGTAGGAGTCGGACATCCTGCAGCGCGACGATGTCCATTTCATATTGTTTCGTGTTTTCTACGACTGTCTGTATCGCGGCTGGTTTATATAACGTTCGAACATTCCACGTGCCGATGCGTATATCCCGTTTTTTCCGTTTTTCCCGACGTCTTATTTTTGCCTAGTTGTTTTCTTGATGATTTGTTCCCTTGTGGTAGTGTCGGCTCATCACTCGTACGCCTACCGGGTTTTTTTGTGAGATTGTTTTTTGTATATTGATTATTCATTTCGTGGGAACAATCTGGGGTTTCAAACAGTGCGCCATATCAAAGCCCCTCTTTGATATTGTAAGGTTTGCTTACTGCTCTGATTCGACCCGGTGTCAGATAGGCGCCGTTATAATACAGCCGGTAGACCCCTGGCTGCAAACCATCTAATGAGCGCGGTGACACGTAACACCCTGGATTAGGGGTGGTAGATCTTTGTGTGTTACTCCTCGCTAGCCTGTCTGACATGGGTGGCATACAATTGACTTAACTTCTTAAATGTCAACGAGAACGAACGTATGGAGTTTACTGTGCTGCAGTTACTTCCGATGTCTTCAGCACATTACGCCACCAGTATCCGGATGCTGTTTGCATTATTGGGTTAAGTATTGGAAGTAATTTTCCAGTATCATTAACAAACTAAACCACGTAACAATATGGCAATTTAATGACTATGGTCCTGATGCCAGTGTTGTTTTTCGATCTGGCGGACTCCTCAACTCAGTATGCTATCGAATAGATAGTGAACTTAGAAGCAGAGCTCCAAACTTGGGAACAGTATTCGAGTACGAGTGTAACGTGTGATTTGTAGCGGAGAAGAAGTTGAGCCGAGATAGAATGGTTTCTGGCTCTAAAAAGAAAACCCAATCTTCTGCAATCGGACTTGCCAATATTGCCGTGCATATCGGTAGAGAGGACCCACTGAGTATTGATGCCCGACACCAGAAGGAAAACGCCTCGAGCCCCACACCCCCGCGCCGACTATCAACCAGACGCACCAGCAGGAAAAGCTCTCACCCTGCAAGACCAAAGAGCAGAGAACGCGCAACGCCCGTGCAGAGGAGCATCACGAGACAAATGGTTTCACTATCAGAATAGTCGTCAAGAAGAAGACCGAAGCCTGAATTAGCAATGGTGGTGGTTAAGTGAGAACTCGAAATAGCCGAAGCAAAGGCAAAGCTTGTATGAGCCCACATGCACTACAGGAAACAAATTTGGGACCAAGCTCAAAAGCGGAGGTCGGGCCCGACATAGACAAACCTTAATACAGACAGTTCAAATCATTGCTCAACCAACCAAAACCGATTAAGGAAGAGAGGGTGGTATTGGATCGCCACTAGACTTTTCTTTTTTTTACACTAACGCGCGCACAAAAGGGGATTCTGGAGTACCCTTAAATGTCAGAGCACAGTACGGGCGGAAGGAGAGGAAGTGGATAAGGAAGGTGGGTGCCGATGTATATTGCTCTTGAATGTCCGGACATCACAACGACGAGAAAACATATGATCAGTGGAACATTCCACATTCGTGTAGTTCGACTAAAGACTGACTCTCTATGTTTATTTGTGCGCCTGAAGTCCACTTTCAACGTGAACTGATGCGCATTCACAGATTGACGGGTATCGCGGGAAAATGTCCGAGGTGGCGGAACATATTCACAGCAAGTTAAGTTGAGCAACGACCATGGTAATGTGGCGCTTCCACTAAACACCACTACTTACCTTCCCAATTACCACAAAGCTTCCTATCCGGAAGCTCCAAAACCGATTGTTTTCCGCTAATGAAATTACATTCGCACCCTCAAGCATTTCTCCCATCAAGGGTATTCTCGCATGCATCAATGCATCTCAGCATTTTTCTGAAAAGAAAAACATTTCGGTTGCCGTACTAGGTAACCGCAATAAACCTGGAAACATCATCGGCAACCTTTCTGCGTTCGTATTTTGCCACACACGTGCGCGGCAAATTTTCCCAGTTTATCTATATCGACGGCGGGTTTTATCCAACCGGCAAAGCAACGCCAAGCAGCTTGTTGACTCAGCTGCAAGACTAATTACATGATCTGTTTGTCCAACCGACAAACAATCACCAACTTCGTGCTTAGTCAACAAACGAATTCTTCATCATATACAAGTGCAGACAAAGAATTCGGTTTTTTTTCCGTCGACCAAAGATCCGATATACAATTGTTTCCATTGTGTATCCCAAACCTATTAGCACCTAATGAGTTGCAGCGTATTTGCTCAGCTGCACCCCTCATCACAGACGATGCCCTTGGTCGAGTTTCCCTTTGTTTGAATTCCTTTCTATGTTTCAGATTTCGTTTCTCGTGATCTTCGCTGCATGAGCAAACAATGATCCATTAGCAAATCGCTAAGATCGCCACACTCACACCGATCTACGTATCAGACATCGTCTCCCATTGGTCACTGGACGAAAGGAAAATGTCATTTCCCACCATAGAGAGAAATTTTCTCTCCCTTCCACAATCTCACCTCGATCTGAGGGTTGAATTTAAAGTCGGAATGCAACCCTCAATGAGTCTTCTTTCAACCACCATAGCGTGAGCACGGGGGTGCTCCCCGCATTTCACCACAAAATGTTTGTCCATTATCATATCATAAATGATGTATAGCAGATGTTGCGGCATATCCAGGTTTGTTAACATATAGACAAGTCCTTCTCCATAAGGTGTCGAAAGCCTTTTCAAAGTCAGTCAAGCAGGCGCCTGTACATTGTCGCTTTGTCTTGTTCCATTGTATATCGGAAACAAGTTTCGTCGCTGCATGAACTCTATCATGTCGCGCTCGAAAGCCAAACTGGTTGTTGGGGATTATAGCGTTTTCAACACACCTGTGGGGATGTAGAAGTATAAGGCCAACGTATGACACTTGGTTCACTTCCTTCCCACTTGTAGTTCCGCTGAAATCCAAGTCGCAAATTAAATTGTCCACTAAAATATATCCCAGTGTCACGGGAAGAGTAAATGAAACGCTGGAGCACAGGAATGTTGTTTTGATATTAATCCGTTTTTTTATTGTTCTGTCTTTCTCTTAATTCACTTAACTTAGAACTTATGATTAATGTAATTAAATTGAATTTTATAAATTTTATACTAGTGATGAAACTTTTCTTTCTCGACACTGTGACCGCAGTAATTAATTATCTAACTCTAATGCATGTGAGCACTATTGAGTTGAGATGTGACTCGCGAAACGTGTGTGGCCACGACCGTTGAATATCGACATACTGTCGAATGACTTGCCTCTGTTATGGTTGGGTGAAGACTGATTGGAATTAGGGATGGAAATTGGGATTTCCGCTTTTACATAACGATCAGCCAATGGTAATCGTGCTTTCTTGTGCATCCTTCAATTCCCCACACTCATCGAGGTAGATAAGTACTTGCATATTCGTTTGATGTCGATGGGCGTAGAAAGGATGAAGAAATCAAAAGGAAAGCACAATAACCCAGGGTTGATCTGGCTTAGTGTGTGTGTATTAATGCAGCGTCTGAGACTGATCAACTGACCTAGTGCGGTGATTGTGGTGATCTCAGAGTGCATCGAACTATCATCATCATCATCGGCACTACAATCGGGAACCGGTCTTGGCCTTATTTAGCAAGTCCTGAGGCTTGTTAAATTTTCCATAATGATTTATTTTGTCTGGGCAAGGTCATCAGTCTTGCGCCAAGGGCTCCCCGACGGGGAATCGAACCCCGGTCTCCCGGGTGACAGGCGGGTATACTAACCACTATACTATCGAGGAGCCTCGAACTATGGAAAGACAGAATTGTGGAGGAGAGGAAAATGTAGTTTGCGCTATTCACCTGAAAAATGAGATCATTGATCCCAAGCGAATGGATGATCTGAAGAAAAGCCGAATTGACGCCAAATTGGCTAGGGTTATTTATCATGAAAACGAATTAAATATTATGATAAATTCCCCAACGGTTTCGCTATGATGCAACGGCGTCGTTTGGTTAGATTTGTTGTTGCTAACCGACATGTTGTGAGTTGCCGTATGGCCAAAAGGTAGCTGAATTCAATTATGCATTATCTGCATAGAATTCAGCCATGCGTCCATTTGGAGAACATGCTATTTCTGGTGAATAGCATGAACGGTGGAATAGGGGTTAGTGTGACACGCTGATAGCGGTCGGAATAAGGCGAAAATTGTGGGTGGAATTGTGGGTTGGTTCTCCATGTAATATAGAAAACCCCCACACACCAACCGATCAGTGCTTTGTTTATAATTTTTTCGAATACCTTGCTGATGTTGGGAAGCAAGCTGATGGAGCGGAGATTGGCTGGATTGCTCTTATTCTTACCGTTTTTTGGGATAGGGTGGACTACTGCAGTCTTCCAATGGGTTGGATAGTGTGCATTGGTTAGAGCATTGTTGTTCCTGCACTAGGTCTCTTAATTTGAGGATTGCTTCTTTTTTTTATTCAGTTCCTCTTTTTTGGTGTCGATATCCGCAAGGAGTTTTTCTAGTTCCACCGGATCTGTTTCAGTACCTGTGATATTGTTTTCTTCATCAGCAGGTAATTCAATTTCACCTCGGTCAAGGTCAACCAATTCGTTGAAGGAGCAGGTACCAGTGTATTCACTTTTCTTTTCTTTTACATTTTTATCGCCATCTGTATTTGGCTTGTGCCGCTTTGTTATAAGACTCGGCTGTCGCTCTAGTCGGCTCCGTGTCATCGTTTTATAATCTGCCTGGCCCTTTTTAATGAAAGGTGACGAACCCTTTAACACTTTATGTTTGCTACTACTATTTTTCAAAACAAAATCTACACTTTCATACTTATGTTACACTCACTATCCTCTATCGCGCGACAATTTTTTTCTTTTTTTCTTTCCCCTTTTGCCAAATGTGCGCTTCGTCTCTTTGACGTGCCGATGATGAATGTCCCCAGCAATGTGTCGTCCACATAACGTGATCCGTTTTTTAATTATTTTATAATTCATAATTAGTTAATACAAAATGTGTAACAAATGTCTGCTCTAACTCGGTCGTAGGGTGCGAAGTTTTTTGTCTCCCTAAAAAAGCGAGTAAATTGATTTAAGAAAAAAGAAGTGAATTTAAACTATAATTTAACAGTTACATTCAAAATGATAAGTGTACGAAAAAACCCATCCCTAAATTCTTTTCAGGTCTCGTCGCTTACCATACCTTTACAGAAATAAATATTCACTTTATTGTTCATTCAGCAGTTAAACCTACGTCTGTCCCTCTTTTGTGAAAACCTTACTATTGGATACTTTATGACTTAATTAAATAACAAATGTAGAACGCATTACCAATGATATATTTGAGCAAAAATATTCTGACCTGTAAGAATCAAAAGAAAAAATAAATCAAGACACCAGTATTACAACGCGATAGCAAAATAACTGTTTTAAATATTATCAATAATGAATCTGACAACTCCCTCAACTACCGACTTTACATCCGTCGGAACTGCGAAATAGTACTGAAAGATCGTTGGTTCTTCAGGATATACTTAGTTGAAAGCTCAATAAGTAGAAAACTTAGTCAAAGTACACAAACTCTCTTTATATGGTTTGTAAACATCCTTAGGGTTTTCTACTTTGACTTACATTGGGCTTGTTTTCAGAAGACAACTTTAGAAGTCGTTAGAAGCATCTCCAGTAAAATGGTTTATCGTTAAAATTCACATCCTGGAGAGAAAGAACACATGTTCGAAGGCAATTAATTTTGAGGAAATCAAACACTCAATGCCTGCTTTTCAATACGTATTTTTAGAAGGTTTTAATTGAAAGTTTCATAAATTATTTCGGTAAATTTATTTTTCCATTTATTCATTTCCGACGTAATTTTCCGCTTCTCCTTGATTCGCCAGCCTTGTGTGGCTATTTGAAATTTATTTTTAAACTCAAAAACATTGTATAAAGTAAGTTAAATGTATTTTCTATTAGTATCTGAGACTCAACGCGCTTCCGATAAATGTTGCCTGGAAAGAACGGCGTCTTTGTTCAAGCCTGTCGTCGGATGAATTATGATGCTTGGTAACGACCAAGGCGACATCCTTTTTCTCCTTATTTTCTTCTTTTTTTTTCCTGTCATATTCCATCTACATAAGTTCACAAGACGAACAAATTTATCGCATTATACAGAACCCCGGGATACTATTTAATTTAATTTTTTTTTAGAACGAGCTTTTCCTCGATATTGAACCGGTGACCGTTGCTTTCGCCGGACTAAACATCCACACTGGTATTACACAGCGAAATCTAATTTCCGCCTGCTGAACGTGTTTTCTAGATGAAAACCTGTAAAGATAAAGCCAGAGGGCGAAAAATTAGAGCAATAGCTTCAGATACACCTGAAAGCGATACCTGAGATAGTTTTCGTTTTTAGATTCATTTACGACCAGAGACCAGTTCAACGGCGAACTGGGTAACTAAAGAGCAAAATCCAATGAGTAATGATTTTAAAATTCCACCCCATCACGGAAAGGTAATAATTTCATTGTCCGCATTGTATTGCAGCATCTATAGCCACATTTTAATCTGACTTCTCAGCTGCGCAATATAAGTACTAGAGCGTGAAAATAGCATTTCTCACCGCAACGTCCAAGCACACAAGGTATGCTGTAATGTATGTACGCAAAGTTACTACCGGAATACCCTAGAAGGAGCTAGTATGTATACTTTGTTATTTATTTCCAAAACCCTCCAGACCATGTGCGTTACTAAAAACTCAGGGTGTTTATATTATACGGTCAGAACTCTTGAATAATATGTTGTTGGTTTCTTTTCTCGAAGTTGCTACTGGATTTATAGTTGCTGGGAGTTAGCGTAGTATATACAGTTGGAAATAAGCATCATTGTAATCAATGTTCTTTTTGAAGTCCCTGTTATACAATACTAGACGCATACAAAAACAGCACTGTTACCGGAGAAAATTTGCAGGCTAATAAATATTGCCAATGGCCACTGATATTGTAAATAACCAAAAAAATAAAAGACTGAAGAAACTAACCAGAATGCGATCTTATTCCCGTTCGACAAGGACTAACCATATACTTTGCCCAATAATCTATTTAGTTTTTATTGCACTACAAGCATTGGTATAGAAAAATATCTGCCGGATATCAACCACAAGGCCACAAGTCTACTCCTCCAAAATGTTAAAAAAAGGATGGAATAGCATTTTATCATTTTTTTACTTGATTTTAACCTTCCATTGATTATCAAAATATAAAAGGGAAATGCGTTCAAATATTAGGAAAAGAAATCCATTATTTTTTATAGATAATATAGTGTATTTCATTTTCATTTTTGCAACATTCTTTATTTTCGTTTTATATTCTTAGTTTCTAAATTATATCCTAGACAAAAAATGCTTAAACTCTAGCTTAATTATCTTATATTATAACTTACTGGTCCTACGCAGACGCTCTAAGGTAAACATTACGTGACTATTGTGTAGTTTGCCTTTCGGGGACAGAACTTTGTTTATGGCTTTATTTATGAATATTTGCATGACAAAGAAAAATTATAAGAACTTTGTGTCGATTCTTATCTTATTCTCCCTATTTCTATAATCCCCCGTCTACGGATAATATAATTACATGATAGATCAGCGGAATTCCGGATCCATACTGTATACGCCCAATTGTATCGCGCCTGGTTTATATAACGTTCAAACACTCCACGTGCCGACGCGTATATCCCGCTTTTTCCATTTTTCCCTAAGTCTTCTTTTTGCCGAGTCGGTGTGTTCTTGATTTGTTCCCTTATGGCAGTGCCTGCTCATCACACCTACCGGGTTTTTTGTGGGATTGTTTTTTATATATTGATTATTCATTTTTGTTCTCACGAGTCTTGGGGTTTCAAATAGTCCCTCATATCAGAGCCACTCTCTGATATGGTAAAGTCTGCTTACTGCTCTGATTCGACCCGATGTCATAGAGGCGCCGGTATAATACAGCCGGTATACCCCTGGCTGCAAACCATCGAATGGGCACGGTGACGCGTAACACCCTGAATTAGGGGTGAGAGATTGTGGCGGTTCTTTAAAGCTTTCCCAAAGAACCATCCATTTTATTAAATCAACCTACTTTATCTGGCACTCCTACCACCCAACCAGCACACCCTCCCGCACTCGCGCCAGTGCTCGCGCCCAGAGGCAACTACCCCCGCTCAACCTTCTTTACCTACTTCGTGACTACGTCACTGTGGGGCTGGGGGGGGGGGGGGGGGGGGTGTCGTTGCTGTTCTATAAAGCTTTCCCAAAGAACCATCCATTTCTTTAAATCAACCTGCTTTTCCCTCACTCCATAAACCACTATACTTACCAGCATTCGACAGCTTAAGCTGTCTTTCAAATAACTTTCACCTGAAAGTTCAACCTCATCAAGGCATGCATCACATTGAATTTTTCCGTTTCATATTATATGAATCATACCATATCCCCATCAGCTCGGATCGTCAGCAATTATAATAGATAAACGCTCGCTGGCCAGCGTCATTGTTGACACAGCTGTAGCCGGTGGTTTTGCTACGGTTCATAACCATTTATTGCCCCAATCCCGAGGTTCGCAACACTTGCGACCAATTTCCTTTATAGGTTATCTACCGATCGTGGGATTTGGGCACGAATATGGTTGACGTTAGACAATCACACCCTAGATCATGCCTAACGATGTTCCGGCCTGTAAAACAAACAAACACACAGTAGCATCACTGTGTTTACGCTACTTACCAACCGCTGTCCATGTATCCCCTGGGTGAGACGTACGCTTGCACGTCTGCAAGTCAAATTCCTCACCATCATACCCATGTTCCATTTAATTAGAGCAAACAACGCTACAAAAAATCTATTGCCTGCAATGGCATAAGTCTGGGGCGATTGTGTAAACAGCCGATTTTCCCATATAACATCGCCTAAATCATAAATAATGTGCATCGCAGCGTTTGAACCTTGAAATATCGCTTCTGTTTATTTAGGACACAGAAACCTATTTCTTCCTTCAGCGATCTTCGCTCTCGCGTATCTCAATAATGCCTGCAATTCATCACACCAGCCCATGTTTATTCAGGTGCATTTTCGTGATTACCGATATGCAGGCTGAAGGGCATCGTACTTGTCCTATACAGACCCATATAGAATCCTCCCACACCGATGTAATCCACCACCGTTGAATCGGACGGATATGGATTGCATCGGGGAGTCAGATTTTTACCGCCCAACCGCACACACGTGCCCAGGTCACTGCGTCGTCGCAGTCGTGAGACTATGTCAAGTGATCTATCCTCGAATAGATACAGCTTTTTCGTGAAGTCAGTATTGCAATAGCTGTGTCTGAGGAAAAACTCGTTTGTTACCTGTTCTCGTGAAATTGGTGTTAAGGCGGTGTCTGG
The DNA here is from genome assembly GCA_963931805.1 of Microdon myrmicae. Lineage (NCBI taxonomy): Eukaryota > Metazoa > Arthropoda > Insecta > Diptera > Syrphidae > Microdon > Microdon myrmicae. The sequence continues at coordinate 98,472,130 of OZ007496.1, forward strand.
TATATCTTTGTGTGACTATTTGTGTTTGTTTTCTTTTTTCGCTGTACAACGATTTGATATTTTAAAAAATTAATAATTTTCAAAGCTGTGGATCATGTCAAGTTAACAAAAAATTCTTATAATCGGGAATAAACAATTATACAGCATCGGTGTCAATAACTTGTGTTTTATTTTGTGAAAGAACGATGGGTTCTTCAGTGAATCCGTGTCGTGCCAGACACACTACTTGAAACCCCACAAGATCTTCGTGTGTTACTCCTCGCTAGCCTGTCCGACATGGGTGGCCCTACTGGAAGCGTACGCTTCCGTCAGCATAGCCTGAGTCATTCATCGTAGTTTAAGACCCCGGACCACATCAAGGTTTCTACCAAGCGGGGGTACGTAGATACAGACAGTCGTAGAAAACGCGAAACAATATAAAATAGACATCGTCGGGCTGCAGGATGTCCAACTCCCATCAAGTAACAGAAACAAACGGGTTTACACTGGCGTGTGGAGGTACCGATACACATAACCTCGGAACCGCCTTCATCATAAGCAAGAAGATTACTCCCCATGTAAAAGATGTGAAATTTATTAATGACCGAATGTCGGTGCTAAAAATACGGGGCTCATGGCACAATTATGTATTTATAAACGTACCCGCCCCAACAGAATCTACGGACGAAGAAACGAAGGACACGTTCTATGAGACCCCAGAGGAAGTATTTGATGGAATCTTATCATTCATGTTAAAATCCTCCTCGGGGACCTCAATGCGAAAATTGGAAAGCAATTTATCTTCCAACCAACTATAGGTAAAGACAGCCTACACGAAGTTTCAAATAATAATAGAATTCGAATTATCACGTTCATAGCGTCAAAATATCTGCTAGTGAAAAGCACGATTTTCAAGAACAAGCAAATCCATAAAACCGCATGGATATCACCCGACGGTGTAAAGCGTAACCAAATACACCACTTCCTCATAGACGAAAGACACCACTCGAATATCCTTGATGCAAGATCATATAGAGGAGCAGATTGCGACTCCGATCATCTTTTAGTGATGGGCAAAATAAGGAGTCAACTCCCAGCAAACCCACACGGGCAGTCAGGAGAGACGAGCAAAAAGTTCGACATTGATAAACTAAAAGACCTACGCAAAAAGGCTGAATATCAAGACGAGATAACTAATAGATTTAGCACCCTCGAGAATGGGAGCATTGAGAAAGAGGAAACCAATAATGTGGGCACTAAATGGGCATCGATCAGATACACAATCAAACAAATAGCCCAAGAAGTATAAGGATTTAAGAAAACAATTAAGTCCAAACCTTGGTTTGACGATGAGTGAAGATCGAAGAAAGTAAACGACTCAGAGCGATCCACTTATAAGGATATGATAAAGTCAACGCAGAAAGCTACGCGACAATTCGAAAAGAGACAACGAGACTTTTCAAAGCCAAAAAACGGGAATGGGAGAAGACTCTGATCGAAAAAATCCTAGAAAATGCCATAGCAACGAACATCCGACGTATGTAGGCTAGCATAAACTCAATTAGAAATGGCTGCCGAGGGAGAGCCAAAATAATTCGGGACGCAAACTGCTGTTTGGTCACAGAAACAAACAATATAGTGACAAGATGGAAGGAGTACTTTGAAAACCTGTTCAATGTGCGCACCCATCAACCACAAATAAACGCACTAGACGCACATACAGCCGAGCCTCAGATCCCAGAACCCCCTTTCAACGAAGTTGTAGACGCAATAAAACGATTGAAAATCAACTAGACTCCCGGAGTCGACTGCATATGGCGGAGCTTATGAAACATGGAGGAGAGGCAGCGGCTCGAAACATTCACTTTTTTTTTTTTTACATTTCTGTATTTATTGACCATCAATAATTTTTACAATAAGCAATACAGATAACTTATGATACTTTAGCTATAATTGTTTACATATACTTACTAGTACATTTTTCAAACAATATGATAAAAGTTATTTATTGGATTAAGATTTTAGTGGGTAGAGCTTCCTGGAAAAGGTCAGAAAACCAGGATATAGTTATTTACTTAACCTATGCTAAATTGCTCAACTTAACTTATCTTAACTTAACTTATCTTAACTTAGTCTAGTTACCTAATTATTATTGAAATAAGTTAGTGTGGTGTGGAAGGGGGAAGCATAGTGATCAATAAGTAGGTTATGGGTTAGTGAGGATATTGTCAGTCAGGGATGTGGTTTGGGGAACTACTTTCCGTTTGTTCGTTAAAACGCAAAATATTGGAGAAGGGTTGAATATTACTAAATTTAAATTGGTGAAGTGAAACCTCTGTATTGTGGTATACAATCTCATTAGAGTTATTAACCAACCTGCCAGAGGTGAAGAACGTTCTGATGTGGAGACAGTTCGGGTAGGCAGTCCGGTTATCTGACGGAGTCGATGTGAGCGCATTTATTATCGGGTTGGGATTATTGGGAAGATTTTCGATAAATTTGATGGACAGCTCGAGGAAGCGTCGATCAATACGTTCAATATTCGCGGCATAGTAGAGCGAACTACTGTTGTAATATTTGTGGGAGTTGGGATGTCGGTTGAGGCCAGTGATAAGTCTGAAGCATTTCCTTTCGAAGATGCGTAGCTTCTCCATTTGGGCGGGTGTGATATGGTGCCATATCGGGCATGCATATGTGAGAGTGGGTCTGATTATCTGTTTGTAGATAAGTGATTTAACTTTGGGAGAGAGACCAATCGGCTTGTACATCACTTTTCTGCAGAGATTAAGTTGAATTGTGGCTTTGCGAATCGAGTTTTTGGTGTGGGCGGAGAAGGACAGATTGTTGGTGAAGGTTATTCCCAGGTACTTTAAGGTTTTGGAGGGTTTAATTATATTGTTATTTAACTTGATTCTGATTTTGTTATGGCAGCGTATGGTGTTGTTAGTACAATTCGCATTTCTGCCTTTAAACACTATGAGTTGAGTTTTGGCTGGGTTGAGTCGGATTCTCACTTAGTAAAATATGCTGAGAGATTCGGGAGATAGCTGTTAATACAGTTTCTTGCCTCCTTGACAAACTTGTTGCTTGATTAAATTAAAGTGTCATAGGCATAGTTCAGTATTACTGTATTAGGTGACAGTGGCTGCGGTGTGTCTGAAGTATAAAGGAGGTATAATAATGGTCCGAGAATGGAACCTTGAGGAACACCCGCGGTTATACTGTATGGTGTCGAAAGAGTTGAATTTATTTTCACCATGAACTTTCTATCAGAAAGGTAGGAAGCGAGAAGTTTTATGGTGTGGGTGTTTAATCCGAACATTGAATGTAGCTTGTATAGCAGTCCTGCAATCCAAACGCAATCAAATGCTTTTGCTATGTCGAGAGAGACGCATACTGTTGGGGATTGGTTTTGGAGATTCATTGTCACATCATGTGTCAGTTTTAGCAGCAAGTTGAGTGTTATGGACGAAAGCCAAATTGAGAATTCGGGATAAGGGAGTTGTCTCTAGCAAATGAGAGAAGATTTTTGTATATCTTACATTCCAAAACCTTACTAAGCGAATTTAGCTGTGATATGGGACGGAAGTTAGCCGGGTTGTTGGAAGAACCGGATTTACTAATAGGGACTATCACCGCTGTTTTCCAACATTTTGGGAAATGTGAAGCGTTTATTATGTGGTTGAGAAGAACGAGAATGGGGAGTAAGTTCTCCGGCTGAAGTCTTTTAAATAGAAGGTTAGGGATTCTATCCAAGCCTGTAGATTTTTTATTGTTACGCGAAGTAATCAATTCAGATAATTCTGTAAAGCTTAGGAATGTGTCGGTTCCCATGGGATGTGACGCTTTATTGGTTTCGTTGAATTCAGTAATGAATGGTGGGAAGGATGGCTCCAGTGTGCCTGAGATGAATTCATTCACGGTGTCGTGGAAATTAGTGACTGGGAGGGAATCGTTTTGTTTATGAGTTTTACAGAAGTGTTCAGCGAGACAGTTTGCTATATCAGTGTCCGATTGGGCGATGTTACTGTTAGTTGGTTGAATGAGATAGTCTATTCGAGGCTTGAATTTACGACCAGTTAGTCGATTTATATTTTTAAATAGGTCACGGTTTGGTTTGATACTGTTTAGAGTAGACGTGTAGGTCTGATCGGTGAAATTTTTAAGTTGTCCATTTATCAGGGTGGTCAAAAGCTTTATCTGTTGTTTAATAAAGCGTGAGTAGCTAATATGCAATTTACGTCGGAGTTGTTTTTTTATGCGCAATAATTTTGTGAGGAGTTTGGGTAACGGTTTTCCTAAGTGGTTATGAGGGACTGTCGTAGGGGTATGGCTGAAGAGAGCATTTCCCAGTATTTGCTCTATTTTTACAGCTGCCTGGTCAATTTCAGTAGGGAATAGGTTTGAAGATTCCGGTAAAGAATAATTTGAAAAACTGGCAGCAATATCGTTATTCACTTTTTTCCAATTTGTTTTGGAAAAATTTGGGATAGGATTCACTGTGTAGAGTGGTTCGAGCGAAGAGATTTGAACCGTGGAGTGGACGGACCCATTGTCGGATGGGAATGTAAAGGACACTGTAGGGGGATTAGATGAATAGATATCTGTGGATTTTAGGAAGAAATCGATTGTTGATTTGGTTGTACTACAAATTCGAGTAGGTTGCAATGGACAGTCTGCGTAAACATATGGATGAAGTGGGAGGAGATCTAGGAGTTGGTAGCCGTATTTGTTGCACTTGATGTCATTAAATGATGTATGTCGAGCATTCCAGTCTCCCCCTATGATGAAAGGTGCCGGAAGAGACTGCTGGATTATTTGAGAAATGTCTGCACTAGGGAAGTTAGGTTCACGAGAAGGGTGAATGTATACGAGGGTTGCCTCTTATGTTTCGGGATTTGGCAACCCTAGTGTTGCAATCCGGCAATTGACAGCTCTGTCGTAAAGTTGGACATTTTTGAGGTTATACGCACTCAGAACGTTTTGACGTACGGGCGCTATTTGTGTTGTTTACAGTAACTTAAAAGATTCATCTCGGCCCAAAAATGGAATTAAATCGTCAACATTTCCGTGCGATTATTTTTTACAACTTGCGGCGTGGATTAACTCAGCAACAGTGCATGGATGAACTTAATTCAATTTTTGGCGATGAAGCTCCATCAAGGACCAGTGTTTATCGATGGTATGGTGAATTCAATCGTGGTCGTAGTTCACTCCAAGATGAATTTCGTGAAGGTCGTCCAAAATCAGTTGTTGTTCCGAAAACCATTGATGCTGTGCGCGAACTGATATTGGAAGATCGTCATGTGACCTATCGTGAGATTGAGACAACCTTAGGCGTTAGTGGGACCTGCATACATTCAATATTGCATAAACATTTGACTGTCAAAAAAATTTGTTCGCGTTGGATCCCACACAATTTGTCAATCGCCCAAAAGAAAGGCTCGTGTCAATTGGTCGAAAGAAATGCTCGAAAAATACGGTCGCGGTGCTTCGAAACACGTCTATGACATCGCGACAGGTGATGAATCGTGGATTTACGCGTATGAGCCCGAAAGTAAACAGCAGTCGACTGTCTGGGTGTTTCAAAATGAGCCAAATCCAACAAAAGTTGTTCGCGCACGAAACACTTCCAAGCAAATGGTCGCCTGTTTTTTCAGAAAAACTGGACATGTCACAACCGTACCACTAGAACAACGCAGAACAGTCATTTCTGAGTGGTACACAACCATTTGTTTGCCAGTTGTCTTCCAAGAAATCAGGAAAACCAACCGCCGAAGACGGATCACTCTTCACCACGACAATGTGAGCTCTCACACATCGGCTGCGACAACTGCATTTTTGAGCACCCAAAACATCGATTTGATGGGTCATCCGCCGTATAGTCGTGACTTGGCACCGAATGACTTCTTTTCATTCCCGTACGTAAAAAACAAACTGAGAGGTCAACGTTTTTCGACACCTGAAGAAGCGGTTGCTGCATTCAGAATGCATGTGTTAGAGATACCTCAATCAGAGTGGCAAAAGTTCAAACGCATGCAAAAGTGTATAGATCTTCATGGGGAATATTTTGAAAAACAATAAAGTGATTTTCGATGATCAATATTTGTTTTTGCTCTCTAATCCCGAAATATAAAAGGCAACCCTCGTATAGACGACAAAACCAGTACTTTATTACTTCTGCAGAAGAGTTTAACTGCCGTGTATTCGACATTAGTTATGTTAGTGAACCTAATTTCAGTAAATTGGAATTTCTTGTGTATTAGAATTCCAGTACCACCATGAGGGCCAGTGGTTCGCGGGTTGGACACAAATGTGTAATTAGAAATGTATACTCGAGAGTTTGATTTAAGCCAAGTTTCTGAGAGAAGAAGAACATCTGGGGAGAACTTTTCAACAAACAAACGGAGGTGTTGTCTACGAGTGTGGGAATATATGGATTCTGTGTTGAGGGAGACTAGGGTTAAACTATTCATTAAGGGAAAGAATGTGGGAACTTATTAAATCTAAGATCTGACATTTTTTTTCTATTTCCGAGCTGTGTTTCGGGGTGGGTAGCAGGGTATGCAGGCTTCTAATATAACCCATGATGTCCAGGTTGAGAACGTTGGAATTGGGTTGATGAGGTTTAGTCCAGTTTCGGGAATCTTTCGTAACTTCTGCATAGGATATTCCTGATCCCGCGAGATGAGATGGTTGTGGTGATGAGGGTTTAGTTGCAGTTGCTTTGGTTGTTGCTGGTTTATTTGTTGTCGTGTGTGCCGATCGTCTCTCGAGGATTCGTAGCTTTTCGGGACATGAAACATTCACCAACTGATTAAAACTATATAAGATAAGGAAGTCACTCCGGAACCATGGAAAACCTCAATAGTCGTCCCCATTTTCATAAAAGGTCACAGATCTGACTGCGAAAACTACAGAGGAATATCATTGCTCCCAACCGCATACAAAATACTAACAAATGTCATTCTGGTGAGAATCACACCGTACACAGAAGAGATACTGGGAGACTAACGATGCGGATTCCGTAGGGACCGGTCAACAAGCGACCAAATGTTCACAATAAGGCAACTGCTGGAAAAGAAGTGAGAATACGGAGAGACGGTTCACCAACTGTTCGTTGACTTCAAAAAAGCTTACAACTCAGTCACAAGGCAAAGACTCTACCATATTGTAGTTGAGCTGGGAATCCCGAAAAAATATGCCGCCGTCATTCAAATTTGCATGAACGAAAACAAAGGGCGAGTTAGAATAGAAAACCACCTCTCAGAACCATTTGAAATCCGGGGCGGACTAAAACATGAGGATGGCCTCTCACCGTGTCTTTTTAACCTTGTGCTCGAGTATGTTATTAGAAAGGTACAAGACGACAACATGACCCGATCATCCCTGAACGGGGTCACACCAGTGCTCGCATATGTGGATGACATCGCCGTTTTTGGCGATAATATAAAATGTAAGTAAAAATTGTGAAATCATCATTCAAGCGGCAGAAGAGGTGGGCCTAGAAATAAATGAAGACAAAACAAAATATATGATTACGACGAGAGCAGTTGGACCCCAGGGAACACACATAACCGTCAGAGGCAAGCTATTTGAAAAAGTTTAAGAATTTAAATATCTGGGAACCATACCGGCAGCAAGTAACGAAATTTCGAAATTAGAAAAATACTGTATTCCGGCAACGCTACTTGGCACGCAGTCAGTAAACAGCTGAAATCCAAACTGCTATCACGTAACATAAAGCTCCGTGTCTATAGAACCATAGTCATACCGATTGTTCTATACGGATGCGAAATATGGGCTCTCACAAAACGGAAAGAAAACAAATTCCGCGTATTCGAGAATACAGTTTTAAGGGGTATCTATTGAGGTAAATATGACGAGGAGGCAGGGCAATGGAGGAAACTCCACAACCACGAACTGGAAGAGCTATACTGCAAACCTACAATAGTGAGAGTAATCAAGTCGCGAAGATTAAGATGGGCCGGACATGTGGTGCGATTGGGCAACGAAAGGACCGTGCGTAGAATTCTTGACGGTAGACCAACGGTAAAGAGACCGGCACGACGGCCGCGACGGAGATGGGAGGAGAATGTTAGATTTGACCTTGGGGACAGCGAATCAGATGGTCAAGCGTTGAAGGAGAGCGCACAGAACAGGGAACGATGGCGGAGTCGACTCGGCGAGGTCATGAACTTCCAGGTTGCTACAGGCCAATAAATAGGAATATAAATCCTGTATAAACCCATTCATGACCAAATCAAGGAACGCCTCTGGTGGAACAAACCCGTTGCGACGCACGATCTCATAGTACAAACTATTTAGATAACAATCCCCGAAAATTAGGTCATTGGACAAGCTTATTGCCCTCGCGACGTGTCCTCTGATTAATTTGATCATAAAATTATCCACCCTATTTATGGAGGCTTCATTATATAAAGTCTCATTTGAATAATACTTTTTATAGTCCGACTCCGGTGTTGGATATAATCTGAGACAACTTCTGAGACACTTCCTTTCGAACACCCGAATATTTTCCATCAAATTCAGACCTATGTTAAAGCCTGATAAGCGTCATGTAGCATATGACTTTTACCCTGCTGGCAAGTTGGCTACTGTGAAATAGCCTCCTTGTCATAGCAAACGTTTTCCTAACTTTGACCAAAGCAGCCTTTATATGTCTGTTGAAATACAGATATTGATCTAGCCAGATACCAAGGTATTTAACTAAACTCTTGGTCTCCAGTTTACCTCCATGCGGTCCCACGATAACTAACTTTCACCAGTTTCTTCTCGTGTCCTTCGTGGCTTTATATTGTGGGGTTCCAAATAGGACGGCTTCACATTTCTGGAAGTTAATCTTAAGCTTCGGGTCGTCGCAATAACGCTGCACTTTGTTGAAGTATCGCTGTAGTAAACTATTCATGATCTCAACTTTCGGAGCTGTTCTGTTAATTATGAGATCGTCTGCGTACGCAATAACCTGCGGAAGTGTGTGGCGGTTAGAGATAACGCCACGCCAACCGGGTCATGGTTAATGCTAAAAGCCCCACGAAGGAAAATTTTCCATGCACAACGGCGGAGTCATCGAGTGGCGTCATCGGACCTATGCTGAACATCATTACCACCGAACGCACCATTTCTTAGTTAGAAATGAGTCGCTTCAACAAGAAACCATCATGTTCCGAATCATTCCGGACACCCCGAATATTGCCAGCAAGAAAAATAACACGTGTGCATTAATACCGACACAGAGTTCCTTCGTGAAAATAGCCAATGTAGCAGGCACAACGAATACCAAATGCGCAGCAAACAACACGGGACATGATCGAACGAAAGCATTGCCCGCCGATTGTGCGCCTGTGTATCCAAAGGCAATGTAGGGAAGTGTGAGATACAACCATGAGCCGGCGACGAACGCCAGTCGCAGCAGCGCACGATCATCGTCGAATGAACAACCCGGGATGATTTTGGTGCAGTTTTTCTTGGTGTGCGTCGTCTTCGTGTGCCGCAGAGCGACCGGGAACATGATTATACACCATGCTATGAGTTGTCGTATGTCTGCGGAGCGAGGGAGTGGCGTTAGGCGGGAAATTAGAACGAGTTGGTGGTGGTGATGCACAATCAATCCTTAGGGTGGATTGTGCGCGATCGCTGGTGGATTTAGAGTTCAGTTGCTAGTCAGAAACTCAACCGGAGAGTACTAAAAAGTAACCGAGAGGTTTTCGATGAATATCATTGTTCTCAGATTATTCCCAGCGGATCAACAGTGTCACAATTAGCTCCGCGTTCGTCTTTGCAGCGTACCTCGTACAAATTGTATATAGCTAATTAACAGTTCGTTCAATGTGTTGTGTTCAAACTAATATAAATTTTGTATTGCTTCCGTTTGAATAAATACGTCTGAATTACAAATGTAAATAACAATAAACATTTATGACACAGTGTATAAGATAATTAACAGCTCGTTCGTTGTGTTGTGTTCGGATTATTCTAAGTATTATATTGTGTCCTTTTGAATTTACAAATTACTAGTGTAAATAGTAATTAACTACTTTCAAGAAAATGAACTCCTCAGTTTTGCTTTATCCGTAATGAATACTTATTCCTTAGTGTGTACGTTCAGATTATGATTAGCGCATAAGAACCCCAGTGTAAATATTTCACCCTTTTAACACTAATAGACCACCTGTAACTGTAATTAGAAATTGATAAACTATAAAGAAGTGAGGATCCTCCGAAAAGGACCAGAGTGTCTTATTCTTTTTAGCCGTCACAACAATTATATGGGAAATTGAAGGAACCTGTGTCACTGAGATACGAGTACCCTCTTCAATAACACAATAGACTAAAAGACCCATAAGTGCATCCAACAAGTCGCTAATATAAATTTTAAAAAGAATCGGAGAAAGTACCGCTCCCTGTTGCAAGCCATTCTTGCTATTATACGTTTTATTAGAGGTGACATTACCACTTTTGACCACGAGCCTCCTGTCCTTTAACATATTGTAAAGTACAAATAGTTAAGGATTATATATGCCTTGTCTGACCAGTTTGTAATATAACCCTTCTATCCATATGGTATCAAAGGCTTTTTCCAAATCGATCAGACAGACACCTGTGCATTGGTTCCTACATTTATTCCATTGTATGTCGGAGACAAGTTTAGCTGTGGCATGTATGGTTTCATGGTGCTTCTTAAAGCCAAACTGGTTATTCGGAATAATGTTGTTATCGTTTACCCATTTTAACAGAGCTTTGTTAATAGTCTCTTCGAATACTTTACTGATGGTTGGGAGTAAACATATCGAACGCATGTTCATTGGGTTTGTACAGTCTTTGCCCTTTTTTTGGGATGGGCTGTATGATTGCCATTTTCCAACGCCCGGGAAAGTATGCATTATTTCAACGCGTTGTTAAACAAGACCGTGTATATATCTATTGCCATTGGGGGCAGGTTCTTGACTACGATGTTAGGAACTCCATCTATTCCCACTGACTTTTTGTTGATGACAATGAGTCGACGATACTCTGGATTCCTTCCCTCGTAATTAAAAGGCTATTAGCCCTAACATTGGCATTAATGTCATTTGACAAATTATCGTCACTGAATTCGGTAAAACCGGGATTCTCCGATTGCCAAAGTGAATTTTCATGTCGGAGAGGCAGGTGATTCAGTAGAGCTCTGTCCTCAATGTCTTGATTTCGGTGAATGCTTTCACTCACCTTGTACATTTCCTGAAAGACAGCTCCCACAGCCCTTTCCAAAGGATCTTCGATCACAAAGAGCTCACTATTGAGGATCGCGTTCTCTGTACCTATGCCAATGTCGATTAGCAGTTGCTTGTTTACGTCGGTTCGTGGAATTTGGAGACACTAAATTTCGTTTTGATTATTTCTCCTGAATATTTTATTTATTTGTGGGAACATATCCGGGTTTTTAGTTTTTATAGCTCGAATTCTGTTGTTCCAATACGAATTTGTTAAGCTAACTATAGAGCTTTAAGTAATTGTTGGAGGTTTTTTAATCGGGATTTCAGTGATATTACCTCCTGGTCTTGTCTGTCTGTAAACTGTCTGTATAATTGTTTTAGTTTCGATAGCAGTCTGCTCTTTTTCTTATGGAGTGCGTTTATTGTTGTGTATTGGGATATGTTTATGTGATCTGTAACTGTTGTTTTGGGGACTGTTTTGTCAATTGTTTGTTTTACGGTTTCGTCTATTTTTTGGATGTATTTGTCGATTTCGTCATTTATCAGGCTGCTGTTTATTGGCAGATTAAAGTCATTCGAACGAAGATCTCTTATTAATGATATGGTGAACCTGCGGGATCACGAATTCCTCCAGATCTGTCAGATCGCTCAGAAGCTTTATTACTGCCGTGAATGCACAGTGGTCATCATCATCATCGGCACTACAACCGGGAACCGGTCTTGGCCTTATTTAGCAAGTCCTGAGGCTTGTTAAATTTTCCATAATGATTTGTTTTTTCCAGGCAAGGTGATTAGTTTTGCGCCAGACATGCACAGTGGTCACTGGATATTAAATTGTCCGTAAACAGTTTCTGTTTCGTCTGTTGGGGTTAAGTAGTCTCAGTCGTGAGTCAATAAACAAGATATCTACGATCGATTCCGTAGCCAGTAGGTCAGTTTTATATTTACATGATACAGATCTAACTAACCAACTGGCTGATTTCCTCTGGTATTAGATGGATATTCCGTAGCTATCAGATCAGTTCTATATTCAATCTGATACGGATCTAACCAGCCAGCCAACTGATTTCCTCTGGCATTAGATATATAATTTCTCCAATTTCTATGCTTGGCGCTCATATCTCCACCTAGGATGAAATAGTTTTTGTCCAGGTTCAATTGTGGGCATCGAAAAAGTGTCTCGAGCTCTGGTATAAAGGGGTTATGTTAGTACTCCTCAAATACATAGATCGCAATCGCATACAAAGCCCTTCCCTACTGAAGAGCATGCGTACGATGGAGGCTTCCATCACCTGGAACCTGCGCACCTCTCCACTATATATAACTTAATGATGGATTCCTTTTCTAATAAAGATTACGACGATTTGCACTTGCACTACACACACACACACACACACAGAGAGAGAGAGAGAGAGATAGAGAGAGAGAGAGAGAGAGAGAGAGAGAGAGAGAGAGAATGAAAACAAGGAAAACTAGTCCTAATTTAATTCACACTATATTTAAAAATGGGGCTCCTCGATAGTATAGTGGTTAGTATACCCGCCTGTCACCCGGGAGACCAGGGTTCGATTCCCCGTCAGGGAGCCTCTGGCGCAAGACTAATGACCTTGCCCAGAAAAAATAAATCATTATGGAAAATTTAACAAGCCTCAGGACTTGCTAAATAAAGCCAAGACCGGTTCCCGGTTGTAGTGCCGATGATGATGATGATATTTAAAAATGAAATTTGTTTTTAACCCATTTAAATTGGGCAGTGAATACAATACACACTAAGCAAACACCCGATACGACACACAACCACGGTGGCTCGTTACTTTTCGACTTTTTCTTCCGTCTTCGATGACGGGTAATATTCACGAGTTTTATTTTAATTTTCAGCAGGATCAGTGTTTTTAATTACATCCGTCTAGGACGATGGTTTGAATCAGACTCCCGGAAAAACCGGACGACGTTCATACACACACCCCCCGTATCTCTCTTTGGATCGTGCAGACCAAAGGATGCATCCATTGTTTACACACACAATAGATCTTTTTTCGATACAACGGATGTATGCTTCGCAATACATTTTTTGAAAATCATAAACATTGAATATGTTTATGATCTGCGAGACCTAATTGTGTGGATGCGTGTAATACAATTCTTAGAACCTTGTATTTACACAAGTGTTCATTTATGGTCAACGATGGCAAAAATATTTTGTATACCTTATTGCTTCGTTACCATAGAATTGTTCTTTGTTTTGAGTAGCACATTATTTTCTTTGTGTAGTCATAGGTTTTTCCCAGATGTGGTATCTGGACTCCATGATTCGCCCGTGTATGCATTTTGTATCCAATGGCCTTTTACAGGTATTCATTATATTGGATATGTTGATTAGGATTAATCAGCATATGGGGCTTCACATGAAGGTGAATTCTGTTAATGGTGGGGGATGGCCCCAAAAGGGTGAACATTAGAAGAGGGTAGGCGTTGCGTTTAACAGGCCGTTGTTAACCTAAACTCGCTGAATGTTTTCCGCCCCTTCAGACATTTTCCCGCGATACCCGTCAATCTGAGAATACATATCAATTCACGTTGAAAGTCAACTTTAGGCGCACAAATAAACATAGAGGGTCATTCTTTAGCCGGACAACACGAATGTGGAATCCTCTACATGATCACGTGTTTTCTCGCCGTTTGAATGTCCAGACATTTAAGATCAATGAACATCGAAACCCCCTTTCCTTATCCACTTCCTCTCCTTCTGCTCGCACTATACTCTAATGGGGGTTAAGTCGTGTGCCAGCATGACACGGATTCACTTACCTCCCCAACACTTGGCCTAGGTGCGGATTGTTCAACAAAGAAGAAGAGATCAATCGACTCCAACTGGAGTGGTCAGCCTTTAGTAAACGCTTTCCTTTTGTTCCAAGCGGCACAGGAATGGAATCGACACACCTAGATTGATGAAAGTCCGGAAATAAAACGCTCAGCTATTATTTTGGTTTTTTTTAATCTCTTATTGTTTATCCAGTTTAATGTGTTTTACCTACAGTGACAATGTTCACTATCTTAACGTGATCGTGGTGCACTTGGGAACGTAGCCTCAATACATTAACACAAATCAGCAAAACACATTTAATATTGTTTTGTTTCTTTGCAGACGCATTTATTCACAAAGTCTTTTTTACGTTTTACAATTTTAGTCTAAATGCTAAACCTATCTTAATAATTTTTACTACATAATGTAATTTACTGGCTCTTCACAAGCACTCTAAATTATACAATATTATATGCTTAATGTATGCCTTTCAGCTTACATTTTCTTTTATTTATTCTTAATATAATACACATACTTTATAAAAAAAATAGACTATTATCTTAGAGGTCTACCTCTTCTTCTTTTCGAGGCATTAGACAAAAAAAAATAAAGATTTTTTTTTTTTTTTTTTTTTGAGGATGCAAAAATTTTAAAAACAAAATAATAAGTGCTCAATGAAAATAAAAAAGATAAATAAGTAAAGGAAGGGAGGAAGCTGCGCCAGAGCTGAATATTATATCTGAGGACGTGAAGTCCTTTCTTCGTTTTGGAGCCACCACCAGTTGGGGCTGGTTCGGTCTTTTATTGATTTACCTCTTTCACTCACCATACTGAATCGAAGTCGGTCTGGCCTTGTGGAGTATTTCACTGGTATTTCTCTTGGTTATATACCGGCCTTGGCAAGGTTCACCAAGATTTCCCAACGATAGTTCCGCCGAACACTGTCCTCCAAGGAAACAAAACTCCGCGACGGACCGTCCACAAGAAGTAAAACACACAAGCTCTCTCTGAGATTAACTTTATTACCGGTCCTTAATTTGTTTTATGTAAATTAGGAACTGCACTATTACAGAAAATAAATTGTTTCGATCATGAACACAGTTGTAGACTTTCTTATCACTAATGAAATATAATTTTGGAGTTAAGAGACTTGTGCAAAGAATGCCGCAGCCTAGTTTGTTGTTCACGGTAATAATGGACTCCAGGAGACTCGACTCCTTTACAACACTTTCATCGACTGAACTACTTTGCGCGCGGATCACCTTGTTGGCTCGTGATGCGAGCTCATGGGTGGTCGAACCGTGGGAATGAAAATTCCTGAAAAAGCATCTTCGGGATAAGTATTTGCAGTTGTCCAAATACTACGTTAGGGATTAGGATACATTTGGGATAATTACACAATGATGGTTGTGTTTACAACCATGTTAATTGTGTATTGCAATCCTAGGGAGTCATGGGTCGAATTCCAGTGTGAGTATTTACACTGGCATTGAATTCGGCTCTTGGCAGCTAGGCGCGAATTGCGCCGGTGCTTTGAAGATTGCATAAAAGCCGCCGTGAGTACTGGTGCAACATAAAAATCTGTTGCGCACGTGTGGGACAGTAAATGCAGGCAGACAGGGGTTCTGCTGATTGTTTTTATAATCCACTTCGGTTAACTAGTATGGCAACCGAAATGTTTTCCTTTTAGAACAATGCTGAGATGCATTGATGTATGCGGTACTGGCGTACCGAATTTCTTCTAGGGAAATTTATATAACGCGTTAATTGCGTGAATGTCCTTGATGGGCAGATGCTTGATGTTGGATGCTATTTGCATAACCGAAAGGTAATGCAATCGGTAGGAGAATGCTTGGGGAAGTTATTGCGCTTGCATGGTAAAATTATGAAATTAATGGAGCTTTAGGAGGGAAGATTTTGAGGTAGATTGAAAAGATAGCAGTGGCGTTGGTAGATACGCCACAGTACTCCCCCCCCAGTGACATAGTCACGATATTGTTGGTAGGGCGAAGTAGTACTTAGAAGGCTGTAGTTAAGTGAGGTTGGCCGTACATGCGCCTTGTGGTGGCGCTCGGGTGCGGCTTCGCGTGAGGGGGCCGCTATTTCTGTTTGGTATTCCTGCCGTAGAAGTTGAGGGTAGCTCCTCTGTAGCATCGGGGTTTGTGGTGGCCTTTGGGAGGTTGGCCTCCGAGAAACACGGTTTCAGTCTTTCTACGCTGACAGTGGTTGATCTGCCTTGGATCTCCACTTCGTACACTCGATCGCTGAATCGTTTTAGAATCTTATATGGCCCTTCGTAGGGGGGATCGAGTGGTTTCTTAACTTTGTCCACCCTGACGAAGACGTGTGTGCAGCTATGCAACTCAGGGTGGATAAACACTCTTTTGGTGCCATGTCGGGCTACGGGTTTTGCCCTGATCTTCCGCATCAGGTCGCGGAGGTAGCCTACGCTTTGTAGTTGGTCGTGTGGAGCTTCATTGTCCACAAATAGTTCGCCTGGCAACACTAGGTTGGTGCCGTAGGTCAGTTCTGCAGCGGATGCGCCCAGATCCTCCTTGATACTTGTCCTCAATCCTAGAAGGACAGTGGGGAGGGCGTCGAACCATTGCGTGTCGTTATGACACATTAGGGAGGCTTTTAGCGACCTGTGCCAACGCTCTATCATCCCGTTGGATGAAGGGTGGTATGCGGTCGTACGACTTCTTTGACAGCCCAATAAGTCAGTAAGCTGCTTGAAGATCGTGGCCTCGAACTGTGGACCTCGGTCTGATGTTAACGTTGCTGGTACGCCAAAACGTGTAACCCAAGTCGAGTAAAACGCTCTGGCGACACTCTCGGCGGTGACTACCCGTAGTGGCGTTGCTTCTGGCCACCGAGTAAAACGGTCAATCATGGTGAGGATGTAGGAGAATCCTCTCGAGGGTGTTAAGGGGCCCACAATATCTATGTGGACGTGTGTAAATCGAGCCTCGGGGAGTTTGAATTGCGCTGGCTCCAACACGTTGTGTCGGCTAATTTTGCAGCGCTGGCATTTAAGGCAGGCACGAGCCCAACTCGTGAGGTCTTTATTCATACGAGGCCATACGAACTTACGTCGAATGGCTGCAGCGGTTGCACGTCCGCTGGGGTGAGCAGGACCGTGAAAGGTCTCGAATACGCTCCTTCGCAGCTCTCCGGGAATATAGGGCCTGACTGTTCCCGTGGAGATATCACACCATATCTCGTCTGCGGATTGCTCGAGTGGGAACTTGCGCAGCTGAAGTGCTGTCTCTGCTTTGAGAAGAGACTCGAGCTGGTTGTCATTCTGCTGTGCTTGAGCTAGGTCGGCGTCGGCGATGGCGGCGCGTAGCTGAATGGTATCGATGCGGGATAAGGCGTCCGCGATAACATTCTGTTCCCCTGAGATGTGTTTGATCTCAGTGGTGTATTGACCTATCAGGTCGAGCTGCCGTTCCTGGCGTGGGGATGCATTCCCGGACCTCTTCCGGAATGCGTAGATCAGTGGCTTGTGATCCGTTCTGATTACTAGGGGGCGACCTTCTACCATGTGTCGGAAATACTTTACGGCGCTGTACATAGCGAGTAACTCCCGGTCGTACGTGCTATATTTCCGCTCGGCCGTATTAAGTTTCCTTGAGAAGAAACCGAGCGGTTCCCAGTTTCCGTTGCATTCTTGCTCCAATACTGCTCCCATGGCCGTGTCTGACGCGTCGCATTGGATGGCCAATGGTGCGCCCTCTGCGGGGTAACGGAGTAGGGTAGCATTTGCCAGCTGTGCCTTGGATTGACGGAATGCGTTGTCTGCAGCTTCCGTCCAGGCGATTGGGCGCTTGTCGTTCTTCTTTGCCCCCTTTAAGTACTCATTTAAAGGGGCCTGAATGTGTGCGGCGTTTCGTAGTGTGGGTCGGTAAAAGTTTAGCATACCCAGGAAACGGCGCAGCTCGCGAACGTTGGAGGGACGGGGAAATTGGGTTAGTGCTTCCACTCTGTCTGGAAGCGGGCGGATGCCTTGGCTGTTGATATGGTAACCCAGGTAGGTAACTTGCTCTTTGGCGAATTGGCATTTTTCTGGGTTTATTACGAGGCCAAATTGTCTGAGGCGTTCAAGGACCTGTCTGAGGTGTTGGTGATGCTCCGCAAGGTTCCGAGATGCTATTAGTATATCGTCAATATACGCGTAACAGCAATCCAGGCCGCGTAGTGCCGAATCGATATACCTCTGGAATGTCTGAGCTGCATTCCTGAGGCCAAACGTCATCACCTTGAATTCGAAGAGTCCGAAGGGGGTAATGACGGCGGTTTTGGGTACGTCTTCAGGTGCCACCGGAATCTGGTGGTATGCCCTGGTGAGGTCAAGAGTTGAGAAAACTGTACAACCGCGCAACTTGTACGAATAGTCGTAAAGATGGGCTGTTGGGTACCTGTCGGGAACTGTTACTGCGTTCAGCTGTCTATAATCACCGCATGGTCGCCATTCACCGTTGCGTTTTTTGACGAGGTGAAGTGGACTTGCCCATGGGCTGACCGAGGGTTGACAGATGCCTCGCTCGAGCATATATTCGAATTCGGCGCGGGCTGCTCGTAATTTTTCGGGGGCCAGGCGACGTGGGCGCTGGCTCACCGGTGGGCCGCGTGTTTCTATGTGGTGAAACACGCCGGATCTGTGTTGTTGCTGGTTGGAGAGGGGAATTGTTGAATTGCGAAATTCTTCCAACAGCGCGGGGATTGGGTCTGTAGAATCATCGGGTGGGTCGTTCGCCCCTATAGCTGCTTGCGGGGGGAGACGGGTTGAGACGTTGTGACTAACTAACCTCTTGTTGGCAGTGTCTACCAACAGGTTGTGTCTTCCTAATAGGTCAGATCCTATTAGGGGCTCGCTGACATCGGCTATCACGAAGTGCCAGGAGATAGGGCGTGGGAGACCCAGATCCAGTTTAAAATTTTTCCGCCCGTAAGTGGCTATGGGGGAGTTGTTCGCAGCGAACAACTGTAGGTGGCCCGGCACTCGGTTGCGCGGGGCGAAAGATCTAGGGATGACGGAAATGTCGGCGCCAGTGTCGACGGTGAAATTAATATTCGATCTAGAGTCCCTGATTGTTAAGCGACTTATAATAGGGGTGCCGGCCGTTCGCACTCGAACGAGGTTCTGCGCGGGGGCTGGCCGCGTCCAGCTGCAAGGTTGCCTACAATTTCTGGCGTTTGCACCGAAACGTCTGTGGTATATGCACCGGGCCTGTGTCAGAGCGCCACTAGGTGTATTTTGCCTGTTGTCTGGTGCGTTTTCGTTTGTGATTGGTGCTCCTCTGGGCGTGTTAAACTGCCATTGGGGGTTCCTCGTTTGTGGCCGTTGGTTATTAGAACGGTTTTGGATTGCGCGCTCGACATTTCGCATTTGGGCCCGCAGTTGGTTCAGGTCTCGCTCGAATCTCGAGAGTTTTGTTTGCTGGGTGCGCGGGTGAAATTCCTCACGGGAGGAAATCGTAGCTTGTGTTACCTCTCTTGGTGTGGCTTGTGTAAAAGGCGTTACTAGAGAAGTCCGGGGTGCTGTTAGTGATAAGGATTGATGCCGTGTAGGTGAAACGGCGTGTCGGTTAATCGCCGTGACCTGGTATGCTGGGGGTTCAGACTGTGGGTCTGAGCTTTCCATAATTGTGTCGGCTAGTTTCGCCAAATGACCCAAACTCTGGTTGGGTTGTACTATTAGTGCCGCGCGAGCATATTGCGGGAGGCACCTCAGGAAATGAGGCCTAATTATGTCGTCCGAAATCTTGGTTCCAGCTATTGAGCGTAAATGTGTCAGAAAATTGGACGGTCTCATTCCAGTAACATTTGTTTCGCTCGCCAAACGCTGCTGTCTGCTGCTCCTGGGCTCGTCCAGGGCATTTATGAGTGTCTCTTGCATGTTGCTGTAGGGATTTGGTTCTGTTGACCCAATTATGTGAGCAACATGCGTCCGTTGCGTGTGGTTTAGCACTCGCAACAATTCTACTGCGCGGACTTCCTCATCGTGCATGTCGGCAACCCTGAAGAAGCGTTCGGCTACGGCGAACCATAGCTCTGGGTCCTTCTCGTCGAAAGGAGGCAAGTGTATGCTATGGGAATGCGAGGTGTGCTCGATGCTGGAAGCGTCTACGAACGCTTGATCATCCGAGCACGGCTGGGTCTGCTCTTGCTGAGCTGCCTTAGACCTAGTAGAGTGGGCCATTTTTTCTATTTGGAAAGAGTGGGTGTTTAGCAACGGAATAAGAGGAAGAGAAGCGAAGGAATTTAATTGCTTGGTGGGGAGCGGGCAGAGTAAATCGTCGTAGACAACAACGTCAGGAAACTGAAGGTAGGGTGCGCGTGCGTGAACAATGATGTCACGGGAGTCGATGGAGTTGGGTAAGTAAAGGATTTACTACCTTGCCTAAACTGAAACAAAGGCTGTGACACTAGGAACAATTTAGACTAACGTCCGGGGTGGTGCAGTAAGGTTTTCGGGGCCAATTGGAAGCTAAACTGGGACGGCGGAGTATTCGCGCTAGTCCAATCCGGCCTGACTGAAAAGAAACCACGAAGTGAAGTGGTCCGGACGGCTGAATGGAGTCGAGCTTGAAAGAGTTGGTGGAGTCGGTTGCAGTCGAGTGGTGTTGAAGCTAAAAATAAGTCGAAGGGGTTGAAAAGTGTCGAAAAGAAGTTGCGAGAAGTTGAGCTGAGTCGTGTGCGTGCTGAGAAAGGTTGTGCGCTACTTAATACCCTGAAGGGGCTTACAAAATTTATTTTATTTTGCCTTTATCTTGTGCTGTTTAGGGATACAAATATATTTCTTCTTTTCTAATTTGTAACACAGGCTTTTATTTAAACAAATTTAATTTTGTTGTCAATATCATGTGAAGAAATTAGATACATATACTTGTTTGCAAAAATTTTAAGGATACAATAAAATGATGACAAAAAAATTATGTTTAAAATATAAAGTTATAACAAAAAACAAAAACTGACATGGAATATTATTAAATGCTTCTAAGTAATGCTAATGGAGTCAAAGTAGGCAGTTGCGTTCAAGTAAAAATAATCATAATAAGGCGATCAAATGGAAGAATGATTTTTATGAATTGTTCTCAATTAGCAACTGGTAGAAAAAAGGAAAATATTAAATCGGAAGTACAATTAACGAAGATGTTGGTAAATAATTTCGTGTTTACTTTGTTGTTTTGTTTTTCACTTAGCATTTATTTAAGATACTCTATTATTTCGTTTTGAGTTATTTTACTCGTGTTGTTAATAATAAAAAAGGCACAAATTGTCTTAATTTTATTTGTATAGGCTGATGATTTGTTGCTTATTTATTTAAATAACTGCAGACAACATTTCGTCAACTGCAGGCTAATAATACATTTTCCTACCCAAGATATCTGTATTAAAATTTGAAATCCTTGCTAAGCATCGTTTAATCTAATTACACATATAAGTATCTTTGCCAATCAGCCACGAAAGTAAAAAGGAAACAAACGTTTTAGAGTTACAATGTTATTGATTTTTTTCTTCTTTTTTTGTCTCACTTTAATTTAGAATTATTATAAACTTTATTTAATATTTCCAAAACAATCAGTTAAACACATAATAAAACTTTGACAAAAAGGAAATGTGCGTTAAAATACTGTTGTTTTACCAAGGGAATAATTTAAAAACAAAGAGAAAGGATACCTGCTTAAATCCCTGGTGTTATTGATCGGATGCTCCTGGTGCTGGTGTAGTGTTGGGTAGTTGCTCCTGTTGTTCCTGTTTCCGGTGAATGTTATATGGATCTTCGGCAATTGCCGCCACAATTGCTTACTGCCACTGCGTTTCCGGAAGCACTCGGTTCGGGAAGATTGTCACTGTCACAGTCGCGGCACCGAATAGTCACTGTTCCTTTAATTTTTTTAGGACACGGTTTTGATCCGACTCCGAATCAGAAAATTGTGTTTACTCGCGTCGAATGGTCACCAATTGTGGGTATTTCACTGGTATTTCTCTTGGTTATATACCGGCCTTGGCAAGGTTCACCAAGATTTCCCAACGATAGTTCCGCCGAACACTGTCCTCCAAGGAAACAAAACTCCGCGACGGACCGTCCACAAGAAGTAAAACACACAAGCTCTCTCTGAGATTAACTTTATTACCGGTCCTTAATTTGTTTTATGTAAATTAGGAACTGCACTATTACAGAAAATAAATTGTTTCGATCATGAACACAGTTGTAGACTTTCTTATCACTAATGAAATATAATTTTGGAGTTAAGAGACTTGTGCAAAGAATGCCGCAGCCTAGTTTGTTGTTCACGGTAATAATGGACTCCAGGAGACTCGACTCCTTTACAACACTTTCATCGACTGAACTACTTTGCGCGCGGATCACCTTGTTGGCTCGTGATGCGAGCTCATGGGTGGTCGAACCGTGGGAATGAAAATTCCTGAAAAAGCATCTTCGGGATAAGTATTTGCAGTTGTCCAAATACTACGTTAGGGATTAGGATACATTTGGGATAATTACACAATGATGGTTGTGTTTACAACCATGTTAATTGTGTATTGCAATCCTAGGGAGTCATGGGTCGAATTCCAGTGTGAGTATTTACACTGGCATTGAATTCGGCTCTTGGCAGCTAGGCGCGAATTGCGCCGGTGCTTTGAAGATTGCATAAAAGCCGCCGTGAGTACTGGTGCAACATAAAAATCTGTTGCGCACGTGTGGGACAGTAAATGCAGGCAGACAGGGGTTCTGCTGATTGTTTTTATAATCCACTTCGGTTAACTAGTATGGCAACCGAAATGTTTTCCTTTTAGAACAATGCTGAGATGCATTGATGTATGCGGTACTGGCGTACCGAATTTCTTCTAGGGAAATTTATATAACGCGTTAATTGCGTGAATGTCCTTGATGGGCAGATGCTTGATGTTGGATGCTATTTGCATAACCGAAAGGTAATGCAATCGGTAGGAGAATGCTTGGGGAAGTTATTGCGCTTGCATGGTAAAATTATGAAATTAATGGAGCTTTAGGAGGGAAGATTTTGAGGTAGATTGAAAAGATAGCAGTGGCGTTGGTAGATACGCCACAGCCTATTAGAGATATCGCTATTGTGGACAATTCGTTTATCCCTAGCACCACGGAAGGCGTGGTATATAATAGGTATTCCACCCTCATCTTGGATAAAACCTTTTCCGTCCAAGAAGAGGAACGCCTCTGGGGGAATGAACCCGTTCGGCCACGAATAATTTATATAATGAAGTTGTCTATCCTAGTTAGTCCTGATTTATCATACAGGGTTTTGTTAGGGTAAAATTTCTGGTATCGTGACTCTGGTGTTCTATTAAGTCCGAGGCAGGAACGCAAACACTGTCTCTCGAACACGCGAATCTTTTCCATGTGGAATGGGGATATATTGTACCATATTGGACAGCCATAGACCAACACTGGTCGGATGAATGCCGAATATGAAATTATTTTAACTTTTGGATTGAGAATGCTGCTTCGGAATAGACTTTTTGTGGCAGCAAATGCGTTTCTTGCTGCAGAGAGAGTGACTGCTATATGCTTGTCAAAGTATAAATACTGATCAAGCCAAATACCGAGATATCTGACTACAGTTTTCACTTGTAGTGGGAGATTATTATTCCCTACGATAGAGAAGTTTTTCCAATTGTGCTTTGTGTCCTGAGAGGCCCTGGAGAGCGGTGTTCTGAAAAGGATAGTCTCGGTTTTGTGGAAATTAATTTTTAGTTTCCAGTCATTACAAAAACGTTTTATTTTATTGAAGTCGTCCTGGAGAAGTCTATTGATGACATCTATTTTCTCTCCTGTTCTGTATACCACAATGTCGTCTGCGTATGCAATGGCATTGTTAAGCGTACCCACTAGATCACTGGTGTAAATATTAAACAGAATGGGAGAATTCACCGCCCCTTGTTGTAAACCGCTTGTAATTTTGAAGGTCTTGCTTGAGAATATATCTCCGCATTTTACCACAAATTGCTTGTCCGTTATCATTTCGTAAATGTTGTACAATAGATAATGAGGCATTCTCAGGTTTTCTAACTTATGAAGACCACACGGTGTCGAAAGCCTTTTCAAAGTCAACTAAGCAGGCACCTGTGCATTGGCGCTTTGTGTTGTTCCATTGTATGTCGGAAACAAGCTTTGACGCGGCATGCACCGTACTATGTCCCGCTTTAAAGCCAAACTGGTTGTTGGGGATGATTTCATTTTCATCACACCAGTTCATCAGTACTTTGTTTATGATCTTCTCGAAAACCTTGCTGATATTTGGCAGCAAGCTAATCGCGCGAAGGTTGGTTGGATTGGTCCTGTCTTTGCCCTTTTTAGGGATGGGGTGGACTATTGCAGTTTTCCAGTGGGTTGGATAGTATGCCTTATTTAAGGCGTTGTTGAATAGCGTAGTGTAGA
The DNA here is from genome assembly GCA_963931805.1 of Microdon myrmicae. Lineage (NCBI taxonomy): Eukaryota > Metazoa > Arthropoda > Insecta > Diptera > Syrphidae > Microdon > Microdon myrmicae. The sequence continues at coordinate 98,496,557 of OZ007496.1, forward strand.
TTTTTACTGCTTCAGGAGGCAAATGTTTTAAAACTACATTTGGGATGCTATCTATCCCAGAAGACTTTTTGCTTTTGATTGACTTAAGGATGTTCGTAAGTTCATCCTTACTCACAAACATATTCATATTCTGATTACTCCTGGGGGAGTCCGCTCTGTTATTTTCACTGAATGTGGTAAAACTACGGTTTTGGTTCCTCCAGGTACTAAGTTGATTTCTCAGTGAGCTGTAGGTCTGGAATGCGTTGTTTTCGAGGATCGTATTGGAGTGAGTGGATTCGTTCACTCTGTATACTGGTTCGAAACATGCACCAATTAAGTTCACTTTGTCTAGCGGGTCTTCGACTAATATTACTTCTTCGTTGGAGTTGATATGCTCCAGATTGAGTCCTGAGTTCAGCATTGCTTGACAATTCTCAGGAGTCCGTGGGACTCGCAAATATGGAATGTCATTGTGATCTTTCTTTCGAAAAGTTTTATTGATTTGTGAGAACATATTCGATCCGCTAGCTTGAATGGCTTGAATTTTGTTCTTCCACTCTTCATTTATACTTGAACGGTAATTATCACGGATCAATTTTTGGAGATTTTTGATTAGGGACTTAAGTGTTCTTATTTCCTGACTATTTGGGTCGCTGAACTGTCTATAAAGTCTTTTCACCTTTGAGAGCATAATGCTCTTTTGCTTACACAAAGCGTCAATTGCTGATGTGCTGTACTTATTAGTATAACCGTCGGTATGGGGAACTTTAGGTATGGAACGATTCATTGCATTGGTAATAATATCGTCCAATGTTGTTAAGTAATGATCGATTTCGTCGTTATGGAGGTTTCTAATAGTCGGTGGGTCTATGGCACTGTTACGAAGTTCTTTTTTTATTAATCGATCAAAGCGTGACCAGTGAGCTTTTCGAAAATTGAAAGAGTGGATCTGGTCGAACTGCTTTAGTGAATATTGTTCATTTGGGACTTCAATTATGGCTCCAAATCCGTGGTGATCGCTATCGTAATCGATTGTGCGAAGACAGTTTCGCGTAGTTAGATCTGTGCCTGGCAAGTTTATTCGATCGTCTATCATAAGTAAATCCAGAAATGAATTTCCTTTAGGATAAGACGGTGTACTTGTGGCGTACAGTTCTAATCTGCGCTCGATAGCATTCATTTGCCACCAATCATATAAAGCATTGCCCCTTGTGTTCGTGGTTAAGTTACCCCAAGCACTATGCTTGGCGTTGAAATCACCCGCTATTAGGAAATAGTTGTTTTCCGAGTCTAATTTCAGGTGTCGAAATAGCATATCAATTTCATTGATAAATTGCTTACACTGGGTAGCTTGAGGGGCATAAATGGAGACCACATACAGGTGCTTTTGACTTCTCAACGGAATATCTATTATGCAGGCTTCCAGCACCTGAAATTTGTGTACTTCTGTACTATAAATTTCCTTATGATAAAGACCTTTTTTAATTAAAACTGCAACCCCACCCCCTTGAGTAGAATGTGGCCTGTCACGTCTGATTATCTTATAGTTTTTATAGACAATTTTGTGCCTTTGGTTTAGTTTAGTTTCACTAGCCAAAAGTACATCAGGGGATTCGACTTCAAGCATGTTGCCTAGATTATCTCTTCTGTCTATGGGTATTAGTGAATTTACGTTCACCGAAATAATTTTTAGTTTTAGTTCAGTTAGAGGGTTGAAGATTTTGATGGAAGGAGTTATTTGAAAACACAGCCGAACAGAGCATATCTATTCGGGCCATTTGTTCCGTCAGTATTCCACGGGAACTCGTTGCATAGAATTGCCCGGGATTTGTGCATATGATACACGCGGGGCAACGAAATTATTATAAGAACGAGTTTTAATTTTTTTCTCTTCTGCCACTTGCTTTTGTTTTGATTCCCACTTTAACTTCATATGTTGAAATTTGGGACAGCCTCTAAAATTTGCCGTGTGTCCTGTATTTTTACATAGGACACATTACAGTGTTTCCCTATCCGGAAGCTGTTCCTTTCCCAGCGGACATTCGCCCATGTTATGGTCGGCGAGGCATTTTACGCATCTGAATTTCATATTGCAGTTTGATGCAACGTGTTCAAGTCGTTGACAGCGCATACATTGCAGTACGCGCTCAGATTTTCTAATTTTTTCCCAACGTTGGTCAAACTATCAGGGTAGTGGAGCACGAATTTGAAGTAGTGCAATCCTTTAACTACCTTGGGTCAATAGTATCAGCCGATAACAATATGGAAGAAGAAATACGCGAACGGCTGATTAAATCCAACAAAGCCTACTATGGTCTATCAAGGCTCTTTAAATCCCGAAATTTATCCAGAACATCCAAGCTACTACTGTACAAGACCATGGTCTTACCAGTACTCATGTATGGATCCGAGACCTGGGTGCTTAATAAAAGGCTCTCTGAACTCTTGGCCGCGTTCGAGAGAAAGGTCTTAAGGAGAATTGTTGGCCCCGTATGTGAGGGAGGACGATTCCGGAGACGCTACAACCATGAGTTGTACGCAATCTACCTTGAAGCTCATATTGTAAGAAAAATCAAGCTCGGTAGACTCCGGTGGGCGGGACACCTAGCTCGAATGAGCGAAGAGGACCCTGCCCGGAAAGTCCTTTGTGGCAGGATGTATGGAAGGAGACAGCGCGGCAGACCTTGTCTGCGATGGAGGGATGGCGTAGACCAGGACGCCCAGAGCCCGGGAGTGCTAAACTGGATGACATCGGCTCGAAATCGGGACCAGTGGAGAGATTTGTTAACTAAGGCCAAGACCGGATCCCGGTTGTAGTGCCGATGATGATGATGATGATGATAATTTGGTGGCTTAGACATTTTATATGTCTAAGCGCATCAACTTTACTATTAGGACTTAGAGATACAATGTAGAAAGGCAATTTGCGGTTGCACTTTCTAGAATTCGTAGTTGAAAACGGTTTCACACCTGTAAATTTTAAACTAGCTGTTTCAACCGTTTTTAATTCCTCGAGTATCTCCTCTGGGGAGAACGAAGGATCAACTCCTTTTAAGAGCATGGAAATTGATTTTTCTGATTTTGGGGTGTACGTGTAGTACTCGGTTTTTGCCCTTCCCAAAGCAGACTTTACTTTATTGTAACCTTCTAGATCTTCGCACAAAATTTTAGTTTTTTCAGCACTAATTCTTTTTGTTTTTAAATCTTTACAAGTCAACTCACCCAACTTCATTAAATCTTTCGCTTCTATGTAACTGATGACAATTGGAGGTATTTTTTCTTTTTTTGGTTGCTGTTGTTGCTCGTCCTTGGCTGTCTTTGTCTGCTGCAGTTGTTTCTGATGCTGTTGTTGATCGTCCATTGTTTCGCTTATTTGTAGCGAATGTTGATGCTGCCGCTGGTGATTTGTTTTTTGCTTTCTTTTTGCTTCGGTTTCATTCCGTCTTTTGTTTCGCTCTTCCAGGGCTGCTCGTACTTGTTTGGAAACTTCTTCGCGTTTTTTGATGAGATCAGCAATTAAGCTGTTTAGGTCATCGTCTCCTTCGGGAATGTTTGACTCCAGTATCTCCAATTCCTTAAATTTGTTCCCTGCTCCTGAGTAACCAGTATCCTTGGCAGGTATATTTTCTTCTGTGACGGTTTTTTTCGTCACATTTGATTTTTGTCGTTCCATTGACAGATTTGAGGGGACTTTATTTGCCACTGGGCTGTCATCTATAATTGACACTTCGTTCTTCCTTTTGGTAATTTTTTTGATTGTTTTTGAATTAGCGACTACACATGAGTGTGCCATTTTTAATTCGACGCTCTTCGTCTTGCCCATTTTGGGTTCGAAACACACACACACTCGTTTTTTTCTTTTTCTTTTTTTCTTTTTTCGCCGTGCAACGCCGGCCGAACTGCGAAAAACACAGTTTATTCACGAATTCACGCACACACGCACTCGATATTCTTTGTTTTAGAACTGCTCACCGTCTTACGATGTTTGTCGCTTGACGAACGACGAGCGAATGACATTTAATATTGTAATCGCGGAACTATGGCATTGGAGCTGGCTAAGGTAGTTCAAGTATATTTCTCTTTTAGACTCCACTATACGCGAAACTGTTTGTCGATTCACTTATCCACTGAAGTCTGATTAAGTTGGCACACGAATCTCACAGGTACTGTCAATTATTCGAAGTAGATTTCACAATGAACTCGATTAGTTGGATGAATTATTATTGTTTATTTAACTACGCGTAAATTGCACTATGTCCTATTTTTCGAACGGCTCGACGACGAGAAATAGTTGTGAAAAGGTAATTAATAAATGCCGCCAAAAGGTTAGGTGAATTTTTACACAGACGTTAACTAAACGAGGATTTTCCTCTCAACATTTAACCGCGGCCGGGGGTGATGAATTTAATACTTTCGCTAACGTGATACGCACTCTGCGACGGAAAAAATCTGACTCCATGGCCATGGCCGTAGGGTGGCCATGCACTGGAAGTGTGGACAATGATGATGCATCGGCGATTACATGCAAGGGAGAGCGATCAGCCCTGCAGCTGTTCAAATAAATGGACGACCAGTAGAGGCTGCAGGCATCGCTGTCATAAACGATAGTGGCGATCGCCACTATATGCAGGATTAGGTTTCTGAATATTATACAAACAGAAACGCTATTTCGGGGGTCATACGCTAAGATACGCGTTTGTTTGCCTTAGCTAACGGTACATGGGTTGTTTAAGAGAACTATACCGTGGGACCAGATCATTGGCATGATTGTTTGAATAACAATCATGATCGTGTCCGATCCAATGGGTGTGTGGTGCTCCTTGGTGGTATGGATATGTATCAGGTGCCACAGGGGCACAGGTTCACCACGCTTGCCCAACCTGTTTGTCTCTGCACCTGACTCGACTAATTAAAACTCTGTCTTCGAATACCTTTCCTCTTAATTTATTTATTATTTTGGAAATTATAACAAAAATTATCGTTCGTTCAACGTAAATGGTTTTTAGGTATTACTCATTGATGGCTACTGATAGTCATTTAACTTAAATAATGTTCCCTTAATCATGTACGAGTTGTGAATGACAAAAAGTATAACGTAAACGTTCACTATTTATGTAATAGTTATGCAATTGAATGACAAAAAAGGATAACTTAAACGTTCACTATTTATGTATAGTTATGTAATTGAACGACAAGAAGTATAACTCAAACGTTCACAATTTATGTATTAGTTATGCAATTGAATGACGAAAAAGGATAACTTAAACGTTCACTATGTATGTGTAGTTATGTAATTGAATGGCAAAAAGTATAACTTAAACGTTCACTACGCGGCGCACCATATCCAACGTAACCCAAATGTTGCTCGACGGAACTCACTCAACTACAAAAATCGACTAATTTTTATTTGTAATTATTTTCACGTGATCTTAGAGAGTTACTTTTGCTTTTTACATGTAGGCAGTGATTGCCATTTCTTTTTTTCTTTTTGCCATCGAAGCGACAGAACCCAAAAATCCCAACCATCGCTTCAATGACCATATATGGTGCGATTCTCCCCAGCATCGGCACATAGTAGCGCGAAACATAAATAAAGTTTTCTTCTGCCGCTCATGGTGTGTGTGTATGTCCACAGTACGCACACCGTGGATCAATCCCTTAGGGTAACACCATGAGCAACGATCCGCAGCTGGCACCAGCATCCCAACGACGGGTTGGAATGTTTACCCTAAGTAAAGGCACACACGATGAGTGTGTCGTCGCACCGATGATGGTGGCCCGACCAGATTACTCATGTGCATAATACAATGTTGCCTCCGACGTCTGGGCGAGAGATAAAGGAGCAAGCTTACTGCTTGGTTACTTTGCTGGGTATTTGCATGCATGACACGATCCTCGCGCAGGTGCGTAGCAGTGCAAGTAGATAAGGGTAGCGCCGAATGTGTTTCCCGCATGTATGCCGCGTTTATAATTCCTTACCAGGAATTTGGTGATGCAACATACAACCGTTGAATTGCTTTTAGGGCTTGATATTTGATGCCGATGCTGTTTGTGTCGGCCAGGATTATTGGTGCTAATATTCCTGCCATGATAGGTACAATTATCACCTTATAGAAGTAGTGACGTTCAATGGGACTGTCACTAAACCCGCTTCTTTATGCCTTTAGCATGCCCTCGGTGGGGTTTTTACCCAGTTAAATGGAAAGGTGGATGGTGGCGTTCAAGAGAACCGCCACAGGTGTTTATCGCTTATACCAGCGGTAAGAGCTAGTGTGGAGATTTGTTTAGTTTAGAAAACCGATACGTGGGAGATGGTCATTGGTATGATTGTTTTAATAACAATCATATCCTGTCCAACTCGATGATCGGTTATCGGCATAGGCGATCGATCATCGGAAATTTGGCTTCCAGATGTGCAAGCAAGCGAGTTGCCCGACGTGTCTTTTGGACCGACGGATTGTTGGAACAAGAAGACACAGGAGGATCGGTGTATGTTTGATTGGTATGTTGCCGCCCAGAGGAACCGATCAGGCTCCTAACTGATTCATGTAAGATGAACCGAAATAGTTTGGTTGATATGCTCGGTTTGATGCCATGGCAAGATGATGATCCTGTCGTGGGCTTATTTTTCAGGTGAGAAACGATTGGGGAAACAGCTTTGGATTGCTCATAAACCGGTAAGAGGCAATGCTTAGTAAAGTATTGAAGGTTGGGAAAATGGGTGGTTCTTCGGACGAGCCCTAAGAAACCGCCACACTCTCCCCTGAAAAAAATGTAAATGTAAATGATTCTAACCCGTACAATCCAAAACATTATGGTGGTTAGATAATACTAGCAACACATAAGATGATGACAGTTTTAAAAGCGGCGGAAGAGTTGATCGCTTAATGTAGAAACAGAAGTGCACATGTGGAGTTCTTTAACCCACTTCCAAAGAACCCCCATTACCATATTTTACCTGCACCTATTTTAAGCAGCTTACCTGTATATGAGCTGTTCCAAGCCCTCCTTCGAACGGTCATTCCTGAAACATAAATTCATGACAAGATTACCATCTTGCCATGACATCAAACCTATAGCATCAACCGAGCTACCTCGGTGCATCTGCCATGAATCGACCAAACTATGGACGGCACATGTCCACCAAACACACGCGAACCTTTCTGTATGTTATCGTTTCACCAATCCGTTGTTCAAGAAGACATGCCGGGCTACTTGCTGGCTTGCACATCGGCAAACCAGATTTCCAATGTGCATGCGCTACGATCTATTTTTCGAAAAGGAAAAAAGAACAAATAAACCATTACCCTAGCCCTGGCCATGGCGAGCAATCCCTTGCTGAACTAACACCACCCTATAACTCTCGACATTATCGCTTTAGCCTCCATGTACGCATATTTGTTTACATACCAGCATGACCGATTATACGATCCGTTGCCGTATCGAGGAACGATCACCAGCATCGGTCATGACTAAGGATATGTTACCCAAACAATGAGTATCCACGATTCTCACGCTGGCTATCGAATCGAAATGCTTCTGTTTACTCAACGTAAACAGAAGAAATTATCTTCTTTAAATAAATATGCACCCAAGCATCGTAGCCTCGATCATTGCAGAGAAGTTTGGTTACATGTTATCAATAGAAAATGAAATCCTATTCCCTATGATTTATGATGGCATAGTCAGCCAGCCTCGGTATTCGATCCTTTATTTGATCAGCCGAAGTATCTGAACTACCTTTTGCGCACCTTTCGCTACTGCGTGGTCGTGGCTTCCAACAAATGGATATTCATCTAGGCCTCTACGGCCAAAGGGGAATAAAGATTCCAGTTCGATCGCTCTTTGGTTATCACCAGGGAAAATATCGGATTGGCTACTTCCAGACGGATGGAAATCCATCTTCATCGCGGCTGTGGATGTTGATGACGAATTCGTCGGAGAGTCAAAATATCACCATAAACGAGAGAAGTCGAGTCTCTGCTGTCGCGCCTCCGCGGGGAAACCTAGTTCGATGAGAAGTATCTTATAGTAATAAACTAACTTAAATAATGATTGCCGAATAGGGATGTGACGTTGTTTTATAAAGTCGTGTACCATACCGTATGTAACAAGTGCACCGTGTAAATTTAAAATTAATTCAATAAAACGAATAAAGGCACGATATTGTTTAATAGTAAGGATTTCCGTGGAAATAAAAGGAACATTAAAATAAATTCAGTGCGTTTGATTTTTCTTGTGGGACATTTTGGCAGCAGACATCGGTGGTGTTTTTATGATACCCGCATCCTTGCTGATGCCAACGTAAAAACCACCCACACACATCATTACATATATTCCCTATATAAAATATCTCATTGCTGAGAGGGAGGAAGATGAGTGAAAATACGGATGATCGCGGTCCCCATTAGGAACTTGAGAACGAACGTCAATACCTCCATTGTGATGTACCCAGCTCACATGCAGGAGCCGCCCATTATAAATCGTACTTGGAGAGAGTGAACTTAGCACATAGGCTATCATTCTTAAGAGTATACAGCGCTCTCCTGGGGGTATCCGGAAATGCCATCGATGCCATGACTGGAAAGAAACCACTTGACATTGCAGCTAAAGACACCGCTACTTGGCAAGAGATAAAATCACAAGAGGATCGCCTGTGAAGCTGGCCATAAATAGAAGATACCAGAAAAGAAAATGGTAACAAAGCTGGGATATTCTCACAAAAGAAAGGTGGACCCACACCACGATACCGAATATACAAACTTGGGTGAAAACATATCATTGTGAGGTGAACTGTGGGGGTATAAGATGAGATGTGCCAGCGTATGGCACGTATTCCTTATATCTCCCATCGAGCCGTAGAAAGAATATTGTTCGAATAATACCGTCAGAAAAACGTTGCTCGAAACCCCAGGTTTGTCGTATAGCCATTCGTCTCTCAAAATGCGGCATCGCTGATTTGATTATAAACGTTATTATCGGCTTTACTGGCGAAGTACCTTTTTCCACACATTTATGTTCATATTTATTGAGGAATGTGTAATTGTAAACATTTATGGGACGCACGTCCACTTTCTAATTGTATCGAATCCGATGAGCGTATTGGACGATATCTTCTTCAAGTGGATAGATAAATAAACGATTGAAGTCTAATTCAAATAAGTGAGTTAAGACGCCAAAGTAATCAACAAGATAGATAACAGATAGTACTGCCAGCAAGCGTTTTAATTTATTGAAAATATTCACTCGCGGGAACATTCCGATGCCGTCATACAAAACATAACTCAGATAATATTTCTAATAATTATTAATCGTCACTTTCAACCATACAACGGACAAATTGAACCGACTTATTTAACATCGATATTGAATGTCCGCGGACAAGCGTGTGCATAAGCATGCACACGCGCCGGCGGTTAGCGACACAACCTCTCTAACGTAATCACGTTAACCGACTGCTTGAAAAGGGAAGAAATTGGATACAACCAAAAAAAAAGAACATACTTCTGCTCTCTCACCGCCACGTTCTTCGATGTGTGGTAGGTTACGTCGGTAAACTGACGATCGTAGAAAGCGGGACAATGAGAGAACAGAAACACGCTGTACGATTATCTTGGGGTGGATTTGGTTGTATGTGCATGAATCAATGTAGTTCTGAGCGGAACCCATTGACCTGATTCGGTAGTATGATAAGTTCAGTGTACATTGACCCATATGAAGACAGAATTGAGAAAGAGAGGAGAATTAAGCTGGTGATATTCACCTGCAAAAAGAGAACATTGATCCCCAGCGAATGAGGTGTCTGGAGAAAAGCCGAAGTAACGCTAGGGAAATATTATCACGTGATTCAATCGAATGTTTTGATAAATTTCCCCAGCGGATCTGCAATGATGCGACAACTTCGCCCGGCTGGATTTGGTTGTCGCTAATCGACATGGACACGAGTTGTCGTATGGCAAAAAAGGTAAGCTAAGCTCATTTATGCATTGTCTGCGTGAGTTTAGCTATGTGTCCTTGGTGGAAACATGCTTTGCAGGTGAACAGGTAAGTAGGGGGAAATGGGGTTGATTTGACGCGCTGTAAGGCGGTCGAAATGAGGTAAGAATTGTGGTTGGAATTGTGGGTTTGTGGGTAGTGTCTTGCTAATACGCCTTCACGGGCATGGGGTTCAGCAACAATGCCACTTAAAATTGAGGAACTCCGGTCAAAAGGGTGTCTCGAAAGTCACTTCCCAAACTGTGCACAACAAGAGTAAAATGAAACGCAGGAGCTTTTTTATTGTTTATTTCTTCTTTATTTAATTACTCCATTAATGGTCACAACCGATCTGCTTTATTAACCACTAGTCTGCCTCTACGAGGTCTCTTAACTCTAGTAAACGGAACGGATTCAAAAACTATCGCGTGATAAGACGTTGTTACGATCGAACTTAATTTGCAAAACAAAACTGGATCTCCAACATTAAAAACACAATCTCACCGCTTGATTAAGGATCACGCAGATATTATTTTTTTAACTCGACTCCGAATATTACGCGAATAGTGCGTGTGACCTCTTGTGATGGTGATATCTAACTCTATCCATTCGCCACCATCAGAATGACACGCAAAGAAAAGCCATAAAAGGGGAGGAGCTACACGATCAACTGGTAGCAGTCAATCGTGATTGGACTGGGAAATATGGCATACATTTCGCATGTATGTGTATGCGTCGCATACGATCGCCCGGTGAACGAGGATAGATGCGAGCGTCGTAATTGCATCTCCTGGTAATGGGTATGCAAACATTGCATGGGCCTGCGGCTGTGTACACAATTGATTGTGTAATGCTTGCCGGCAACCGAACCTTCTGGTGTAAAAACAAAACAAACCGAAGATCTGCTCACCGCTGACGGTTGGCGTCCGTTAATAGGGAATTGGTATACCATAAACAATCCGGCAGATATGAATGCGATGTTTAGGTATTGCAAACCAATATAGGGTGCAGCCATTGCCAGTTGTTAAAAGTAAACACTTGATGGCCACATCCAATTCGCTGCTTGTTTGCGGTCCATGATCGGTGGAAACCGATAATAGAAAACCAGCTATTGCTGAAAATGCGGGGAATGTTTGCTTTGCGTCGGCCGAAACCTTGTCGACGGTGGCAAACTGGTGAGATCTGGTAGCCGCACGCTTAGGGGTGACATGGACAAAGAAAAACGAGTATATTTGGAACTCCGTGTTGATTTTGTTTCCACGGCATAAGGTAATAGGGACGTTATGCACAGGGTGCAATGCATGCCCGAGGGTGAAATTTTCGATGCCACGGCTAGGTGATAATCCTTGCCGTGGACTTAATGTTTTCAGGAATGATCGTGGAGAAAGGGGTTTGGAAAAACCCGCCAAAGAAAGGTAAGCTGCCTAAAAGGTATTTATGTCAGCTATCCTTTGGGATAACTGAATTAATTCCAGCAATTTGGTTGGCGGTTAAGGCCGTAGCAAGGTTGTATTATCTTGCAGAAGATTCGACTTCCAGGTAAGTCGCAATGCTGGGAATGGTGGGGATCGAGCGATGCGTGGCTCCTCGGGCCCTGAAAAGCCCCACAGGTTGTTTCTCATATAGAATAGAGAAACCCCCACAGTACTTTCAACTGACTCAGCTGATAGTAGGACATGAATGCATTCGACATTATTTGCGCAAGTATCAATTACCCATGCTCCTTGTACTGCGAAGGCAAAATAGTAAAAGTGGCAATGTACTACAAGACCGCACAAATGGCATATCAGATGGGCACTCACTTCGACGGCAACTCAAAAAAAAATAATAATGGTCCATAACAAATAACAAACTATGCAGTAAATGCAACAAATTCGTGATGAGAGGAGTAATAGATAAGTTCCGTCCCACTGGGCGATGGAATATCTCAATAGAAACATCTGCACGGAGCAATGGAAATAAGTGCTGATCTCAGTCAGTAAAATTCTAGCAAACATCGGGGTCGGCCTGGATTAACCTCTTGAAAATTTCCGTCTTCCTACTGAAAATAAAAGAGAAAATCCCTGGACTTAATATCGGATCAAAATCCTCGAATACAAAGCAGACATACTGCACTTTCGGATAATTAAGTCTATTGAATACATTTTGATAACATTTAATTTCAATAAATACTTAAGCAAATCATTTTACTTTTGTTAAATAGTTTTTAAAATTCTTACAATTTACAACTGTTCAACTGTTCAGACTCCAACAATTATCTAATAGCATCTCCCCTTTCCCGAAAGAACTATTTATTTATCTAATCAGTAAAAAAAAACTTTTCTTCGGATGACAAATAACTCTATATTCTATGAGAGAATTGGACCAAGTCATCATTTAGATATTTTTTTCTCAAAGCAAAAAGGGACAAAGCCATTTGCACCGGTTTTTGTATATGGGGATGGATACAATCATTTATTTCCAACGAAGACCACAACCATTTTCCAAAACCAAACCACCAGCCGAACCATTAGTTAACATAAAAAAGTAACAACCGTAAAATATCAAAATGAGTAAAAGTCCCACCTTACCCGCCTGTTTACTTAATATTATTTCATTTGAGGAACAAACTTAGTTACACCTTCTCTTGCCACGATTAAAGGTATCCTTTTCCAACCTGCCTGAACCGTCGCCGTAGAGGAAAAGAACGTCGTTCTTTCACTTTACCTGAAGGAAAATGTTGATTTAATACATTTTCATGCTATTACGCTCCCAAGTGGAAAGGTGAATAAAAATTCCTTTGGCTGCACACAATAATTCATCTAGCCAAGGATATTCCTTGGCCACTACCAATTTTGTTGCATACACCAAATAGTCCAATGTAGATCATGTTTCATTGCTTAATATGGTTTTTATACGGCCCCAAAGAGTAATTGCGATAATTGCACTATATTCCAGAACAACCAAGAAGGCGTATGCTTCTACACTACTTCACGGTATTATAAAAGAAAATTAAGCTTATACACGTAGGCCAATGCGTCGTTGTTTCTGGTGAGTATTTAATGATCGTACGCATTTATACGGAAATATTTCATTTAACCAGCTTGTCCTTTTAGGTCAGTATTTTGTTATGCCGCAGGATATCCAGCTGTTCACGGCATACCGGAAATGAAATTTAATGTTGCAATTGCCGTAAAAATAAGAAGAACCATGACCACTAGGAGCGGCGGGAAATGGACGATGTTCCACTAAAGGAAACCTGCCGTCTTCATCGTTGTTCGCCTGCACCTTAACTTCAGTGGCTCCTTGGGGTGTCTGAGGATTATATCTCCCCCGTCAAAACCATTCAATTACTCATGCAAATGATACAACTTTCTGAGGCAGCAGAAAGAGATGGCGGCATCCTGTGAGAAATATGGCGTTGCCCATTTACAACAAACGTTAAAGGATTCTAGGCGCTCACCAACAAGGCAATTCAATTATTGACGATGTTAAGGAAATTATTTTTTTATTATACCGAAAAGGACAAATGAACGACGGACGGCGAATTGTGAATGGCGAGCCGACAGCGATGGGAATTATTTAATTCGAGTGGCGTCATTAATGGCCGTTGATATGCGGTCCGGCACATTAATTTCATTTACGAATGTTGATGAAGGAAATAGAGTAAGGGCGGATGATGCTATACTGTAACAGCATCGTCGCGTTGAAATTCCAGTTGTTGTGTAGTACGAAGAGAGACGCATACAGTATGAATATATTGTAATTACATGAGTTGCGAAGTGAAAACATTTTAAGAGGCTTGGATAGAATTGGAATCTGAAGTGGCTCAGCCTTAACTAAGAACTTTTGGGATTTTCCCTATTAAGTTTGAAGGTCTTGCAGTGAGTAATAAAAAAACAATAAACAGTATAATGGATACGTCACTTTTAATTAACAGCTTTAAGGAACGGTCAGGTATAGGATATATAGACACACATGTGGTGCAACGAGCGGTCGATTAACATATTAGGACCATTGTCAATTTATCAAATTAATATAGAGCGGTCTGTTACGTATGTTAATGCCGACCTGCAGTATATTAAATTGTAACATAATTTATATGGTAATAAAGTAATAGTTATTGGTTTCAGATTTTCAAAACTACGTCCGAAAATTCATTCTATTCAAAAGCGAAAAACGAGAGAAAACGATTTGTACGGCGAAAGACACTGCGACTATTTCAAAGTGTTTGTGAAAAGCCAATAAATTACGTAAATCCTTATGGAAAGAAAAGAGAATACTAGGTGTACGCAAAAGTTTTTTCCGGTTTCTTTGGTAAAGAAAAATGCATAATTTTCTAGGGAAATTAATTATTTTTTATTCAAAATATTCCAAGAGCCGCACAGATCACAATAGTCTGAGATGACTTCGTTCCACCAAGGAACATACTCACCTATAACCAAACTCCACGAACCACACAAATCACCGTAGGATGAGATGTCTTCGTCGCACCAAGGAACATACTCACCTATAACCAAACTTCACGCGCCCACAGACACGTGTCCCCAAAGTCCACCTTTTCACCTGACCAAAGGTGACATTCATACTGGTGTCAACAACCCCACGTGTCCACAGATACGTGGACCACAAGTCCCGAACAATTTCCTTACGCCTGCACGGCGATCGAAGGACACGACCCAGATTAGAAATTGTGTATCGATCCATCAACTGGATAAACACAAACGGTTGGCACAGCTGCGCCAGATGTCGACAAACATCACATCCCGGGCGATAAGCCAATTGCCGGAAAACGATCCGTCCGCAAAACCTTTGTTCCTGCTGCAATGCAGTTCGCCTAAACAAAGGCCACGGCGCAGCAACAGCTATAAACGAAAACGCTGTTCCCATAGGGCAAAGAAAACACGATCATCCCAGGATCGCCTAAAGTAAACCACACATTCGATTGTTTGCATAAGTACCCCAACAGACTGATAGACCCGGAAACGTCTCTCTCCAAGCCAGTAAACGCAAAGGCGGGAGAGGCGATGACGTTCGCAAACGGTCCATTCACAGTCGCAAATGGTCCATTCAGCGATCTGTTGCAAGAATTCGTGGACATAACTGTGCCGTTCAGCAACCCTCGAAGCTCTAAAGCCGGCGTTTTTCATCACGTCGAGACGCGCGGCCCACCAGTGAGCCAACGCCCACGCCCATTGGTTCCCGAAAAATTGCGCGAGGCTCGTGCAGAATTCGAGTACATGCTCGACTTAGAAATCTGCCAGCCTTCCGACACCCCATGGGCGAGCCCACTCCACCTCGTCAAAGAGTAACGGCGAGTGGCGTCCATGCGGCGACTACAGAATGTTGAACGCAGTAACCACGTCCGATCGATACCCTATACCACACCTGCACGACTTTTCGTATAAGCTGCAAGAGTGCGAAGTCTTCTCGACCCTCGACCTCACGAGGGCGTACCACCAAATTCCGGAGGCACCCGAAGACGTCCCAAAAACCGCGGTAACTACACCCTTCGGACTATTCGAGTTCAAGGTGATGACGTTCGGTCTTCGAAATGCAGCGCAAACGTTCCAGCGCTACATTGACTCAGCTCTCCGCGGACTTAACTTCTGCTATGCGTATATCGACGACGTACTCATAGCATCGAAAAGCATGAGAGAACATGGCTCCCATTTGAAGCAAGTGTTCCAACGCCTCCGAGACTTCGATCTGGTAATTAATCCAGACATGTGCCACCTCGGAGAACCAAAAGTCAAGTACCTTGGCTATTGCATAAATGGTCAAGGCGCCCCCCCATTACAAGACAGGGTGGACGCACTAATGCAATTTCCTCGCCCCACTAACGTGCGAGAACTTAGGCGTTACCTGGGCATGTTAAATTTTTATCGCCCAAAGCTTCGAAACGCCGCCCAGGTCCAATTAAATTCCGTGCACACATCCGCAATACCGACTTGGCACAGGCGCAATGAGAAGACCGTCAAATCGAGTACCTACTGAAAGCAGAGACAGCACTAGTTTTTGAAGTCTGGTGCGTTGTTTCGACAGGGGTAGCTCGCCCCTATACCCCAGAAAACCTCCGTAGGAATGTGTACGAAACATTATATAATCCGGCCCATCCAGGCGGACGCGCAACTGCAGCAGCCGTCCGACGGAAATTCGTCTGGCCACACACGGCGAATGACGTTGTGGCGGTTCCGCCAAACCCCACGGTTCACTTACCTGGAAAAACCCCCATAACTTCCACCCAATCTCATACTTCACTAATGCAATCGCATTAGCATCTTAAATGCTTCACGCATTAAATAGATCAAATCTTTAACCTAAAAATCCCTGTAAAAGAAAACTTACCTTTCATGCATCCCTTCGTATACAATTCCCCGAAAGATTTCTTGCTCAACTTATCAGGAATTCCAAACCAATTTGGCACCTTCGGTGCCAGGCAGATTCCCCTAGGCGAATTCCTAATAACAAAGGATTTGGATTACATGCTATGTAATCTTCACCAAGGACCATAAACATTGCGCTGTCTATTTTTCAGCTTCGCCATGTGTATGATAAATCTCTTAACGTACACACTGGCAGGCGACCTTTTTCTCCCAGCAATAAAATACCCAAGCAGCTACATTCAATTAGCGCAATCGACGCTGAAGCCGATTTCTCTAACTCGCACCAAGTGCAAACAAAGAACGCTGTTCCTCCATAGGCTTCCTGGCGATACCCTACCATCAACCCATATCGTTTGCGGTATCCTAAATGCATTTTTCATTTAATGAGTGGCTGCTACTTACCCAGCTGGCAATCATTACCGAACGATGCATTCGGTCGATTCTTCCTTTGTCCTTTCCTTCTGCCTGCTTAGTTGTTCGATTGCCGTCGCGCATATGTAAACAATCTGATCTCAACGATCGACTTCACGCACACCACCACAGAACCTCACCTGTGAGATGCTCTTTCCTCGTTTTCACCACGAAAGGAACACTTTTTCTCTCGAGAAAACTCAGCCCCGGTTGGGAAGTGGGTCTGCATCGAGCAGAGCAACCCTGAGTCTAATTCCATCCGCCGACCATCATGGTCGTTGCCGTTTCCGCTCTCCGTCGCGCGGCGGAGAAGCGCAGACACCACGAAGTGGTGCCGAGAAAGGTCGCGAATAATAGTCAAAGTGAGAGTTATAGAGAGCTTTAAAGTACTTAAAAACAATTTTATTTAAAATAGAACACATGAAATTAAAGAGCATTCGTTACAACAAATTCAACAGTGTAGTTTATCGTCAATTATATCGAATCAAAGATAAAATAAATAACGTCGTTTAAACTAAATTCACAAACAATAAAGTCAGTAGCAAATAACAATATCAGTGAATTTTATTCTTGTACTGTGTCCGCTTCGCTTGTTGATCATCCGTCATACCGTCTTCTCTGTGGTGCATCTAGTGAACAATTTGTGGGGACGTGGTAGAACCCAGTGTCCATGCAGGCGCCCCGACCACGTACCCCTTCAACATAACCAAATGGACATGCAACTGCTTGCAATGTCGACGTTGCAAGGTCGATCGTCACAACGTACTGCAACCAGCACACTTTTTGCTCCCCGGGGCACGTTTCGCCCATGTCCACATCGACAGGATATGTGTATCTCCTCACGATGATCGATCGTTTCACGCGGTGGCCAGAAGCAGTGCCACTACGAACAGTGACCGCTAAGAATGTGGCAAAAGCATTCTATTTGACTTGGGTCACACGTTTCAGCGTCACGGCTACCCTCACAGCCGACCTAGGACCACAGTTTGAAGCAGCGATTTTCAGGCAGCTGACCGATCTAGTCGGCTGCCAACAAGGCCACACAACCGCGTATCACCCCCAATCCAATGGGATGATAGAACGAAGGCATCGCTCGATCAAAGCCTCAGTGATATGTCACAAAGACAATCAATGGCTCGACGCCCTACCAACTGTCCTCTTGGGCTAGCGCACAAGCATAAAAGAGGACCTGGGAGCCTCGGCAACAAATCTGACCTACGGAACCAATCTGCGCCTCCCAAGAGAGTTCTTCGCCGATGGAGAGCCCCTACTAGATCAGTTGCCCAACTTGGAAAACCTACGCAAACTCATACGAAAGGTCAGGGCAACACTGATCGCCAGACACGGTTCCAAGAGGCTATTGTTCACCCAGAGATGTACAGCTGCACGCACGTCTTCATTAGGGTGGACAAAGTAGGAAACCTCGGGAAACCCCTTATGAAGGGCCATACAAGCTGCAGGATCGAATAAACGGCCGGGTTTTCTCCGTTGATATCGACGGAAAGCCATACACCGTCAGTGTATAAAGGCTAAAGCCGTGCCACTTAGAACAACCGCCCGACGCGGTACCAGGAGAAGCAGACCAGCAACCGATGTCAGCAGCCGAAAGCTGCCCCGTATGTCATCTGTAACGCCCCTCCGAAACGCAAGGCACGGCAGACACTGAGAACCAACCGAATCCTCGCGAAATGGTTACACGCGAGGCTTCGGAAATCCTACACGAACCCATAACGCGGCAGCGCGCTCGCGATCAACGCGCTAGAGAAGACGCCGCGAAAATGGAAAATAGGAAATCCACGTCCTGAAACCGCAACCAAGACCGACCGCAAGACGACGGCAAACACGATTTCCTTCGCAGCTTTAACATCCAAGCACCAACCAAGATGGAAAGGACCACGCCCATAAAAGTCAGGGGTGTTCGCCCCCTAGGTGACAAGCAACCTGCTTCATATCGTGACTACGTCACGCCCAACAGAAGTGTGAAAATTCCGATGGACCTACAGTGGGCAGACCCCGCGTCTGTATGTGTGAGCGCGATCTTCCCTGGTGGAGAGATTCTCGATTGAGAGAAAGTCAGTAACCAGGGAAAGCGAAAGGCGGAAGAAAACGATGGGATGAGTGGAATCATCCCCAGAGGAGAAACAACAGTCGAAATAGAGAATCTGGTGGAAGAAGTTTAATTTCACGTACGGTGGTGTTGAGACCTAGTTCCGAACGGCTTACGTTATAGTGCCGTTGCGAATTTGTTTGGTGTCGTTTAAACGTAACGTCGAGTGACGGACGAACTTGTGGTTCAGCGAACTGATCCGAAGTGTAAATAAAGGGTAAAGAGAAAAGTAATTTGCATAAGTTCCTGAGTGGTACCGTGCCATCAGAATCTCGATAGCGCTCACTTGGAAGTTTAGTTCGAATTGTGTTTGTATAAGTAATTGACATTAAAAGAGTTCTTATAGACTAGCAACGGGTGTTCAAGTGTATAAAATCCGTGAGTTGTTTTAACAATCTGAAAAAACAAATTTTAATAAAACAAGATTATACAAAAAAATACATTTCGTTGTTTCATTTGCAACCGTATTCGCTCCATTGTGTTTTCTTTGGTGAACAGTGTTCGGCGGAACACATCAGCCGTAGACATTGACTAAAATCCGCCAAAGCTTTTCCACATGTCGCCCATCTTTCAGGTATTTATAGATCATCATCAATAGCACTACAATCGGGATCCGATCTTGGCCTTATTTAACAAATCTCTCCACCAGTCCCGATTTCGACCCGATGTCATCCAGTTTGGCACTCCCGGGCTCTGAGCGTCCTGGCCTAGGCCATCCCCCCATCGCAGACAAGGTCTGCCGGGCTATCTACTTCCATACATCCTGCCACAATGGACTATCCGGGCAGACTCCTCTTCGCGCATTCGAGCTAGGTGTCCCGAACACCAGAGTCTACCGACCTTGATTTTTCATACAACATTAGCTTCATGATAGATCGCGTACGACTCATGGTTGTAACGTCTCCGGAAAACCCCCATTTGGGACCAACAGTTCTCCTTAAGACCTTCCTCTCGACCGCGGCAAGAGTTCAGAGTGCTTTTTATTAAGCACCCAGGTCTTGGATCCATACATGACTACTGGTAAGACCATGGTCTTGTACAGGAGCAGCTTGGATGTTCTGGATGAATTTCGTGATTTAAAGAGCCTTGATAGACCATAGTAGACTTTGTTGGATTTGATCAGCCGTTCGCGTATTTCTTCTTCTGTATTGTTATCGGCCGATACCATTGACCCAAGGTAATTAAAGGATTGCACTACTTCAAATTCGTGTTCCACTACCCTGATAGGTTGACCAACGTTAGGTCCTCTCTTCGCAGAAGTTGCCACCATGTACTTAATTTTTCCGTCATTAATGTGCAGTCCCAGTTTTTGTGCCGCTTGTTTGATCTGGGTGAAGGAGTCCTGTACACCCGAATCGGATATACCGATGATGTCGATGTCATCTGCGTAGGCAAGTATCTGGCTGGACTTGGTGGCAATAGTCCATCTACTTGTAACGCCAGAGTCACGGATTGCTTTCTCCAACGCCAGGTTAAAGACAAAGTAGGCCAGACCGTCCCCTTGTCGGTGTCCATTAAAGATTTTTATTGGTTTGGACAGCAATCCCGCTATTTTTACTTGACTAGTTATGTTTGTCATGGTCAACCTACAAAGTCGTATCATTTTGTTTGGAATGCCGAACTCTCTCATGACATTATATAGTTCTACCCTCTCTATGCTGTCGTAGGCGGCCTTGAAGTCTATAAATAGATGATATAATGGAAACTTAAATTCCTGACATTTTTCCATCGCCTGCCTAAGGGTGAATATCTAATCAATCCCTGATTTGCCTGGGATGAACCCACACTGATATTGAACAATGGTGGCTTTAGCATATGGGGCTATCTGATCTTGTAGGATAGTGGAGAGTATCTTATATGCGGTACTCAGGAATGTTATGCCCCTATATTTGGTGCACAGTGTGATATCTCCCTTCTTATATATGGGACAAATTATTCCACGACGCCAATCTTCCGGTATTTCCTCGTGCTCTCATACGTGCACCACGATCTCATGAATTGCGTTATGTAACGCTGTCCCTCCTTGTTTGATCAGCTCAGGTGGTATACCATCAGCTCCGGGGGTTTATTTGATTTGAGCTGTCTTATGGCTTTTAATGTTTCCTCAATGCTTGGTGGCGGTAGCATTTGGTCTTGATTTTTAATTGGTGGAACCTCCAATTCTCCTGCGAGCTGACCATTCAGCAGTTCATTGAAGTGCACTTCCCATCGCTCCAGAACGCCTTCAGAATCGGTGATCAGATTACCCTCTTTAACCTTGCAGCAAGTGCAGCGTGGTGTGTACTGCCTCATACTGCGGATTATTTGGTAGAACTGTGCGGGTTTGGGTAGGTGTCAGCACGGACACGGATTCACTAAACATCCTACGAACACACGTTCACAAACAAATATCCATGAATCAACGTCAGCAAAACGGGCACCGGAGTGTTGTCCACACCGAACGATCGGTACCATAAGAAATGAAACAATGAGTCGATTTATTAATTTGCTTTAGTTCCACTGATTTATTTTCACAGGTCGCTTGCGATCAGATTTTATTCTAATATATGTACATATCTATATTTTTACAATTATTGGCTACTTAGTCTTATTATTCTTGTTTGACCGTATTTTAGTCTCAAAAATGATTGCAAATTCACTGCACTGTATTTGATTGGAATTTAGACTGTCTTTTTGTTTACTCCGAGCCGAATAAAACTAAGTTGGCCGTCCGGCATTTACTTTATATAATCATGTAGCACAGCACAAGCAGTTGTAATGCACCAAGAAAGGAAACAATCGACCCGAATGACGAAATTTATGATTATTGTTCACACGACTCGCGTGACGTGTCCGCTCTCAACATGTGATAAAAATTCACTCACTGTGTCCGCACACCACGGTGGTTAATAAACGACTTACTAATGAAAGGCAAGAATCCATTCAGGGTGTCGTGTCAGTGGAGTCATAGCTAAGTAAACTCACTGCCACTTACTAAGAACATGAAGAAGGGTTGCTATGCCTACAAAGAAAATTTTGTTTCGGAGAATTTCTGCCGTACGGGCTGAATTAGATTCTTCTGGTTGCTGTGTATACATAGAAATCGGTTTAGGAGGCATAACCAAGTATGGCCATGGGTTGTCGGTTAGACAATAAGACATGGGTGTTGACCGTTACGATGGTTGTTCTGTGGAAGGACAACGGGTCGTGCTGGTGACTTGCCAGTAAGGGGAATTGATATGATTTTGAATAGTTTAGGTAGAATGGGAACTGAAATGATTTTTGGGAAAACTAAACACTGCTTGATTGCCAGCGAGAAATATAGTTTAAGTAGGAAATGAACCGAAATGGTTTCGTAGAAAATGCATGCGGTGTGATTATAGATGAGGGAGATGATTTAAAATGTATTTTATTGCAGGATTTGAAATATGATGTGTTGTAGGTTTTGAAAATATATTCTATTGCAGATTTGGGGATGTATGTGTGGCAAGTTTGAATGTGGCGTAGGGTTATGATAACGCGTGTTAAGTGTGTCGATGATGGTATACCTAAAGATAACATACAAGGGGTCATTGATACACTTAATCAGAAAAGTACCACCAGATTCTGAACTCCAATAACCCTACAGTCCAACAAGTGCATCCGAATCATCATTTCATAGGAAAACGATTAATCACGATTTCCTAAAACAATTACAGCCAAATTAGCACTTCACAGGCAATTAGCAAATCAATTAAAATGAAAGAAAAAGAAAAACAATGAAATTCATTTCCATAAAGCAATTATCGTATGCATAAGCCGGAACAAAAAATTGCGAAAGCAATTAAACTGCATGTTCCAGCCCAATCAACAGAAATGCAATTAATTGGGTCAGTTGGCAACCGTAGAAGGTGAACCGAGTTCAAACCAATAAAGAAATATTGGACAATTCAGCAAGTTTGCGAACTGAGGCCAGTAATCGATAATTGGGGCAACTGAAGTTGTCTTATTGTATGAAATAAGGGAAACGTTAACCCCGGAAGGTGTTGTGAAAGAGGAAATGATTTGGGCAGGGGTTTTGGATGATGATAGAGGATTTAAGTGGGCAGATGGTTTTTGGTCGCAAAGGTGGTTGAATCTGTGGTCGAACGAGAAGTCGGTTGTGAATAATAGAGTCTGATTTTTGTAAAGAGGGAAGCTGGTCGGAAATTGTTAGAGCGAAGATTGAGAAAAATCGACGAGGAAGAGTTTAGTGTACGATCGGAAAAGCTGTCGTTAATGTGAGAAGCAGTTAGAAGAGTTTATTTTGGAGTAACGGTTTTTGGTAAGCGATTAGAAAGAAGTGCCTAGATAATTAGAAAGTGATGATCAGGGGTGGACAAAGTATTAATGTAAATCAAACCATAAATGTACGCAATTGTTACGAATCTTGATGAATCATAATTAATGTCAATAAACGATTAAAAAGAAGTGCCTAGATAATTATAAAGTAATGATCTGAAATGGACAATGTATAGATGTAAAACAAACATTAAATATTCACAACTACTAAGACACTTCTGTGAACTTTGATTGTTATTGTTAAGAAATTTGAAAGAAGTGTCTGAATAATTGTAAAGGTAATAATTAAAAGTGGACAAGCATTAAGAGTTAAACAAACATTAAATATTCACAACTGCTAAGAAACTTCTGTGAACTTTGATTGTTATTGTTAAGAGATTTAAAAAGAAGTGCCTTAAAAATTGCAAAGGTAATAATTAAAAGTGGACAAGCATTAAGAGTAAAACAAACATTAGATATACATAAGTGCTAAGAAACTTCTGTGAACTTTAATTGTTATGGTTAAGAAATTAAAAGGAAATACCTAAATAATAGTGAAAAGTTAAGACATAGTGTAAAAATAAATAAGAAAAAAAAAAGAAAAGAGAGGAGGAGAAAGAGATAGCAAAATAAAGAAAAAAGAAGTAACTATAATAGACTTGTTTCCTTTATTATTGGAAGTGATTCTCTGCGGAAGAAAAAGATACACTCGCGGATACATAACTCGCGCTGTTAGCGGTCAAAATTAGGTTGGAATTGTGGGTTGGTTCTCCATGTAATATAGAGAACCCCTGTGGCGTTTCTAGCAGATACACACACAATACACAAGCAAATAGTGAAGAACACCGAACGAAAATCGAATAAAAAAAATGCATCAGAGCCGTATACCATAGCGATAACATAACATTTCCACATCAGTTGAATATACTTACGTTTAAAAATCGAATTCGTACAATTGGCCAGTAGCCTGATGTGTTACGCATTGGTTCAATTTTTGGTGATTCTAACTGTCATAGCGTCAGTTCGAATCACACGTTCTTCACTATCACCC
Organism: Microdon myrmicae; assembly: GCA_963931805.1. NCBI lineage: Eukaryota > Metazoa > Arthropoda > Insecta > Diptera > Syrphidae > Microdon > Microdon myrmicae. The sequence continues at coordinate 98,520,726 of OZ007496.1, forward strand.
CAAACGCTATACCCCCACAGAACTTCCGCACTTGGTGCGGATCTCACTCTCTACTTTTCCCTGTTTCACAGACTAGATTTTTTCCCAGGCACTTTTCTTTTGTCTGTGAAGTATTTTTTCTGATCTTCTGAGGTCTTTGTATTTCTTCTCGCGCACCCGCGTCCTATGAGACTGCTGCATTGCCCGGTATGCAACATTCTTACGTCCAGTCGCTAGTTTGCACTCATCATCAAACCAGTCGCTCCGATCACAACGACTACTGCCTAAGTTGGAGTTGGCAGTACTAATGACAGTATTCTTAAGGCGTGTCCATTTCTTTTTTACGCCCGGCATTCTGGTCCCAGGACTTACTCTCCCTCCGTCGAGCTCTCCGAGGGCGAATCCTAGCGCATGACCAAAGGTGTTACTGGTATTCTCATTGCGTAAAGCAATCTTGGATGTTCTGGATGAATTTCGTGATTTAAAGAGCCTTGATAGACCATAGTAGACGTTGTTGGATTTAATCAGCCGTTCGCGTATTTCTTCTTCCGTGTTGTTATCGGCCGATACCATTGACCCAAGGTAATTAAGGGATTGCACTACTTCAAATTCGTGTTCCACTACCCTGATAGGTTGACCAACGTTAGGTCCTCTCTTCGCAGAAGTTGCCACCATGTACTTAGTTTTTCCGTCATTAATGTACAGTCCCAGTTTTTGTGCCGCTTGTTTGATCTGGGTGAAGGAGTCCTGTACAGCCGAATCGGATATACCGATGATGTCGATGTCATCTGCGTAGGCAAGTATCTGGCTGGACTTGGTGACAATAGTCCCTCTTGTTGTAGCGACAGAGTCACGGATTGCTTTCTCCAACGCCAGGTTGAAGAGAAAGTAGGCCAGACCGTCCCCTTGTCGGCGTCCATTAAAAATGTTTATTGGTTTGGACAGCAATCCCGCTATTTTTACTTGACTAGTTACGTTGGTCATGGTCAACCTACAAAGTCGTATCATTTCGTCCTCTAGAAGCTTTATCCTCCTTGGTTCCTTGATGGAAAGTCGCCTGGTCTCTGATCATCTGCTGTATTAGGTCTATGAGAAGGTTGCTTATCGTAGGATTAAGATAGTAAATCACTACTACGAGTATTTACTCTGCCTTTTCTGCTTGCTGGTTGCTTGGGATCCTAGACGACATTAATTTAAATGTTGGTTTATATTAAGGACCCGGCCTTGTCAGCCCAAGAAAGAAAATATGTGTAGTGTTCTGTAGGGCTAACATGTAATTTTTCAACGCAACATGTAGAGTCAGATATCTATGTGGGATTATCTGTGTAATGTGGATTGTGTGGGGTTCTGCGTAAAGTTGTTTCCCATCGAGACGTGTTGTGAAATGAGGGGTAATACTCAGTCGGAATGAATAACTACAATATTTCTATTGTTCCATCACGCTTTATCTTTTATATTTATTGTGTTTCTTATTTATTTTGTTCCGATGACGTCAAAAAAGAAAATTTTGTCGTACAGAAGGGCTTTCAGAACAAAGTTATTACATCATGTAAACATGATCAAATTCTTTACATAAATACAAGTCTTTGATGTTTGAATGGTTTTATTCAAATGGCTTCGGGTATCATTCGAATAAACCAAATTAGTCACATCACTTCGTTATTTGTTACAGTTGTAAAAGTTAAGCACTGAGTGTATAAAGTAAAGGATTATTAAAGAATTACTGTCAGTTAGCAGTACAAGGAGGGAATAATTGATGACAATATCACAAATTCACATTCTAAAGAATTACCCAAACAAATATGCCCTCCTGTTATAAGACGTGAATAGGACTAATAGGACAAAGTCGACGAATAGAACGGCGAACAGCAATAAAACTCATGAAAGCGTAAACGAAAATTCACTGGTAATTTAATCATCGAACGAGAGACAGCTCCGAAGGATAACGAAAAATAATAGAATAAATTGAATCTTCGCGGCAAGGAAAAACAGTATTCCACCAAGAGGAATGAATGCAATAGAAGAGGATTCGCCAAATCAGCGGATTGTGATAAAACGAATTTCATCGTACTCTTCCATGCTATTGGAACCCATGTACCTCATGCGACGATGAGTCGGAAGCACAGACATACAATACCACGGGTCGACTGGGGTTTATTTTTTCTACTAAAATAGGTTTTAGGCTGGCATACTGGATCCCCAGAATGGTGTGAAACAGAACTTGTGTGTGTGCGTTGTAAACTTCCAGCCACGTAAAATATTTTCAACTGAAAGCACGAAGAAGGAATAAATTTTCCTTAGAAGAAATTAAAGAATTTTATAACTCAAGGAATAATACAAAATTAGAATACACCATCCCCTGTTATTAAACTTATTTTCTCCCAGAGCGCATTGTTGTACAAGGTTGATGTTTATTCGAAAACTTAAAGATTTTCGCAAAACTCATCTTCTTCTTTGTAGCTTGAAATATATATATATATATATATATATATATATATATATATATATATATACATGTATATATATATACATATATATAATTCCCAGTGATGCTGAAGAACATCAATTTTCCTCGTCAGTTTTACTGGCAAACTTAGCAACGACATTGTTGATTTTTTACCCCCAAACCATTGCACCTAATTGGGAAAAATTGCCTAAAAGGTATAATTGCAAATAGGGGGGGTAAAAAGGCAATTCAAATTTCTGTTGTTCATTTTCGCCGCTTTGTTGACTAATGGTCATCAAATGGGTTTCTATAGCGTTTGAAATAATAGTGAAGAAGAACGTGTGATTCGAACTGACGCTATGACAGTTTGAATCACCAAAAATTGTACCTAAGCGTTACCCATCAGGCTACTGGCCGATTTTTGGAATTTGATTTTTTTTTAAACTCGACTATACTCCACTGATGTGAATTGTTATGTTATCGCGTGGTATACGGCTCTGATGTATTTTCTTATTCGATTTTACGTTCGGTGCTCTTCACTATTTTACTTGTGAATTGTGTGTGTATCTGTTAGAGTCGCCACACCTTTTTTTTTTTTTTTTTTAGGAACCGTTTATTCATTTCCCTTTTATTTATTTGAATGTTTACATGTAACGGTGATATTTTTTTTATCACACATTAACAATTTACTTCAGAAATACTTAAAGAATCTTGCATCTATCGGATAATTCCCTGCACACGCGATTTAATTTAGCTGTTCGTGAAGCCGCAGGCCGGCTTCCTTCTCGACGTCACTTTACTTGTCCTACCTCGAAAAGACTCATCGTCTCGTCGACGATCAAAATTAGACTGTCGGTCTGCCCAAAAAGATATCCCGATTCAAAACTGGTATCTGTATCCGTACAGGAGAAATTTCCCTATTCGATCTGCCAACGAAATTCCCAAAATCTCTGTTAACAGCATGCTATTTTATCCCGGGGATAATTTCCTATTTTCCTGAAAGGAGAAACCCGGTCATCATCATACACCATTATCATCCTCGGTGGAGGTGATAGAATTTCATTTCGACGGCCGTCGATAGAGTGCCACCTCTATTTGCATAGCACATCTGGCGCGCAGGCCGACGGATATCGTGCAATTTGTATGGACGTACGGTCCATGGGTTTTGTTTAAGTTCTTTCGGTTGAAACTAACAATCCATTAGGTCTTTCTAATGGGTATGATATTCAAAAGGGACCGTGGGATCAGAATAGATCCTTTGTAGGTTTTTAACCTAATAAATTTTCCGAATTATCTCGTTGAGATAATTACGGTTGCCTACAATTTGGTAGCGGATAGGCGATATGCTTTATTGCATGAGGTTGCCGTTTCTTTTGTTTGCCGATGGATTTGATGGTCTTTGTGGCAGACCACCCGCACATGCATCCGTTGGTCGGCTAATTTGCTGACGATAGCAATTCCTTGTAACATCGTGTAGATGTTCAGGATTTCCGATTGTGCAGTGCTGGCGCGCGGCACATTTCAGTCTTTGGGGATAGGATGAATGAATGTTTTCCTTTGTTTCAGGTATGCCATATTCGAACTGTTGAGCTTGACATTGAAAGCTTTGGGACGTTCAGTTCCTTGCTTTTCCGGGTCGGGTTCAACGTTGGCCAAATGTTTCAGGGCCCTACGCTTGGGCAGTAGAATGGGGAAACACAAGGGCCAACAGTAGAGGCCAGGCACTACTTGAAGCCCTCGCAGTCTTAGATCTGGTGGTGGTATCGATAACACCTTCATAAACGAGAGAGGCCGGTCCAAAATCGACATCGCATTTGCCAGCTCCATGTTGGCAAGAAGTATGGAGTGGCGAGTTTTGGACACCTACACTCATAGTGACCACCAAGCCGTGATGTACGAAATATTACCGCACAGGGTATTCATCACTGGCAAATTGGCGAAGTCCAAAAAAATGGATGGAAAGAGAAGGACTTCGACGCGGAACTGCTCGATTATATACTGGAAGACCAAATCGCACAGTTTGACGCAGAGGCCGATGCGAAAAGGCAGGCTGGAAAAGTCATGAAGTGGCTAACTACCGCACGAGATGCTTCTATGCTACGAAAAAGACAACCAGCACGGGCTATCAAACCAGAGTATTGATGGAACTCAGAAATCGCCCATGTGTGATCGGAGTGCAACAGGTTAAGACGCTTGCAACAAAGAGCAAGAAACCGTAACACCTACCCACAGTTGCATGCGGAATTCGTCAACAAACGGAAAGAGTTGAGGAATGTGATCCGCAAAAGTAAATATGACCCGTTCTGCTCCCTAAGGGATGAATTAAATAACAACCCATAGGGCAGCGCTTACAGGATAGTCATGAAAAGACTACAGAGTAACAGTAGCCAAATGCAAAAAAGGAAAAGTGACATGGCCAGAATCGTTTCTGTCCTCTTCCCGCAGTGTGATAAGGTATTGAGAGTGCAGAATCACTGAAGGAGAGATATCTCCCGTGACCACCTCAGAGGTACTTTTGGCTGCAGGGGTTATCAAAAAAAACAAGACCCCGGGACTGGATGGTATACCTAACGCTGTAATGAAGACTGCTCTAACAAAAAAGCCGGAAGTCTTTAGCAGTCTCTGTAAACTCGATTTATTAATTCAAGTTTATTTAAATATAATCATCTATCCGCTAATTTTCTTATCTATGTTGATGTGCAGCGTTTCACTGCTTGACTTGTACTAATTCTAACTCCACAACTGCCGCTGCCTTTATTCGCTTTTTTGTCTCCTTTCCCTCGTTCGCATGTTGTCACAGGAACAAGGAGCCAGAGTATAAATGTGCGATGCTCAGTCTGCCAGTCGGCAGTCGTGTGCTGCTAGTCGGCCGTCGTGTGCTGCTCCGTCTCCAACATTCCGCCCACCTTGAACTGTCTGTTCAACCGTCTCATCCTCTGCAACCGGGAGTAGTACTAACTTCGTAACGGGTCGCTTAAGGGTGCCCCCCTGAATCTTTACGGTTGCCACCCGCACCTTGCCATCTCTGCCAGGATGAAGCTCGATAACCCTTCCCATGGGCCAATAGGTCGGAGATAGTTGCTCGTCCTTCAGAAGCACCACGACCGGATTTCCTAGGTTTGGTTCCGGATGATACCATTTGTTGCGAGCCTGCAACGTGTGGAGGTATTCGTTCTTCCACCGGTACCAAAATGCTCGATGCAACGCCTGCAAGTACTTCCATCTGGACCGCCAAGTGATTGTTGTCTCTCCCGGATCGACTTCCGGGACGCTCATAGCCGGTCCTCCAACTAAGAAATGACTGGGGGTCAACACCTCGGGGTCGCCAGGCTCTGTTGGCAGGACGACCAGCGGTCGGGAATTCAGACAAGCCTCGATCTGGGCCAACACGGTAGTGAGCTCCTCGAACGTCAGAAACGCATTTCCAATAGCTCGCTTCAGGTGATGCTTCACGGACTTGATTCCTGCCTCCCACAAGCCACCAAAGTGGGGAGCTGCCGGGGGAATGAATCTCCAAGTGATGCCGTTGGTGGCCAATTCCGTCATGATCCGGTCCTGGGTAGCCTTCCGGTTTATGTGCTCATAAATTTCTCGCAGTTCTCGGCATGCCCCAACGAAATTGGTACCATTATCACTCCATAAAGTGTGACAAAAACCCCTACGCACGAGAACTCTCCTTAATGCTGCCAGGAAAGCCTCGCTGGACAGCTCGTTAACCGCTTCGTGTATTGCCTTGGTTGGCAAGCATACGAAGAGACAGATGTAGCCTTTGACTCGCTTCGCGCTGCGTCCTTTCCATGTCCGAAGAGTGATAGGACCTCCATAATCCACGCCGGTGTTACTAAATGGCCGTGCGGGATTAATCCTACTGGCTGGCAATGCGGCCATTTGTTGAGATAGCACCCGTCCCTTGTGACGAACGCAAACCGTGCATTCAGCGATGACCCTCCGGACAAGTCCTCGACTCCCTATGATCCAGTACTGGGAGTTAACTGCGGATAGCAGTAACCGGCTTCCAGCGTGCATCAGCCTCAAGTGCAAATCTCTCACGATAATCCTTGCCAGGTGATGTTGCCGATGTAAGATTGGTGGATGTCGGCGTTCGTATTCCATCTTTGTTGCTTCTAGCCTTCCGCCCACCCTGAGGGTACCTTGGTCATCGATGAATGGGTTGAGCGCAATCAGTTCGCTTTGTCTTGATACTTGAATTCCGGCTCTCATGGGCGTTAGGTCCGCCTTCCGCCACGCTAATGTTCGTACCGTTCGAGTGAAGCTGGAGACTCTTCTTGTTATAGACAGCTCCTCTTGCTGTATTACGAAATACGATGCCCTTCGTTCCTGGAGGTCTACCGGTGTTCCGGTGTCCGCCTCTCGGACTTGATGAGCGGGCGTCCGGAGCAACTTCAGCTCCTTGTCTCGCAGAAAAGCGGGTCCTCGCCACCACAGCTCTGCTCCGGTGAGCTCCTTTGCTTTAAGGCCCCTTGATAAGCAATTTTGATGGCCTTTAGATTGGTGTGGTGTAGACTGCTGCCCCATAGGCGGTGGGGGCAAAGACTGTTGCGGAACAGATTGCTGCTGCATACTTTGCTGTGTCATATGCTGTTGTGGCGCCGATTGCTGAGTCATAGGCTGTGGCAAGGTTTGATGAGAGACATGCCGCTGTGCCATAAATTGTTGTGGCATGGATTGTTGCGGTACAGACTGTTGTGCCATTGATTGCTGTGGTATAGACTGCTGTGGCACAGACTGCCGTGGTACAGACTGTTGTGGTACAGACTGTTGTTGAATAATTTGTGGTTGCAACGATTGTGGCTGTTGCAAAGTTTGATGCTGTTGCAGTGGTGGTGGTTGTTGTTGAATTTGCATTTGCCCATTCGGCGGAGTCCCTGAATTTGAATAAGGTTGTGAAGATATCTGATAAGAACTCTGTGGTTCATTTGTTACTTGAGAGGTTATGTACGTAGTGTTTGTGGCGCCAGAGGAATAGGATTGCTGAGTTATATTAGAAGTAGGTGGTGAATTATAATTTTGGAATTTTTGTTGCTGTGGTTGTGTGGAAGATGATGGAGAAACACCGAGTTCATTTCCACCTTGATACACCGATGTCGGAACATAAGGAGCTTGCTGATAATTCGTATTCGCAGCTTTACCGTTGCCGACATCGTTATATGTAGGCATATTTATTGGCAGTGTACCCTCTAATGGGTCGACTTGTTGGGTGACAGTGCAGCAATGTTGTTCCTGATCGAGCAGAGCTGGTCCACTCCCTGCGATTACCCAGCCGAATATGGTGTTCTGCGCCATCATTTTACTATCGGGATCCATCAGTCGTCCATCGCGCAGGATCTGGAAGATAGTGTCCGAACCCAGCAACAAGTCAATGGGTCTTGATTTGTGGAATAGCGGGTCGGCCAACGCCAGCGATGAAAAGCTTCTCCAGTCATGTTTCAGTGACCTTGACGGCAGATCCGAAGTCAATCGTCCCATCACCAATGCCGTTATCCGAATACTTGTTTCCCCTGTTCGGGCTTTCAGCAGCATCTCGACCTTTCCTCGGCTGAGTTGTGGATTCGCTTCCCCTATGCCACTTATCTTCACCTTCGCCTGCGTGCGTCGCAGGCCCAACTGCTGAATGAATGATTCTCGGACTAAGGATGTGGTCGAGCCTGAGTCCAGCAGCACCCGGCAAGGAACCAACTGGTTTCTGTCGTCCATCACCGTTACTATTGCTGTAGGTAGTAGTGAATCCTGGGTTTGTACTGTCGCGCAAGATCCCTCTGATGGTCCAACCTTTGGTGATAACGTCGGAACGTCTGCGGGTTGATGCAGCAGAGAGTTGTGCCGTCCGTTACACTCTCGACAGTTACCTCTCTCACATTTGTCAATGCTGTGGTCGGGGCTGAGGCAATTTCTGCATAGCTTGTGGCCGCGGACAAACTGATCTCGCTGTAGAGCTGAGAGATTCCTGAATGCACTGCATCGGAACAATGGATGGGGCTGCGCGCATCTGGGGCACTTAGCCGTCCCTGGTGATGTGATTGCCGAGTACGCCTTCCTGGGTGGGCCGGCTGCTATACCTCTGTCCCGAACAAAGTGACCCTTTGAATAGTTCTTCGCTGTCGGGAGGCTCTCTAGCTCAGTGAGGCGGGCTTCCAGGAATTCAGTCAGCTCCTCGAATGTCGGCATCTCGTTCCTGCTTGTTTCTCGAGCCCATAACTGCCTAGTATCACTATCGAGCTTCTCGACTGTGGTGAAAACTAGCCAACAACTCCAGTGCTCCACTGGTAGCTCCAAGGCTCGCAAAGCCCGAACCTGCTCGAAGAGGCCGTTGATGAATCTGCGGAACTCCGTAGCACCTGGTGATTGCATAGCTGGAATCGTCATTAGTGCTCGTAGATGTGCATCCACGATGAGCTTCTTCTTGTCATAGCGCGTGACCAGTGCAGCCCAGGCCTCCAGATAGTTTGCCGCCGTGACCGGAACATTGCGAACCACTGATAGTGCGTCCGCTCTTAACGAAGTCCGGAGAAATTGGAATTTCTCGACTGCTGATAACTGGGGGTTGTCGTGGATGAGTGGTTGGTACAGGTCACGGAACGTTACCCACTGCTGGTAATCCCCATCGAAGGTAGGCACGTCGATATGCTTCAATTTGACCGCTCGGGTGGTCGTTCCACTCGTAGAATCCGTTGCTGTCGGTTCCGTGGATCGCGTACCCAATTGTTCCACCAAGCTGTTTATGAGCCTCTGGCTGGCATTCATGGTGTCAAGCAGCCTCTCCATTCCTGGTTGCTCCGCTGTTAACGTTGTAGTAGGTGCCGTTCCCAGGGTGTCTCCTGAAGTATCCAATGCGGTGGCGTCCGTGCTTGTTGTTGACACGTTCAAACGCTGGGTGAGTCTGCCTTGCAGCGAAAAGTATCGTTCCTCGAAGGCTGCTCGCTCCTCGTTCTCCCTGTCGATGTCCAGGTCCGGATCGTTCTCCTCGATGCTTTCCTGGAGGCGCTCAAAGGATTTAAACGCGTCTTCCAGCTTGCTTAGTCTGCATGCGACTTCCTCTCTGGTCACTTCATTCGCCTTGGTCGCGAACTCCTCCAAACGCGTGAGGAATCCCTTAAGGACTCCTCGTCTTCGTTTGCTTGCCGGAACAGTCTGGTCCGCCATTGCCTTGCTTGGCGAATCACTGGTAGCCATTGTGGTTCAGCTGCCTTCCTTTCGATGCTTGTGGATCGAAATTGCCACTAGCTACTTGAATCCGATGCTTGTGGATCGGCTGTAGCTTGGCCTTAGGCTTCTACGCAACTGAGTGCGCTGCTGGTTGTGGCTAGCTTTAATCGGCTGGATGACCCGCCGTCTTGTTGCTTTGCGTTGCGGTTGAAACGCTTGGGTCACACGTTGCACTGCAGGAGAGGTTGTCCAGTCGGCAGTTGCTGTGTTTACCTCGGAACGTGAATCCTCTAATATGCCGTGATGTAAGAAACTGCAACTCGTTTGTCCACTGCGAACTGGGAGCAGTGGATTGGATCCACAGACTGGATCCGGTTCAAAGGACCAATTTGTAAACTCGATTTATTAATTCAAGTTTATTTAAATATAATCATCTATCCGCTAATTTTCTTATCTATGTTGATGTGCAGCGTTTCACTGCTTGACTTGTACTGATTCTAACTCCACAACTGCCGCTGCCTTTATTCGCTTTTTTGTCTCCTTTCCCTCGTTCGCATGTTGTCACAGGAACAAGGAGCCAGAGTATAAATGTGCGATGCTCAGTCTGCCAGTCGGCAGTCGTGTGCTGCTAGTCGGCCGTCGTGTGCTGCTCCGTCTCCAACAGTCTCTTCACAACCTGCTTTCAAACAGGACAATTTCCTAAACGACGGAAAAAACAGCGGCTTGTGCTTATACCAAAAGGTGTCAAGAAAGAAGATCCGTCGTCTTATCGCCCGTTGTGCATACTGGACACAACGGGAAAACTGCTTGAGCGAGTAATTGCCACTCGCTTGGAAGAATTCACTGAGGGAACATCGGGGCTCTCTGAATTGCAGTATGGGTTCCGGAAAGGTAGATCGACCGGAAAAGCACTATCTGTGGTGTGCGACATCGCTCGCAATGCAATAGCTGGAGCACGATGGCTAGGTGGTACCAAAAAATATTGCGCGGTGGTGACGCTTGATGTTCAAAATGCTTTTAACTCGGTGAATTGGAATCGGATTCTAGAAGCATTGGGCGATCTACAAGTCTCCCCCTACTTGGTACGTATATTAGCAAACTATCTCTCGGATAGAAGACTGCTCTATGACACAGATGAGGGACCACAGGAATATAAAATGACAGTGGGCATACCTCAGGGTTCTGTATTAGGCCCGCTGTTATGGAATATCATGTATGATGGTGTGCTCAGATTCAATGTACCAGAAGGGGTTAGAATCATTGGGTACGCAGATGATTTGGCAATAGTAGCCGTCGACAAACATCTAGATGACCTGGAGAATATTTGCTCCCAAGCATTAAATGCTGGCTAGATATGGCCGGACTGAAACTAGCTGGACATAAGACGGAGGCAGTTTTAATAAGCAGCCGCAAGAAAGTTGAACACCTTGATTTGGAAATAGAAGAACAAATAATCAGATCCAGTCCTTATATTAAATGTCTTGGTGTTATACTCGACAACAGGTTGACCTTCAAGGAACACCTGAGGAAAACGAGTGAAATAGGGCAAGAGTATGCAAAGTTTTGGCGAGATTGCTACCCAATATTGGAGGACCCCGGCCCCACATAAGGAAACTCATAACCAGTGTCAACACCTCCACCATAATGTATGCAGCTCACATATGGACAGGAGCCGCACAGTATAAGTCATACATGAGGGGAGTAAACTCAGCGCATAGACTGGCATCACTAAGAGTATGCTGTGCATTTCGAACGGTATCCGAAGATGCCATAAATGTTTTGGCCGGGAGGACACCACTTGACATTGCAGCTAAAGAAAACGCTGCATTGCATAAGGTCTCCCAAGAGAATCATCGGAGAATGCGGGCACAATTAGAGCTCTCAAGCCTAAGAGAATGGCAACGATGGTGGGATTCTTCCACCAAAGGAAGATGGACCCACACCATGATACCTGATATAGCACATGGGTGAAAAGAAAACGTGGCGGGCTGAATTACTACTTGACTCAGCTAATGTCAGGACATGGATGCTTTCGGCAATATTTGCACAAGTATAAGCATGTGAATCACCCATACTGCTTGTATTGTGAAGGCAAAATAGAAAATGAGGAACAGGTACTCACAGAGTGCGTGAGATTCGAGACCGCACGAACGATTTTGGAGGGACACACGAGACGGACAGTTACTCCGGCTGGAGTAATAGAATACTTGCTTAGTTCAAAACAGACATGGTCCGTAACCAATGGTATTCATTTCACAACACGTCTTGTCGGGAAACAACTTTACGCGGAACCCCACACAATCCACATTACACAGAGTCTAGGTGAAATGATGCAGCAGCGGGTAAACTCCGTCCCGCCCCGCGATGGAATATCTAAAAGAAAGTTTGTGGCGGTTCTTTAATACATTCCCATAGAACCGCCCATCCATTTGGTCTGTGAAATAGAGTTTTTGTTTAGTTTGAAACAAAAATCTATTTCGATCCCTGGCATACATCATCAACGATGTATGGGTACATCGCCGCAGCCCCCGATCAGCGTAAGTCTGTTTAATCAGGTGTCCACCGATCTTCGTCCTCATCGCAGGGCATCGTACTTGTCCTATACGGACACATAGAATCCTCCCCTATCGATGCAATCCGCGGCCATTGAATCTGATGGATGTGAATTGCATCGTTGAGTCAGATTTTTACCACCAGCAACGACGTACATGGGTTCGCAAGGTCGAGTCAAATTTTATCCTTCAGGGAGTCGGGTTAGTGTTGCAGATTAAGTCATTGAACTGGAGTTGTGTATAAAAGAAACTGCGTTACTGGTCTTTTTCTTTGAAATCTATAACGAATTGTGTCATAGAGTGGTGACGTTTAATAACCTTTGAAGTGGTGTTAAATAAAAAAACTATATCGCGAGTTACACTCGGAAGCTGTTACAAGTGCATTATAGAGTGTCGTGATTAATATCACATTTTAAATAAAGAAACCTGTGTGCTCTATTCGTTTTGTTTTTCTGGTGGAACAATTTTTCTCTCAACAAATTGTGGGTGTGTTGCTGAACCCACGCGCGTGAAGGCGTATGAGTGACACAAATACCCACAAGTTCCGCGGGGATCAACGGGAATATGAGCCTGGCGGGAGGTAAAAATCCGGCATCCCTCTGGATCGGTCTAGAGGTATCTTTTGAAGCCACCTTCCTACCGAAACCAAAAAAAAAAAAAAAAAACAGATATCTGACTCTACACGTTGCGTTAAAAAATAACCTGTTAGCCCTATAGAACACTACACATATTTTCTTTCTTGAGCTGACAACGCCGGTTCCTTAATATAAAACAACATATAAATTAATCTGGTCTAGGATCCGAAGCAACCAGCAAACGGAAAAGGCAGAGTAAATACTCGTAGTAGCGATTTACTATCTTAATCCTACGATGAGCAACCTTCTCATAGACCTTTTACAGCAGATGATCAGAGACCAGGCGGCTTTCCATCAAGCAACCAAGGAGGATAAAGCTTCTAGAGGACGACGGATCAGATTGCCTTACACAATGCGAATACCAGTAACACCTTTAGCCATGCGCTAGGATTAGCATCTAGAAGCTACCTCCAATAATACATCGCCACACCGGAATGTAACATCCAGATGTGCGTCACAATCAACATCAACGCCTTCAACGAGACTGATGACAAGGTTGAACTGGTTCTGATCAACGACGTTTTTGACGAGATCCGGGAACTATTCGTCATTTACTGGATGTATCAGTTTGACGCCTTGAACATTATTCCCGATACTGCCCCAGTCGCCAGCAGTCAAAGACAAAACAAAACGCATGACGAGCAATAGCCCAATGTCCGATCGATGTGTTACGCGTAAAACCCCCCACCCCTTAATACCTACCTCTTTGCAGACAGTCTCCACCACTAATCGCGTATACGCAAAACCATCCACTTAAAGGATGAAGCACTCCACAACCCCCGAGTATTGCACCCAAACATTTAATATCATCATATCAATTCAATATTAAACAAATTGAACTCAACGTTCAATTAGCTCATATTGAATTTAACTTAAAAATCCAATACGTGATAAACGAACCATATGTTCAACGCGCAGAATCGCCCGAATGCAAATCTGCGGACCAGATGACCAACTTTCAAGCAAAGTTGTTGAGAATCATAAAATGCGCGCGTGCAATTTTCTGATCCTTTAAAGGTTTGTTTACCCAAATCATTTTCCACAAGCAACATCCTTTTCCATTCTCCTTACCCAAGTCAAAACAAACAACTTGCCCCATAAAACGAACCACATGTTGGTTTTATCGCCCACCGACATTGAGGATCGTAAATGCACATTAGCAAGATCCTCTGCTGATTGTTCCCTTGTGTTTCCTCTTTTGATCCTAATCCGGGAAAGATAAAGAAAGGAAATGGCGGATGGCAAAAAGGCCGTGCAGAAATAAAGACATAACCCTCGATCTGCACGAAAAAAGGAAAAATAGTCGTCCTTCGGAGAGACGAAGAAAAAAAGAAGAGAGTTGATTCTGGAATTTTTGACCGAGACGGTCTTCAAGTGGTGCGCGGTTTGAGTGAGTGTCAAAAAGTATTAGATAATTTGTTCAAAGGCTCTGAAGAGGTTTACCGAGAAAAAGTCGTGCTAAACTTGAAAGATTTCATTTGTCAATTAACTTCTTAGACCGAGGAATATATGTGAAACTATGAACTAATTTAAGTGACTTCTGTGTGTGTTAGTTAGTAATAAAAATTAGTTTAATTATAAAAAAGAAAGAGTGTTTTATTTTCATATATGTTAAGTGTGTATTGGTGTTCAAATAATTACATTTAAAAAAAAACATTACAGGTGCATCGTTGTTCGATGCATCATTGCTGACATTACAAGATGCAGCATACAATGACCACGATTTCGCGTCACCCATCTTCGAATGGGTAGTGCCAGAGGTTTCGTTTGCCGTAGATAAGTCAACCTCAGCTACTAGAGACAACGCGACTCGATACACTACTTCACATATACCGGAACCTATATGTCCTGCCGTCTCATATGTCTCTCCAAAATCGTTCGTGCGGTCTTGAATCCCACGCACTGTGTGAGTACGTGTTCCGCATTTTCTATTTTGCCTTCGCAGCACAAGCAGTATGGGTGATTGACATTGTAGCGTCTCTAACAGATACACACACAATACACAAGCAAATAGTGAAGAACACCGAACGAAAATCGAATAAGAGAATGCAGCCGTATATCATAGCGATAACATAACAATTCCACATCAGTCGAATGTTGAGTTTACAATTCGAATTCGTACACACGGCCATTGGCCTGATGTGTTACGCTTAGGTTCAATTTTTGGTAATTCTAATTGTCATAGCGTCAGTTCGAACCACACGTTCTTCACTATCATCCCAAACGCTATAATTGGTGACCCCGACGTGATCTATACATACAGCACACACTTTCCTATAGTAAACAGAACTTCACGACACGATCACAATTCCACATAGAGCGCCGGCACACTCGCCTGCTCCGACGTTCTCTCCTTCGCTCATTCGTTCGCACACGAAGCTGATCGTAATGAAGTTACTGGGGAGGGAGTAGGGTGGCGTTTCTAACAGATACACACACAATACACAAGCAAATAGTGAAGAACACCGAACGAAAACCGAATAAGAAAATGCATCCGAGCCGTATACCATAGCGATAACATAACAATTCCACATCAGTTGAATGGACTTGAGCTCAGAAATCGAATTCGTACACACGGCCAGTAGCCTGATGTGTTACGTATTCGTTCAATTGTTGGTGATTCTAACTGTCATAGCGTCAGTTCGAATCACACGCTCTTCACTATCATCCCAAACGCTATAGTATCTCACTACATAACCCCATGTAACACCATCCGATGCACCAAATGCGCTGTTAATATATTATCTCGCTGCATAACCCCACTTTCACACGATCCACAACAATTAATACAAACAATACCACATATTCAATTAACGTTCATATCGCACACGTTACGTTACTCATAATATTCATAATTGTCCACCTGTGACGAATTGTCACTTCTCAACCCACACGCTAAATTACTTCGTTTTCAAAACGAGCAATACGGCCAGCATGAAACATTTTCGTACGGTCTGATATTACGAATGCATTTTTTGCTTCGAACCCGGGAACAGGTGTCACACCTGTTACCCGACACTGCCGGCACCATCAAAGCCAATTGGCGCGTCGTTTAACGGAGTTTTGATCAAAATACTGAGATCAGCGAAAGAATAGACATAGCGATGAAACGCAAGCCAATTAAACGATATGAATGCGTTCAATCGAGGGCCATTGTACTTTAATTGGTTTAGCGGAATGCGAAAACCAATTAAGCAATACAATTGCTTAAGCCAAAACCGATTCACCTAAAATTGATCAATCAAGTGGCGTTAGCAATTAAGCAATACAGATGACTCGTGCTAGACAATTGTACTCAATATGGGTCATACGTTCTGGCTCGAAGTCCAAGCGGAATAGGATGCACCGTTTGTGGTTGGATCCATAATTTGGATATATAAAGAGGAATAAGATGGAGAGTTAAACAAATACCTTAAGGCAAAAGCTCGCCTTAATTAGAGAGTTAAACAAAGAGTTAAATCAACAGCCAAGTGAGCTACAAGAATTAAAGCAATACCCAAGTTGGCTACAAGGGTTAAACAAAGAGTTAAATCAATACCTAAGCGGGCTACAAGAATTAAAGGGTAGAACTCTGACCAAACCTGACTTAAAATAATAACTCTGTAAAATATCGACTAATAAACTAAACTTGTTAAACGTAATCTACTTTCGTCTTATTTTAACTCTCCGCTTACTCGCTCTTCCCTCGCACTAGAGGAAGCACGGCGAGCGGCGTTACAACAATTGGTGGCAGCGGCGGGATATCCGTAGATCCCCCTACCAAATAACAAAAGCGTGCCTGCGGCTGAACACCGACAACAGTGCAAAAAGTTAATCAAATGTGAAAAAGAAGTGTAATAAAAACTAAAGAAAAAATAAGTTTAAAGGATAAACAAAATGAGACAACAACAAAACAATTTTCGGGACAGTGTTATTCACCATGATCAGATAAGACTTCGTGGTTAAAGAAAACTCCTCGACGCCAACATCTCGGATGCCTTAGATCACCATTGATCACGATTCCCCCTTCAGAAATGGTCTCCAAACTAAATGCTATTACCTTAATCACGAAAACGAGAATATGTGATACTTTGAACATGAAACCTTCTAAATTAGTTATGATACTTTATCATAAGAAGAGTTAAAGAAGAGTAAATAATTTATCCATTTACCTCGATCAACATGTAGTTTTTCTAGGAGGATAAAAATCGACGTACAGAATATTTCTTCAAAAGCTCAAGGTAAGTATACATGTATATCCAACCGATAACACAAGATAGCGAATTACACAGTTTCTAAGGAAATCCGCCAACATTTCCTTGGTTTTATAGCTTCCCTTATATAGTATACTATTAAAATCGTTGATGCCATCCCTGAAGGTATTTGAGAACGAATCTCAAAATGTAATATTACTAAATACTGAAAAAACCGAACGATCATGGAATTTTACCAGTGTAACGTGGTAAACTCACACAGCGCTACAGCAAATTTTCAAAAACATGTCTTTACTACAAAAAGCTCTTTAAATTGTGTTAGGGAAATCATAACTTTCACACAAAAATAACGAATGCTACTGCAGTGTCACACTGACGGCATAATCCAAAGATTTATTGTCAAATAAATATGGTTTTCAAGCACATCCTTATGCGTACAGATTGTACACCGAAGGATCCTAACTTTACATTTACACTTCTATACTAACGAACTTTTAGAAGCTGCTTGTTCCAACCATCCGTGCCATTTACCTTACAGCCTATTAAGGGATGCGTAACTAGAAAAGTGAGTAACTTCTTCACTTCGAGTAACTAATAAATACTGTAATAGAAAATCCTTACACCTGTTAAAGGACTTGAGCTGGTCTATTTACCAACGCATCACCTGATATCATTCACCTACTTTAGTGTGTGCGTAAAAAGTAAATGAATTTTTTTACGAGTTTCCTTTGTTATTGTTTCTGAAAATGGAAGTACCAAGGACGAGCTATAATGCGTTAGATTGAGAAAGAAGACAACGGTGAAGGTATTTTGTGGAAAACTCCTAGTCATTAATAAAGTAGACCCTTTCGGAAGTGCTGCTTAAGCGGCAGTTGACTACTTAATTGCCAAATTGTAGGATGAAGATGAGGCGCAAATTGCTACGTCATCCCAAGATTTATTTCACCCAGATTTCCAATTTACTTGATGTGTTTATCATTGAAGAGAGACCTACTCTTTTAAGGACAATCTTTAGGATCGTTCCCATGGGACAGTATGTGAACATATTTTTATGGCTTTTCAGTAATAAACTGTAAGGCGCCTGCCTGTAGGTAATCTGTTGGCTGCTGTAATATATCCTAGTCATCAAATATAAATCAAGGTAAAGTATGTCATATAGAGCTGAGTTCCATTGGCATACATAACGTTATACGCGCATCTGGTATGCGAAACCACTGAGATAGAATTCTATCTACAATGAAGAAGATGAAATTGTATGAAATGGAAAACAACAAGCATTTGTGTAGTTTGTAAATCAAACCACAATTTCCCCAGATTGCTTAATCTCGTTTGAACGAGACTCAAACTCGCAAGGAAAAATTTTTTTATAGTAATTCGAGGTGGTTTTCTACGAGAAAACACCTACTCGACTACAACCAGAACGGACTTGGGTTACGTACCCCCCACACGAACCTTCATACCGGGCGAAGCCCCATTAAATTTCGGATCACATAATGTGAATCCCCGTCGGATTGATAAATGTTAAATTAATCAAACTGCTAACACGAATTCGTTAGTGGCGTCGCTAATATAAGCATAGAGTTCAGACGTACTGTATGGCAGCACCGTTTCCTTTAATCCTATTCAACATTTCCTAAACGGAACAAAGGGCGGGGCCCAGAAATAAATTCTCTATAGAACAGTTCCATTATGATATACAATAATATCGTTGGTACCGTCGTCCAGTAACATATAATTACCTCAAGAGACCCATGGTGATTACCAAGTCTAAACATTACTGTAAACCCCAAGTACTCTTTAAGGGTTTGTGGCGGTTCTTTAAAGTCTTCTCCAAGAACCACCCACCTCTTCAACTTAACCTATCTTTTCCCTCACCCACAAGACACCATACCTACCTGCGATTTTGGGCAGCGTAAGCTTCCAGCAGCATTTTTCATAACCGAAAGGAAATCTCTCCGACGGCATACATAATTCCGGACTTTTCTGGTTCATACTCCATGAACCAGTTTACGTCTCCTATCGGCTCGGGTTGTCAGCAATTAACGATAAAAAAACGCTGGCCTGCGTATTGCGGACACATCTGCAACCGATATTTCCTTCTACCGTACATAAATATACATTACCCCTGTGGGGGTTCTCTATACCACATGGAGAACCAACTCTCAATTCCAGACCTTATTTCGACCGCTTTCAGCGCGTCATTTCTACCCATTCCCCTTATAAGCTATTGCACCTGTAAATCATGTTAAACGAAGGCATAGCTAAACTCATTATCCTATGCAGATAATGCATAATTGAAGCTACCTTTTTGCCATACGGCAACCCCATTTCGCTAACCCATGAGATTTCCACCGGAAATCGCATCATGTCGGTTAGCAACGGCATTGTCTGATCAAACGACGTGGTTGCTTAATCTTGCGACCGCTGGGGAAACTATCAAATCATTTAAGTTAGTTCCCATGATCAGATTTCCCTAGCCAAGTCGACGTCCTTTTCACTTTCTCCAGACACTTCATTAGCTGGGGATCAACGCTCTCTTTTCGCAGGTGAATAGCACCAGCTTAATTTTCATCTCCTTCACAGTTTTGTCTTCGTACAGATCAATGTATTCTGAGATCACCATATTCACCACACATCGACGGGCGTGGCAATGAGAGAGCAGAAGTATGTTTAATTAAATTACCCATCTTCATCCCTTTTCCAGACAGTCGATTTATCACCATCAACGGAGAAAGTCGTCACCCAACGGCTGCAACGTGTGCAGGCGAGTGCACACGCTCGCGCGCGAAGTAAAAGAGAAGTGTTAGTTAATCGAGAAAGAGTAACGCCTTGCCTTTCATAATTGTCTTGTGATTTCTATTAATTTATTTGTGCATATTGAATCATTGAATGAAAAATAACAAAAAGTTACAAGTGTATAATTAGAGATAAACAAAGTATAAACGAATAGAACAAATAAAAACTAATTAAACACGGAACACCAGTGCATTATTATTCATTGCCTTCTTCGGGATATTTTTGTGAAGTGGATATTCATCGAAACATTGATGGGGATTCAAGTGAACGGCGTGCCCGTGTCTGGCACACCTACTTCGTACCCCACACCCGTATCCCCTAAGGTTCGCTACAGTTCCGACCAATTTCCTTTATCGCCATCAACCGATCATGGGATTTGGGCATGAATATGATTGCTGTTTAGACAATCATACTCATGATCATGCCCTATGATGACCCTTCTAAAAACCAAATTAAACACACAGTACCTCACTGTGTTTATTTTACTTACCAACCGCTGTCCATGGTCTCCCTGGGTGAGACGTGCGCTTGCACATCTGCAAGTCAAATTCCTCACCATCATACCCATGTTCCATTACATTAACTCAAGCAAAGCCACCATAGCCTTGGCCATAGGCGAGCAAACCTTTGGTTTATGCAATGGTATAAGTCTGGGCGATTAGGTAAACAGCCGACGTTGCAATGTAGCATCTGCTAAATCACAAATAATGTGCATCGCATCGTATGACCCCCGAAATAGCGGTTCTGTTTATTTAAGACCTATTTCTTCCTTCGGCGAACTTCGCTATCGCTTATCTCAATAATGCCAGCATTCCCGTGCATTATCCAATGCCTAAAATAAACATGCACCCAAATCTAGTAGCCTTTGCCATCGAAGCAAAGTTCTGTTGCCTCATAGCCAAACCAAATCGATCCCCTATCGTACGTAAGGAATACACCCAGCCGTACACCGATCATCATATGTGACCAGCTGCATGTTTGTTTTTCCTTTCCTTCGCACAACGCATGTTTCGTTTGTCTTTCTGGCTGAGGAAAATACATTCACTCCCGCGATGACATGCGTGGAAACTCATCGCAATCACCAGAGGCTGGGTCAACGTCGCCCAGCTCGTGGAGTCAGATTTCATATCCCTAAGCGTGCGCACTTACCTTATTGGAGTCCCCAGAGGAGTCAAAAAAAAATTCATCACGGGAGTTGAGAGTTTTCGTACGGTCTGTGTGTGTCGTTGGTTTATTATCGAGCGACGTCGTTAATTATATTCAAATTATTTACCTCGTATCACCATTATTGCGGACGAAGATATACTAATGCCCAAATAGTAGCCAGGGTTGTGGAGAACGAACCAAGTGATAATATGAGGGACCTCTCGCCAGTGCTATAGTTCTTTAATCATTTCCGTAACTTTGTTTTGTTTTATACTAAAGTATTGTTGCTGCATCTTAGTATACATCTATGTGCTTTTAAGAGAGTGAACATAGTAAAATAAAATAATAACTAAAGAAACGGTGTCATCAAAGTAGCAAAATAAAGAACATTTAATTAAGTAAACAAACCAGACTGCGTTTTTTATTATGTTTTATTCCTTCTCGGCGAACAATTTAAATTGAACTACCTGTGTGTTTTTATTCGTTTGGTCTTTTGGTGGTCGATTACCTTATGCAGCAGACGGTGGAAGGTTAAGTGAATCCGTGTCATACTAGGCACCTACTAAACCTTACCCACAGGTTTCTGGACAATTGTCCATCCAAGGACAATTGTCCAACATAAGGTTCAAACAAAACACCGCTGGCTCACAATGGAGATCCGAATAAGACGCATTTTATGTGAAGCCAGCGAAAAAAGGAAATATCACGTGGCCTTTGGTAAACGTGGAAAAAGTTTTCCATCGATCGAATGATCGAAGAGAATAAAGAGTTCAGTGTGAGTGATTGACCGAGCCGGTCGGAATTCAAAGGACAAGATGTAGTCGATTTAAGACCGCCAACGAGACAGCACATGCGCTCTGCTTCGTGATCCGTACCATCGAATCAATTGTGCAATCCGTTTTGGGAATCTTAAATATACACAAGATACCCAATAGCACTATCGGTTCGCGCGAGAAGTCTTACTGTGAGATCCTATACAAACAAACGGATCTTCACACACGCGTCCGAGTGCAGTGCAAATTTATCTGTGTGATCGTATGCAAATAAACGGTTCTCCATAGATCCGTCTTACTGCTGTGTAAAGTGCGAGGATATACACGCAAGTGATGTGCAGTGCGGGAAAACCCTCTACTCATTCCATCCCTTGTGTCTGCTTTCCTTTTTTTCGCACCTCTGTTTGCGTCCCTCCGGCATCGATACTCTCGATTGATTTATAATCTTTGGACAGTTTTTGGTGTCTGAGTGGCATAATGTTCGTCATGAAACGGATGTGACCTGGATTTCGGCGCGTATCTAGTGGGGCACCTACTACAAGGGGATAACACCTGTACTGGTTGATTTCGCTTATCTGTTGCTGGTCCCGACTTGCATCCTTTCCCGAGGCGGTATTGGTTTTCTGTGTAGGGCCATTTCAATAGCGCCTGAATTTCGCGTTGTTTTGTGTAACATTCACGGCTTGAGATGCAATTTGAGATGATGTTTCTGCCCATGTTTCTAACCAGAAACCAACTATCCTTACACTTAGCGAAACCCAGGTAATTACTAATACAGAGATTTCCGATTTTAATCTATCTGGATATAACTTAGTGCCACTGTTCTTTCCACATCGTGGCATAGCTACATACATACGAAATGATATTGCTTATCAGCTTCTGCCACAATATGAGCTCTGTTCCAACCTAGAATTTAATTTCTCTTGGCTAAAACTTCACGCTCGTAAGCATATCATACATTACTGCTTTCTTTACAAAAGCCCAAACTTGCATGGAAACTCATCCTTTAACGAATTTGATGCTCTGTCTGATTCTATCGATAGGATCTTGACTCTATATCCGCACACTGAAATTGTTATTGCGGGTGATTTTAATGTGCATAACTCTCAGCGGCTTCGTCACTCTGGACACACAACACCTGAAGGTCAATATGTGCAACTCTTTGCTGATTCAAATAGTTTAACTCAACTTGTCAATGGGCCAACACGGGTACCAGACATATATGGTCATTTCGCCAACACACTGGACCTGTTTTCAAACCAAACAAATACACAATTGAAGTTTATTCTCCCTTGGGCACTTCAGACCACTGTGTCGTGTCAGCTTAATTTCCTCTAACCAACAGTATTCAATGAGAAAGCTCCCAAAAGAACAGTATGGTTCTACGAGAAAGCCAACTAGGAAGGTCTGAACGGTTTTTTGGGAGGTAAAATAGGTCGTTATTTTTCCTCAATACGATGTTGACTCTATAGCGACACATTGGCAGACACGATTCTGCTTGGCATGCGAACCTTTATTCCACACAGGGTAAAGAGTATCAAACCAAACATAAATATGTGGTTCGATTCCGGGTGCAGAGAAACCATTAAGACTAAAGAGTTAAGCTTCCGGTTGTATAAATCTAGGGCTTCTCGATAGTATAGTGGTTAGCAAGACCGGGGTTCGACTCCCCGTCGGGGAGTCTCTGGCGCAAGACTAATGACCTTGCCCGGAAAAAAGAAATCATTATGGAAAATTTAACAAGCCCAGGACTTGCTAAATAAGGCCAAAAACCGATTCCCGGTTGTAGTGCCTATGATGATGATGATGATGTATAAATAAAACAATACTGAGGAAAACCGGAAGAGATTTAAAAGAGCTAGAAATGACTGCAATGCGCATATTCAGCGCGCCAAGTTCTTGGATGACCAGAGAGTGAGACAAATAATACTATATTCTCCCGCAGGTAGTAGAAACTTCTGGGCATTCGTGAAAAACATTCAAAACTCAGTCTCTTCATCCATTCCAGAGCGTATAATCGATGAAAGACCAGTCACCACTACAATAGAGAAGGCGAATCTACTTGCTGCACATTTTGCAGCGAACTCAACGCTGCCTGATACCACATCGGTTCCACCTCAACTTGAGCATAAGCAGTACACCATGAGTCAGATTCACTTCCGAATGCGTACTGTTCCCCGCGTGCTCAAAGAGCTAAACGCAAACAAATCCGGTGGTCCGGATGGCATTCCTCCAATCCTGTTGAAGAGATGTTCCTCTTCACTCGCTAAACCACTGCGGAAATTCTTCCATCTGTCTTATTCTACTGGCCGTTTCCCAAATAGATGGAAGTCAGCGAACATTCAACCAAAAAGGGTGACAAATCATCCCATTCTTCTTATCGAGCCATAGCACTTACTTCTATTCTCTCCAAGGTAATGGAACCATTTATCAACCGTCAACTGTCGAAATATCTGGAATCAAATGACCTCCCCAATGACCGCCAATATGGCTTTCATAGCAACAGGTCCACAGGAGGTCTGATGGCGTACCTTACCGAAAAGTGGAGCCATTCCATCCACTACCTGGGCGAAAGCAAGGTAGTCGCATTGAATATTTCAAAAGCCTTCGACAGAGTTTGGCATCCAGCCCTTATGTTCAAATTGCATTCCTATGGAGTGGACAATTCCCTGATCCAATGGATAAGAGACTACCTTTCTGGTCGTTCAATTCAAGTGGTTCTTGATGGTGTCAAGTCAGTGTCCCATCAAATTAATGCAGGTATTCCCCAGAGTACTCTCACCCACTCTCTTCCTGATCTTTATAAATGATCTCTTGTCCATTACCCACAACCCAATTCACTCATTTGCTGATGATAGCACGTTGAGTTTCTCATACTCATACGAACACTCCCGTCCAAACTCTTCGAACGTCAATACCAAGCAGCAACTTATGCTTGATACATTGAATTCAGACCTCAACAAGATATATCAGTGGGGGTTATCCAACCGAGTAGAATTCAATGCTTCAGTGCTGCCTCTTGTCGTCAAAGGCGAACCCCAAAATAAATATACTATCGATGAAGCCAAGGAGCTATCAATCCTCGCCAATCGATGAAGCCAAGGAGCTATCAATCCTCACCAATCGATTTAATTC
The DNA here is from genome assembly GCA_963931805.1 of Microdon myrmicae. NCBI lineage: Eukaryota > Metazoa > Arthropoda > Insecta > Diptera > Syrphidae > Microdon > Microdon myrmicae. The sequence goes on from OZ007496.1 coordinate 98,545,545, forward strand.
GACACTTAATTGGAATGACCACATATTTGAAGCCGCGAAAAGTGCACCCAAATGTATGGGGTTTCTTAAGAGATGCAAAAGATAGTTCACTCCATCCAACCTGGCCACTATTTACAAGGCGTATATTCGTCTAAAAATGGAGTTCAACTCCCATATTGGGTCAGGCGCATCCAAAACTGCACTGCACGTGCTCGAGCAGTCTGTTTAAATACCAAATTCGGGCGTGCACAAACGAACGCGGACGTAAACTAGTTTAGTTTAGTTTAGTTTAGTGACTAGCAATAATTGTTATGTTATCGCTATGGTATACGGCTCTGACGCATTTTCTTATTCGATTTTCGTTCGGTGTTCTTCACTATTTGCTTGTGTATTGTGTGTGTATCTGTTAGAAACGCTACAAGGATATCTACCATAAGCATAAAGAGAAATAATACCGCACCTATTCTGGTGTAATCAGGACAGGGAGTGGCAGCTCACAGTGAGTTGAAATAAAAGGTGTCCGGACCCTATACTCCGGTACGGAGAAGCGGGATAGCAGAAATCTACGGCGCAGAGAAGAGCGATAAATCTGCCGAGCGAAATGACACACGGTCAGTGAAATCAAGGAAAAGACGGGGCTTGGCCGAAGCTCAAATGTTGGTCGCCAGGCGATATTTGGAAATCGCCGAATCTAAAGCGAAGATGGCTCGGGCGGAGCTTGAAATTTTGCAGCTGGACTCCGAACCAGAGGATGAGGTGATCGATGACACGAAACAGGAAGAATACGTTGGACCATGGCTCAACCAGTTGCATATGGGTGAAGAAGAGCAGAGGATGCCGCTTCACGAAGACGAAAGAAAGAATGGCATCCAAGAATTGGCAATATCCAATAGGCCAAGCAATAGCAATACTATCGCACACATCATATAGGACGGCAACGGCAAGGCAGATGGTTGAGCTTCCACACTTCGGTGGAGCCGGCTAGGAATGGTTGTCGTTTAAAAGAACATATAATGACACGGCATTCGCTTATAGCCATGCGCAGAATCTGGCGCGTTTACAGAGAGCGCTACAAGGAAAGGCCAAAGAGGCTGTCAGGAGTCTCTTGTTCGCCGCCGAGGATCCAAGAGAAGTAAAAGGAGGGTTGGCGGCGCGTTTCGGAACGCCGGGAGCTTTGGCCTTGGCGGAATTAACAAAGCTAAAGAGCCTGCCCCGAATGACAGAGGCCCCGATAGACGTGTGTGCGTTTTCCAGTCAGGTGAAAAATTCCGTAGCCACCAGTTGTGCATTGAAAAGGCCACAATACCTGTGTTCACTGGAAACGATAAGGGAATTGATCGCCAAGATGCCGGTTTCTTGGAAGTGGAAGCGAAAACGTGTGGTGATTTCGCGCCACCGGAAGTGTATTGGGAACCGAAGAAGAACTCCCAGGCGCATGCATTGCCTGAAGCGAGACGCGGTTCGTCGAGAGGAGCTGTCCACGTTGTTCAAGGAGATAAATCGGCTCTGAAGGATGGCAGACTGATTTGTCCCGTATGTGAGGAGGGACATGGGATTATTAAATGTCCCAAGTTTAAAGGGGTCGACGTAGGTGAAAGGTGGAAAACGGCAAAAGACGCACGACTCTGCTTCAAGTACCTTCGACACAAACATCAGAGATCAACTTACAGAGCGCCGCCTTACAAAAAATGTGCAATGTGGCTTCTCACGTTTCTTCACAGTACTTAAACAACAACGATGCGAGAAGAAAGCAAGCTGCGTCATAGCGCTACCCATTCAAATGGCGAACTGAAAACTGAGGCAAGTGAAGAAATACTTAGTTCCGTCCATACCTTGACTAGCGCAAGGGCCTATTTAAAGATGGTACAAGTGTGTCTGTACGGGCCAAGGGATCAGCCAAAGTGTAAGTTCTCCTTGATGAAGGATCGACCGTTTCATTGCTGGATACATTCGTCGCCGAGAAGATTGGGGCAAAAGGCAAGCCCGAACCCCTCGGTTCCGAGAGCGTCGGGGGACAAGGGCTCAGGAAAGTCGAGTCGCAGAGGATCCAGTTGAGGATCAAAGGAGACTACCGAAGGTAAAAGATATCGATTGAAGCGAGACCTGTCGACCACTTGAAGCTGGCCAAGCAAGAAGTGACAAGGGACACGATAAGAAAATGCAAGCACTTGCAAAGAATTGAACTAAAACTGACCCACCTCTCAGGACCATTTAATCCGAGACGGACTAAAACCGGGGGGTGGCCTCTTACCATGTCTTTTTAACCTTTTGCTCGAGTATGTCATCAGAAAGGTACAAGACAACATCCCTGAACGGATCATCCCTGAACGGGGTCACAGAAGTGCTCGCATATGCGGATGACATCGGCGTTTTGGGCGATAATCTAGGAACTATAAGTAAAAACAGTGAAATCATCATGCAAGCGGCAGAAGAGGTGGCCCTCGAAATATATGATTACGGCGAGAGTAGGTGTACCTCGGGGAACACACATAAATGTCAGAGGCAAGACATTTGAGAAAGTTACAAAAATTTAAATACCTGGGAACAATACTGACAGCCATTAACGAAATGTCGAATGAAATTAATAAAAGACTGCATTCCAGCAACGCTAGTTGACATGCAGTCAGTAAACTACTGAAATCGAAACTGCTATCACGTAATATAAAGCTCCGTGTCTATAGAACCATAATCATGCCGATTGTTTTATACGATGCGAAACATGCTATCTCACAAAACGGGAACAAAACAAATTCCGCGTATTCGCGAATAAAGTTTTAAGGAGAATCTTTGGCGGTAAATATGACGAAGAGGCAAGGCAATGGAAGAAACTCCACAGCCACGATTTGGAAGAGCTATACCGCAAACCTATAATAGTGAGAGTAATCAAGTCACGACGATTAAGAGGGCGGACATGTGGCGCGAATGGGCAACTATAGGACCGTGCGTAGAATTCTTGATGGTAGACTAACGGGCAAAGAACCGATAGGACGGCCGTGACGGAGATGGGAGGACAATGTTAGGTTTGACCTTGAGGAGATCAGATCGGATGGTCAAGCGTGGAGGGAGTCCGGGGTTAAATTCCCGGTCAGGGAGCCTCTGGCGCAAGACTAATGACATTGCCCGGAAAAAAACAAATCATTATGGAAAATTTAACAAGCCTCAGGACTAGCTAAATAAGGCCAAGACCGGTTCCCGGTTGTAGTGCCGATGATGATGATGAATTAAGGAATTAGGCTACTCGAGTGGCTGTTCGCATTACCGGAGTTGGAGGTTGATTTATGGTTGACGGCCGCTCAGCTCGCCCTATTTTCTACATTGATATCTATGCACGTAGATGAACACCCACGTCAGCGCACTCCCATGTCTATTCTCCGATTAGGGTAAATATGGCACCGATACGAAAACGCTCAGAACCACAAAAGAAAAACAATAAATGAATAGACAAACTCGACGCGTTTTTTCACTCGGTTAAATAGCATAATTCTGTTTTCTTTAATAATGTTGTTTAGTCCTTCCACTCAGTTTATTTGTACATTTCTTTTTATATAATAATCTTGTTTAGTTCTTTCAATACATTTTTCCTTTTCTAATTTGTACACATCGCACGCCAAAATTTTAACACACCACAACCTGTGTCTACCTGACGAACGACCAGACTTTTTTTTAGATTACCCACTCTAACTGTAAGTCAAGAAAAACAGGTATTCCCCCGTTCGCGATCCTACACCCATCCTCAATTTCCCATTTTTCGGTTCACCAAATGCGAATAAACTCTCGCGAATTTACCCAGCAGGCAATGAACCCAGGGAGAATGGGAAAATTGCAAAGGAGAGCGGCTTAGTTGGGGATGGATTTGGTTTCTCTTGCAACGAAAAGCGAAACCAAAAGTATAACCGCGTGCCCTCGTTTAAAAACGTGAGTATTTCTCGGAATGCAGACCTACAAGTGCATTCGGATAAGGGGACATGGAGAGGAAGTAAAACACTTTTCTGGTAGAAGCTATTCCCAAGCGGATTGCCTCTTCTTATTAATTTTTTAAGGAAAATATCGGCTTAGGTTGAGGGTGGGAGCGAACATATATGGTAAACTCACTGATTGCTTTCAAGCCGGCGAAGGCCAGAGCGAGCCATGTCCCTGTTTAAAACAAGTTGACATGCAGTCTCCACGTGACACCCCTGGATAGCTACTTTGGCACCCGCCAAGCAGTGAACCAATGAATGCAGCGACATCCTGAGAAAGGTTGAGGCAAGGCTAATAACCTTGCCCGGAAAAACAAACTATTATGGACAAACTAACAAGCCTCGGATATGGACCGGATACACGACGACGACCACGGAAACGAAAATGGCTAAACGATTTCAGAATTTTTTCCCGGAACGTCCGCTCACTATACAGAGCTCGACCTGCACAGCAGCTAGCCGATGCTCTGTCCACATATAAGGCTGACATAACAGCATTACAAGAAATAAGATGGACAGGGAGTGGTGTTATTCAAAGAAACAAGTATGATATTTATTATAAATGCAAAACACCATGTGATGGGGGAGGCTTTCTAGTCACCCAAAAACTGAAGCCTGCCATTATCAAGATCAAGACCAAATGCTGCCGCCACCAAGCATTGAGGAAACATTAAAAGCCAAAAACAGCTCAAATCAAATAAAGCCCCCGGAGTTGATGGCATACCAGCTGAGCTGATCAAACAAGGAGAGACAGCGTTACATCACGCAATTCATGAGATCGTGGTACACGTATGGGAGCAAGAAGAGATGCCGGAAGATTGGTGTCGTGGTATAATTTGCCCCATACATAAGAAGGGAGATATGACATTGTTCAGCAACTATAGGGGTATAACATTGATCAGTACCGCCTATTAGACACTCTCCGCTATCCTACAAGATCGGATAGCCCCATACGCTAAAGCCATTATTGGTCAATATCAGTATGTCTTCATCCCAGGCAAATCAGCGATTGATCAAATATTCACCCTTGGGCAGGTGATGGAAAAATGTCTGGAATTTAAGATTCCATTATATCATCTATTTATAGACTTTAAGGCTGCCTACGACAGCATAGTCAGGGTAGGACTATATAATGCCATGAGAGAGTTCGGCATTCCAAGCAAATTGATACGAGTTTGTAGGTTGACCTTGACCAACGTAACTAGTCAAGTAAAAATAGCGGGATTGTTACCCAAACCAATAAACGTCTTTAATGGACTCCAACAAGGGGGCGCTCTGGCCTGCCTCCTCTTCAAACTGGCGTTGGAGAAAGCAATCCGTGACTGTGGCGTCACAACTAGAGGGGCTATTATCAGCAAGTCCCGCCAGATACTTGCCTACGTAGATGACATCGACATCATCGGTAGAACCGAATCGACTGTACAGGACCCCTTCACCCAGATTGAACAGGCGGCACAAAAACTAGGACTGCACATTAATGAAAGGAAACCTAAGTACATGGGGGCAACTTCTGCGAAGAGAAAACCTAACGTTGGTCAAACTATCAGGGTAGTGGAGCACGAGTTTGAAGTAGTGCAATCCTTTAACTACCTTGGGTCAATAGTATCAGTCGATAACAATATGGAAGAAGAAATACGCGAACAGCTGATCAGATCCAACAAAGCCTACTATGGTCTATCAAGGCTCTTTAAATCTCGAAATTTATCCAGAATATCCAAGCTACTACTGTACAAGGCAATGGTCTACCAGTACTCATGTATGGATCCGAGACCTAAGTGCTCAATAAAAGGCCGCGTTCGAGAGGAAGGTCTTAAGGAGAATTGTTGTCCCCGTATGTGGGGGAGGACGATACCGGAGACGCTACAACCATGAGTTGTACGCAATATACCTTGAAGCTAATGTTGTAAAAAAAAACCAAGCTCGGTAGACTCCTAACTCGAATGAGGGAAGAGGAGCCTGCCCGGAAAGTCCTTTGTGGCAGGATGTATGGAAGAAGACAGCGCGGCAGCCTTTGTCTGCGATGGAGAGATGGCCAAGACCAGGAAGCCCAGAGCCTGGGAGTGCCAAACTGGATGACATCGGCTCGAAACCGGGACCAGTGGAGAGATTTGTTAAATAAGGCCAAGACCGGATCCCGGTTGTAGTGCCGATGATGATGATGATCGACTTGGGTTCTTCTTTTGCATTGGAATGTGCAAACGGAATTTGAAGATAGACTAAACTGTTTCGCTGTATAGAAACAGCGTAGTCTACCCATGTTTTGGTGTTGCTAAAGAGTAGGATGGGTTAATGATTTTTCAAGAAAGGAGAGTAATATGGGGGGCAATCGGCTTTTTCTTTGAAAAAAGGATGTGAATCACCTTAATGATACAGAGGGTTTTAATTTTGTAACAGTCTGATGCTTCAATGCATCGTTTCTCACCCGATTCATGGTGTGTTTATAGCGTTTGGTATTGGTGGTGAAGAAAGTGTGATTCGAACTGATGCTATGACAGTTAGAATCACCAAAAATTGAACCTAAGCGTAACACATCAGGCTACTGGCCGTGTTTAGAATACGATTTTTAAACGCAAGTATATTCCACTGAAGTGAATTGTTATGTTATCACTATGGTATACGGCTCCGATGTATTTTCTTATTCGATTTTCGTTCGGTGTTATTCACTATTTGTTTGTATATTGTGTGTGTATCTGTTAGAGACGCTACATGTTCATATCACCATCTTCACTATCCTTGCTTGACGCAACAATCCCAACGTGATCTGTATACAGATAGCACACAATCTCCTATAAGTAAACAGGATTTTAATAGTACGGCCCCGACTTCTGCACAGGCCGCCGGGTCACTCGCCTGCTCCGACGTGCTCTCGTTCGCTCGCTCCTTGCTCCCTCGTACGCACACGAAGTTGATCGTAACAAAGTTACGAAAGATGGTCTAGTGTGGCGTTTCTAACCGATACACACACACAGTACATAAGCAAATAGTAAAGCACAACACAGAAAGAAAATCGAATAAGCAAATGTACTAGCCGTATACTAAGCAATAACAAAGTAATTCCCAATCAGTTGAGCGTAGTTGACTTTTGAGATCAAATTCGTACACGCGGCAGTGGCCTAATGTGTTGAGCATTGCTTCAATCTGTCAGTGATTATAACCGTCATAGCGTCAGTTCGAATCAGACGTTCTTCATTATCATTTCAAACGCTATACACTCCACAACAAAAAAGAAAGAAACCGGACATCACGACGGAATTATATAAGACGTAGTCCGCCACATCAACGATTGCTGCTTCGAGTCGGAGCCCATCATCAATTGATACTTCAAGCGAAGCTCATCTGACAGTTTTATTGATTCTGAAGGACACTTACTGGAAAATAGCAGGGACTAAACCATGAAACAGCCGTCTTAATGATGATGTTCTTAATTCTAAAGCCGGCAACAAACACGAAAATAAATTTCCAATAAATTATTAAGTTTTCTCCATTCCATCAAGTGATGATGCCATAAAACAAAACAAACGTTCCATTTTGGTCCCATCATTACAAGACGAAATTATCATGACAGCACAAAATCGAATCTACCACAAAATGCTTAATCTACCGCAAAATTATTCAAAACCTTCCACAATTATTTTCTTTACTTCCTCAGATATCAAACAACATTTCTTCCATATAAATACCATTTTCCCATATTACAAACAACAAATAACTACCCCTGAGCACTATCGTACATTTTCTTCAAAATTCCTCCGGCATCCTCACACAACTCAGTCTCATATTTTTCATCGCCACTATCCTCGAAGCATCTACCTAAAAAACCTACTCAAATAAGTTAATTACCCCCAAACCACACGAAATCGGCCCACTTAGAACTTCCTGCACTCAAGGCAAGGTTGAAGAAAAAGCACAAGACATAAAAATGCACGTCCCTGTTTCACTGTGTTTTGTCTATGTGTTATGCAGAAAATCAGTGTACTCATCCAAAATGATCCGCCCCCGATCACAGTTAACTAACCCCCGCATATGGACATGATATTCATGTACAACTTACAAGCACAAAATCATGCCAACAAACCCAGAACGAAACTACGATAGTATGACATTCATTTCAAGGAACAAGTAACAGAATTGTGGAGAAATGCAAAAAGCAAAATTGATACGGCACCAAAAACATCGCATCCTAATTGCTCCTTTCAAACTGTAAGCCTAGAGGGATCTTAAGCGTTCAACCTGTCGGTCGTGTGTTAAGGTGAAACCAAAAATAGGACTACCGCGTGCTACTACAATAGGACAGAACGGCCAAATGGTTCCTCTCCTTAATATGTCACAAGGATGTAGTAGGCTCTCTTTGCGAGAGAAATTTCGACGTAGTTCGTAGTTGAGGCAAAACGGATGTGTTTTCTCTTTCACCGCACTTTTAGATACAATGACAGATTCGCACACAATTGTGTTACCCTAGACACTGGTGCTAGCTTTCTTTTCCTCGGCACTTTTCATCCAAGGCAGAGGAACCGGTTGTCAGAGTGGAAAACCGTAATCGGCTTGAGTAACTCTTCCACTCCCAAGTGCGCTCAGGTTCTCCCTGTCATAATGAGACTTCCAATGGAAATGTTAGCTATTTGGTTAGGTTTTCGAATTTCGAATAACCCGTTGCTCTCAAATTATCTTCTTCGAAAAAAGAAAGAAATAATTCGACACTTTCACCGCATGGATGCTGGATACAAAGTGGGCGCTGGGGGAGGTAAGGCAAAAGAACTAAGCTTTCACCCACTTTCCCCGCAAATTTTTGTTTTTACTCACAAAATGTTTGATGAAATTGTCCTGAATTTTGTGTATTTAAAAGGATAATGCCCTATTCTTTCAGTACGCGTTTTTGTTTATGTTGCTTGTCTGTTCTTTTTTTTTTGTACTTTTCCGTAAGTTTTTTTTATTAGTTTTTATATACAATTTATTATTATTGTATTGTATGGTTGTCTCTCCCACGTGTTTTAGTGTTTCCTCTCCCATCTCCACGGAAATACTAGAAATGAATCCTGACAAGGAGTAGACATAAACATGTGGTTGGATCTAGGCCATTTAAATATGAGAGGGCTAAGTATAATGTTAAACTCGTACACAAAATCTCACCCCCACGTCTCCTGCATTTGCAGAGGGTTGAGAAATTCAATTGGATGAGAAAATATTTTTTGATATGTAGACAGAGAGAAATATAAATAAAAACTGTTAGAAGTTAAATGACTCTTGTACAGCAAGGGAATTATTGTATTTTTTTTTTCTCGTTCTGTTTTAAGTAAATGGAACACTTAGAGGGAATACCCCGATGATAAGGGAACCGGGTCAACAGCTCAACGTAAAGTTATACTGACTTTCTAGGGACAAATAGACGAACGATGGTACAGTTTTATTTTAAAGCATTCTTTTTTTTACTGGTATGTCTAGAACAATACAAAAACAAAACCCCAGGGTGAATTGTTTCGTTTTATTAATGGCTGTTTCTTGTCAAGCGCTCTATGTAGCTCAAGGCACGACCGTTTAAATTTGTAATATCCATAAACGTCGCCATACTCATAATTATAAGAGTAAATTATGGCGATGCCTCCCTCCGGGTAAACAAAACGAAGAAGGAGAGGCTCTGTTTCAAATGTCGCCAATAATTGAAATATTGACCTGCAAAGCGCCAATTTGTGCGAAAAGTTCGAGTTCAAATTATTCTTCACTTTATCATTGTTACACCTCGCTTTACACCCCTTCTCAATCATTATAATTAATCCTATCACCCTATGATTCCATCTATATAATCAATCCTCAAAACATTTTGCATACAATGCAATACTCGCCTTTCCCACAAGCAATACAATGCATAGAATTAAACTTCGCATTCATTCAGAAGCAAAGCCTTCTCCACGGGCAATTAATTCATATCGCATACATTGCGATAATTACCCATCCATGCCCAAAGCCAATTATCATATATCAGTCATACACTTGACTCACTCCCCAAGCCCACTGCATTCTGCTTCGTATTACAAAAATCAAGCGGGCACCTGGCCGCGGACCTATACGGTCTCATATTTCAAATACATATGTTTACAAGTGTGATACACGATATACGATCACGGGCGGTATCGTCAAAGGCCACCGACGACGAAATAATTGAGCGTCGGAAAAGTGCTGAGTTCGACGAAGTAGCGAACACAGCAGTGAGGCACAATTAATCGTATGATACGATTGGCACACGCGGGCAATGTCCTATAATTGGTTCTCCGTATGAAACCAATTAAGTAATTGCTCAATTCATTGCCGCTGCAGTTTTAGCAGGGCAAATTAAACAATTAATGAATATTGCGAATAGCTTAGGACAGGCGAATAACCTCCGAATAGGTTACACGTTCCAGGTGAGGAAAATACATCATCTGAATTAACTTACCCTGGCGCATGACTAATGACCTTGCCCAGAAAAAAACAAATCGTTATGGAAAATTTAACAAGCCTCAGGACTTGCTAAATAAGGCCAAGACTGATTCCCGGTTGTAGTGCCGATGATGATGATGATGATGATGATGAATTAACTTACCAATAGTTGGGTATAAAAAGAGGTGTGCAAATGAGTTGCGGCGCAGTGTAGTATAATATCAAAGTAAGAAGGCTGCAGCCATCGAATGTTGTACAGTGGGTCTTCTTACTTTTCTTTCTTGCTTGTAAAAGTAAAAGTATACAGGAATGGATATTCCCAGCTTTTTAAGAAATAATAAAGATTGTGAATAAAGTAAAAGTGAAAGTCTTACTAATTTTAAACCAACCGAAGCAGCCGCAATAAAAGAGGAACAAACCTATCAACCGGAGAAGCCGCATTAAAGAAGGTAACCACGTAAGTAACTTCACTCTGATAACTAAATAATAAATGCTAACATCTGGGGTTACGCTCAGGTGTTACATTTTGGCGCCCAACGTGGGGCCTATAACGAAAGGAAACATTAACCATCAAACACTACCAATCCAATAACCTAAATTTAAATGCTAGCATCAGAGATTACAAATCTCTTATGCTACGAGCCAAGCAGGGACCATATAACAGCAAAAACAATTAACACCATATACAATATTAGCATATAACTAAATATTAAATGTTTATATCAGTGATACACATAACCACCATATAACATCCATCGGTTTCACATGGCACAATGAATAAGCCACACCACAGTACGTCGCATTCAGACGACAAATGAGAAAAGCCGAGAGGGTTAGCTCCGTCTGTATCATCTGCAGAAATAAACCTTACTTGAAATCTATACTGTGTAGATTTACGGACCCCAAGGACTAACCCGACTGTTGGCTCCTCTTGATGAAAGATCTACCGCCTCAATCACCGAAAAGATTGATGCCGAAGGTAGACCAGAAACGCTAATCCTGAAGACAGTCATTGGAGAAGGCATCAGGAAGGTCGACTGAAAGGGGCCCATAGGAAAGACGAAATGCTGAACAAAGTAAAGATCGAAAATTTGAACCTCACCAAACAGGAGATGAAGAAAATAATACGGAAAAGACGAGTATCTATGAACCATTGAGCTAATCTGTACAGGAAAAGCGGAAAATACACCTACAATAAGACAACTAGAATCACAACACAAAGACGTTAAGAAATAGGACAAGCCTGGAACCACACACTTCCCCAATCATACAGCGCCCTGCATGTATGATTGTAGACGATATTCCAGCGAAAACAGTCATCTATTTCAGACAAAAAGAAGAAAAAATAGAAGTACTAGTCGGGGGCCACTGCAAAATTGGAAATATTAGACGACCCCACCGTGGCAGATGAAATAAGAAGAGAGCCAAGTCGCCAACATTGGGTTAGAAGGAGATAGCAGAAGAGTAGGTATCGTTAGCCAATGCGGAAACAAAAACCAAAGATGAAACAAAAAGAAGTGCTAGTCTGACACTACTGTGGACGTTCTCTACACCACATGGACAACCAACCCACAATTTCATACCTTATTTCGACCGCTTTCAGCGCCTCATTTCTACCCTTCTTCCCCTTATAAGCTATTCCACCTGTAAATCATATTAAACGGACGCATAGCTAAACTCATTATCCTATGCAGATAATGCATAATGGAGTTTAGCTATCTTTTCGCCATACGGCAACCCAATTACGCTAACCCATGAGATTTCCACCGGAAATCGCATCATGTCGATTAGCAACGGCATAGTCTGATCAAACGACGCGGTTGCATAATCATGCAATTGCTGGGGAAATTATCAAAGCATTTCATTTAGTTCCCATGATTAGATTTCCATAGCCAATTCGGCGTCTTATTCACTTTCTCTAGACACTCCATTCGCTGGGGATCAATGCTCTCTTTTCGCAGGTGAATAGTACCAGCTTAATTTTCCTCTCCTTCACAGTCTGCCTTCCTACAGTTCAATGCACTCTAAGATCACCACATTCACTGCAAACCTCAGCGTACCATCCACAATCGAATGGAGCTGGACCGGTCGTAGAATACCTACGCAGCATAGTGGATAGTAATACCCAATCGTGGGATCAGTACCTGAGGGCGGCCACTTTCGTGTACAACACCAGCGTACCCGAGGGTAGCAGGCTTACGCCAATAGATTGTCTCTTTGGTTTCACCCCGGAGGTTCCGTATAACTTCAAACGACCTCCGGAACTGGTTTATAACCACGAGAGCTTCCATAAGCTATTGAAGTACAAGCTTCAAAAACATACGAAATAGCGAGGCGAAACCTGTTGATCTCAAAACAGAGATCCAAGGGGTACCACCACCGCCAATTGCGCCCTTTCACGTTTCATGTGGGCGACAGGGTCCTGATGCGAAACGAGAACAAAAAGAGAATATTACCGCCCCTATGAAGAGGTCCCCATGACGTGGTGGAAATCAAAGGTCCGGTGAACTCCGCCATTAAGGTGGGGAAAAAGACAGTGGTAATTCACAACAACTATCTAAAGCTCTACTTGGAGTGATGGAATCAAGTGCCTAGTGCCGCGTTATCGCGAGGCAAATCTGTGGGGTACGTGTTGATGTGCCAACGTATGGCACGGTTTCACCTTAATCCCCATCAGTGTTTCGTCGAATATCCACAAAAACTCAGGAAAAGGCAATGAATGAAATGCACTGGTGTAGTTTTACTGAGTTTTTATCGTTCTTTATTTGTTAATATATTCTTTCTTTTCTTTATTTTCACTTAACTAAGAGCTTATCTATTTTTGGTTTTGACTTTAGTTACTCCGTGGAAATTTTTATAATTGTAAACTGCCTATTTTAAAAAGGCAACGCGCTTCTCTTTATCGATTGACTAACGGGACACTAAATTCGTCTGATGACACTTCCCTTTTACTTCGCGCGCGAGCGTGTGCACCAGCATGCACGCGCTGCGGTAGTTGAATAACGACTGACTGAAAAAGGGATGAAGATGGGTAATTTAATTTTTGCACACAAGACAACCAATAGAGATCATACTTCTGTTCTCTCATTGCCACGCCCGTCGATGTGTGGTGAATACATCGGTTAATTCGATAGTCGACGAACGTGGGAGAATGAGAGAACAGAAACACAAAGTACTATGATCTCGGGGTGGGTTTGATTGTGTGTGAATGAATCAATGCAGCTCTGAGACTAGCCCACTGATCCAATTCGGTGAATGTGGTGGCCTCAGCGTGCATTAACCTGTAGGGAGACAGAACTGTGAATGAGAGGAAAATTAAGCTCGTGCTATTCACCTGCGTAAAGAGAGCATTGATCCCCAGCGAATGGAGTGTCTGGAGAAAGTGAATAGGACGCCGAATTAGCTAGGGAAATCTGATCATGGGAACTAAATGAAATGCTTTGATAATTTCCCCAGCGGTTGCATGATTATGCAACCGCGTCGTTTAATCAGACTATGCCGTTGCTAACCGACATGATGCGATTTCCGGTGGAAATCTCATGGGTTAGCGAAATGGGGTTGCCGTATGGCGAAAGGATAGCTAAATTTAATTATCCATTATCTGCATAGGCTAATGAGTTTAGCTATGCGTCCGTTTAACATGATTTACAGGTAGAATAGCTTATAAGGGGAATAAGGGTAGAAATGAGGCCCTGAAAGCGGTCGAAATAAGATGAAATTGTGGGTTGGTTCTCCATGTGGTATAGGGAACCCCCACAAATATGCCTGCCAACTAGCACCTTGAATGCAGTGAGAGAGGAACACCCCACTTATGTGAAGGAGGTACTAGCTGGATCGTGTGCGGCACCCCACCCCATCAAAATGGCCCCACTTGGAGAAATGGCTTGGCCCCAAAGGTCAAGGTGGGAAAATGTATGATAATTTGATGGTGGTCTGTTTTCCCACAAATTCCCTGGGATGATTGTTTATGTTTCCACTCTTCTCTTCCTTTGTCGGGACTGTGGAGAGAGACAGGGATACCCTACCACGTTTGCGTCTCATATTAATACCATTGTAATTATTATTAACATGTTATTTATTACTAATATACCTATTATTTAATACTTTGTAAGCCATACCACTATGATTATTATTAACATATTACTTATTACTAATATAATTATTATTTAGTATTTTGTAAACAATACTACTATAATTATTGTTAACATATTGCCTGTTGATTGTTGATGTTGTTGGTGATCGATTGGTGAGGGGGGCGGTTTTTTACATGGTAACATAACATGTAAACGTTAAACAATTTTAAACTAAACTTAAATACAATTAGACTAAAATTAAATAAATACAAAACACAAAGTACATTGTGATTTACACATATAATAAATAAACCTTAAACCACCTCTCATTTATTTAAAAATAAACTAAACATATTCACTTAAACAATGTACATTTCACTTTTTAAACATACATAATATATATATATATATATATATATATATATATATATATATATATATATATATATATATTAAAATTGGTATGAGGGATTATAACAAATAAACATAGCAGGTGTATAAACCCAGCTGTATTCGCCGACGACGGTTTCGATCAGTTTCGGAGTTGATCCTGGCCGAATTTCTTCGCCGAGACAACGGTACCAGGGAATCAAGGAAGTAGCGGGAGAGGAAGGCGTGATTTTTTTGACGACTGTTTATGTTAATCGACAGTCGTTTTAACAGTAGTGTGTTGAGATTAAGAAAGGAAAGGTTACGGTTGACGGTTTTCAGCATCTGACTTCAGTTTTTGTTGTTAATATTAAGCAGAATTTATTTAGTAATAAACTTATCGTTATTTGTCAAATTTGTATATACACAACGTCGTTTTCGTAATTTTTGTGAAGTGAATTTAACATTAAAAGACTTCCAAACACACTAACTTAACCTGTTTATGGGATATTGCTTGGGAAGGACGATCGTACTGGCTCTGTGAAAATGCTTAACTCGTGAATTAAGAAGCAGTGACTATTTTCCATATATATACATGCATATCCCGCCAATCAGTGGGTACCCTCTTTTTCTTTGATTGCTGTTTTCAAAAACCTAAACTACAACAATTGGCAAAAAATGTATAGAAAAAAATCTATATTACAACAATCTACACTGTTACAATTTGTTGCTCGGTGTTTTGTCGGATTTTTCCTAAATTTTATTACAATATAATTTGTTACACCATAAAGCACTTAAACTAAAAGGGCCCTGCACCCGGACGGAAAAGAAAGATTGGGATCGACGAGATCACTGCCACAAAAATGAGTATTTCGCATTGCGGAGAACTGATAGCGACGCAGCATTCAATTTACTGGAGGGCATTACCACTATTCTTTAAGAAAGCGCACACAACAGCAGCACACACACGATACCGACGCCAATGCTATGCACCTAAAAAAGGTGGATGTGGATACCTCGTAAGGTAGTTTCGTACAAAAGCTTACCATATGTAGAAGTCCAAATATAAAATATGTTAACGATGCACCATGGTAATCCCCAACCCATTACACCGTTAAAAGTTTGCAGACGCACTGAGACCTAACCGTCCATATAACTTAATTTGAAACAATTGTTTGGTCCTTCGAGCCGGATTTTGGTAACAACTACGATGCCTATTGTCAGAGCGACGAGAACAAATAAAACGCCACCACACCCTACTGGAGGAACATCGACTGCCCATTTTGATGTAGTCGCACCGTACCAGTCGCCCGCGTAAAAAGAAGAATAACTCGTCTCGTGAAAGATTACACTGCACCTGTCCACGTACACTGCGGAAAAGGGGAACCACAGCATCTCACCGGACCAGTGAAATCAAGAAGGAAGCTGCTCTTCCCCGATAGAGGAGCACCAGCTACCTACACTGAGATACTTCGCACCGGACCAGCCACCTGCATAGAAGGAGAAGTTTCTCCCAAGCGGTTTGTGGGAGAACATACCGTTGCTATGCAATCCAGTAGAGCAGTGTCTATCACCAGAACAGAAAGAACCTTCCCACATCACACACCTCCACGCAGAGAACTCCCGTCTTTGAGTTAAGTTAAGTCTTGCGGGAAATAGTGGCGCAGCCGTAATCCAAAATAATGGCTGCCCAGTACAAGTTAGGAGTCGCCGAGGCAGGGCCAGAGTAGCACGTGAAGAACTCAAATTATTGGAAGCGGGTTCAGAAGAAGAGACCGGTCACTATTACGGAACTCGAAACTCATTAGACGAGAAGTGAAGAGTGGAACGGTCGTAAGATTCAAGGGCCAGGTCGCTCCAGCAATTGGAAGTGCCGCTAAAGAAGCGATCGAAAGAGTAGAAAACGTGTTTCTCAAAGAGCCGAAGAATCTTATCGTCAATAATTTGATTGAATATAGTGACAGAAGGTGAAGAACATGTTGTTGAAGGTCTAGTGTATGGGAATACAACTATAGCTGAATGATTACTGAACGAAAAAAGCGCACCAGCTGATGAAGAAAGCATTTCTACCAAAGACAAAGAAATTATCATGGAAAAGCCAGAAGGGCCCAGAGAAACTGAGCCACAAATGTAGCCAGAATCGAAAAGGTGGGAAGAAGAGTTACCTATTAGGAAAGCTTTCGAAACAGAGAAGTTGAACCAGAGTCAGGGTCAAAGAGGCGAAAGTAGACAATGTCGCAAAAGAAGCAATGGCGATAAAAAAGGGTTATGCTTATAAAAAAAAGAAAACCAAAACGGATTCCTTAAAGAAGTCGACGTATATATTAATGCATTTGCCAAATCTGATGAAAACGACACAGAAAGTCGAGAAATTGGCACGGTTACTAATAATAATGATGTCCTATGAAAGTTAAAAGTCGACAAGTCTATGAAGTCAGTTATCTGGGAAGAAGAGGCAGAGAAATTATTAATTTCTGATGAAGAGAAAAGCTCCGATAAGTCTGACGTTGATAAGATAACGAAGAGATAGGCATAATGTCGAAGGGTAAAAGCAAGCGAATGGAACAATCTAGCGACAGCATTAATAGAATAAGAATAAACGGTCCCCAGGTAAATAGTTCTAGATCCCAAACAAACATGAGAACGAGCGTGAGAAGAAGGCACAGGAAGAGACAACATCGAAGATGGCCTAAATGACAAAGACAACCATACCAAAGCTGAAAAGAAAAGTGAAAGATACCGCAGAGACGTTAGCAAGAAATTGAGGCATCACAGAAAGAGTTGTTTGGCATGCCCAAGAAATCGTGAAGCAAAACACTCGAAAGCGTTGATAGTGTCGGACGAACTTGCGGAATTCGTACATGCGACAGTAGCCTGATGCCCCAATGTTTCGTTTCTCATCCGTTTCTCCGTGTGTTCAATTCACCATCATCTTCACTATCCTTGCTTAACGCCACAACCCAGACGTGATCTGTATACACACAACACACACAACACGCAATCTCATGCGTAAACAGGCCTTTACTATTCGATCACGACTCCCACATAGAGCACTAACACACTTGCCTGCTCCGACGTCCTCTCGCTCGCTCTTTCCTCGCTCCGTCGTTCGCACACAAAGTTGATCGTAACAAAGTTACTGAGGAGGGAGTAGTGTGGCGTTTCTAACAGATACACACACAATATACAAGCAAATAGTGAAGAACGCCGAAAGGAAATTCGAATAAGGAAAGCATCAGACCCGTATACCATAGGGATAACATAACAATTCCACTTCAGTTGGGTGACTTGGGCTCCTCGAT
Source organism: Microdon myrmicae (assembly GCA_963931805.1). NCBI lineage: Eukaryota > Metazoa > Arthropoda > Insecta > Diptera > Syrphidae > Microdon > Microdon myrmicae. Next base: position 98,563,638 of record OZ007496.1, read on the forward strand.
AGTATAGTGGTTAGTATACCCGCCTGTTAGGCGGGTGACCGGGGTTCAATTCGCCGTCGGGGAGCCTCTGGCGCAAGACTAATGGCCTTGCCCGCAAAAAACAAATCTTTATGGAAAATTTAACAAGCCTCAGGACTTGCTAAATAAGGCCAAGACCGGTTCCCGGTTGTAGTGCCGATGATGATGATGATGATGATGAGTGACTTGGGTTTAGAAATCGAATTCGTTCACGCGGATGTGGCCTGATGTGTTGAGCATTGGTTCAATTTATAGTGATTCTAAGCGTGATAGCGTCAGTTGGAATCACACGTTCTCCACTATCGGCGCAAAGGCTATAAACTCGCCGTCGATAAGTATGTCAACTGAAACGGTGAGAAACGCATCGGTTGGGGTGTATATGACACTGGTTCACAGCAGAATGTTGTTGGCGAGCACGAGAAGAGCGAAATATAATTGCCCAGGCGGAGGTAGACTCTGAACCGAAGTTTACCTAAGGAATCTAAGAATTAGAGTAGATATGGCTAAGTAACCAGGGAACTCGGGTGCCAATGCAGCGCATAAGTTAAAAGGGAAAACTCGATGATCATGAGCCATCCAAGAAGATGAAGTCCTACAGATCTGAAATAAAAGATGACCGGTATGCCACGAAGAACACGTATTTTTTGAATGTCTCAACTTTAAGAAGAGGCGCACTAGCGGAAAATAAGAGATAGCCAAGAAAAGCAGGCTTGGTACAATTGTCTTCACCACCAACATATAAGATCATGCTACAAGGCACAAGCATGTAGGAAGTGTTTAAGATGGCATCACACCACTCTTCACTCAAAAAAACCTCCACCGACGATGGCGCGGGGAAATGAAGGAAGACAACACTGCAGCACACCTGGATCGAACAGCAAACCTGTTGACCTACCAATGGACATCAAGAAGAGTAACTCGCAAAAGGTTGAAAGCTCAAAGAATCCCACGGGATAAAAAATCGATTGAAGTAAGAATCGACAACTTGAAGCTCCCCGAACATGAAATAAAGAAGGAGATGGTCAGAAGATGCAAACACCTATGGGGCACCGCGGGCCAGCTGACTTACAACCAAGGGGAACCAAAAAAAGTAATAGGGCAAAACAACTAGGGTCTCATAGTGACGAGGACATTAAAGAAAGGAACAAGCCTCAAACCGGTCTCACTCACGAGTTTAAGATAGAAACTTCATGGACGAAACGCCGGAGAGGGCGTTTAAGTGTAGTGGGGCTACCACCCCACTTATTGGCTTAATTCAAGCAATATAAGTACTTATAACCTAAGGTATATATAACTTTACAAACTAAAGAACGTAAGAACTAACTTAACTAAGCTTAACCTAAGGTAACCAGGACAAATTAAGAAGGCGGGAGTTGGGGGCAGGTTATAGTAAAGTATAGAAGCGTTGCTTAAGATGCTAGTGGGAATGGTTTAGGAGACGGTACTTGAGAGAGGGTAGAGAGGTCAAAGTCGAACAAGGTGGAAATGGCGTTGACATTTCTCAACATCCGCGAAAGGTGTTCGTTGAGACCATAAGAGGCACGGTGAGAGGAAATATAGAGAAGGGGGGGATTACGCGTATTTCGAGGGGTTTCTGTTAAAAGGAAGGGCCGAGGGGAAACTTAGGTAGGTAGTTGAAGTATGACGGGTCAGGAGCAGAGGAGTCATTAGTGAATGACAAAGAGTTTAGCAATAGTAACAGGATCAGAGGAGGTATGAGAGTTTAAGGTAGGCGATATGGGGTAAGCATCGAGATTGACGAACTGGGAGAAGGTGCTGGGGTCGTTTTTAAGATTGATCTGAGTTTTGGTGAGGTAGCTGCGATAAAGGGTGTGGAAAAGTTCTGTGAATTGAAGGTAACAGCCAAGAAAGTTGGAAATAGATCGATTCAGAGAGAAAGTAACCCATAACTTATTCCTTTTGTTACACAGGGAACTTAGCTTGTGATTGTACCATGGATGGGAAGAGGTTGATGTTGTTTGTCTAGAAGAGGGAACGAACAGGGAAATAAAATAAAGTATTTCGGTATATAGGTGGGTGATGTTATCTTCAACGAAAAGGTGATCGTAGTTGAACGAAATGCGGCTTAGGTAGTCGTTGATGAGGTGAAAGTTAGCTTTATGGAAATCGTAAACGTAGTGATTGTAACGACAGATGGGCGGTGGCGGGTGGATGAGAAGAAGGTCACGAGAAGAGGAGGTGGTGGTAGCCTAGAGATGTAAGGGCGAAGGGGCTGGGTGAGACTGGTGTATTAATAGGGTCTGTTGTAAAGGTAAAGTCTAGCTAACTACGCAAGAGGTTTCCAACGTTGCTGACCTGACAGAGGCAAGAATCATCTAGTCGATCAATGAAGAGACATTCCTTGGAAGAGGTTGGGTGGGGGTGAAGTGTGATTGATCGTCAGATAAAGCCCAATTGAATTGTGGGAGATTAAAATCTGCGAAGACGATGATGTCGTCCTCGCAATTCCTCAGCTCGCACGAAGGACATGAAATCTTTGAATGTCTCAACTTTGGGAAGGCATGCACTAGCCGAAAATGAGAGATGATCATGAAAACCAGGCTCTGCTACAATTGTCTTCACCACCAACATGTAAGGTTATTCTGCAAGGCACAAGCACGTAGGAAGTATTTAAGATGACATCACACCACTCTTCAGTCAGAAGAACCTCCTCCGATGCCGGTGCGGGGAAATGAAGGAAGACAACACTGCAGCACACCTCGATCGAATAGCAAACCTGATGACATACCAATGGAGTTCAGAAGGGACGCGATTACCTCCGTGCGCATCGCCGGCAGCGGGAAGACGTACCTAAAATTGTACCAGTCGATCATTTCGGGCAGAAAGGATCAACACGAATCCTAGATATCCTGGACGAGGGATCCACCATCTCGCTATTGGATATAACAATCGCCAGGAAGATCGGCGTAGAAGCCAGACGAGAAGCGCTCATCTTGCATACAGTCGGAAGACAAGATATCAGGTAGAGTAACTCGGGGTTGAAACCTCAAAGAGTCCCACAAGATAAAAAGTCGATCGAAGTAAGAATCGACAACCAGAAGTTCCCCGAATATGAAATAAAGAAGGAAATGGTCAGAAGAAGCAGACACCTACGGGGCATTGAGGACCCTGACCTACAACCAAGAGGAACCAAAAATAGTAATAGGGCAAGACAACTAGGGTCTCATAATGACGAAGATATTAAAAAAGGCAACAAGCCTCAAACCGGTCTCACTGACGAGTTTAGGTTAGGATCTTCATGGATGCAACGCCAGAGACGGCGTTTCAGTAAGTATGGCCAACCATTCCAGGGAACAGAAAACAGAGCAGACGTGTTAGTTCGTCGCCATCGCAAAAAATGAAATGGTGGAATAAAGATGCGTCGCCGAAAAATAATAAGATTGAACCTATTGTTGGAAGACCGGGCAAGGAAGTTAACGAGAAACAGAACAAGAAAGAGAACCTAAACAAAAGAGCAAAAAAGTCCTGGGAAGAGCTAACAAAAACCGTGCAGCTATAACGCATCAGATGATAATGTTCTTGGCACGGCGAAAAATAGTCAAACATTAAGAAACAACGACAGTGTTAGATGAAAATATCGACAGCGTTAGATACGATTAGAAACACAACCAAATCGTTGACGACGATAAGAAAGGCGAAAGGGGAAAACGTCAATTAAAGACCGACAAATTAAGGTCCATAATGAGTTCTCATAGGAGCGATGTGATGCAGATGAATACGTCGACACCGATGAGGCAGATATGACCGCAACAAATGTGGACTCGAAAGAGAAGAATGCGGTGAGTATTTGAGAAACTTAAATCACAATATTATGTACCAAGATTCGTAAACTACTTGCAGGAGAATCAATTCAAATCCTCACCTAAACCCAGATGACGCAGAATTTAGTGGAAGAAAGAGTATCCGTTACCTAGAGCAGACCAAGCTTGAGCTGGAGGACTACAAACCAAAAAAGAAAAAGCATAGGCCAAAGCCAAATTCCAGGAACACGTGCCGATTCCTGAGAAGAAATTACGATCGGCTGCTAATTACTCGATTCGCAGAAGCATAATGTGATCATCGTATAATTACTCGCTTCCTAAGAAAACGTTAAGATCGGGCACTAATTCCTCGATTCCTAGAAGGACTCTTGGTTATGGGACAACGGCACACGAGGACGATTGTCGTGTGCAAATTCTTTGATTTTTCACGTATCCTTTGACCAGCTGGTACTGGAAGTTAATTTAATTTCTATTACAGTCAATTACACTGTTAGGAGATTGCAGACCCGCTGAGACCCGTCCGTTTTAACTTAATTCGTAACATATTAAATCATTTATTTTGTATTTTTTAAATACATTAACTTTCTTCTGGTCAACTAGCTCTGGAATTTTATTCTTTTAATTTGCGGTCCACTATAGGAAGGGTTGTGGACGTCATTGGAAGACACAGTCTATTCACATCACTGACTTCCACCTATTTGGGAATTGACCAGTTGAATAGGACAGATGAAAGAGCAATTTAATTGATAAAGAAAGCATATCTTCAATTTTGTACGATGTGTCAGTGAATTTATATAGTGATTATCTTTTCAAATGCCCATGCAGCAGTACAAGTTCAAAAACAAATTTAATTCATGTCATGCTGCAGAGCTGACATAGTGTCAGTGAGCATTAAGTTGAGTGCGAAATAGCCAGAAAGTATAATCGCATTTTTGATAGAATAGACAATTGGATTATGAACGATAGAAGATAAAATTGTATATTTCACAAATATCGACAACCTCCATAGTATGTTTTAACCCCCTTGGCAGTTATGTAAGAACTTTGTGCGTTGAATGTGCGCATTTTCAACTATTCTTGACCTCTCAAATGTCCTCCAATCTCCCTTTGCTTTGTTCAATTTATACAACCGGAAACCTAACTCTTTAGGCCTAATGTGTGCCCAGAATCGACTCACATATTCAACTTAGGCTTAATAGTCTTCACTTTGTATAGAATAAAAGTCCACACACCAAGTAGAATTACGTGTGTTATGGCGTCTACTTTAGCATTCACATCATTGTTTATAAAGAATAACGACCAATTTAACTTCCTAAGAGAAGTAATTTATACCAGCTGCTGTCGACCCATACTATTATTTTGGGAGCGTTTTTGGTGATACTTATGGTGGATGGTAGAAATTTTGCTGACGCAACACAGTGATCTGAAGTGCTCAAGGACGGTACAACTTAGATTAAATATATAAATAGGGATTTTTTAGTGAAGACTGGTAACAATTTGAATTATCAAATTATACAATTTTATAATGGTACATGGCTGCCTTCAAGAACGTTTACAGATCTGTTATCTACCATTCAAATCGTTACAAGCTCAGTTGTGACAAATTTACATCTAGTTTAATATCGGTTTGTAAAATCGTCCTACAAAAAAAACTGTGGGGGATTTGGTGCAAAAGTCCGAGACATCACGCTGACTGCATAATGCTACCATCTCAATAAGGTAAAGAAATATCAGGAGGGTAGAACATACAAAGTTCTGTTCATAAGGATCCAAATTTACCAATTCCGCAATAAGTTAGGCATCTCTTCAACATCAGTGTAGTGTATTTTGAGGAAAGATGTTGGCCCACATCTTTCTAAGATTATTTTGAGTCAATAACTAAAGCCGAACTACCGTGTCGGAAGTTCTCGAATTCCTCATTAAACAAATGTGAAAAGATCCCAATTTTCATTGTTAAATCGCTCTGAGCAATGTAGCTGATTTTTGCTTAAATTTTTTCATTAATAAACATAATTGTCGCACTTGATTCACAACTAATCATAAAGTATTTCATCCGACACCTTGGGTCCACAAAACTTGATTGTTTGGGACCGTCTTCACTGATCATCGGACCGTACTTCTGAACAACGCTAGCAACATGATAACGGGCAGTGGAGAAGAACGTTTCAACATGTTTATTATCTAATATTTGAAAAAAAGATATAAACTTGGAAGTTGTTGTTTTAGCAAGTCAGCCAATCAAGCAATTGTGACAAAAATCGATGAGCGCGTTATTCCAAGCTGAGATCTCCCGACAGCATCATAACGATATGCTTTCCCACAAATGAAAAAACATCCAGATGTACCAAATGGATCAAGAATCCAGAAGCGTCTTCCGATAAATAACTAAAAAGGCCTAAATTAGGGTGAAGAATTGGATGAGGCCGAACGGCGTCTTACGATATATGGCAAAAAGAAACCTTAAACATTCATTCGCATTCATACTAATATGACGGGAGCGATATTTATATGAATATGCTTTCCAAGTGTAAAATGTTTGATTACCATCAGTCAAAATGAATATAATTGATAGGAACTTCTCGTTACCGATTCGTCAGTAAAGTTCGGAATGGATTCGGGAGTGAATATATCGAAATAAGTCGATCGAAAAAGTGACCTTAGAAAGATCGAGCCCAAAACCGCGTGTGCGAGATAGTGTTCGGTATTGTAAAATTTGAAGCCGTGCAATAAAAGTACATCAGTTGTTCATGAGTTTAAAATTAACTTTCTAAAATTAGAATCTTTTGTGGCTTTAATATATTCACATGTTCGATCAGAACATCACCAAAAACTCGACTGGCCCTCTCGTTCGTGCGATTTAATGAATTTAGATTTTACTGTTGTGAATCTAACTCCCGCAAGGAGGAAGCTCTCGTTCAAAAATTCTCAAAATTCACAAAATAAAAGTCAAACACAGAGAAATGAAACACCAACAAAAAACCAAACTACAGTGCTCGGAAAAATTATAGACTCAAACGTAAATTTTCAGTTTTCTTGGAATGAGTAATGAACTGTTATGACCAGTTTCGTGACAAAATGTTGTAAATCGACACCAACTCAGGGAAAACCCTTTAATGGCTGAATTGCTTTTTTACCAAGAATGGTAATTAATTTTCTGAAAAAAAACCCAAATTTCGTCTGTGAAAAAGTATAAACTCAAGACATTTATATTTTAATTTATTTAATATAGAATGCTTTGTCCGTTATTTCTTATAATACTTAACAATCTTCGTGGTAAACTGAAAATAAGATTGTTTTAAATGTTGTCCGGTTTATTATACCATGCGTCAACAATTCTTTCTTTGAGTTGTTCCACGTTTTGAATTTCTGGCTTTTCCTGGTCGTAAACCGCTCTTGGCAGGATCCCCCACAGGTTTTCAATGGGGTTTATGTGTGGACTTAAAGCTGGCCACCCTAGAAGTTTAATTCCATACTCTTGAAACCACGCTGTTGTTGTTCGTGCTGTATGGTGTTAAATATTTTTAACAATTAATTCAAGGGTTGGTATACACAAAACTTACCCCCTTTTTTTCTTGATTCTTATCCTGGATCCCAACGCGGCTCTCTGGGTTTATAGAAATTGTTTTTCTTCCGAACCTCCTTTCCTTGGTAAAATTCTGCACAACTCGCCGAGTTGACCTGCGCCTAGAGTGCCTCTGTCGGTTTCTCCTGCCTTTAGGGGTTTTTACCTTTTTATTTGGTTCCTTTTTCTTTGAGCCATTCGTTGTTTCTGGCCATTTCAGGTTAACCATGCAGGATGGTAAGTTTTTACGGCGATGTACAGGTCTAGCCGTTGCAGTGTGTGTGCAAGCTGGATTTGGATGGGTTTTTTCCCAATTTGCCTTGTAGCAACACTGCTCTCACTTGTGGCCATTTCGGCCACAATACTCACAACAACATCGAACGCTGTACACTCTTCGGTTCGATGTTGGTTGTGGTTGTTTGGCATTAGGGGGTGGTACTTGTCCCTGATTTATTTGTCTCGGGGACTCCCTCTGCTCATTTTGTGGCCTTTGTGCAGGTGGCGCGGGATTTTGTGACGCTTGTGGTGCAACCTTCACCCGACAATTTCCTACTTCATGCCCGTACCTTAGACACGAGGTGCAAATAGGCATGTTACGGCGAGTAATGCACTCGTCGCGTAGGTGCCCCCTTTTGTGGCAAAAACTGCACGCTACTTCTGCAGTTATCCGGTGTAGTTGTGCGTCTCGGACCTGGCTGGGCGTTTCTTGATGATAATACTCACCTTCGCCCTGTTGGTACTTTCGTACTCCAGGTCGTTCGGGCCGTGTCCCGCTGTGTGGTTGGTATTCCTGTGGTGGTGTGCGTGCTGGTTCGTACTGGCGGAATGGGTTCCTCACAGGTTGGGGGCGGCTTACGGGGTGGGGTTGTCTAGTATAGGGTCGAGCTGTTTCGGTCGACCTGCTATAGTAAGCCCCATCTCTCCGCGACGCGTTGTTCGTAGGTTGCCTACTGAGCGACTCCTGCGGATCGGGGCTATATTCCCTGTACCTCTGTTCTCGGTGGCTTCTTTCATCCTGTGTTCGTGGCGGGTCCCCTGATCGGCTATAACTATATCGTCCACTCACCGGGTGGACCTCTATATAGTCCATGCCCTGTGAGTGTCGAGTTGGGCTCCGTCTTGCTGGGCCCCGTTTACTGGCCACTGGATGGTCGAAGTCTCTTCGCCTGTTCACCGAGGGTTCGTCCATTTTATTATCTCTTTGTGAATGACGAGGCGGGCTGCTCCATCTGATGTGTAGTCTCGCCAGTACAGGGCGGTCAAATTCATCTCGTCTATTCACAGGGTGGTCTTCTATATTTTCCAGTCTCTGCGAATGACGGGGCGGGCTTTGCTATTACAGTTCGCCTGCTTGGTACCGGGCGATCACATTCATCTGGTCGATACACAGGGTGATCATCTATATTTTCCAACCCCTGTGAGTGGCGAGCCGGGCTTCGTTCATGGCTACCCCTTCTTCTGTCCGGTGTTAAGAAATCCTCTTCTGAAAAAGGGTCCCTGGTATATCTTTCGGGTGTTATTTCCCTAACTCTGTAATATTTTTCCCTCTCTGACTCGGGGTACTCAATTGCCCTTGATATGTCTCTCATATCATAGGCATCTTTTTTTCCTTGTAGGTTCTTTTGTCTGCTTACCATCCAAAGGAGATTTGACATGATGCCTTCGAGAGTTTCTTCCTTGATAGCCAACAACTGGCTTCGGAAGGGTTATTCTCGAATTCCGCGCATCAATACGGATTTGGCCAGCTTTTCTATCTGTGCCGCGCAAATGGCATTGCTTGCTTTTCCGTATGGGCGCGTGGCAGCTTCCTTACAGAGCACCACAGCCTGTTTCACTCGGGAAACGAAACCTGTGATGTTCTCTGCTTGGAATTGTCGCATCTCTGAGAGCTTTTCATATACGTCCTCGTATGAAGACTGTGATAACAGCTTGTCCCGGAGTTATTCTTCATACTCACAGAACATTGTTGGGGTTGCCTCATGATATATTCTATAGGCTTCCCCGCCTAATTGCATGGGCAACCACTGCATGACCTTCCTCTCCTCCCTTTCGGACTAACATCCTAGGATCCTCTTACAAGCATCTACGAACTTCTCCAGTTCCATAGCTACTGTAGGACCCTGTGAACTATTGTACACTGGTACTGATGTTCGTACCAGGTCCATGATTTGGGTGATACCTAGCCTGTCCATTGATTTGTCCGGTTCAGGAGAGGAAGCATTTCTCTCTTCCCTGGTGTTTGGTCTGTCGGCCGAAGCGTTGGTCTCTCCTCGCGACATCTCAGATCTTCATGAAAGGCTTCAGAATTATTAAAGGAAATCTAACCTTCCCGCTTGTGGTAGTGTGGAACCTAACCGATGCTAATGAGAATGTGGAATCTAATCGAAAGGTGGGTTCGGATGATAATATGTTGCTTCTTCCTAACTAAGGAACGTGACTATTACTTAGTGGATTGGTCCTAAACGCCCACAGTGTAAGATAATTGATAATAGATTTCAACCAGGGAACAATGGAAAATGATTCTGTTATTAAATTCACTATCAGATACTTGTATCTATTTTTATGACTAGAATAACCAACAGAGAGAACAGCAATCAAAAGTACCAACTATAAATTAAGGGTAACTCTTAGTATCAGTTCGATGGACAATCCAAAACTGATGAACCTACGAAGCACCTATGTTGTACAATAAGAATATTTAAATTTTAATAATCTTTTGTTATTTCAAATTTTATTTTTATTTTATTTCAGTTGCAACTTAATCTTAAAATTAGTTGGCTGGTGTTCTTCTTCTGATATATATTTTCCTCTGTTTCTATCTTCCGCTGTTTCCTTTTACTATTCTTTGTTTTGTTTTCTTCTTTGTAAGATCTTTTAATTTTATCTTCTTTTTATTTGAAAGAATTCTAAGTTCACAATTTTCATTTACTAATTTTATCTATGTCCGGAAACCGAACCACACACGCACACGACGTAATTGAACAAAACGAATCTAATTTAAATATTTGTGCGGAGCGACCAACCACACTCGCTCAACCCACGTTTAACAAGCAGGAAATCTCGCGTCCTTCGTTTTCATATCCTTTTGTGTTCCGCTTCCACGATTGTTATTTCTAGGAAGCGAAATTGGCTAATATGGGGCTGGGCTATGGTTGGTAGGGAGACTATGGCTAATAGAGAGAAAATGGTTATGTACAATAGGATTGAGGTTTTTAAATAGGGGTTTTACTTTATTTAAATTATTTAACTATTGTATTTGGGGATATTCTATTGTAATGGGAAATTGGTGAGTTGGAGGGAAGGGAAGAATATGCATGTGAAGACGCGAGATGTTAATTATTCATAGGGGGGATGATAATTAAATGAACTTAATTATATAACAATGGATAGGAGCGTCGTCCTGTTGAAATATGACATCTTCCTCCTCTGTGGAGGCTATTAAAAGAAGAAGATGTTCTTCCAACACTTCTTGGTACTTTTTGGCGTCCATTCTTCCAGAAATAAAAACAATTTCTGTTTTCACATGAAAGCTGCCCACACCATAACTCCTCCTCCTCCTAAAAGCCTGTGTTGCACGATGCAACTAGTGATGATGAGGGTGCCCCATGATAACGTGTTTTTAAAAAACTCTCCACCCTCTACACTCGATGTGTTAGCTTGTGTCTCAACCGATTAGCTCTCTTTCGATTCCGATGAGGTGTGATCCAAGGTATAATGGGGCGAATTCGAGAAAACAGTACAACAGTACTGCTCTTGATCGTAAGAGCCGTGGAGAGAAAAAGAGCGATGATAACGTTTTGTCGAGAACAAGGAAGGTTAGCGGCGAGTGAAGACGACAACACGAATAAAAACAACAAGATCGAACAAAAGGACAAGAAAAGTGACATTGACGCTTGATACTAAAACGAAAAACTCATGTGGAGTTTGCAGGCGAAATTGTAGACATTCGCATTGGATATCCCTAAGGTTTTGAACGCGTCTGGCACGGGGCATTGCTGAGCAAACTTCGTTCATATAGACTTTCCCAGCAGCTTTGCGACTGGCCGAGAAGAGCTTCCTCGAAAATCGATCGATCCGGGTTGTTGTGGACGGCGAGTATTCAGAGATGTATCCTGTTAATTCCGGGGTGCCTCAAGGTCCTATTTTGGCTCTAACCTTGTTTTTGCTTCACAGAAATGATTTGTTGGAGACAACGGATAACAGGATGTTCAGTTTCGCGGAGAGAAAGTGAAGTTTCTCTTTTGTGACCAAGGGGGGAGGATCTCTCTGAGTAGGTCCTGAAGAGTGTGGTCGATCCCGCGGAGACTACATTGTTTACCCATGCTGCGAGGTCATGGGTAAACGAAACCGGGAAAAGGAAATGGTACAAAGGGCATCGTGGGAGATGTGCATGCAGCTGTGTAAATAGGCTGCATGTCATTAGGGAAACTGGTGCTAAAAGCAATTTAGATACTTGCACAATGGTGATTGTGCACGGTATCTATGCCGACGGAAAGGATCGAATTCTTTTGTGTGTATATTTACATGCTGGCGAATTCGGTTTTTGGTGGCTAGACACGAGATGCGAACATTGCTTTTGTCAGTTGGACAAAAGGCTGTCATGAATGTGGGTAAGCCGGAAAAATCTGCTGCGCACGTGTGTGGCGGGATACGCCGACTGACGGGGACGCCTATAAGGTTCCCTGATTTATGACGGTTACTTTGTGTGCTAACCGAATTATTTTCAGGAAAATTGTGGTGATGCATTAATGCCTGAAACAGTGCCCTTGGGGAGGCAATGTTTGCAGGTGACTGCGGGTTGGTGAAGGGAGTTGAGTTTGGATTTGTTTGTGGTTCTTCGCGTAGTTTTAAAAACGCCCACAATCAAGTGTTGATAGATCGCCGCCACTCCTCGAGCCTGGTGATGGTACGAAGGTTCCGAGGTGCCAATGTCAACTCGGATCACTATCTTGTTGGTACAGTCTTCCGAGCCTGGATTGCCTTTCGGAGACGTATTGCATCCGCGGATCAGGTTCGAATCAACACGGGTGCCTTACGCAATGAGAATACCAGCAACACATTTGGTCATGCGTTAAGACTCGCCCTCGAAGAGCGCGAAGAAGGGAGAGCAAGTCCTGGGGCCAGAATGCCGGACGTAGAAGAGAAATGGACATGCCTTAAGAATACTGTTATTAGTACTGCCAACTCCATTTTAGACAGTAGTCGTATAGATCCGGATTGATGATCAGTGCTAACTAGCGACTGAACGTAAGAATGCCGCATACCGGGCAATGCAGCTGTCTCATAGGACACGGGTACGCGAGGAGAAGCACAAAGAGCTCAAAAGATCTGGACTATCCTACAAGATCGGATAGCTACATACGCTAAAGCCATCATTGGTCAATATCAGTGTGGTTTTATCCCAGGCAAATCAGCGATAGATCAGATATTCAACCTTAGGCAGGCGATGGAAAAATGTCTGGAATTTAAGATTCCATTATATCATCTATTTATAGACTTTAAGGCCGCCTACGACAGTCAAGCCAGTGTAGAATTATATATTCCCATGAAAGAGCTCGGCATTCCAAACAAATTGATACGACTTTATAGGTTGACCATGACCAATGTAATTAGTCAAGTAAAAATAGCGGGATTGCTGTCCAAATCAATAAACATCTTTAATGGACGCCGACAAGGAGATGGTCTGGCCTACCTTCTCTTCAAACTGGCGTTGGAGAAAGCAATCCGTGACTCTGGCGTTACCACTAAAGGGACTATTATCACCAAGTCCAGCCAGATACCTGCCTACGCAGCTGACATCGAAATAATCGGTAGGACCGAATCGGCTGTACAGGACTGCTTCACCCAGATCGAGCAGGCGGCACAAAAACTGGTGTTACACCTCGCTTTACACCCATTCTCAATCATTATAATTAATTTGATTCCGGCATCCTATGATCCATCAGCCTATGATTCCATATTCTGCATACAAATTAACTTTCGCATTCATTCAGAAGCAAAGCCTTCTCCACGGGCAATTAATTCATATCGCATACATTGACCCATTCCCCAAGGCCACTGCATTCTGCTTCGTATTACAAAAATCAAGCGGTCACCTGTCCACGGACATATGTTTACAAATGTGATACACGATATACGATCACAGGCGACGAAATAATTGAGCGTCGGAAAAGTGCTGAGTTCGACGAAGTAGCGAACACAGCAGTGAGGCACAATTAATCGTATACGATTGGCACAGGCGGGCAATGTCCTATAATTGGTTCTTCGTATGAAACCAATTAAGTAATTGCTAAATTCATTGCGGTTGCAGTTTTAGCAGGGCAAATTAAACAGTTAATGAATATTGCGAATGGCGTATGCCAAGCGAATAACCTCCGAATAGGTTACACGTTCCAGGTGAGGAAAATGCATCATCTGCATTAACTTACCAATAATTGGGTGTAAAAAGAGGTGTGCAAATGAGTTGCGGCGCAGTGTAAAGTAATAAACAAGAAGGCTGCGGCCATCAAAACTGTACAGCGGGTCTTCTTGTTTTTAAATAAAGTAAATTACTCTTGCTTTTGTAAAGTGTAAATAAACAAGGGATGGTTATTCCCAATTGAACAAAATTAAAGTCACAAAGAAGGAAGAAGTCTTTTTATCCAACACGACATAAGATCAACTTAACACAAACAGGTATTGCACGGCTCGAAGGACCAGAAGCCGGCCATCTGGAGAACAAACCCCCTTACAGACTGCCAAAGGAGCAACGCAACACAAACAGGTGAATATAACAAATTAATAACCTCGGAGGAGTATCCCCCGAGAGATAACATAAAATAATAAATGTTAATACCTGGGGTTACGCTCAGGCGTTACACTGGGACTGCACATTAATGACGGAACGCCTAAGTACATAGTGGCAACTTCTGCGAAGAGAAGACTAGACGTAATCGACTGTACAGGACTCCTTCACCCAGATCAAGCAGGCGGCACAAAAACTGGGACTGCACATTAATGAGGGGAAAACTAAGTACATGGTGGCAACTTCTGCGAACAGAAGACCTAACGTTGGTCAGACTATCAGGGTAGTGGAGCACGAATTTGAAGTAGTGCAATCCTTTAACTACCTACAATATGGAAGAAGAAATACACGAACGGCTGATCAAATCCAACAAAGCCTACTATGGTCTATCAAGGCTCTTTAAATCCCGAAATTTATCCAGAATATCCAAACTACTGTGGTTTTCCTACTTTCCTTTGACCCATGTGCTGGTGCGATTCTCGAAGGAACCAGGGTGGAATTTCACGTCTTCTCTTTGGTAAAGTGCCCCAAGGGCACCGTTTCACCAGTCTTAGCTCTCAAATTCACTTTAAATTGAAAGGCACGGTGTTATGGTTCATATTTATTTACAATTAGAAAGAAACACAATATTTAGTTTATAATTATCTTGTATAAACGAAAAGGTCCGACACTATTCGGAGGTATTAAACTAAAGTAACGACTCCATGCGCAACATCACTCTTAAGGAATACAACGTAAAGTCTGCTTAATTCTTGGTGTATAAGAATATAAAGTTAGCAACTCCAGATTCAAAGTCACTATTAATATGTACGACTATGATGTAAACTTATTTCACTAGTGAAGTATAACGTTCCATGTTCAAAACTTTGTTAATATGTACAATTAAGATGTAAACTTATTTCACTAGTGGAGTATAACGTTCCATGTTCAAAAACTTTAACACTTTAATATGTTATCCATCAGTTCTAACTTTTTCGTAGTACTTCTTGCGCGAGGTGCGAGAACCGATGCGATATACCAAGCAGACCCACTGTGATTAGCGACCGTACGCGGTGGAAGGTAAATCTCGACTCTGGTGAAAGAGAAAAATTGAATCCCTTTTTCGATCAGCACCCAATGGAAAAGAATCTCCGTCACATGGGGATGCTTCGCATGCTCATGCTACGTGTCCCCAAGCAAGCGAACCGTGGATATACAATTTCCGTACAGGAAAACATTCAGCGAACAGGTTTCAGCTGGTGCCACTATCTCGAAGGAGATATTAGGGTGTTTACACGATCAGCAACTGCGTGCAGCATTTATGCTGATCGTGCACATCTTGGCGGCGTCTCCAAGTAGTCGAACTCTCACTGGTAAATTTCCATTTAGGAAAACTCGACCTCCATGGGCGGTCGGCCGTATGCTATTACGTAATTGTCGATCGGATGACCGACCGATGTGAGCATAGGTAAAAAAGGAAATGACGAAACATCTCCTGCACGTGTGTGGCAGAATTATCAGGAGATATTTCATCGATATGGTTCGGGTAATGTTGGTTGCTTATTGGTGCGACCGAATTGCTCTTTAGGAAACATGGTGCGTTGTACGTAACCATGCCCTTAGGAAAATTATTATTTGGTGTTAATGCTAATGCCCAAGCGCAAATTATAGTTTTCAGACATTTGGGAAAATTTATGTCGGCAATGAAAAGGTAAGTAGTGGCGTTCAATGGAACTGTCACAATACTTGTTTTATGGTTTTCGTATACTCTGGGGGGAAGTTGGGTGTCGTACCTGGAAAGGGCGAGCGGTGGCTTTACTTGAAAACGCCACACTACTACTGTACAAGACTATGGTCTTACCAGTACTCATGTATGGATCCGAGACCTGGGTGCTCAATAAAAGGCACCCTGAACTCTTAGCCGCGTTCGTGAGGAAGGTCTTAAGGAGAATTGTTGGCCCCGTATGTGAGGGAGGTCGATTCCGGAGACGCTACAACCATGAGTTGTACGCAACCTACCTTGAAGCTAATGTTGTAAGAAAAATCAAGCTCGGTAGACTCCGGTGGGTGCGTCACCTACCTCGAATGAGCGAAGAGGAGCCTGCCCGGAATGACCTTTGTGGCACGATATATGGAAGGAGACAGCGCGGCAGACCTTGTCTGCGATGGAGGGATGGCGTATACCAGGACGCCCAGAGCCTGGGAATGCCAAACTGGATGACATCGGCTCGAAATCGGGACCGGTGGAGAAATTTATTAAATAAGGCTAAGACCGGATTCCGGTTGTAGTGCCGATGATGATGATGATGATGACTTGGCAATAACCTTGTGGGGAAGAAGTAGGTTGCGTCGGCGTACGGCACTAGGTACACTTCTATCCCCATCGCCACTAAAGGATTGCGCTGAAAAAAAACACCAACAAAAGAAGGAAACTCCACCACTTTTCGTTCATCTCCAGTAGGAAAGTGAAAGGCATTGTTTAAATGTTCGAATGGCTCCTATTTTATTGTTCAAATTTTGTCTATTGTTACAACTACACCAATATGCTGTGAACTTTTACTACGCAAACACGAATGTCACTATATTCGGATTGAAAAAAACTTGGAAACTTAACTTAATGGACCAACAACACTTCACATTGATAATTTGAATTTAATTCGGATCACTGTTCGGAAATTAACTACGACTAAGGGATGAAACACACACGACTCTGGTTGTACGCCTCCCCGTGTGCGCAACGGGGAGCTTAAGACGAACCGACCGGATCGGTTGTTGGAATAAGACTCAGCGATGTGAATTCGTTAGTGGCATAATTTGGGGTGGTGGTAAATATCCTCTCGGCTAAGGATATGTATTACTTACCACAAGAGAAACGTAAAGTCTCTCTTTGAGGAATAGACAACCAGATCTCGAAATGAAGATCATGGTGGTATGGGTGTATGTGTGATCGTGAAGATCACATTGGTTTTCTCATGCAACAAGGCCATGAGAACGAAGCTGAAAAATCGAAAGAGAAAGGGATCGTAGCTCATTGTTTATGATGTGCATTGTAGCTATAATAGACGGCAATGCATTGGAGACATGGTGCTAAAAGCAAATAAGAGCATTAAAGCGTTTGAAATAATAGTGAAGAAGATCGTATGATTCGAACTGACGCTATGACAGTTTGAATCACGAACATAATTGAACCTAAGCGTTACCCATCAGGCTACTGACCGTGTTTAGAATTTGATTTTTAAACTCGACTATACTCCACTGATGTGAATTATTTTTGTTATCGCTATGGTAAATGGCTCTGATGTATTTTCTTGTTCGATTTTTCGTTCGGTGCTCTTCACTATTTTGCTTGTGAATTGTGTGTGTATCTGTTAGAGTCGCCACACCACTCCCTCCGCAGTAACTTCGTTACGATCAGATTCGTATGCGAACGACGGACGAACGACAGAACGAGAAAACGTCGGAGGCTGTGCTCTATGTGGAAGTCGTTACCGTGTGTGAAGTTCTGCTTACTATTGGAAAGTGTAGGCTGTGTGTACAGATCACGTCGTAGTCACCAATTATAGCGTTTGAAATAATAGTGAAGAAGATCGTGTGATTCGAACTGACGCTATGACAGTTTGAATCACGAAAAAAATTGAACCTAAGCGTTACCCATCGGGCTACTGACCGTGTTTAGAATTTGATTTTTAAACTCGACTATACTCCACTGATTTGAATTATTTTTGTTATCGCTATGGTAAATGGCTCTGATGTATTTTGTTGTTCGATTTTTCGTTCGGTGCTCTTCACTATTTTGGTTGTGAATTCTGTGTGTATCTGTTAGAGTCGCCACAGCATCATTACAGTCATGGATGGGTGGTGCAGTCGCGATAATAGACGTGTCGCCACTAGGGAAAGCTGCTAATGGGTTTTTTAATGTTTATGGCATATCTGACTGCAGTAGGAACCAAGTTCTTGTTTGTATAAGGAAATGCAGGAAGATTCGGTTTCGATGATTATGCTTAAGATGCGGTAATTGTTAGTCGATTGGACAAACGATTCGCGGGTCGGTTTATTGCAACTGCATAAACAAGCTGTCCGACATAGCATTTTAACGATGACAAAGGGTGCCGAATGGTTTGGGATTTAATATGTATGATATGAAGAATTCTTTACTGAGAATTTCAATAACGCATTAAATGCGTGAATGCTGGAAGAATTCTTTTAGGGATTTTTAGATAATGCGTTGAATGCATTAAATGTCCTTGAGAAAGGAAATTATTTCAGGTATGCTGGTGATTGAGGTGCAAATATGGGGGGCCCTTCAGGTAAGCTTTAAAGAACCCCACAACCTAAAGACCAAAGTTGGCGTCGAAAATAAGACAAGACGTCAGAAGACAAGACTTTGACGAAAGGTTTCTTCAGTCAGTTTTTAGAATCGCCAACGGAAGTCGTTAAAATAAAATTTTATATTCCGCGACTAATAAAGTCTGTATTTCGAGGAACCCAAAGCGCATTCCAATCGCGTTGGTTTGGTGACTCCATCGAGAGTCGAGAGTTGCTTAATATTCGTTGCGAGTGAACCGCGTAAACCATAAAACTACAACCACGTGAAAAGGTGAACAGGGGTCTCAAAAAGCCAACAACCTCCTGCGACTAGAAGAACAGATCAGTCGACCGAGAAGCAATCCGACGACGCCAAGTAAGTCTGTTCAATATTATTAAATGTTTATTAATTACTAAAAATATTAGTAACACGTGTTGCTAACATGTCGCTTATCTAATATATCGCTAACAGTGTGTATTGGCAAAAAAAAAATTAATTATATGCATGTTCCATTTCATTTGCTGACTCTGTTCGAAGTGAGTCCAGGAAAAGGACTAAATCGACTGCATATTTCTGACACACAGGTAATCAGAAACAATTAAAATGGACACTATTTTCTATTTTTGTTCATGGTTGGTATCGAATTATTCCATTTCGTAATTGTATTCAATATCTCGTAAGGCCACGTGCATTATCGACAACCTTTCTTCAATCCTTAAAACTATACAACCAGGAACTAGCCTTGGACTCTAAATAAAGATTATCAAGTAGGCGTTTATTTTTAAGAATGTGAGGGATTATAATTGATTTCGAAAATTGAACATTTCTAACACAATGACTTGGTATTATATAATATTTCATTACAATAGTAAGTGGAAGATCAAAAGACGAATTATTGGATACTATCCTAATTTCAAGACACAATTTCTACATACAAAACAAACAGGTAGTTTATGACCATGTCTTGTTGCAGGTTTTGGTTCCACCATAAACAGCAATTGCAAATAGCCATCATCATAGAAAGCCAATTAATATATGACGTCAACTTACCTACAGAAGGCGAAAGAAATAATTCTTCGTTTCTTTTCATCCTCTTAGCTAATGGCATCCAGCTTTAATAATGAAGTCTATTATATCCCGAAATGTTTGTGCTAATCGTCATTTTTTTCAAATGCGTTTGACCATTCGACTATCCAATTATTTCGACATGTATTTAATTGAATGGTTAAGATATCGCCCCTGTGTAACCGTGTAATATAGTACAATAGTAGCATAGCATGATAGCACAATAGCAAGGTCACCATTTAAGAGGTCACTCTTGGTATCACAGAACTAACAGGTGTCTTGTAATACGTACCTGGCGTGCTAATAACTGATGAAGTAGGAACCATTAACTTCAACAAACAGATCCACACAGGACTCGAATAAGTCCTTAGCCAAATGTCTCCTTTCGTCGCTTGAATATGTAATTTCCTGGTAAATTTCAAGTCAATAATCGTCCACCACGCACCCAGTCATTTGCTAATAAAGGGCAAACTGTCCTAATTACTAACAAGAGGGACATTCAGTCATGGACACTGTGTCCTAGAAAGCCACCATATGCGTTAGCAAAGAATAAATTTAATGTCTGCACGCACTATACACATTAAATCAGAGCAGAACAGAAAAAAAAATAAAACAAGAAGAGAAAAAAAAAACGGTATAGAAGAAAAGAGCACGTTAAGGACACACTCAACTGAAGGTGAACATAAATTAATTATTTACCACTAAGAGGACACTATCTCTGCCGCTGGCACCTACGCCCTTGCCGCCACCTCCTACATTAGGATGATTTCGTATCTGATTAATCACACGCAAACATTTATGTTCAAGGATAATAGAATGAAGTAAACAATAAGAAGGGTAATGGTGATGAAATTCAAACCAACTGATGATTATAAACTAGTACTTACTTTACTGTTTCGGTAAATTAGTATCCTGACGGGACACTCACTGTCCGATGTCCTTTTATATGTTTGTTGTGACGATTCCTATTTGGTTGTTCGTCTTTTTATGAATTTCCTTCTTTTTTTTTTACTTTATTTTACTTGGGACTTTTTTTTATTCGGATTTTCTTTCTATTGACTTCTTATCATTAACACTCTTTTAATCACTGATTTTTGCGGTAAACATTGATAACGAGGACAGGATAACTTTTGCGGCAGACATTAAGGAGCCACACACAATAAATAAAACACTAAGGGCACGCAGTCGACCGGTTAAAGATAAAACATAATACACAGTGGATTACCTTTCACGATTTTCTTTTATTTCACGTGGTCTTGTGCAAAAAAAGGACAAGACAGAATAGCCCTAAAGCCATTTACTTTATAAATTGTGTTTGAAGGGCACGCACATTGGTGAGGGAAATACAAGGCAAAAGGATAATCAACACAAACAACAACAACAGCAATTATTATAGCCGAAATTAAAACCAAAACCATGAAAAAGATAATTCTTGTACGGGTTTGAGTTTTAATTAAAAAAATCCTTCTTCTCACTTTTCACACAGTAACAATAAATTTATTGTCAAAACAGCAAAAACAAAACAAGGATAACAATTATTCGGTATACGTGTAATATAAATATCTATTTCTTTTAACCGACTGACAAAAGGATGCCAAACATCATCTTAAAGTCGTTTTCAGTTACTGTAATCAACCTGATAGCATCTAAACTACACGAAGTCAAGCTTTTCACGTAGCCCTCCTTTTTGGTTTTTCGTTGTTCTTAGATATCCTGCGAATGGCATGAAGTAACTGCCACTACATATATACACTTCGTTTCTATTTTCATGAAGTTATCTCGTGGTCGTCCTGTTTTTAGGATCCCGGACCGAACTGAAATCTTTTACGCAATCCCCATGTATATTTGCTACAAGGGTACATATAAAATGTATGCTAAGGTTTCGTTGGAAAACCCTAGGTAAAAGCACACGAAAAAAAACTGAGAGTAGTACGAGGACAAACAAAACAACGTACACGATCTGAGAAACAATTAATATAATGTTTAGGAAACGAATGACTTAAGACAATTTTCCTCTTAGGAAACAAAGAGACGGGATGTGATATATCCTTTTTATGTTAAACTTCGCGGCAATCGACTACTACTTTTTGGTAGTTTTATAGTTTCTTTCTTAATTTTCTAAAAATCCTTTTACGCGGAATGAGCTCCATGCAGACCGTACTACTGGAACTCTACGACTGAGTACAGAAATTCGGTACTCTTCGAAATGGACGTTCTCGACAGTAAAAGTTTTCTCTAGCTTTTGGAGAGGATATCGTGAGAATTTCCAATGAGACGAAAGGTCGGTGTATGGCGGCGATAACATGTGTTATGTCCTTGAGCTTTCAGTTTATTTTTTTACGGTCGTTTTGTTTTCTTTTCCTTTTCTATCGGTCGTTGCTAGTGAAAAGGTGGCTGTGAACAACATGTGGATGGGTGGGAAAAACGTGAATGTATGAAAATTAGATGGTTTTTAATTGTGCCTACAAACAATTTGTTTCCATTTTGTTATTGACCAAATGACAAGGACGAATGTGACATTCTCCCTTGAATCAAACGATTACCAACCGCCCAATACTATGTTTCCAGTTGGTGATTCAGAAACCACCTGTAATTACGAAGAACTTGGGTAGACGAATACAAAAACATATGCATACGTTTTCAACTGACCGCCCTATGTGGTCTCGTGCGGGGGAATAAGAAAACAAACAATCTGTTCGCGTGGCGCTTGTGGAAATGGAGAGGCCTAATGACTGAAAAAAGGGCAACATTATTCACCGCTTTTACGAATAAAGCTAATAAGAACCTTGGAGCAGTAATTTGTATTTCCCAACAAGCGATCTGAGTTGTAACCAACCCGGAATCGATTAATATGACAACCGCGAAGCACGTAAACAAATAAAAGTGCATGCTACCTCCTTTGTAGTTCTAAAGCGAAAAATTTCGTTTCATAAAGTCAACCTCCAGTCTAAATATGACATATACAGGATGTCCCAAAAGTCGCTTTCAAAATATCTTGCTGTCTGTTCGAATGCAACCATTGGGCGAGGTGCGGGTCGAAAGCCAACACGATCTTTAGGAACACAGTTGCTGTGCAGCGTTTCAGAGGCGTGTGAATTGCATGGTGCGTGCGCGAGTCTTACTAAACCAATAGTTCTGCTGTGCGGCGAGAAAATTTGCGCGCAGTACCAAATTTTTCGCATTAACAAAGCACCAAGTGCTCAATAACTGTTTGGCGGATTTGTATGTCGTTTTCGGTGTTTGATGATGCAGTGTTCCGCCGAACACTGTTAACCGCAGAAGAAAATACACAAGCGGAGCAAAACACGGTGGCAAAGGAAGCGACGAACTACCTTTAGGTGAACCAGGTCTGTTTATTTTACATAAATAAAACACGAACTATTTTTAGTCTACACTTTTGTTTATTAACATTGTTTTTAATTCCGAGTTTACATCAAGTCACTATCCGTATTAAGTACTCCTGACGCTTTTACTGTAAGTTAACTTACGAACTTTGGACACACGTTAACTCGCCTTTCTCTTTATTTATAACTTTTAAGTCGCGGTTACTTCTACTAGTGTATTCGTATCGCGGTTCGATCTCCTCGGTGGGGTTCATTGTCCTGCTGCTCGACTATGCGATGCGAATCTTCGATATAGACTCTCCTGGTCCTTGGAAAGAGACTTCTCGCCCCGATGGCTATCAAAATCAGACTGTCTGTCTGCCCACACAGATATCCAGATTCCAAACCGGTATCCGTATCTGTACGGAAAAATTTTTCTATTCAATCTGCTAACAGAATTCCGGAAATCTCTGTTAGCAGCATGCTATTTCATCCCAGGGGTAATTTCCTATTTTCCTGAAAGGAGAAAGTCATTCCTTGCATACATCATTATCATTGGTGATAGAATTTCATTTCCACGGCCTTCTGTTTGCACAGAACATCTGGCGCCCAGACCAGAGATATTCGGCGATTTTTTTGACGTGCAGTCCGTGGGTCTTATTTGAACTTGGTACCCGGAATCGAAATCCATTAGATCTTTATAATGGTGCGAAATTCTAGCGTGGCCGTGGGACCGGAGTATTGCCTTTGTTGGCTTAACTCCTCATAAATTATCGGATATCTCGTTGAGATATATTCGATTGCGATAGGTCGTGGCTGCCTTCTGTTGTTCAACGGATTTGTGTGGTCCTTGCGTTAGATTACCCGCACGTGCATCCGTTGATCGGCTCATCCTTTGATGATAGCAATTCTTTTGTATCGAATTTCGGAATTGCCCGTTCGATGAGATGTTCCTGGGCGCAGGCTGCATGTATGGCATTTTGGGAATTGTTTTTTTTAGGAATAGAACGCATGGATGTTTATACCTTTGTTTCAGGCATGATGAATTATAATTGTTGAGCTTGACCTAAAAAGCTTTGGGGACGTTCAGTTCCCTGCTTTTTGGTGTCGGTCTCAATGTTGGCTGCGAGTTGCAGTGTAGTGCTCTAAAAAGCCCTACTACCTTTTTCCCCCATTCCTACATCCAAATCCTAGCTATAATACGCTAAGACATTAAATCCTATCAAAATCCTGAAAAACCAAAACTAAATCCAAAATCCGCAATAAACGAATTAAAATATTCGTTTATCGCTTTGCATTTGCCTCCACGGCATAATTTAATCAAAAAACCTAAACTAAAATCAAAATTCGCAATAAACGAATCAAATATTCGTTTATAGCTTTGCATTTGCCCCACGGCATAATCTCAATTCAAAATCCAGAAATACATTTCAATCTGGTAATTTCCCTAGAAAATTAAATAAACCATATCCATGGCAAATCGCACCAGATGTCCGAATTTGCCACAAGCAAACAATACCCAAATACCATTTCCAATTCTCATATGTAAATAGATTGATGAAGATTCAGAAAACTGAATCTTATCTAAAACAATTTTTTTTTTTTTTTTTAAACTGTATTTATTAACCATAATTAAAATTTGTACATTTAAGTAATACAGTGACTTAAAATTAAATTCGTGACAATTGCTTACATGTAATTATTATTATAATACATTTTCCAAACAATGTTTTAAGAGTTATAGGCTATATGTGTGTTTTTACATTTAGTAGGGTTTCGTCTTCCTGGAAAAGGTCAGAAAACCAGGAATTTCTTATTTTTACTTTACTTAATCTAAACTTAACCCTAAATATAAATATAAATATAACTTAACCTAACTTAGTCTGATTATTATAAAATGAGCTATAAACAAAACAAAGTTTTATAATTAATGGGATTTATGAATTAAAGGATGTGGAATGAGGTCAGTTATGGGTTTGAGGAAGAGTATTTCTTTCCGGTTGTTCGTTGGAAAAACGTAGGATGTTGGAAAATGGTTGGACGTTAGAGTATTTGAACTGGTTAGGGGTAACTTCGGTGTTGTGGTATATGATCTCGTTTGAATCATTTACCAGTCTGCCTGAGGCGAAGATAGCTCTGGTGTGGAGACAGTTGGGGTGGTTAGTTCTGATATCTAGAGGGTTCTCTAAGAGCGAGGTTATTATGGGATTGGGATTATTTTGTAGGTTTTCGATAAATTTGATAGATAGCTCGAGGAATCGTCTATCGAGGCGCTCAATACCAGCGGTATTGTAGAGTTCGACGTTACTATAGTACTTATAGGAGTTAGGACGACGATGTAAGCCAGAGACATACCTAAAGCATTTTCTTTCGAATGCTCGTAATTTCTCCATTTGGGAGGGAGTGATATGATACCACAATGGGCACGCGTACGTTTGTGTGGGCCTGATAATTTGTTTGTAAATGAGCAGTTTGACTTTGTGAGAGAGACTATTAGGTTTCCACATTACTCTTCTACAGAGATTAAGCTGAATTGTGGCTTTTTGAAGGGAATTTTTAATGTGGGAGGAAAAAGACCAGTTATTAGAAAAAGTGATTCCCAGATATTTTAGGGTTTTGGAGGGTTTTATCAGAGTGTTGTTTAGGTTAAGTTTAATTTTGTTGTGGCAGCGTCTAGTGTTGTTTGTACAGTGCTCGTGTTTGCCCTTGAACACTATGAGCTGCGTTTTATTTGGGTTAAGGTGAATTTTCCATTTATTGAAATATGTTGTTATGTTAGGGAGCAAGTTGTTAATGCGGTTTCTTGCAGCCTTAACAAATTTGCTTCTAGAGTAAATTAATGTATCATCAGCATAATTCAGCATCACAACATTAGGAGATACGGGTTGAGGAATATCCGCTGTATATAACAGATATAAAATTGGCCCTAAAATAGAGCCTTGGGGAACACCCGCGGTTATGTTGTGGGTTTCTGAGACGGAAGAATTTATTCTCACAACGAATTTTCTGTCAGAAAGATAAGAGGCTAAGAGCTTTGTTGTGTGAGAGTTTAAATTAAATATGGAGTGCAGTTTGTACAGCAGCCATGAGATCCAGACGCAATCAAACGCCTTAGAAATATCGAGAGATATACACACAGTAGGACTTTGGTTTTGGAGACCAGTTGTAACATCGTGTGTAAGTTTTAGTAGAGCATGACATGTGGATTGTCGCTTACGAAATCCGAACTGACAGTTAGGGATGAGGGCATTCTCACTGGCAAATGAGAGAAGATTTTGGTAGATCTTGCGTTCCAGTATCTTACTTAGTGTACTTAATAGAGATATTGGACGATAATTGAAAGGGCTATTACTACTACCGGGCTTCTTAATAGGAATTACTACCGCAGTTTTCCAGTTCTCTGGGAAGTGCGATGCATTAATTATATGATTAAGAAGAATGAGGATGGGAAGTAGATTCGATGGGAAGTAGATTCGATGGGCGTAGCCTTTTAAATAGAAGACGTGGGATTCCATCTAATCCAGTTGACTTTTTGTTATTTCCTGATCTTACGATCTCGGATAATTCGTCCGCAGTTAGAAAATTTGTAGTGTCTAAGGGGTGTGAAGCTATGTTTGTGTTGTTAAATTCACCGATGAAAGGACTAAAAGATGGGAATAATCTGTTTGAGATGTATTCGTTTACTGTGTTCTCGAAGCCAGGAGTTGAGAGACAATTATTTTGCTCATGGATCTTTGCAAAGTGTTCTGCGAGGCAATTTGCTATGTCCGAATCGGACTGGGCAATATTATTGCTGATTGGGTTGATGAGATGATCAATTCGGGGTTTATATTTACGACCAGTTAATTGGTTGATGTTTTTGAAAAGATCCCGATTTGGTTTGATATTTTTAAGTGTGGAGATGTAGCTTTCATCTGCGAACTTTTTCAACTGCTCATTTACCAGAGTGGATAGGAGTTGGATTTGGCTTTTAATAAAGGGGCAGTATCTTGTATGAAGTTTACGACGGAGCTGCTTTTTAAGGCGCAATAATTTGGTTAGGATGCTGGGCAAAGGCTTTCCTAAATAGTTATGAGGAATGGTTGTCGGGGTGTTGTTGCTCTATTCTTAAAGATGCTTGATCGATTTCAGTAGGGAGTAAGTTAGATGCTTCAGGGATAGACAAGTCAGAGAAACTTATCGCTATGTCCCTATTGACTTTTCTCCAATTTGTTTTGGTGAAGTTTGGGACAGGGTTTGACGAGTAGAGTGGGCCGAAAGAGGGGATTTGGATCGTGGTATGAACGGAACCATGATCAGAAGGAAATATAAAGGAGACTGTAGGTGGACCCGCTGAGTGAACATCATCGGACTTGAGGAAGAAGTCGATTGTTGACTTGGCTGTGCTAGTGACACGAGTTGGCTGTAATGGGGGGTCAATGTATGTATATGGATAAGATGGGAGGAGTGCTAGCAACTGACGACCATATTTGTTGCATTTATTATCATTGAATGCTGTATGACGAGCATTCCAGTCTCCCCCGATTATAAATGGAGCGGGAACAGACTGTTGGATTATCTGAGAAATGTCAGCATCTGGGAAATCTGGATGTCGTGAAGGGTGAATATAAATGGATGCTAAGACGAGCACTTTATTGTTCTCACAAAAAAGTTTAACTGCCGTGTATTCAATGCTGAATATATTAGTGAATCTAATTTCACTGAATTAAAATTTTTTGTGTATTAAGATGCCGGTACCTCCGTGGGATCCATTAGTTCTGGGGTTAGAAACTAAAGTATAATTGGGAATGGAAACTCGGGAATTTGGTTTGAGCCAGGTCTCTGAAAGGAAGAGGATATCTGGGGAAAATTTTTCAACAAACAACCGGAGGTGTTGCTTACGTATATTAGAGTAAATGGATTCTGTGTTGAGGGAGATAATGGTTAGTTTAAAGAGAGCTGGAAAGAATATGGGAAGTTATTAGTGAAAGAATCTGACCTTTTTTTTCTGTTTCTGACATATGCCTCAGCGAAGGAAGCATGGCCTGTAGGCTTTGGATGTAACCCATGATGTCCAGATTGAAATTTTTAATATTATCGTTAGAGGGAGTGGTGGTGTTGAGGCTTCCTTTTGCTGCATCCGCGTAAGATATTCCGGGTCGGGTTAACTTTACTTCCTGCAATACTGTTGGTTTTGTTGTAGTTGGTTTAACTGTTGACATTGCTAATTTCCGTCTTTGCAGAAGTTTTAGCTTCTGAGGACATTGAGAGAAATTTGCTGGATGTGGCCCTCCACAGTTACAACATTTTACTGTAATCTTCTTTGCGGTAATGGATCCATCGGCGTTGGCGGTTTGGACTGTCTCTGGTTCCAGGCCTTGTGGATTTACCTTGCATTCATCTAGCTCGTGTTCCTCTGCGCATCTGCCGCAACGTCTTTGCTGGTGGCATGAGACCGCCAAGTGTCCTGAGTCTTGGCATCGCTTGCAATGTAGAATTTCTTGTTTGTGTGGCTCCTCGATTGCGATTTTTTGGGTAAACAAATATTTAATTTGTTTAAGTTGGTTGATATCCTGATTTGGTGGGATTTGTATGATCCGGAGGCTTTTTATGTTGTTTGTCCTCATGTATGGTGTTTGGAAGTAGTCCAGCTTATTAATTTTTATTTGTGGACATATCCTAGCAATTTCCAGTCCTAATTCTTCATTGGTCCATTCTGGATCGATGTGCCTTATAATAAAGGTAATTGGTTTGCTATTTGGATGTTGGAAGGTGAAGAACTGATATTGTTCCTCTAACAGTTTTTTAACTGCCCTTTCATGGTCGTCTAATGATCTGACTGTTATTGAAGTCCTAGATCCTTTTATATTTGTGCTGAAATTCCGGTGTAAAGGATATTTTTATCACTCACTTTAAACACCACACACACGTTGGATACCCCTTGAAATTAAACACATATTTTTCTTTCGTGACTTTATTTTTTCGATCTCAATTAATTGTCACATATACTTTAGTTGATTCAAGCTTATATTCTTTAACTTTGTTTTAGTTAATCTTATTTACTTTTCGCATATCATTTAGTTTATTCAAACTTATATTCTTTGTTTCGGTTAGTCTTAATTCACTGTCACCCACACACTTTAGTTGATTCAAGCTTATATTCTTTAACTTTGTTTTAGTTAAACTTATTTACTTTTCGCATATACTTTAGTTTATTCAATCTCTTATTAGATATATCCACTTCTTTTCTCACACCAATCCCAGAACTCTTTTACTCACCGTCCCGGTTGAAATTCAAAAACCAACTCGTTGTTATCTCACCGTCTCGGTCGAGATTCCAAATTCAACCCGCCAACGAAGACCTGTTTTTTCTTCATCCTGAAGGTCGAAGGATATGGCATTTCTTTCTTTATCTTTCCCGGCTTGGATTCAAACGCGGAAGCACAAAGGGAAAAATCAACAGAGGATCGTGCACATTTATAATCCTCTATTTTGATATGCGCTAAACGAATGTGTAATTCGTTTTATGATGCCTGTTGTTTGTTCTAGCCGACTCGGTAAGGATCCCTTTTGTAAGGATACGTTAGGGAATACAAATAGAGAATTGTGCTAATGAGCATTTCTGATTCTCTATGTTGTTTACTTTAGCCGAATGGGCAAGGATCTTTTAAATGGGGAATCGATACAAAGGCGAATATTTTCCTTTTGTTTGTTTTAACTTAATTTTGTTAAAACGAAAACTGGCGTTGGTTGTTTTAATTGTTTTAGATAACCATTTTTCTGAGGTCTCGTAAAATTGCTGGCGCGCAATTTTTTATGATACTCAATGGTTTTGTTTGAAGGACGGCATCTGGCGTGCACATTTGGCTCTTAGGGGTTTTTGTGGTGAACCTTTGGTTCAATGATTATATTTCCCAGTTTTTTATGTGAGCAAATTGAACGTTTAGTTCAATTTGCTTGGAGTTTAATTGATTAGCGCAAATCGAACGTTTAGTTCGATTTGCTTGCTATCAATTTATGCGGGACGAGGTGTATGGGGTAATGCTTTGATTTAGCATTAAGTCACATCCTTTAAGTGGATGTTTTTGGCGTGTATCGCCGTTAGTGGTGGAGATTAGCTCCAAAAGGGTAATTTTTATGGGATGGTTGGTTGTGGTCGTAACAATCCTCCCCCCTTTATAAAATGAGTATTATTCTTTGAAGAGGAAATAATACTCCTTGGGCTCCTATAGGAACGTGAGTGGTGTAGTGTGGCGGTTACTAAATTTTATTTATCTTTTGTCCCTTTAATTTATTCTGTATATGTTTAGTTTACATTTGTTGGGACTGTAGTTTATAGGGTTACTTATTTTGTATTTGTACATCATTGTTTTGTTTATTATTTTTGTTTTAGGCATACATGGATTTAATCAACTTAAGTTCATTCGTAGGTTTTCATTGTTATATTATAAGGTTCAGCACATTTTGTTTAGGTATTATTATGTATATATTGTGTACGTATAATTATGTATATATATGTAGGTATTACTATATCTTTATATATATGTATGTATTTATTCCTTTTTTTTTTTTTTTTTTTTTTTTTTTTTAAATAGTTTCCGTAACTTATTATTTATTTAGAGATCTAACAAATCAAATGATTATTAATGAAATTTATTTATTTATTATTATCATTATTTTTTTTTTTTTTTTTTTTTTTTTTTTTTTTTTTTTTTTTTTTTTGTAATAGTTTATTTATTTTCCTAATTTGTTTTATAGGAATAGTTTTGCTTATTCATTTAAATAGTTTTTATAATAATAGAAATTATTTGTATCTTATTTTGTATCATAATTGAATGTGCAATAATTTTCACTCCTTACAGTATTTAGTTTTAACATTAGTGGCAATAGTAGTTTGGTAATAACAGACATTATTTGCTTATTAGCTCTAACAGTAATATTATTATATGTGCAACTATTTATCTACTGGTTTTATTTTTCTAATTAGTTTAATTGTAATAGACCTTATATGCGTATTAATATTTTTGCTTATATTCTATTTAATTGTAACAGCAGCAGTGACAATAGTCAAAGAAGTTATTTACCTAATCTGTACATTTTAAGTTTTGTTAAATGTTTGTATAATAGTTTTGTTTATTTATTTTCTACTTAGTTTATTTATTTATTAAATGACTTAATACTAGTGGTTACAGTAATGGTAGTCACATAGGAGTGACTTTTATCTATAGTAGTAATTTTGTTTATATATTCTGTAATATATTAATATTTACTAAAAATTTATTTTGTTTATTTTTGTGCAAGCTATGTTAACTTGTGGGTATATTTTCATTTGTGTGTTTATCTTTTTGTTGACAAATTAATATAGTTTTACTTCTATCTTTGTCCATATTGTTTTTCGTTTTAATTCTGGCTACGTACCGTTATTACTTTTATATTTAGTTAATCGACAAACGCATCTTCGATTTGCAGAACACCCTGGGAATAATAATTGTTTCGGATTGATAGAGGGCAGGAAGTTGGATTTGTTAAGGATGGGGTTTTAAAAGTACGGTTTTAACCTATTATTGTGAACTACCACTGATCTTCGGCCCATTTTAATGACCGTATTGACTGGGCCCTTTATAGCTATGACCGGGAAGGGTCCCTTCCAAATAGATGCCAACTTGCCCTTACGATTTTCGTTTTTTATTAGGACCTGGTCCCCCACGTGGAATGTGTGCGATCTGATTTGGTGGTCATAGTAGGCTTTAGATTTATTTTTGCTTGCTACCTGGTTGTTTTTTGCTATTGTATAGTTTTTTTGTAATTTATATCTCAGGAGATGGTAGTAGCTTTCGTGGTTATAAATAGGTTCTGGTTCACGTTTCAGGTTGGAGGGGACTTCTGGACAGAACCCGTATAGACAGTCCATTGGGGTTAATTTGGTGCTATCGTGGGTGCTGGTGTTATATACGAATGTGGCTGTTCGTAAATATTGGTCCCAAGTATTCGGGCTTTCATCGACCACTGTCCGTAAATATTCTACCAACGGCCTATGGGCTCTTTCTAATGCTCCGTTAGACTGCGGATGGTATGCTGTTGTTTGCAGTTTCTTTATTCGGAGGAGCTTGCATAGTTTTTTGAACAGATCGCTAAGGAAGTTCGATCCCTGGTCTGTCACTATTTGTTTGGGGATACCATACCTTGAGATGATTTGGTCAAAAACCGTTTCGGCTACTGTCTCTGCTTCTGCATTCGGCAGGGCATAGCAGTCCATCATCTTTGTCAGGTTATCTTGGAAAGACAATATATATTGGTTCCCTGAGTTCGATTTTTCTAAAGGTCCCACGATATCCAAATATACCTTATCAAAAGGCTTCTCGGCTACATCAGTTATAACCATTGGCATCCGAAGCTGGGGGTTTGCTTTCATCATTTGGCATTTTTTACACTTCTTGATATATCGTCTGATATCTCTTAACATGTAACGCCATTGATATTTCTTACGGATGCGGTTATATGTCTTTTTAACACCCTGGTGTCCTCCAAAAGGGGAGTCGTGGAAGTCCTTTAGAATGGTTAGGATTTCTTCAGGTTTGGTGATAATTTCGGGGTTGCCTTCGGTCTTAACCCGAGGCTTATCTTCGTCTGAATCACCACTGGTGTCGCTTTGCCTCGCACTTTCTGTGTCTTCCGAGGCTTCTTCCTTTTTGTTTTGTTCCCTTTCCACCCGTTTTTGTGCCCGGGTTACCACGTTACATTTAATAGGTGGTGGGTTGTCAGGGTTTGGGGCGGGGCTTTCATTTGGTTGCTTGAGATTTGTTGGTGGCTCAAGGTTTTCATAAGGTATACGACTGAGCGCGTCTGCATTTGTATTGTACTTACCAGGTTTATATTCGATTTTATAATCATACCCGGCTAGTTTACGGTGGAAACGTGTTAGTCGGCTGGTGGGGTCCTTAAGGTTAAATTCTCCTTTCAGGGGCTTGTGGTCAGTGTATACTGTGAATTTCCTGCCCTGTAGGTAACACCTAAAGTTTTTTATCGCCCACACGACGGCTAGTAATTCCCTCTCGATTGTGGAATAATTTCGCTCCGCTTTGTTTAGTGTGCGGCTAGCGTATGCTATTGGTTGGTCTTTTCCTACGAGGCCCTGTGAAAGGACCGCTCCAAGTGCTTCGCCACTAGCATCCGTTGTTAGGTTAAATTCCTTCGAGAAATCTGGGTAAATTAATAGTGGTGGTGTCACCAGCCGTTCCTTAATTGTTGCAAATGCCTCTTGGCACTTCTCGGTCCACTTGAATTTTACGTCTTTACGTGTTAGATTGGTAAGTGGTCGGACTATTTTCGAGAATTGGGGTATAAACTTCCTATAGTAATTAGCCATCCCCAAAAATGATTGTACTTGTCTGACTGTTCTTGGTACAGGGAAGTTATGTACACTGGCCGTAGTATATGGGTTTGGAAGGGCTCCCTTTTCCGAGCATACGTGTCCCAAATACACTACTTCCTTTTGTAGGAAGCAACATTTTTCCGGTTGTAGTCGGAGATTGTGTTGCCTTAACCTATCGAGGACTCGCCTTAGCTTGTTGTTGTGGTCGTCGAGGTTTTTCCCATATATTACTATGTCATCCAGGTATACGAAACATTCTAGTCCCTGAAGGCCTGTGAGTACATAGTTCATCAGCCGCTGAAAGGTGGCCGGTGCTCCTTTTAACCCGAATGGCATACGTTTGAATTCGTAGTGTCCGTAATTCGTGCTGAACGCGGTTTTTTCTCTATCCTTAGGATGTACCGGTACTTGGTGATACCCGCTTGCTAGATCCAAGGTGGAAAAATACCTGGAGTGGCCCAATTGGTCTAGAATATCTTCGATCCTAGGTAATGGGAACGCATCTCCTATCGTTTTCTCGTTCAACTTCCGGAAATCCACTACTACTCGCCATCTTTTTTCTCCATCTGGTCCTGGCTTTTTTGGTACTACCAGGAGAGGGGAATTCCATGGGCTTTTGCTCGTCTGGATTATTTCGTTTGCCAGCATTTCCTCCAATTGTTCGTTAATTACCTGCCTCTGTGTTTCGGGCAGCCTGTACATACGTTGGTTTATTGGGGATTGGTCTTGAATGAGTGGTATCCTATGCGATATTGCTCGAGTATTGGGGAGTTTATCTCCCTTTAAGTAGAATATGTCTGCATATTCCTTACATAGTTCGAGGATACAACACCTCTCCTCTTGACTCAGTGTATCACTTAATCTGAGTTCATCCTCCAGCTTCTGTTCTCGAGCTGTTGGGGGTTTTTCCTTCGCGGGAAATTTCCATATGTGTTGTATGTTCCAACATTTTTTTGTTGTACATCCTTTTGCTCCATTTTTGGGAAAAGGTGTCTTTGGTGTTTTAACAACATCCAGCTTTGATACCTGTTTTAAAGGTATTATTTTATAGTTTCCTAATGGGGTTAGGTTCAGTTTGCAGGAAGTGGTTTTAAATGGTCGGGTCCCTGTGTTTAGGATGCCTATAGCCACTGTGTCTCCTGCCGGTAAAATTGTTTCCGCTAGGAAGACTCCCTCCTGTATTTCTTGTTTTTCGCTGACCATTGCTTTTCTTAAAGTTACTGGTATTCGAATTATTTTTCGTGTCCGTGCAGGAATGTAAATTTGTTTGGGGAATTTGATTTCCACGGTCTCTGCCCTTTTTTGGGTATTTCGTGGTGTACGGTGTCGGCCTTTTATGGATTTTTCTCTAGAGACGCTGTTAATGGTCTTATTAGATTTTGCGACCACTGATGTTAGTTGATCTCTGTTTTTAAATGGGACTACCTTTTCTTCCTCGTTGTTGGAGGTGGGTGGGAATACCAACTGCTGATTTGGACCTTCAATGTTACAGTATTTTGAAAGGAAATCGTTTCCTAGTAGACCGTCTTCAAGAAGATCGGGCATATTGCTCACTACTTGGAATTTACAGGGGATATTGTTTTTCAACTTGAAATTTCCCTGACAACTTCCTAGGGTTTTACCTTTACCGAACGGAGTTTCCAAAATACATGTTTCGTTGGTATTTATGGGGATGTTGGGTCGCTTGATTTTTGATTCTTTAATCAAGCTTACCTCAGCGCCTGTATCCACCACTAGCTGTGCCTTACCGTCTGTGCTTATATCTAGCGGAAGATGTACTATTGGGCAGGCCGTTGTCGGCGTCTGAGGTTGCACCCTTTGTTTATTTATTGGCTGGGTCGGGCCTGGGGATTTTGGCTCGCCCATGGATCGTTTCCCGAACAGTGTGCTTGGTCCCTTGATTCCCATCTTACCTTTTGTTGGCATTCATTCACGCCGTGGCCCGGTTGCCCACAAAATTCACAATTCTGGGTTATTCGCAGTACCCGGGGGCCCTGTGGAGGTTCTAATCTATTTCGTGTGCGATTGTCCCTATTAATAGTTGGGTTGAAGTTTTCGCTACGATTCTTTAACCGTCGACAGTCACGGATGTCGTGATTTGCCTGTTGGCAATGTGTGCAAAAAGGAGTATTTTTCCTTTTATTGCAGTCAGCGTACGTGTGTCCTATCTTTTTGCAGTAACTGCAAGTTAATCGTGTATTGGGTGTAGGACGTCCTCCTGACCACTGCGTTGGTGTTGATCCCTTTGTTGCTTCATATTTGGGCTGTTGGGATTGTCCTATTTCTTCCCTTTTATAAGGGGTTCTCCATGGAGTTGGTTGCATGTATGGGACCATTCTTGTTTCCTGTATCGGTTGTGTGGGGGTTTTTGACCGTTCAGTATAATCAGAAACATTTGGATTTTGGGTTGGAATTGAGTGTTGGAGTGGTTGGGTTATCATGTTATTTGGCTCATAAGGGGGCTCTATTGGGGATTGAGGTTGCTGTACTTGTTCCAGTTCCAGCGTCTTTTCCATCAGCGTATCGATAGGTACATCTCCCATCAACAATAAGAATTGTCGATGGTACGGATTGATCAATCCTTTTTTATAGGTGTCTTTCGCAAAGTCATCTAGTTGTGATTTTACAATTTCAGACTTTGCGAGTCCGTATTTTTGTTCTGCGGCTTTCTTGCATTCCAATAACGATTTCTTCAATCGCAATTGGAACAGGATAGCTGCCTCTGTTGGATTCTGCCGGATAGTTAGCAGTTTATTTACCAGATCTTGGTACTTTTCCGCTGGTAGGTAGATTTTTCTTAATAATCCCTCGGCCTCCTGAAAAGATGAGAGCGGAGTGGACGCGAACCACGTAGAAGCTTCCCCACGTAATCTAGTAGGCAGGAGTTGTAAGAAGATTGGATGTTCTTCTGTTTGGAGACAGTTCAACGTCCTTTTGCAGCAATCTAGAAACGTTTCTAGTTCCGCGCCTATGTGTGGGTGTCGTTCTCCTGAGAAGATGGGGATTAGTTGCGCTGACAACTTCACCACCTTCGTATAGTCGACCGACATAATTTCGACTTTCAACTCGTGCGTCCGCGAATCCGTTATAGCTTGTTGTTCCGCGGAGGGGTTACGGGTTTGTTCCGTGGGAGTTGTAGGGGTTGATTTCGTGAGAGGTTTAAGAGTTTGGTCTGTGAGAGGTGTAAGGGTTGAGTCGGGATTGCTAAAATCCAATTTCCTCCTACTTATCTTGTCTCTTTTCCCTAATCGTTCGGTTCCGCTTCGGAGTCGCCTTGGCGAGTTAGGTGAGACGTATTCCGAATCTTGGCTTTCTTCGCCTTCCATAAACAGTAGGGGTGGTTGGGTATATTAATGGGAGAAAGGGTTAAGGGTGTTCTTTGGGAAAGTTACTTTGGAGGTGTTTGCAAATGTTAATTTTGTGTTGGTTTAGAGTGAAAATACTTCCCAATTATTGAAAAACTTTCATTTGAACGATCGCGAAATATGGACAAATATAAGGACTGATGCAAAGATGGTGACAATTGGTTTTGTTAAATCTACCTATAGAAGTGGAAATACTTCCCAATGGTTGAAAAAATTACATTAAAATGACCATGAAATATGAGCAAATGTAGAAATAAGTTATAAAATTGATGTGGTTTGTTTTTCCGATTTTTATTTTTTTTTTTTTTTTATTTTCGGGGGTGTTTGCAAATTTAATATCTGTATCAAGACTTCATTTGTTAATTCTTATTGATATTTGAATCAGTGATTTATATATTTGATATGGTGTCACGTGTGTATAGTGGGTCAAAAAAAACAAATTTAACTAGTCAACGTCAGCTCACACAAATCGTGCATTTATAACATATATAAAAAATTAAACACCAAATGCGTTCAAACGAGTATTGTAGAATTCAATAAAATGTGTTTCTCTTTACTTAGCATATGATAAATAAATATGTTATGCACAGTAAGGGTACAAACTCAATTTTTAAAATCTGATTATTCAGATAAGTACTTGTAAAATTCGTTAACGATAAGTTTTTAACCAGTCACTCAATATAATTAAAGATATAATTAAAAAGAAAAACAAAGCAAAATATTACATAAACGATTAACAATTTTCATGTAGAACTAATATAGGAACAACTCGGTTTGTAAAATATATATTTTTTTTAAGTAACATAAAAAAGATAAGAAAAAGAAAAGAAACAATATTTACTTAACTTGTAGTAAAGCTGCTTGAAATTGACTGCTGCTGTTGTTTTATCTGCTTCCTATTGTTGATTTTTGCTGATGATTGATCTGCTTTCTGTCCATTGGTATATGTGTTTTTTATTATGGTGCTTTAATTGTGTTTAATTTTACTTCACTTGTGTGTTTATTGTTTCTAGTTCTAGTTAATTTTTTAGGGTGAACTTTTGTTTTGTCACTTTTTATTTATTTATGTTTATTTTTGTGGGAGCTTTGTCGTTCTTGTCGACACAAGGCTTTTCAAGCTCTTATGAGACGGTAGTCTCGGGCTTCCTTGCGCTCACCGGCTGCGCCATTTGTAAAGGATATTTTTATCACTCACTTTAAACACCACACACACTTTGTATACCCCTTGAAATTAAACACATATTTTTCTTTCGTGACTTTATTTTTTCGATCTCAATTAATTGTCACATATACTTTAGTTGATTCAAGCTTATATTCTTTAACTTTGTTTTAGTTAATCTTATTTACTTTTCGCATATCATTTAGTTTATTCAAACTTATATTCTTTGTTTCGGTTAGTCTTAATTCACTGTCACCCACACACTTTAGTTGATTCAAGCTTATATTCTTTAACTTTGTTTTAGTTAAACTTATTTACTTTTCGCATATACTTTAGTTTATTCAATCTCTTATTAGATATATCCACTTCTTTTCTCACACCAATCCCAGAACTCTTTTACTCACCGTCCCGGTTGAAATTCAAAAACCAACTCGTTGTTATCTCACCGTCTCGGTCGAGATTCCAAATTCAACCCGCCAACGAAGACCTGTTTTTTCTTCATCCTGAAGGTCGAAGGATATGGCATTTCTTTCTTTATCTTTCCCGGCTTGGATTCAAACGCGGAAGCACAAAGGGAAAAATCAACAGAGGATCGTGCACATTTATAATCCTCTATTTTGATATGCGCTAAACGAATGTGTAATTCGTTTTATGATGCCTGTTGTTTGTTCTAGCCGACTCGGTAAGGATCCCTTTTGTAAGGATACGTTAGGGAATACAAATAGAGAATTGTGCTAATGAGCATTTCTGATTCTCTATGTTGTTTACTTTAGCCGAATGGGCAAGGATCTTTTAAATGGGGAATCGATACAAAGGCGAATATTTTCCTTTTGTTTGTTTTAACTTAATTTTGTTAAAACGAAAACTGGCGTTGGTTGTTTTAATTGTTTTAGATAACCATTTTTCTGAGGTCTCGTAAAATTGCTGGCGCGCAATTTTTTATGATACTCAATGGTTTTGTTTGAAGGACGGCATCTGGCGTGCACATTTGGCTCTTAGGGGTTTTTGTGGTGAACCTTTGGTTCAATGATTATATTTCCCAGTTTTTTATGTGAGCAAATTGAACGTTTAGTTCAATTTGCTTGGAGTTTAATTGATTAGCGCAAATCGAACGTTTAGTTCGATTTGCTTGCTATCAATTTATGCGGGACGAGGTGTATGGGGTAATGCTTTGATTTAGCATTAAGTCACATCCTTTAAGTGGATGTTTTTGGCGTGTATCGCCGTTAGTGGTGGAGATTAGCTCCAAAAGGGTAATTTTTATGGGATGGTTGGTTGTGGTCGTAACAATCCTCCCCCCTTTATAAAATGAGTATTATTCTTTGAAGAGGAAATAATACTCCTTGGGCTCCTATAGGAACGTGAGTGGTGTAGTGTGGCGGTTACTAAATTTTATTTATCTTTTGTCCCTTTAATTTATTCTGTATATGTTTAGTTTACATTTGTTGGGACTGTAGTTTATAGGGTTACTTATTTTGTATTTGTACATCATTGTTTTGTTTATTATTTTTGTTTTAGGCATACATGGATTTAATCAACTTAAGTTCATTCGTAGGTTTTCATTGTTATATTATAAGGTTCAGCACATTTTGTTTAGGTATTATTATGTATATATTGTGTACGTATAATTATGTATATATATGTAGGTATTACTATATCTTTATATATATGTATATATTTATTCCTTTTTTTTTTTTTTTTTTTTTTTTTTAAATAGTTTCCGTAACTTATTATTTATTTAGAGATCTAACAAATCAAATGATTATTAATGAAATTTATTTATTTATTATTATCATTATTTTTTTTTTTTTTTTTTTTTTTTTTTTTTTTTTTTTTTTTTTTTTTGTAATAGTTTATTTATTTTCCTAATTTGTTTTATAGGAATAGTTTTGCTTATTCATTTAAATAGTTTTTATAATAATAGAAATTATTTGTATCTTATTTTGTATCATAATTGAATGTGCAATAATTTTCACTCCTTACAGTATTTAGTTTTAACATTAGTGGCAATAGTAGTTTGGTAATAACAGACATTATTTGCTTATTAGCTCTAACAGTAATATTATTATATGTGCAACTATTTATCTACTGGTTTTATTTTTCTAATTAGTTTAATTGTAATAGACCTTATATGCGTATTAATATTTTTGCTTATATTCTATTTAATTGTAACAGCAGCAGTGACAATAGTCAAAGAAGTTATTTACCTAATCTGTACATTTTAAGTTTTGTTAAATGTTTGTATAATAGTTTTGTTTATTTATTTTCTACTTAGTTTATTTATTTATTAAATGACTTAATACTAGTGGTTACAGTAATGGTAGTCACATAGGAGTGACTTTTATCTATAGTAGTAATTTTGTTTATATATTCTGTAATATATTAATATTTACTAAAAATTTATTTTGTTTATTTTTGTGCAAGCTATGTTAACTTGTGGGTATATTTTCATTTGTGTGTTTATCTTTTTGTTGACAAATTAATATAGTTTTACTTCTATCTTTGTCCATATTGTTTTTCGTTTTAATTCTGGCTACGTACCGTTATTACTTTTATATTTAGTTAATCGACAAACGCATCTTCGATTTGCAGAACACCCTGGGAATAATAATTGTTTCGGATTGATAGAGGGCAGGAAGTTGGATTTGTTAAGGATGGGGTTTTAAAAGTACGGTTTTAACCTATTATTGTGAACTACCACTGATCTTCGGCCCATTTTAATGACCGTATTGACTGGGCCCTTTATAGCTATGACCGGGAAGGGTCCCTTCCAAATAGATGCCAACTTGCCCTTACGATTTTCGTTTTTTATTAGGACCTGGTCCCCCACGTGGAATGTGTGCGATCTGATTTGGTGGTCATAGTAGGCTTTAGATTTATTTTTGCTTGCTACCTGGTTGTTTTTTGCTATTGTATAGTTTTTTTGTAATTTATATCTCAGGAGATGGTAGTAGCTTTCGTGGTTATAAATAGGTTCTGGTTCACGTTTCAGGTTGGAGGGGACTTCTGGACAGAACCCGTATAGACAGTCCATTGGGGTTAATTTGGTGCTATCGTGGGTGCTGGTGTTATATACGAATGTGGCTGTTCGTAAATATTGGTCCCAAGTATTCGGGCTTTCATCGACCACTGTCCGTAAATATTCTACCAACGGCCTATGGGCTCTTTCTAATGCTCCGTTAGACTGCGGATGGTATGCTGTTGTTTGCAGTTTCTTTATTCGGAGGAGCTTGCATAGTTTTTTGAACAGATCGCTAAGGAAGTTCGATCCCTGGTCTGTCACTATTTGTTTGGGGATACCATACCTTGAGATGATTTGGTCAAAAACCGTTTCGGCTACTGTCTCTGCTTCTGCATTCGGCAGGGCATAGCAGTCCATCATCTTTGTCAGGTTATCTTGGAAAGACAATATATATTGGTTCCCTGAGTTCGATTTTTCTAAAGGTCCCACGATATCCAAATATACCTTATCAAAAGGCTTCTCGGCTACATCAGTTATAACCATTGGCATCCGAAGCTGGGGGTTTGCTTTCATCATTTGGCATTTTTTACACTTCTTGATATATCGTCTGATATCTCTTAACATGTAACGCCATTGATATTTCTTACGGATGCGGTTATATGTCTTTTTAACACCCTGGTGTCCTCCAAAAGGGGAGTCGTGGAAGTCCTTTAGAATGGTTAGGATTTCTTCAGGTTTGGTGATAATTTCGGGGTTGCCTTCGGTCTTAACCCGAGGCTTATCTTCGTCTGAATCACCACTGGTGTCGCTTTGCCTCGCACTTTCTGTGTCTTCCGAGGCTTCTTCCTTTTTGTTTTGTTCCCTTTCCACCCGTTTTTGTGCCCGGGTTACCACGTTACATTTAATAGGTGGTGGGTTGTCAGGGTTTGGGGCGGGGCTTTCATTTGGTTGCTTGAGATTTGTTGGTGGCTCAAGGTTTTCATAAGGTATACGACTGAGCGCGTCTGCATTTGTATTGTACTTACCAGGTTTATATTCGATTTTATAATCATACCCGGCTAGTTTACGGTGGAAACGTGTTAGTCGGCTGGTGGGGTCCTTAAGGTTAAATTCTCCTTTCAGGGGCTTGTGGTCAGTGTATACTGTGAATTTCCTGCCCTGTAGGTAACACCTAAAGTTTTTTATCGCCCACACGACGGCTAGTAATTCCCTCTCGATTGTGGAATAATTTCGCTCCGCTTTGTTTAGTGTGCGGCTAGCGTATGCTATTGGTTGGT
The DNA here is from genome assembly GCA_963931805.1 of Microdon myrmicae. Lineage (NCBI taxonomy): Eukaryota > Metazoa > Arthropoda > Insecta > Diptera > Syrphidae > Microdon > Microdon myrmicae. The sequence continues at coordinate 98,605,571 of OZ007496.1, forward strand.
CTTTTCCTACGAGGCCCTGTGAAAGGACCGCTCCAAGTGCTTCGCCACTAGCATCCGTTGTTAGGTTAAATTCCTTCGAGAAATCTGGGTAAATTAATAGTGGTGGTGTCACCAGCCGTTCCTTAATTGTTGCAAATGCCTCTTGGCACTTCTCGGTCCACTTGAATTTTACGTCTTTACGTGTTAGATTGGTAAGTGGTCGGACTATTTTCGAGAATTGGGGTATAAACTTCCTATAGTAATTAGCCATCCCCAAAAATGATTGTACTTGTCTGACTGTTCTTGGTACAGGGAAGTTATGTACACTGGCCGTAGTATATGGGTTTGGAAGGGCTCCCTTTTCCGAGCATACGTGTCCCAAATACACTACTTCCTTTTGTAGGAAGCAACATTTTTCCGGTTGTAGTCGGAGATTGTGTTGCCTTAACCTATCGAGGACTCGCCTTAGCTTGTTGTTGTGGTCGTCGAGGTTTTTCCCATATATTACTATGTCATCCAGGTATACGAAACATTCTAGTCCCTGAAGGCCTGTGAGTACATAGTTCATCAGCCGCTGAAAGGTGGCCGGTGCTCCTTTTAACCCGAATGGCATACGTTTGAATTCGTAGTGTCCGTAATTCGTGCTGAACGCGGTTTTTTCTCTATCCTTAGGATGTACCGGTACTTGGTGATACCCGCTTGCTAGATCCAAGGTGGAAAAATACCTGGAGTGGCCCAATTGGTCTAGAATATCTTCGATCCTAGGTAATGGGAACGCATCTCCTATCGTTTTCTCGTTCAACTTCCGGAAATCCACTACTACTCGCCATCTTTTTTCTCCATCTGGTCCTGGCTTTTTTGGTACTACCAGGAGAGGGGAATTCCATGGGCTTTTGCTCGTCTGGATTATTTCGTTTGCCAGCATTTCCTCCAATTGTTCGTTAATTACCTGCCTCTGTGTTTCGGGCAGCCTGTACATACGTTGGTTTATTGGGGATTGGTCTTGAATGAGTGGTATCCTATGCGATATTGCTCGAGTATTGGGGAGTTTATCTCCCTTTAAGTAGAATATGTCTGCATATTCCTTACATAGTTCGAGGATACAACACCTCTCCTCTTGACTCAGTGTATCACTTAATCTGAGTTCATCCTCCAGCTTCTGTTCTCGAGCTGTTGGGGGTTTTTCCTTCGCGGGAAATTTCCATATGTGTTGTATGTTCCAACATTTTTTTGTTGTACATCCTTTTGCTCCATTTTTGGGAAAAGGTGTCTTTGGTGTTTTAACAACATCCAGCTTTGATACCTGTTTTAAAGGTATTATTTTATAGTTTCCTAATGGGGTTAGGTTCAGTTTGCAGGAAGTGGTTTTAAATGGTCGGGTCCCTGTGTTTAGGATGCCTATAGCCACTGTGTCTCCTGCCGGTAAAATTGTTTCCGCTAGGAAGACTCCCTCCTGTATTTCTTGTTTTTCGCTGACCATTGCTTTTCTTAAAGTTACTGGTATTCGAATTATTTTTCGTGTCCGTGCAGGAATGTAAATTTGTTTGGGGAATTTGATTTCCACGGTCTCTGCCCTTTTTTGGGTATTTCGTGGTGTACGGTGTCGGCCTTTTATGGATTTTTCTCTAGAGACGCTGTTAATGGTCTTATTAGATTTTGCGACCACTGATGTTAGTTGATCTCTGTTTTTAAATGGGACTACCTTTTCTTCCTCGTTGTTGGAGGTGGGTGGGAATACCAACTGCTGATTTGGACCTTCAATGTTACAGTATTTTGAAAGGAAATCGTTTCCTAGTAGACCGTCTTCAAGAAGATCGGGCATATTGCTCACTACTTGGAATTTACAGGGGATATTGTTTTTCAACTTGAAATTTCCCTGACAACTTCCTAGGGTTTTACCTTTACCGAACGGAGTTTCCAAAATACATGTTTCGTTGGTATTTATGGGGATGTTGGGTCGCTTGATTTTTGATTCTTTAATCAAGCTTACCTCAGCGCCTGTATCCACCACTAGCTGTGCCTTACCGTCTGTGCTTATATCTAGCGGAAGATGTACTATTGGGCAGGCCGTTGTCGGCGTCTGAGGTTGCACCCTTTGTTTATTTATTGGCTGGGTCGGGCCTGGGGATTTTGGCTCGCCCATGGATCGTTTCCCGAACAGTGTGCTTGGTCCCTTGATTCCCATCTTACCTTTTGTTGGCATTCATTCACGCCGTGGCCCGGTTGCCCACAAAATTCACAATTCTGGGTTATTCGCAGTACCCGGGGGCCCTGTGGAGGTTCTAATCTATTTCGTGTGCGATTGTCCCTATTAATAGTTGGGTTGAAGTTTTCGCTACGATTCTTTAACCGTCGACAGTCACGGATGTCGTGATTTGCCTGTTGGCAATGTGTGCAAAAAGGAGTATTTTTCCTTTTATTGCAGTCAGCGTACGTGTGTCCTATCTTTTTGCAGTAACTGCAAGTTAATCGTGTATTGGGTGTAGGACGTCCTCCTGACCACTGCGTTGGTGTTGATCCCTTTGTTGCTTCATATTTGGGCTGTTGGGATTGTCCTATTTCTTCCCTTTTATAAGGGGTTCTCCATGGAGTTGGTTGCATGTATGGGACCATTCTTGTTTCCTGTATCGGTTGTGTGGGGGTTTTTGACCGTTCAGTATAATCAGAAACATTTGGATTTTGGGTTGGAATTGAGTGTTGGAGTGGTTGGGTTATCATGTTATTTGGCTCATAAGGGGGCTCTATTGGGGATTGAGGTTGCTGTACTTGTTCCAGTTCCAGCGTCTTTTCCATCAGCGTATCGATAGGTACATCTCCCATCAACAATAAGAATTGTCGATGGTACGGATTGATCAATCCTTTTTTATAGGTGTCTTTCGCAAAGTCATCTAGTTGTGATTTTACAATTTCAGACTTTGCGAGTCCGTATTTTTGTTCTGCGGCTTTCTTGCATTCCAATAACGATTTCTTCAATCGCAATTGGAACAGGATAGCTGCCTCTGTTGGATTCTGCCGGATAGTTAGCAGTTTATTTACCAGATCTTGGTACTTTTCCGCTGGTAGGTAGATTTTTCTTAATAATCCCTCGGCCTCCTGAAAAGATGAGAGCGGAGTGGACGCGAACCACGTAGAAGCTTCCCCACGTAATCTAGTAGGCAGGAGTTGTAAGAAGATTGGATGTTCTTCTGTTTGGAGACAGTTCAACGTCCTTTTGCAGCAATCTAGAAACGTTTCTAGTTCCGCGCCTATGTGTGGGTGTCGTTCTCCTGAGAAGATGGGGATTAGTTGCGCTGACAACTTCACCACCTTCGTATAGTCGACCGACATAATTTCGACTTTCAACTCGTGCGTCCGCGAATCCGTTATAGCTTGTTGTTCCGCGGAGGGGTTACGGGTTTGTTCCGTGGGAGTTGTAGGGGTTGATTTCGTGAGAGGTTTAAGAGTTTGGTCTGTGAGAGGTGTAAGGGTTGAGTCGGGATTGCTAAAATCCAATTTCCTCCTACTTATCTTGTCTCTTTTCCCTAATCGTTCGGTTCCGCTTCGGAGTCGCCTTGGCGAGTTAGGTGAGACGTATTCCGAATCTTGGCTTTCTTCGCCTTCCATAAACAGTAGGGGTGGTTGGGTATATTAATGGGAGAAAGGGTTAAGGGTGTTCTTTGGGAAAGTTACTTTGGAGGTGTTTGCAAATGTTAATTTTGTGTTGGTTTAGAGTGAAAATACTTCCCAATTATTGAAAAACTTTCATTTGAACGATCGCGAAATATGGACAAATATAAGGACTGATGCAAAGATGGTGACAATTGGTTTTGTTAAATCTACCTATAGAAGTGGAAATACTTCCCAATGGTTGAAAAAATTACATTAAAATGACCATGAAATATGAGCAAATGTAGAAATAAGTTATAAAATTGATGTGGTTTGTTTTTCCGATTTTTATTTTTTTTTTTTTTTTATTTTCGGGGGTGTTTGCAAATTTAATATCTGTATCAAGACTTCATTTGTTAATTCTTATTGATATTTGAATCAGTGATTTATATATTTGATATGGTGTCACGTGTGTATAGTGGGTCAAAAAAAACAAATTTAACTAGTCAACGTCAGCTCACACAAATCGTGCATTTATAACATATATAAAAAATTAAACACCAAATGCGTTCAAACGAGTATTGTAGAATTCAATAAAATGTGTTTCTCTTTACTTAGCATATGATAAATAAATATGTTATGCACAGTAAGGGTACAAACTCAATTTTTAAAATCTGATTATTCAGATAAGTACTTGTAAAATTCGTTAACGATAAGTTTTTAACCAGTCACTCAATATAATTAAAGATATAATTAAAAAGAAAAACAAAGCAAAATATTACATAAACGATTAACAATTTTCATGTAGAACTAATATAGGAACAACTCGGTTTGTAAAATATATATTTTTTTTAAGTAACATAAAAAAGATAAGAAAAAGAAAAGAAACAATATTTACTTAACTTGTAGTAAAGCTGCTTGAAATTGACTGCTGCTGTTGTTTTATCTGCTTCCTATTGTTGATTTTTGCTGATGATTGATCTGCTTTCTGTCCATTGGTATATGTGTTTTTTATTATGGTGCTTTAATTGTGTTTAATTTTACTTCACTTGTGTGTTTATTGTTTCTAGTTCTAGTTAATTTTTTAGGGTGAACTTTTGTTTTGTCACTTTTTATTTATTTATGTTTATTTTTGTGGGAGCTTTGTCGTTCTTGTCGACACAAGGCTTTTCAAGCTCTTATGAGACGGTAGTCTCGGGCTTCCTTGCGCTCACCGGCTGCGCCATTTGTAAAGGATATTTTTATCACTCACTTTAAACACCACACACACTTTGTATACCCCTTGAAATTAAACACATATTTTTCTTTCGTGACTTTATTTTTTCGATCTCAATTAATTGTCACATATACTTTAGTTGATTCAAGCTTATATTCTTTAACTTTGTTTTAGTTAATCTTATTTACTTTTCGCATATCATTTAGTTTATTCAAACTTATATTCTTTGTTTCGGTTAGTCTTAATTCACTGTCACCCACACACTTTAGTTGATTCAAGCTTATATTCTTTAACTTTGTTTTAGTTAAACTTATTTACTTTTCGCATATACTTTAGTTTATTCAATCTCTTATTAGATATATCCACTTCTTTTCTCACACCAATCCCAGAACTCTTTTACTCACCGTCCCGGTTGAAATTCAAAAACCAACTCGTTGTTATCTCACCGTCTCGGTCGAGATTCCAAATTCAACCCGCCAACGAAGACCTGTTTTTTCTTCATCCTGAAGGTCGAAGGATATGGCATTTCTTTCTTTATCTTTCCCGGCTTGGATTCAAACGCGGAAGCACAAAGGGAAAAATCAACAGAGGATCGTGCACATTTATAATCCTCTATTTTGATATGCGCTAAACGAATGTGTAATTCGTTTTATGATGCCTGTTGTTTGTTCTAGCCGACTCGGTAAGGATCCCTTTTGTAAGGATACGTTAGGGAATACAAATAGAGAATTGTGCTAATGAGCATTTCTGATTCTCTATGTTGTTTACTTTAGCCGAATGGGCAAGGATCTTTTAAATGGGGAATCGATACAAAGGCGAATATTTTCCTTTTGTTTGTTTTAACTTAATTTTGTTAAAACGAAAACTGGCGTTGGTTGTTTTAATTGTTTTAGATAACCATTTTTCTGAGGTCTCGTAAAATTGCTGGCGCGCAATTTTTTATGATACTCAATGGTTTTGTTTGAAGGACGGCATCTGGCGTGCACATTTGGCTCTTAGGGGTTTTTGTGGTGAACCTTTGGTTCAATGATTATATTTCCCAGTTTTTTATGTGAGCAAATTGAACGTTTAGTTCAATTTGCTTGGAGTTTAATTGATTAGCGCAAATCGAACGTTTAGTTCGATTTGCTTGCTATCAATTTATGCGGGACGAGGTGTATGGGGTAATGCTTTGATTTAGCATTAAGTCACATCCTTTAAGTGGATGTTTTTGGCGTGTATCGCCGTTAGTGGTGGAGATTAGCTCCAAAAGGGTAATTTTTATGGGATGGTTGGTTGTGGTCGTAACACCGGTGACCCAGAGCATTTTGCAGGGTTTGAATTATAGCTTTGATGCTGGTCAGGTTTTTGACGTAGATTGGCGGGGGTCTTTCATTTCTCGCGGTTGATTTCGTTTTTGTTTCTGCTCTGGCTTGGGTGGGTATTTGATTTGATGAGGCCTTCATTTGTTTGTAAACTTTGGTGGGTGGTTCGCCTTGGCTTTGACTCGAATTAGGGCGTTGACGGGACGTTTCTTCCATATGGACGTCATCAGTGTTATTGAAGGAACCTTGTTTATGGATTTGTTCCTGGAGTTGTTTCACTTTAACCGTTAATTGGTTAATGGTTTCCAACGCTTCTTCGAACTTTTGTTTGTAATTTACGGGGCTGCTTGTTCTGTCCATGTTTGTGGTTTTTTTTACTGGAGCGTTTCGTAAGATGTCCAGAGCCTTCCTTTTTCTTTCGGTTATGTACTCCAGTGCATTGCCTGGGTCATCGCCTATCATCGGAGTTGTGTGGTAACTTCTTTCTTGTTGTTATAAAAAATTTTTTTTGTTATTCTTTTTAATTATTATTATATATTTTTTTTGTTTTTATATTGCACTAGACAAATTAATAGTGCACTGCACACACGTGTAAACACGTTTGCTTACACGTCCGCACAGCACGAGATATGTCACGATAATGCTTCCTCGAGATCGCGATACATCCCCTTTTAAACGAAATCAAATCGAGATTTCTATCTCAAAAATGTACATTTTCATGCAACAATCTCAATTTCCGCTACATTTCGTGCGATGCTCAATGTTTGTTTTAGATCTCACAAAAACAGTCGAGATCTCGTGCAGTGCGGACGTTCACAGAAACGTGTTTATACGTGTTTATGTTTACGTGTGTTAAGTGCACTATTAAATTGTGTAGTGCAATCGAAAAACAACAAAAAATATTAAAAAAAAAAAAACAATAATATATATATATATATATATATATATATAATAACAAAAAAAGGAAATTTTAACTATACAAACACGAGCAAACACGTGTAATTTTCGCTGGATGCCGTAGTCGAAATCTATCTTCACAGATGCCAGACAACGACCCGAACGCTACCCGGGAATATCTATTAGAACGGAAGAGAAGAGCCATTGAAACTCTTCAAAACTCATCTAAGAAGACCACAAAAATGGAAAATCCAGGAAAACACATGGACTACGAACAAAAATTCCACGAAGCCGTGGAATACATCCAACAGCTTTCAGCAGAGGTGAAACAACTCCGGGAGGAAATTCACTGCCTAAAGCAACCCACCCAAAACAGCGACGATGCCTGTATGGAGATGACGCCTTCTCCCAGCTTAAACCATAAAACATCTCCACCCAAACAACAATCATCAGCCCATAAGGAATCCACCAAACAAGCCAAGCCAGCACCGAGTCCCCTGCCTGCCCAGCACAAAAACGAAAGACCACCGCCAATCTACATCAGAAACCCGACCAGCACCAAAGCACTAATTCAAACCCTGCAAAATGCCCTAGGTCACCGGAATTTTAGCACCAATGCAAAAGGATCTAGGACTTCAATAACAGTCAGATCATTACTCGATCATGATAGGGCAGTTAAAAAACTGTTGGAGGAGCAATATCACTTCTTCACCTTCCAGCATCCGAACAGCAAACCAGCTACCTTTATTATAAGGCACATCGATCCCGAATGGACCAACGAAGAAGTGGGCCTGGAAATCGCTAGGATATGTCCACAAATAAAGATCAATAAGCTGGACTACTTCCAAACACCGTACATGAGGACAAACAACGTAAAAAACCTCCGGATCATACAAATCCCACCTAATCAGGACATCAAGCAACTTAAACAAATTAAATATTTGTTTACCCAAAAAATCGCAATCGAAGAGCCCCACAAACAAGAAATTCTTCATTGTAAGCGATGCCAAGAATCAGGACACTTGGCGGTCTCATGCCACCAGCAAAGACGTTGCGGCAGATGCGCAGAGGAACACGAGCTCGAGGAATGCAAGGTAAATCCACAACGCCTGGAACCTGAAACAATACAAACCGTCAACGCTGATGGATCCATTACCAACAAAAAGATCACAGTTAAATGCTGTAACTGCGGAGGCCCTCATCCGGCAAATTTTTCCCAATGCCCTCAGAAGCTAAAACTTCTGGAAAGACGGAAATTAGCAACAACTATTAAATCAACAACAACAACAACAACAACGAAACCAACAGTATTGCAGGTAACGAAGTCAACCCGACCCGGAATGTCGTACGCGGATGCAGCAAGAGGAAACCTCAACACTACCACTCCCCCTAACAACAATACTGAAAACTTCAATCTGGACATCATGGGATACATCCAAAGCTTACAAGCCATGCTACCTTCGCTGAGGAAGATGTCAGAAATAGAAAAAAAAGGTCAGATTCTTTCACTAATAACTTCCCATATTCTTTCCAGCTCTCTCTAAACTAACCATTATCTCCCTCAACACAGAATCCATTTACTCTAACATACGTAAGCAACACCTCCGGTTGTTTGTTGAAAAGTTTTCCCCAGATATCCTCTTCCTTTCAGAGACCTGGCTCAAACCAAATTCCCGAGTTACCATTCCCAATTATACTTTAGTTTCTAACCCCAGAACTAATGGATCTCATGGAGGTACCGGCATCTTAATTCACAAAAAATTTCAATTCAGTGAAATTAGATTCACCGGTATATCCAGCATTGAATACACAGCAGTTAAACTTTTCTGTGAGAACAATAAAGTGCTCGTCTTAGCATCCATTTATATTCACCCTTCACGACAACCAGATTTCCCAGATACTGACATTTCGCAGATTATCCAACAGTCCGTTCCCGCTCCATTTATAATCGGAGGAGACTGGAATACTCGTCATACAGCATTCAATGATAATAAATGCAACAAATATGGTCGCCAATTGCTAGCCCTCCTCCCGTCTTATCCATACACTTACATTGACTCCCCATTACAGCCAACTCGTGTCTCTAGCTCAGCCAGGTCAACAATCGACTTCTTCCTCAAGTCCGACGATGTTTATTCAGCGGGTCCACCTACAGTCTCCTTTATATTTCCTTCTGATCATGGTTCCGTTCACACCACGATCCAAATCCCCTCTCTCGACCCACTCTTTTCGTCAAACCCTGTCCCAAACTTCACCAAAACAAATTGGAGAAAAGTCAATAGGGAAATAGCGATAAGTTTCTCTGACTTGTCTATCCCTGAAGCATCTAACTTACTCCCTAATGAAATCGATCAAGCATCTTTAAGAATAGAGCAAATTCTTAAGGAGGCTCTCAGCAACAACACCCCGACAACCATTCCTCATAACTGTTTAGGAAAGCCTTTGCCCAGCATCCTAACCAAATTATTGCGCCTTAAAAAGCAGCTCCGTCGTAAACTTCATACAAGATACTGCCCCTTTATTAAAATCCAAATCCAACTCCTATCCACTCTGATAAATGAGCAGTTGAAAAAGTTCGCAGATGAAAACTACATCTCCACACTTAAAAATATCAAACCAAATCGGGATCTTTTCAAAAACATCAACCAATTAACTGGTCATAAATATAAACCCCGAATTGATCATCTCATCAACCCAATCAGCAATAATATTGCCCAGTCCGATTCGGACATAGCAAATTGCCTCGCAGAACACTTTGCAAAGATCCATGAGCAAAATAATTGTCTCTCAACTCCTGGCTTCGAGAACACAGTAAACGAATACATCTCAAACAGATTATTCCCATCTTTTACTCCTTTCATCGGTGAATTTAACAACACAAACATAGCTTCACACCCCTTAGACACTACAAATTTTCTAACTGCGGACGAATTATCCGAGATCGTAAGATCAGGAAATAACAAAAAGTCAACTGGATTAGATGGAATCCCACGTCTTCTATTTAAAAGGCTACGCCCATCGAATCTACTTCCCATCCTCATTCTTCTTAATCATATAATTAATGCATCGCACTTCCCAGAGAACTGGAAAACTGCGGTAGTAATTCCTATTAAGAAGCCCGGTAGTAGTAATAGCCCTTTCAATTATCGTCCAATATCTCTATTAAGTACATTAAGTAAGATACTGGAACGCAAGATCTACCAAAATCTTCTCTCATTTGCCAATGAGAATGCCCTCATCCCTAACTGTCAGTTCGGATTTCGTAAGCGACAATCCACATGTCATGCTCTGCTAAAACTTACACACGATGTTACAACTGGTCTCCAAAACCAAAGCCCTACTGTGTGTATATCTCTCGATATTTCTAAGGCGTTTGATTGCGTCTGGATCTCAGGGCTTCTGTACAAACTGCACTCCATATTTAATTTAAACTCTCACACAACAAAGCTCTTAGCCTCTTATCTTTCTGACAGAAAATTCGTTGTGAGAATAAATTCTTCCGTCTCAGAAACCCACAACATAACCGCGGGTGTTCCCCAAGGCTCTATTTTAGGGCCAATTTTATATCTGTTATATACCGCGGATATTCCTCAACCCGTATGTCCTAATGTTGTGATGCTGAATTATGCTGATGATACATTAATTTACTCTAGCAGCAAATTTGTTAAGGCTGCAAGAAATCGCATTAACAACTTTCTCCCTAACCTATCATCATACTTCAATAAGTGGAAAATTCACCTTAACCCAAATAAAACGCAGCTCATAGTGTTCAAGGGCAAACACGAGCACTGTACAAACAACACTAGACGTTGCCAGAACAAAATTAAACTTAACGTAAACAACACTCTAATAAAACCCTCCAAAACCCTAAAATATCTGGGAATCACTTTTTCTAATAACTGGTCTTTTTCCTCCCACATTAAAAATTCCCTTCAAAAAGCCACAATTCAGCTTAATCTCTGTAGAAGAGTAATGTGGAAACCTAATAGTCTCTCTCACATAGTCAAACTGCTCATTTACAAACAAATTATCAGGCCCACACTCACGTACGCGTGCCCATTGTGGTATCATATCACTCCCTCCCAAATGGAGAAATTACGAGTATTCGAAAGAAAATGCTTTAGGTATGTCTCTGGGTTACATCGTCGTCCTAACTCCTATAAGTACTATAGTAATGTCGAACTCTACAATACCGCTGGTATTGAGCGCCTCGATAGACGATTCCTCGAGCTATCTATCAAATTTATCGAAAACCTACAAAATAATCCCAATCCCATAATAACCTCGCTCTTAGAGAACCCTCTAGATATCAGAACTAACCACCCCAACTGTCTCCACACCAGAGCTATCTTCGCCTCAGGCAGACTGGTAAATGATTCAAACGAGATCATATACCACAACACCGAAGTTACCCCTAACCAGTTCAAATACTCTAACGTCCAACCATTTTCCAACATCCTACGTTTTTCCAACGAACAACCGGAAAGAAATACTCTTCCTCAAACCCATAACTGACCTCATTCCACATCCTTTAATTCATAAATCCCATTAATTATAAAACTTTGTTTTGTTTATAGCTCATTTTATAATAATCAGACTAAGTTAGGTTAAGTTATATTTATATTTATATTTAGGGTTAAGTTTAGATTAAGTAAAGTAAAAATAAGAAATTCCTGGTTTTCTGACCTTTTCCAGGAAGACGAAACCCTACTAAATGTATAAACACACATATAGCCTATAACTCTTAAAACATTGTTTGGAAAATGTATTATAATAATAATTACATGTAAGCAATTGTCACGAATTTAATTTTAAGTCACTGTATTACTTAAATGTACACATTTTAATTATGGTTAATAAATACAGTTTTTAAAAAAAAAAAAAAAAAAGATCTCGAGGAAGCATTCTGGTCATGTACCTAGTCCTCGGCGGAAGTGCTGACGGACCACGATCAGAAGATAAAGCTAGGATCTTGGAGGTGGTGTCCCCAGGATAATCAATTGTTTCCCTATCTAATTAAATAAAAAATGCACCTATTATGACAAAATAAAAGGTATTTTTCATTGACGGGCTTTATGCATTCACTGAGGAACGTTGGCGGCTTTAGGACAGGAGGAGACTTCCAACCAGCAAAAAGAACCGGTGAGTAAAGTGGTGGCAAGCCCACAAACTAAACCCTTGCAGCGTCCACGATTTCGGACATCACCCAAAGGCACCTGGTTCCACGGCACAGGGACGCAATTCCAAAACGACGTCCCTAGAACAATCGGAAGCTGCTCTTCCCTCGAGGTTCGAGAAAGCACGGCGGCAACCGCAACGGGTCCCCTCGGGAGCGGTCTTTAAGAGATCTTACGTCCTTTTCAGGATAAGAAGACACGCTACCTGAGAGAAGGACCACTACAAAAATGGTGGCAGCGGTTTGGGATCCCAGCATCCCCTACCAATAAAATAAAAAATATATGAGCAGTGGATCGGACTGATTCATTCATCCCCTACAAAGAAGACTGCGGCAGTGGAGCGCACTTGAGGTGTTAGAAATACAGCACAAGGCATGGTATAAACAAAAGCAGTGGTATCTAGACGGAGATCATGAATGGGATAACCATCCCCTATGCGAAGGAAATACGAGTAATAATCATCCCTTAATCAACACAGTCGGTAGACAGAAGGTGACGTTCATCATCAGCAGTTGCACAATGATTTCAGCAACATCCTTTTCAATAAAACAAGGAACGAGCGTGTTAGTGACTGGATGCTAACATTTAGTTGGAGCGAGACAATAGTGCCCTTCAACAACTTCAACAACTACATCATCAGGGAGGAAGCGTAAAACATTCCCTAACAAGCGGAGGAGCTAACAAAACCAGAGTATTCAAATCATTGAGATTTACGTCAACACACACACAATTACATGCCCATATCACAGCATCGCAACAGTACGAGCAGTCGATACTGCTGTAGTAGTCAACAACATCAGCAACAAAACATATTTCACCAATAACATCAGTAACTTGAGCAAGTATTTCCAACATCATCAATAATAAGTTCCGAAATAAGCCAAGATCAGCAATCACAGCGATGACTTCAACAAAGCAAGAGTCAAATACTCATCAACGAAGCCTGAAATGGTAGCGGACAACATAACAAAGGAAGATCACAGGTATTTATATCCATTTTTATTTGTTAACACATTTGCAAGTGGACAAAGAGAACCCCAAAATAAATTTAAATTTATATACACATTTTTACACATTTAAAAATTCATTTAAAAAAAAGGGGACCCAGAGAACCCCCAAAACAAATTAAATTATGGGAAAATAAATCAAAGGGGATATTGAGATGTGAAATTTTTCGAAAATTTTATTTTTATAAGGAAAAAACAAACGTATTCATTTTAAGGGTACAATAACAAAACCATTTTAAACATTTTTACATACACATAAATACACATATATTTTTCTATCTTAAATTACTTGGGGAAGACTCTTCATATCGTTAGCAAAACTTGGGCAGGAAACCCTCGACTCTGTACTTAGCATCATTTGTGGGTTCTCCACTTGTTAGTTTGTTGGTTTCTTCTTCTTACCTTTGGCGTTTTCCATAGAATCTATCTTGAAACCTGTTTCTCTTGTTGCCCTCGACTTAGGTGTAAAAGGATCTCTTATTTTCTTTCCTTAATCAGGAATCTTCCATTTTAGGATTGTTCCACTTGGGTTCGAGGAGTCTTTTTCCTTACCCTTCGCCTTTGTTTCACTTGCGTTTGGGAAGCTGTGCACATATGGGAAAAATCTTATCTAAAACGAACACGCGACTCGAATATTTGAAGCGCGCGAAACTATTATGTAACCAATAATGAAGGTTATTATCGGATTGAAAGATATTTTGGTTTTCGTACCGGTGTTTAACGGAAACCCGGACGAATTAGATGATTTTATTTCTTGCGGGGATATTGTTTTTTCACAGGCACGGGACGACAGTCAGCATACTTTCTTCTTAAGCGTGGTGAAAACCAGACTACAGGGGCCAGCATACGACCACATCCGGTACAAGGTCATTTCAACCTGGAATGATCTTGCTTCCGAATTGAAGGAAGAATTTAAAAATCTCACTTCTATGTCAGCGGCACAAAACAGTCTGGTGACAGCCAAGCAAGATAGCAAGGAAGGTGTGAAGGAGTTTGGAAACAGACTCGCACACCTCCTGTATCTGCTGAACGAGGCCACGTTTGAAAGCACTGTCGATCCTGCGGTGCGAACATATCTCCTCGAAGAAAATAAAAAGCGTACATTGCATACATTTGAAGATGGTCTTAGGGATTCCCATTTAAAACTCTCAGTTAAAGCACGAGGTAACCCAAGTCTTAGAGCAGCAATCAATTATGCTCTCGAGCAGGCCCCACGACTTGGCGATAGAAACCCTCTTAATTTATGTAATAATTCCAAATATAGCCAGCCACAAATTTGCCAATCGTGCAATAAGACTGGACATACTTCCTGGACTTGTTATCGCAATACAAACTCTCTAAATGTTGGTCCCCAACAAATGAAGACAGAGGTTCAACGCATTGAATGCACTTATTGTAAAAGATTTGATCATTCTCAAGCAGAATGTAGGATACAGTCTCATTTCAAAAGTCTAAACGACTCTCCATCGAATAAAAACGATTTTAGAGCTCGGCCCACTTCTACCGCAAACGTTTGGAGAAGTGGAGTATTAACCAAAACGAACAGGGTACAATTAATAAAAATTGATTCCGAGAAATTAAATACGGGAAAAATTGAACAAGCGACGTTAGAAGCTAAGGATATAAACAGGAAGGTAGAAAATGCCTCACCTTACAAGGTGTCGTCTACGGATGAAATTGGCATTCGAGATAATAGGGATAAAAATCAGAGGCAGGACGATCGAGAGGCACCCCAAATAGAGGGAGTAGCGACCAAAGATCTTATCCAACAGTCAACATTTGAATCCGTTTGTCTACGGGCCGGATCTGATGATTCGACAAAAACCCCTGATCATACTATTCTATCACGTCCATCTACTTTTATATTCTTAAATGCTCCGACTTCTAGCAACAACACGTGCAAGCTCATAGAGCACAAACAGAAAATTCCGGCAAAATGTAAGCCTGTGGAGCAAGAACTCCCAGCAGATTGTAAGCCCGAGAAACAAGAAATTTCAGCAAAGAGTAAGCCTGCGGTACTAAGAGTCCCAGCAAAATGTAAGATTGAAAAACAACTAATTTTCTCGTTAGAAAAGAGTAAGCTTGTAGATAACAGTCATATCAAAATTGCACTCGAACACCTTCCTCGTTTCAGTAACTTGTTTGTCCGCATCGTTTCCCTCGTTTCTCTAATTTTTCAAACTTTAAAATGGGTTCTACAAATGAAACTTAAAAATAAATAAATAATCAAAACCCCGTTTACAAATAAAACAAACGTTGATCTTTCAAAATCGATTACGAATCCTCCATCCTTTAAAACGCTCTTTTTAGATGGTTTTATTGCCCAAATTTTGAACTATATCACACAACCCAACCCTAAGAAAACATGGAACATTTTTCACAAATTTAAAGAAAAACTTAGAGTGAAACAAATAGATTTTTCCTTTCAAATATATATGTATATGTGTATGAACATATAAATAATAAAATACCAATTCTGACATTGTAAATCTAAGAATATTAAAAAAAAAAAAACTATATGTAAATTAAATAGAAAATATATAATTAATAATATTGAATTCCCCTCTTAACAAATAATTGTACAAAAACAAAATAGATACATATACATAATAACGCAAATAAATAGAATAAAACAACCAACTCTGTTTTGAGGAATTTATGTATCTAAAAGAAAATTATCTATAATAAACAAAGAAAATTTGTAAATAATACAACTGTATTCACAATTCAGGAGATAATAAGCAAAATATAACAGAAATAAATCTCTGCAACTTCATATTATTAACACATAAATATGAAACAAATATTAACTCCCTCAATAAAATAATTTTGTATATATTATACAATATTTTAATTAATTGCCATTAACTTAAAATTTAAATAAATGAACAAAATTATTTAATTAATAAATGATCTTAATTTGTAAATAAAAAACATATATAATTCTAAGTTAAAAAAAAAAATGTTTAACTAAACAAAACAAAATCTATGAAATAAACAATTTTAAATAGAAATATAATAATTTCAAATAACTATGTAACATTCTTCAATTAACCAAATTACATCTATCCTAAGAAAAATAAGGAACTAACATTTTTTAGTTAACTCAAAACAAACTTAAAAATTTAGAATTAAACCTTTCTTTATAATACATGAAAAAAAAAACATAAATATGGTCCTCAAAATGAAACAGATATATACTCTGGAGATAATGTAAATTCCTATATAATACACAAGTTGTAATACAATACACTTTTAAGGCTCACCTAAAATTTATCTGTAGCACAAATTGAATTTAATACTTTATTTAAAATAACCCTATTTTATAAAAATAATTAAAAATTATATGTAAATAACATTGTTAATATACGTAACTTGATAATTTACTTATATACACGATAAGAAAAATTGTTAATTTAAGCTTTTAGTTTAACACATAATCTTAGACTTTCTAAAAACGTAACAAAACGCTGAAAAACATTCTACCGTAAACTAAGAAAATTAACTTTGAATAATACTTAAAAACAAGAACAAAAATTGAAGAAAGAAACAAGCAATTGTAACTACAATGAAAATTTAAAGTAACCATTTAAGCCGTAAAATATGTAACGAATATACGATAACATCACCCTTTGCCCTCGATCACACCACTTTTCAGAAAATTAATCTCGTAAAGATTAATTTTCTTTTTTGAAGGAGGGGAGGATGTAGTGCTCTAAAAAGCCCTACTACCTTTTTCCCCCATTCCTACATCCAAATCCTAGCTATAATACGCTAAGACATTAAATCCTATCAAAATCCTGAAAAACCAAAACTAAATCCAAAATTCGCAATAAACGAATTAAAATATTCGTTTATCGCTTTGCATTTGCCTCCACGGCATAATTTAATCAAAAAACCTAAACTAAAATCAAAATTCGCAATAAACGAATCAAATATTCGTTTATAGCTTTGCGTTTGCCCCACGGCATAATCTCAATTCAAAATCCAGAAATACATTTCAATCTGGTAATTTCCCTAGAAAATTAAATAAACCATATCCATGGCAAATCGCACCAGATGTCCGAATTTGCCACAAGCAAATAATACCCAAATACCATTTCCAATTCTCATATGTAAATAGATTGATGAAGATTCAGAAAACTGAATCTTATCTAAAACAAACATTGAGCATCGCACGAAATGTAGCGAAAATTAAGATTGTTGCATGAAAATGTACATTTTTGAGATAGAAATCTCGATTTGATTTCGTTTAAAAGGTGATGTATCGCGATCTCGAGGAAGCATTCTGGTCATGTACCTAGTCCTCGGCGGAAGTGCTGAAGGACCACGATCAGAAGATATAGCTAGGATCTTGGAGGTGGTGTCCCCAGGATAATCAATTGTTTCCCTATCTAATTAAATAAAAAATGCACCTATTATGACAAAATAAAAGGTATTTTTCATTGACGGGCTTTGTGCATTCACTGAGGAACGTTGGCGGCTTTAGGACAGGAGGAGACTTCCAACCAGCAAAAAGAACCGGTGAGTAAAGTGGTGGCAAGCCCACAAACTAAACCCTTGCAGCGTCCACGATTTCGGACATCACCCAAAGGCACCTGGTTCCACGGCACGGACGCAATTCCAAAACGACGTCCCTAGAACAATCGGAAGCTGCTCTTCCCTCGAGGTTCGAGAAAGCACGGCGGCAACCGCAACGGGTCCCCTCGGGAGCGGTCTTTAAGAGATCTTACGTCCTTTTCAGGATAAGAAGACACGCTACCTGAGAGAAGGACCACTACAGCAGGCCTATGGTGGGACTTTGGGGGCACGCGTCTGTGGGCGCGTGCAACGCTCTCAGGTAAGTAAGTTCTTTGAAGGTAGGAACCTTACCTGCGCAGAATTGTGCGTTCGTAGAACGCTACAACTGTGTCATCGGTTTCAGTCGGTATCTAAAGCCTTTGGGGCATTCATGCATCTTTTGATGGGGTTCTTGATGCAGAACATCTAGCATCGTTCATAGACACATCATCTTCTGCACTCCCCCATGCAACGTCCTGTCATGTGCGCCCCTAATACAGACGAGAATTCGACCCCCGCAGACGATAACGGTCATATGCACGACCAGCCAAAGTGCTGTGTGCAGTCTGGGTTGATGCAAACATTTCAAATCCCTGTCTATATGAGGGTTCGCCCCAGCTGCAGACGTTGAGGGCGTGCTGAGGGATGCTCAACATGGGTGATCGGAATGTTCAAGGATGTGAGTGCGCATCCGAAATGTTTGTTTTATGTATTTTTATTTTATTTTACGAATAGTGGTTTGGTTAGACAATGAAATGAGTCGGGCTTGCATGTAAGCATAAAAAGGGATCGATTGTTAACCGTTAACGAGTGCGCAGGTCATGGTTTTATAGAGTGAAGATCTTAAAATAGTAAATTTGAAGTTATTTATGGAACTGTGTCCAAGGAGGACCAAATTCGTGTCGTGAACTTTTTAGTTTACCTAATTAATAAATAAGTGTGCACCACTAATTAGTGTACATCAACCGGAGATCAAACCTTTTAATCTGCTTTTCAACTTACATTAACCAGTGATTGAACTCTTTAATTTAACTAATTAATAAATGTATGGAACTTTTAATTTATCAAAATAAAGTAGTATCACGAGTGAACCCAGTTTTTGATTCATAAAGTAAGAATCGTTGACACTAGGTGAGTAATAACAGTCAACTGGGGAAGCGTTCCTCTAAAACAGCGCTCGAGTAATTTAGTGAATCTGTGTCCTGGTGCCGCCTTACTAAAAGACCCGAACACACAACTAAGAGCGCTAGGGAGAAACCGCACAGTATGATGGGGTCAACAGAATGAGATATAATCAATAGACAATGCGGAAATTTGAAGCTTATCCCCAACAAGAAGAATGAAATTATGGTCTACAAAGGGACTGATGACTTTCCGACATATATCACAAACCACAACATGTCAGTAGCTGGAAAGTGCCGCAACCCACAGCGTGTTGATTTGGCGACGCCACAACCACAGCATGTTTAATTGCTAGTAAGGTTTTGGAAGATGACAGAAGCCATATCCTTTTTTTATTACACTTTTCTCGTGTGGATTGTCTGGTAGAGCGCATATAAACGAAATTGTGCGGAACAATAATACGAATCTCCGAAGAATAGTACCCGTGATAATATCTGTAAAATAGACCGAGGTGGGCTACGCGCCTTCTCTCTGATAGCGACTGTAGTCCCGACGTCAGCGCCGTGTCTCCAATCAAGCGAATGCTCGTCTCTGATGCTCTCTCAAGTACGTTGAGGGTATGCTTAGGAGCGGAGTTCCGAACACGAGAGCAATATTCGAGCACCGGCCTAATTCAAAATTTATACAGGAGAACAAGTTGGGCCGGCGAAAAATATTTCTTGGCTCGAAAAAGATAGTTCAGTTTTCAAGAAGCTGACCTGGCGACGTTCGACACGTATTTATGCCACGATACACTCCCACAGACCGTGACGCCGAGCAATCTCAAACTTTCCCCAGAGTCGAGGGCCTGGCCATTCATGATCAGGTTTGGAACCGATGATCCACTATTCCTTGTGAATGTTGTATACTGTCTTCGTTGCATTAAAGTCGACGAGATTGGCCTTTCCCCACTGCAGGTCGGTAATTTTGTGTGAGACACTTTTCCCCTTCTTTGGGATTTGCTGCACTCGATCCACCTTCCAGCAGGTAGGAAATGACCTCGTGCATAAGATAAGCGGAATAGCCTAGCAAAAACCGACAACAGTTCTGGAGCACAGTTCTTAAGGACTACTGCTGGTACTCCAACTGGTCTAGTTGCCGTCTTACAGTCCAGTCCACGTAGACTGCGTGGACTAGTACGCCGGCGAAACTTCACATTCCACATCGTCGACCGAACCGGTGTGATCACATGTGGTTCCACAGACCGGCATGGAGAATCGAATTCGCGAACACATTAACTTTATCTTTTTAATTAGTGCTATGCGTCACTAACGGGGGAAATGTGGAGAAAGCAAAGTCGAACCAGTTCAGCACACACGGAGTTTATTGGTCACTCTCTCGCTGTAAGACTTCTTCGCGGTATGGTTCCACGCGTCTCTGATTCTAACAAAATTCATTCTATTAACATCGGTGGGATTGGTGCAGAATTTCTAAAATGCTCTATTTTTCGCCGCTGTAATCTGCTCGCATTCTTTTTTTTAAACCAAGGTTTATTGAATGAATTTTGTATGATGGAATGCGGAATGTAAATCTCCATCTCGAGAGCAAAATAATCTCCGTGACCGACAACGCGGATGTCATCAAAGCACACCTCCGACCACGGAAATGATGCGAAGAAATCTCGCAAATCGTCCCAGTTAGCAGCCCCATACCTCCATACATGGCGAAGCTGCTTAGGTCGTTTATTCGCTTGAAATTCAGCCGGATGCGCGACGGATACCAAGCTGTGATCGGAGTTTCCCAGTAGCACAACAACTTCCAGAGTATAAACGCTCGGCTCAGATGTTAAAAACAAATCCAGGAGGTTCGAATAATCACCTCGGGTATCCGGCACTCGCGTAGGTTCCTCCACGACTTGAGTCAATTTGCGGCTTACAGCGAACATCTCCGCTAGCCCCCCAGCCTTATCGGTTCCGTTGGAATGTACCAACCAGCCGAAGTTGTGTACATTAAAATCGCGACATATTCAGAAGCCACCATTCATCAGCTAACATTCAGACGGTACGGTTCGTCCTGCCTTTCATACGTTTTACATTCTAATTGTCTTCCCACAGTACGTTACCTAGCAGGTATACAAAATACCTGAACAATACAGTACAGTTTAGTTTTCGCGCCGTGTTTTGTTGTGTGAAAAGTGACAAAGACAGTGAACGTACAAAGACCAATTAAATAAATAAATTCTCTTGATAAAAACAGTCAAAACAAAGTGATTATATATAAATATAATGAAATAAAAGAGAACGAAGCCACGGGTTTGACAGTCAAAACAAACACAGATTAATACTAATCAACTGTGAGAGTGTATGTGAGTACGTGTTGGAAAAAAAAAACAGGAAAACAAAGAAGTAAAAGAAAAACAAAACAGAAATAATAAATAAAACTAAAAAAGAAACAAAAGGAACGGAACTAAAATATATAGTGAATTACAAAGTGAAGCCAACCTAATAACTGGTTTAAAACAAAGACTGGCCTGCTATTTTGGATGCAACAAGCTCGGTATACTGGCCCTCAGCATGCTGAATGGCAGACAAAAAACAAAATATTAAAAAATAAAACGCCCGGCGAGCTCCCCACCAACACGAGCGACAAAAAAAGTAAGCAAACCAAACGAGGCAATAACAGACCTGCTCGAAAAAGCGCAAAAAATGGAAGAGGACAATACATTTCCCTCGGTTCCATATGATGACGGCCATGTCACCAATAACATGTTTGCATGTTTAGCGACTACCGAAACTGAAGACGAGGAAGAGGAAATCAGCGATCTTGAAACAAGGCTAGCCCGAGCAAGAGCGCAATTAGCAGAGAAGCGTCGCAGGAAAAAGGAATTGGCTGAAAAGGAGCAGCTAATAATGAAACAACAACAGCAGAAAAATCAGCAACAATGTGCACAACAGAAGCTTAGCCAACAAAAAGGATGTCCACCGCAAGAGATTATACAACAACAATCACAACAAGAGCAACAGGCAGCAAAAAGGAAAGCGAAGATGCCACCCATCAACATTACAGATATGGACTGTAACGAACTGGTAAGTCTATGTAAGCTTTCTATTGGGGAAGATTTTTCAATTAAAAGACACAGGGAACAGGTTTGCCATACAGACAAATACGGTTGAGGACTTCGAAAAAATGAAAAATGTGCTAAAAAGGGCCACCGCGGAATTCTACACATACACCCCCAAAGAAATAAAGAATATAACGGTTCTACTAAAAGGCGTTGACCCTGAAACAGAACCAGAAATTCTATTACAAACGCTACGAGAGCTTAACTGTAATGATATTGAGTTTATTGCGGTAAAACCTTTCAATACAGCTAGGGCTAGACGGGAGAATCGTAAATTACCATTCTACCTGGTGCAGCTGGGCCCCGGTAGCAAAATTCGTGGACTTAGGAAAATCACTCTTCTGAACCATCAAATTGACACATGGGACAAATTGCAAAAAGGCAGAGATATAAATGTCTTCGCTGCCAAAGGTTCGGGCACTCAACAGCAAACTGCGAAATGCAGTATTGATGCGTAAGATGTGGACAGGACCACAGAGCAGAACAATGCACGTTAAGTAAAGAAAGGGTAGACGACAGATCTCTTCTAAAGTGTGTAGTTTGTAAGAGTGAGGGACACCCCGCTAATTATCGAGGCTGTCCTAAATTCCGCGAACTACAGGAAAAAAAATTTTCACAGCAACGAAAATTAGAACGCCCGATAGTTCAAGCCCGACCAGCACTAAATGTAACACCCCAGTTCTCGTATGCTCAAGTAACAGCGGGTAGGAGAAACACGCCACAACCCACCACACGGGTACCGCCGCAAAATATTGTGCCTCCAGAAACAGTAACACTAGCAGATGTGCTCACAACCTTGTTCGCTATTCAGACGCAGATGACACAAATGCAAAAACAAATAAAGGACCAGGACACTAGACTAGACTGGGTCTATTCGCAGTTGTCTAGCCAGCCGTCAATATAAACCCCCCAACAGAAAGCACAATTAAGGCTTTAGTCGTGAACGTAAATTCACTTATCAGAATCGAGAGAAGAGCCGCTCTCTTTAAATTGTTGCAAGACGAAAGTCCTGACGTGCTTCTGGCTAGCAAAACTAAGCTGAATCAGAGGCATAAATTACGTCACACAAAATACGACATTATACGAAGAGACCGACCCAACTCCACACAAGGAGGACGGGTGGCAATCTTTGTTAAAAAACAAGTTCAACATAAGGTAATATATAGTGGTGAGATGCGCAGATTTCAGGTGCTTAAAGCGTGCATTATCCGCATACCCCTCCGACAAGGTAGGGGGATGTATGTGATATCTGCCTACGCACCAGAAGCACATCAACAAAATCAATTTATAGTGGAGCTAGAGACTCTTTTCCAATGCTTACAACTTTACTCGGAAGGGAACTATTACATCGTAGATGGCGATTTGAATGCTAAACACCCAAATTGGGGAAATAGTATATCCAACACGAGAGGAAATCAACTAGCTGGTTGGCTAGATCAACATAACATTGAATGTAAGGCAGACCTGCTAGCTACAGAATATCCTTCTTTCCCCAGAGGGGATCGTTCCTCGATATTATGCTTATTGACACACGACTTAAACATACACATACTAACAGACAAAATATAAACTGCCTACGCACAATTGAATATGACAGCGATCATTGTGCATTATCGATCGTAATAAAAACACCAAGCGAAGTTGTGGAACTCGGTGAATGTATGATACCGCAACCCTATAACTATGGAGGTATGCGATGGACGCGTTTCACGAGAAGATTAACAAGAGAAATTCGCTTAAAAGATATTAATCCTCCTACCAACAGAAACATATCGAACGATGACATCGACAAATACATACAAAAAATGGACGAAACCATAAAACAAACTATGGACAAAACAATACCAAAAACCACACCTACGGACAACATGAACATGTACCGAAACGCCACAATCAACGCACTCCACAGAAAAAAAAGTAGACTTCTGTCGCAACTAAAACTACGATACAGACGATTTATTGATAGGCACGACCAGGAGATAATATCACTCAAGTCCAGATTAAAAAATCTCCAACAGCTGATAAAAGCCAACTATAAGCTATCAGCAAATTTGTATTGGAACAACAAAGTTCGGGCGGTAAAATCCAACAACCCTAGTATGTTCCCGCAAATTAATAAAATATTTAGACGGAGTAATGAAAACGAGATTCAGTGTCTCCAAATACCACGAACTGACGAAAACCAACGAATGCTGACAAATATAGGCATAGACACAAACAACGCCATCCTAAATGACGAAGTTTTTGTGTTTGAAGACCCCTTGGAAAAAGTGAATGTTGTAGGGGCCGTCTTTCAAGAACTGTACAAGACAAATGAAGTAATTCGCCGCAACCAAGACTTGGAGGATAGAGTTCTACTGAATTATCGTCATTTTTTTTTTTAGATTTTAAACCACATTTATTTTCCTAATTCTTTTTACATGCATAATATTAGGGGTAAATGTTAAACCCTTTTCTACAATCACAGTCCTTAAATTAACTTACTGGCTCTATGCGAGCTGTCTAAATTACACATTACAACTTGATTTTTATATATGCCTTTCGGCGTACATCTTCTTTTTTTTTATTTCTTATATATATATATATATATATATATATATATATATATATATATATATATATATATATATTTATGAAATAATGAAATAAGTCATATATTAGAGGGACGCCTCGTTTACATCTATATGTATACATTATTATTACAATTTTTTTTTTTATTTATAACAAACAAAAACTTCAAAACGAAACGAATCAAAAATAAAATAAGAAATAAAAAATAAAATAAAAATAAAAGCAATGGGGAAAGGAGGACAGGGGGAGGGGGGACAAGAGGAAGGAGAGCGTTGCTCTTGAGAGGCATACTATATCTGAGGAAGTGAAGTCCTCTCCTCGTTGAGAAGCCACCACCATTTGGGAGATGTTCGATCTTTGGCTGATTTATCTCTTTCACTGATCGCCGTGCTAAAACGCATGCGGTCTGGGGCATTGGAGATATCACTATCATGGAGAATTCGTTTGTCCCTGGCACCACGGAGAGCGTGGTAAATAATCGGGACTCCATGCACGTCTTGGATAAGGCCTTTTTGATCCAAGAAAGGGAACGCTTCTGGGGGAATAAGCCCATTCTGGAGGGTATTCTCCAGATACATATCATTGGGATAGAATGCTCCCGAGATAAGATTATTGTCACTCCACATTGCCCTTGCTGTGTGACCACAATTAATTTTAATTATGAAATTGTCTATCCTATTTAACCCTGATTTGTTATACAGGATTTTGTTGGGATAGAATTTTTTGTATTGCGACTCTGGTGTTCTATAAAGTCCGAGGCAGGAACGCAAACACTGCCGTTCGAACACACGAAACTTCTCCATATAAAGTGGAGATATATTATACCATACTGGACAGCCATAAATCAAAACTGGTCGGATGAATGCCGAGTACGAAATTATTTTGACTCTGGGGTCAAAAAGACTACTCCGGATTAGACTTCTTGTCATAGAATATGCGCTTTTAGCTGCGGAGAGGGACGCTGCTACGTGCTTGTCAAAATATAAATACTGGTCTAGCCAGATACCAAGGTATCTAACTACAGTTTTCACTTGCAGTGGAAGGTTATTGTTACCTACAATAGAAAAGTGTTTCCAGTTGTATTTTGTATCCCTCGAGGCCCTGGATAGGGGCGTTCTGAAAAGGATAGTCTCGGTCTTCTGGAAATTAATCTTTAATTTCCAGTCGTCGCAAAATTGTTTTATTTTGTTGAAGTCATCTTGAAGGTGCCTATTGATGTCGTCTATTTTTCCTCCTGTTCTATACACCACTATGTCATCGGCGTACGCAATGGCGTTTTCGAGAGAACTCACTAGATCACTAGTGTAAATATTGAATAGAATGGGAGAATTCACAGCTCCCTGCTGTAAGCCATTTTTAATTTGGAAGGTCTTGTTGGAGAGTATGTCCCCGCATTTCACCACAAAATGTTTGTCCATTATCATATCATAAATAATGTATAGCAGATATTGCGGCATACCCAGGTTTGTTAACTTATAGACAAGTCCTTCTAACCATACGGTGTCGAAAGCCTTTTCAAAGTCAACCAAGCAGGCGCCTGTACATTGTCGCTTTGCCATGTTCCACTGTATATCGGAAACAAGTTTCGTCGCTGCATGAACTGTATCATGTCGCGCTCGAAAGCCAAACTGGTTGTTGGGGATGATATCGTTTTCATCACACCAACCTATCAGTGCCTTGTTTATAATTTTTT
The DNA here is from genome assembly GCA_963931805.1 of Microdon myrmicae. Lineage (NCBI taxonomy): Eukaryota > Metazoa > Arthropoda > Insecta > Diptera > Syrphidae > Microdon > Microdon myrmicae. The sequence continues at coordinate 98,631,782 of OZ007496.1, forward strand.
CGAATACCTTGCTGATGTCGGGAAGCAGGCTGATCGAGCGCAGATTAGCTGGATTGCTCTTATCCCTACCCTTTTTGAGGATAGGGTGGACTGTGGGTAGTTTATAATGGCATCGGCACGGATGCAAGGTTAATAAAAACTCCACCGATGTTATCTGGAAATTGTTACAACGACCGATAAGGACCAGGAAAATAAAGACTCGCCGGGATATCTTGATGTTTTACGTTGACTTTTATTGTTCATGTTTCACACTGTGGTACACTCCGACATTTTATTTACATGCATAATGAGATTTGTTTTCTTAATCACAAGAGTCATTTAATTCATATGGCTACTTAATATAAATAAACGCACACAGTACATTGACGATTGACACTTAGGGTGCACACGAAAACATCAATAAAAGTAATTAGCCGGATGTCCAGCGGACTCAAAATACACCAACTCCACCGATAGAACGACTCGATTTTTATAACTGTGCACAACTCCTCTAAGAAGTGAGTGCTTCGATAGACGATAAAAAAAAAATCTGACTAATTATTGAAACGGAGCAAGCGATAAAAATTATAGTTAAAAGGGCGCGACTGTCCTCTATAAAGATTGACTTCTGACTCCAAATGTAATGTACATTTTTCAGTTCGATGCCCGCGAATTTCATCGATAGGGTAGGATTGTGTCTGTGTGCGTATAGCTCAAGTACGTTGCCCTTCAGCCTGGATATCGGCGACGACGAAAGTGCACCTAAATAAACATGGGCTGCTGCAATGAATTGTTATTATGGAGATATGCGATGGCAAAAAAATCGCCGAAGGGAGAAATAGGTTTCTGTGTCTTAAATAAACAGAAACGCTATTTCGAGGGCCATAAATCTTTGATGACCTGCGCCTGAGAACGAAATAGGTTTTTGCTTCAAGATACACAAAAACGCTATTTCAAGGGTCACGATGATATGCACATCGTGTTTACTTAGGCGTTCATGCTAATGCCATTGTAGGCTATAGAGTTTTCGTGGCGATAAGCAAACCGATGGTTTGCTCGCCTATGACCTAGGCTATGGTAGCTATTGTTTGTTTTACAGGCCGGAGCATCGTTAGCATGATTTGGGTTATGATTGTCTAACGTCAATCATATTAGTGCCCAAATCCCATGATCGGTAGATAACCGACAAAGGAAATTGGTCGCAAGTGTTGCGAACCTTGGGACTGGGGCAATAAATGGATATGAACCGTAGCAAGAAACCATCGTCTTCAGCTATGTCAACAATTACGCTGGCCAGCTAGTATTTATCTATTATAATTGCCGACACGCCGAGCCGATGGAGATATGGTACGGATCATAAACGGAATGATTCAATGTGTTGCATGCCCGAGGGTGAAATTTTTGATGCCACGGCTAGGTGATAATCCTTGCCGTGGACTTAATGTTTTCAGGAATGATCGTGGAGGAAGGGGTTTGGAAGAACCCCAAAGAGAGGTAAGCTGCCTATAAGGTATTCATGTCGGTTATCCATTGGGATAACCGAATTAATTCCAGCAAATTGGTTGGCTGTTAAGGCCGTAGCAAGGTTGTATAATCTTGCTGAAGATTCGACTTCAAGATAAGTCGCATTGCTGGAAATGGTGGGGATCGAGCGATGCATGGCTCTTCGGGCCCTGAAAAGCCCCACAGGACTACTGCAGTCTTCCAATGGGGTGGATAGTGTGCATTGTTTAGAGCGTTGTTAAACAAAGTAGTGTATATGTTCACTGCTTTGCGAGGCAAATGCCTTAGAACCACATTTGGAATGCTATCTATTCCAGATGATTTCTTATTTTTTATTGAGCTAAGTATGTTTCTAAGTTCATCCTTGCGCACAAACATATTTGTATTTTCATGTCTGACGGGGAAATCCGCCCTATTATTTTCGCCAAATGTGATGAAACTACGGTTTTCGGATCGCCAGTTGTGAAGTTGATTGCGCAGCGAGCAATGTCTTTGACGGGCATTGCTTTCAATTTCAGTGTTAGCATGAACTGATTTGTTAACTCTGTACACTGCTTCGAAACAGGCTCCAATTGAATTCGCTTTCTTTTGCGGATCTTCGACTACTATTACTTCATCATTGGAGTTGATGTGCTCTAAGGTGAGTCCTGCGTTCAGCATTATCTGACAATTCTCGGGAGTCCGTGGAATTCGGAGACAGGGAATGTCATTGTGATCTTTTCTTCGACATATTTTCTTGATTTGTGAAAACATGTTCGGTCCGTTTGCTTGGACAGATCGAATTCTGTTGCTCCACTCCTCATTTATTACTGCTCGGTAATTATCCCGGATCAGTTTTTGAAGATTTTTAATCAAGGACTTGATTGTTTTGATTTCATTGCTATTTGGGTCACTGAACTGCCTATAGCACAATTTCAGCTTTGAGAGCAGGGTGCTCTTTTGCCTATACAAAGCATCGATAGTTGCATTTCTGTATCGGTGGGTATAGCCATCCATATGAGCTACTTTGGGGATGGAACGATTCATTGTGTTAGTAACAATATCGTTCATAGTTAGGAGGTAATGATCGATTTCATCATTACGGAGGTTTCTATTAGTCGGTGGGTCTATGCCAATGTTGCGTATTTCTCTTTGTACTATGCGATCGAAACGCGACCAATGTGCTTTTCGGAAATCGAAAGAGTGTACCTGGTCGTACTGCTCAAGTAGACGGTACTCGTTTGGCACGTGTATTACGGTTCCAAGTCCGTAATGATCGCTATCGTACTCAATTGTGCGAAGACAATTTCGAGTAGTTACCTCGGTATCTGGTAACTGAATTCGATCATCTGTCATAAGTAAATCCAGGAAGGAGTTTCCTCTTGGATAAGACGGCGTACTTGTAGCGTACAATTCTAGTTTATGCTCGATCGCATTTGTTTGCCACCAATCAAACAAGGCATTGTATCTGCTGTTCGAGGTCAGATTGCCCCAGGCACTGTGCTTGGCGTTAAAATCACCTGCTATTAAAAAGTAATTGTTTTCCGAATCTAACTTGAGACTTCGGAAAAGCGTATCGGTTTCACTGATAAATTGAGTACCTTGAACAGATTCAGGAGCGTAAGCAGCGACTATAGATAGATGCCTTTGACTTTTTAGCGGAATGTCTATAATGCATGCCTCTAGCACCTGGAATTTGTGTACTTCCGTGCTGTAAACGACCTTATGGGGAAGAACTTCTTAACTAAGATAGCGACCCCACCCCCTCGAGTAGAGTGTGGTCGATCTCGTCTAATTATGTTATAATTTTTGTAGCCCATTTTGTGCCTTTGGTTTAGCTTAGTTTCGCTAGCCAAGAGCACATCTGGGCATTCGACTTGGAGCAGATTGTCTAAATTATCCCTTCTTTCGATGTGGATTAGTGAATTTACATTCACAGCTATAATTTTTAGGTTAAGTTCAGACGGAAGGTTGAAGATTTTGATGTGGAGAGTTATTTGAGAACAGGGTTGAATAGAGAGTATCTATTCGTGCTCTTTGTTCAGTCAGTGTTTTTTGAAATACGGCAAATTGTCCTTGCATGGTTAATAACATTGTTTTTATTTCTGAATGTGCATCTAGTGCAGGCATTTTTCCATTACTATATGTATGTTCCATGGATGCTGGTTGCTTAGGAGCACCGGCCATTTGTGCATATGACACACAAGGAGCCACGAAATTGTCGTAAGAACGAGTTTTCATTTTTTTCTCTTGGTCAACTTGTTTCTTTTTGGATTCCAATTTTAATTTCATTTGTTGAAATTTAGGACATCCTCTAAAATTAGCAGTGTGACGTGTATTTTTACAGAGGACACAGGACACTGTTTCCCTATCTGGAAGCTGTTCCTTGCCCAAGGGGCATTCACCAATGATATGGTCGGAGAGGCACTTTACGCACCTGAATTGCATGTGGCAGTTTGATGCCGCGTGCCCGAAGCGTTGACAACGCATACACTGCAATACGCGATCGATTTTTCTAATTTTTTCCCAACTTATTGTTTGGTGGTTGGGGTGTTTGATGTATCGGAGAGCATCAACTTTACTGTTGGGACTCAGTGATAGAATAAAGAAAGGCAATTGCGTTTTCTGGAGTTGGCGGTAGAGAAGGGTTTCACACCCGTAAATTTTAAATTGTCGGTTTCGACATTTTTTAATTCCTCTAATACCTCCTCAGGGGAAAAACATGGATCAACGCCTTTTAGGAGCATGGAGATTATTTTCTCCGATTTCGGGGTGTACGTGTAGTACTCGCTTTTTGTCCTACCCAAAGCAGTCATTACTTTGCGATAACCTTCAATATCATCGCACATTAATTTTATTTTAGAATTATTAATTTTTTTTGTTTTGAAATTTTTGCAAGTAGCCTCACCTAATTTTATAACGTCCTTTGTTTCCATGGACGTAAGTATTATAGGCGGCGCCTTTTCCTTTTTGTTGGTTACGATGTGCTGGTTTGTTTGCTGCTTCTGCATCCCCTTTGTTTGCTGCCTTTTGTTTGCTTCCTGATGTTGTTCCTGATTTTTCCGTTGTGTTGTTGTATTTTCTTGGCTTTGTTGTTGCTGCACCAGGTCTTTTAATTTGAGGATTGCTTCTCTTTGTTTATTGAGTTCCTCTTTTTTTGTGTCAATATCCGCAAGGAGTTTTTTCTAATTCCGCCGGATCTGTTGCAGTACCTGTGATATTGTTTTCTTCCTCGGCAGGTAATTCGATTTCACTTGGGTCAAGGTCAACCAATTCGTTGAATTGGTTGCCTGCGCCTATGTATTCGTTTTTCTCTCCTTTTGCATTTTTTTCGCCGTCTGAATTTGGCTTGTGCCGCTTTGTTATAATACTCGGCTGTCGCTCGAGTCGGCTCCGTGTCATCGCTTTCAGGTCTGCCTAGCCCCTTTTCATGAAAGGCGACGAGCTCTTTAGCACTTTGTTTGTTTCCATAATTTTTTATTTTTTTATTCTTTTTTTTATTTTTTAAACAACCGCTCTCACAAAAAACCCGGTAGGCGTAGGTGTGATGAGCCAACACTACCATAAGGGAACAAATCATCAGGAAAACACCGACTCGGCAAAAAGAAGACGTAGGGAAAAACGGAAAAAGCGGGATATACGCGTCGGGACGTGGAATGTTCGAACGTTATATAAACCAGGCGCGATACAGACGGTCGTAGAAAACGCGAAACAATATAAAATGGACATCGTCGCGCTCCAGGAAGTTCGACTCCCACATCAAGTAATCGAAACCAACGGGTTTACACTGGTGTGTGGAGGTACCGATACACATAACCTCGGAACTGGCTTCATCATAAGCAAGAAGATTACGCCCCATGTAAAAGATGTGAAATGTATTAATGAACGAATGTCGGTGCTAAAAATACAGGGACCATGGTACAATTATGTATTTATAAACGTACACGCCCCAACAGAATCTACCGACGAAGAAACGAAGGACACATACTACGAGACCCTAGAGGAAGTATTTGATGGGATCTCATCATTCAATGTTAAAATCCTCCTCGGCGACCTCAATGCGAAAATTGGAAAGGAAGATATCTTCCAACCAACAATAGGTAAAGAAAGCCTACACGACGTGTCAAATGATAATGGAATTCGAATTATCACGTTCGCAGCGTCAAAAGATCTGTTAGTAAAAAGCACGATGTTCAAGCACAAGGAAATTCATAAAGCCACATGGATATCACCCGAGGGCGTAACGCGTAACCAAATAGACCACTTCCTCATAGACAAAAGACACCACTCGAATATCCTTGACGTAAGAGCATATAGAGGAGCAGATTGCGACTCCGATCATCTTCTAGTGATTGGCAAAATCAGGAGTCGCCTCGCAGCAATCCCACATGGGCAGTCACGGGAGACAAGCAAAAAGTTCGACACTGATAAACTGAAAGACCTACGCAAAAGGGCTGAATATCAAGACGAGCTAACGAATAGATTTAGCATTCTAGAGAATGTGAGCAGTGAGAAAGAGGAAGCTAATAGTGTGAACACTAAATGGACATCGATCAGAGACACAATCAAACTAACAGCCCAAAAGGTATTAGGATTTAAGAAAACAATTAAGTCCAAACCTTGGTATGACGATGAGTGCAGGGCGAAGATCGAAGAACGTAAACGCCTCAGAGTGATCCACTTAGAAAGATATGATGAAGTCAACGCAGAAAGATACGCGACAATTCGGAGAGAGACAATGAGGCCCTTCAAACGCAAAAAAACGCGAATGGGAGAAGACTAGGATCGAAAAAATCCTAGAAAATTCTAGGGCAAAGAACATCACGGGTATGTATGTCGGCATAAATTCAATTAGAAATGGCTACCGAGGAAGAGCCAAAATAATTCGAGACGCAAACGGCTGTCTGGTCACAGAAACAAACAATGTCGTGACAAGATGGAAGCAGTACTTTGAAAACCTGCTCAATGTACGCACCCATCAACCACAGATAAATGTACCAAGCGTACATACAGCTGAGCCTCAGATCCCAGAGCCGTCTCTCAACGAAGTTGTAGACGCAATAAATCGATTGAAAATCAACAAGGCTCCCGGAGTCGACTGCATACCGGCAGAGCTTGTGAAGCATGGAGGAGAGGCAACCGCTCGAAAGATCCACCAGCTCATCCAAACAATATGGGATAAGGAAGTCACTCCGGAAGAATGGAAAACCTCAATAGTCATCCCCATTTTCAAAAAAGGCGACAGATCTGACTGTGAAAACTACAGAGGAATATCATTGCTCCCAACCGCATACAAAATATTAACAAATGTCATTCTGGCGAGAATCACACCTTACGCAGAAGAGATACTGGGAGACTACCAATGTGGATTCCGTAGGAACCGGTCAACAAGCGACCAAATGTTCACAATAAGACAACTGCTGGAAAAGAAGTGGGAATACGGAGAGACGGTTCACCAACTGTTCGTTGACTTCAAAAAAGCCTACGACTCAGTCGCAAGGCAGAGACTCTACCATATTCTAGTTGAGCTGGGAGTCCCAAAAAAATATGCCGCGCTCATTCAAATTTGCATGAACGAAAACAAAGGGCGAGTTAGAATAGAAAACCACCTCTCAGAACCATTTGAAATCCGGGACGGACTAAAGCAGGGAGATGGTCTATCACCGTGTCTCTTTAACCTTGTGCTCGAGTATGTCATCAGAAAGGTACAAGACGACAACATGGCCGGATCATCCCTGAACGGGGTCACACAAGTGCTCGCATATGCGGATGACATCGCCGTTCTGGGCGATAATCTAGAGACTGTTAGTAAAAACTGTGAAATCATCATGCAAGTGGCAGAAGAGGTGGGCCTAGAAATAAATGAAGACAAAACAAAATACATGATTACGGCGAGAGCAGGTGGGTCTCAGAGAACACATATAAACGTCAGAGGTAAGATCTTTGAAAAAGTTAAAGAATTTAAATATCTGGGAACGATACTGACGGCCAGTAACGAAATGTCGAAGGAAATTAACAAGAGACTGCATTCCGGCAACGCGAGTTGGCACGCAGTCAGTAAACTGCTGAAATCCAGACTGCTATCACGTAACATAAAGCTCCGTGTCTATAGAACCATAATCATGCCAATTGTTCTATATGGATGCGAAACATGGGCTCTCACAAAACGGGAAGAAAACAAATTCCGTCTATTCGAGAATAAAGTTTTGAGAGGCATCTTTGGAGGTAAATATGACGAGGAGGCAGGACAATGGAGGAGACTCCATAACCACGAATTGGAAGAACTATATCGCAAACCTACAATAGTGAGAGTAATCAAGTCGCGAAGATTAAGATGGGCCGGACACGTGGCGCGAATGGGGAACGATAGGACCGTGCATAGAATTCTTGACGGTAGACCAACGGGAAAGAGACCGGTATGACGGCCGCGACGGAGATGGGAGGACAATGTTAGGTTTGGCCTTGAGGAGATCGGATCGAATGGGGAAGCGTGGAAGGAGAGTGCCCAGGACAGGGAAGGATGGCGAAGCCGAGTCGGTGAGGTCATGAACTTCCGGGTTCCTACAGGCCAATAAATAATAATAATAATAATAAACAACCGCTCTCAGTGGCGGCCACACTGTGTAATCCACAGTTGTTCACTTACACTCGCGCGACGAATTTATTTATTTATTTATTTATTTTTTTCTTTTGCTTTCTCCTGTTGTCAGGTATACGTCTTATCTCTTTGACGTGTTGGTAACGACTGTGTGAATTATCGTCATCTTCGAAATGACATTTCACAGTGGCGATCAGAAAACCATGGTTTTATCGAATTCAGTAATGAAAATACGGCAAACGCCGAGATGACTGTCGAAAGCGCCAACAGCCTTTTGATCAATAGTGAAGACATCCATGGCGTCTTTGCTTCATTAAGAAACAAAAAATCAGTTGGAATCGATGGAGTACCAATCGCAATTGACATATATGCAGTCTTGTTTAACAACACTGAACAACGCTGGAACAACGCACACTATCCAGTACGTTGGAAAACGGCCATCATCCAACCGTTACCAAAAAAAGGGAAAGACAGAACAAACCCAAAAAATCTACGATCGATCAGTTTGTTACCGAGTATCAGTAAAGTATTCGAAAAAGTTCTAAACAAGGCTCTACTTAAATGGGTTGAGGACAATAATATTATTCCAAATAACCAGTTTGGTTTTAAAGCTGGTCATGAAACCACATATGCCGCAGCTAAACTGGTTTCAGACATTCAGTGGAATAAAAATCTGAAACAGTGCACATGTGCCTGTTTGATTGACTTGGAGAGAGCCTTCGACACCGTTTGGCTAGAAAGGTTATACTTCAAGCTAATGAGCGTAGGCATTCATAAACCACTACTGTATATACTATACGACATGTTTGTAGTGCTCTAAAAAGCCCTACCACCTTTTTCCCCATCCATACATCCTAATCCCAGAAATCCTACACCAAAACATTAAATCCTATCAAAATCCTGAAAAACCAAAACCAAATCCAAAATTCGCAATAAACGAATCAAAATATTCGTTTATCGCTTTGCATTTGCCCCCACGGCATAATTTAATCAAAAAACCAAAACTAAAATCAAAATTCTCAATAAACGAATCAAATATTCGTTTATAGCTTTGCATTTGCCCCACGGCATAATCTCAATTCAAAATCGAGAAATACATTTCAATCTGGTAATTTCCCTAGAAAATTAAGCAAACCAAATCCATGGCAAATCACACCAGATGTTCGAATTTGCCACAAGCAAACAATACCCAAATACCATTTCAAATCCTCACATGCAAATAGATTGATGAAGATTCAGAAAACTGAATCTTATCTAAAACAAACATTGAGCATCGCACGAAATGTATTGAAAATCGAGATTGTTGCACGAAAATGTGTATCTTTGGGATACAATTTTCGATTCCTTTTCCTTTATAAAGGAATAGTATAGTGATCTCCGGGCCCCTACTCTTACATACGCCTGCCCATTATGGTACCACATCTCACCCTCCCAAATGGAGAAATTACGAGTGTTTGAACGAAAATGTTTCCGGTTTATCACTGGCTTACACCGCAAAACCAACTCATATAGATACCATTGTAACAACGACCTTTACAACACCGCAGGCATCGAACGACTGGATAGACGGATCCTAGAACTGTCGATAAATTTCATAGAAAACCTTCCTAACAATCCCAACCCGATAATAACGGACCTACCATCACCCTCCTCCAATACGGGAGCTCACTACCGTAATTGTCTCCAAATCAGGACCCTCTTCGCCGCAGGCAGACTGGTTAACGATCTAAACGAGATCGTGTACCACAACACCGAACTGGCACCCAATCATTTCAAATACAGCAACATCCAACCATTCTCCAAGATCCTTACCTTTAACACAGAACCGAATGGCTCTCCCCTCCTTCAAGAACTTACCTGATCCTATCCCTTAGTATCCTCAATCCCAACGAGAAATCCCACATCCATAACTAAAAATTGTAAATATTATTTTTAAGTCAAATGCGAATTGTCACTATCATTGCAATATCAAATATTGTAAATTGTATATAAGATTAGATTAAGTTAGATTAAGTTATGTTAAGTAATTTAAAGTAGGCTAAGTTAAAATAAACAGAGTTCCTGGTTTTTTTTCTGACCTTTTCCAGGAAAATCAAAATTACCAATATATATAATTCCCAGTAAATCTTAAGCACATATAAAAAGAATTGTTTGAAAAATGTTAACAAATAACATGTAAACACTTAATATGTAACAAATCTATTATAAGTTAGCTGTATTACTTATTGTAACTATTCATTTTTGGTCAAATAAATACAGTTTGGAAAAAAAAAAAAAAAAAAATGATCTCCGGGCCGCAGTTAATTATCGTCCGTTGTCCCTGAAGGAAAATATCCTGGAGAAGGGCGAAGTTCAAATTAGAAATAAATAAAATACAAAAAGGAAAAACCGAGCCTTCTTTTCATTTTTCTGGTGAGTAAAGTATAGGTACTCCCTCAAAGAGAATACTTCTGAAGATCTGGAGTATCACCCGGCCCCCCACGGAAACCAGCGGACTTGCGAAGACTGAGGCCAAACCAAAAGGACGTTACTCTTCCCTCTGGATCAGAGGAAGCACGGTTAACGACCCCTTGTAGGACAAGATTTCAGGAGCGGTCTGTTTTAAGAGATCGCCTTGTCCTTTTAAGGATCAGGAGACTCGCGTCCTGAAACTAACCCCTACTAAACACAACAAAAAATTTTGGTGGCAGCGCGTGGGATACCCAAAATCCCCTACCAAAGAAGACTCGGGGATTACCCAAAATCCCCTACCAAAGAGAACACTGGAAAAATTATCCACGAAGGATGTCCCGATAATGCAGAATTTCAAAATCCTCTATAACTGATTCCTGAAGACATCAAAGACACGCACTCCAGGCGCTTGAAGGAAGACATTTAAAACTGGCGGGATAATACTTGCGATATCCCCTAACAACAAAAAAGCAAAATTTCTTCTAAAGCGTATTCCGGGGCTAACACCGGAACAGTAACATTAAAACCTTTTTTTTTTTAATTTTTAAAGCGTATACCGGGGCTGACACCGGAAAGATATTGAAATTTAAAAGCTTTGCCTGGGGCTTGGATACCGGCAAAGTAGATAAAATCAAAGTGCTACGAAAACTGCCACGAGTTCCGTGGAAAAGAGGAAACATCTTTTTCCTTATACACCAGCACAACATAATCATCAGGAAATTTGCTGCTAGATCCTGACGATAGTGATTAGGACCAGAGAAGAATAAAATAATACATCCAGTGGAGCGAACCCCAGTCAGCAGAAAAACCGATTCCTGTCGCAGCTACAACAACCACAGGTAAAAGAAAATTTTTATTATTAAAGTGAAAAGTGAAACAGAAAGTGAACTAAATTTGATAATTAAAATAAAGATAAAATTCATTTAAGTTTGTCATTTTTTGCGTAGTAATCGGCCTCCAAAATAAATAAATTTTTTTTTATTTTAAATTTTCGAAATCATTAACTAAAGGAGACGCCAAGAATAAATTGAATGTTCAAATACTTTTTTCAAAATTGTTCTTTTCACACGAGGATCAAGAAAAACCCTCTAAAATTTGATTTTTTCTTTTAAATGCAATTAGTTTATATATTTTTTCCTCTCCTAATGGGAATATCCATATAAGTGCCCAGAAGGGATAAAATTATAGTGAAGCAATCAAGGGAACTATAGAAAATATGTTCACCTTTATAGACGAAATTTAAATAAACGTACACTAATATTTATCAAAAATTTTACACATATTTCAATTTACAGAGGCAAAATTTAAATTAAACAAACATAAAAATTTTCATAAAATTGATATGAATACATTTTTCTTAATAAACATATATTTTTAAACGCATATCTTTAACAAGTTTCTAAAAACTTTACACATATATATATATATACATATACACATTTGCTTTTCGGAACTATTTCAACTTCTTTGGGGAAGATTTTCTATCGTTTCTGAGTGATAGCTGAAGGAAAACGGAAAATTAAAGTCCTTTGCACTTAACTTTGACGTTGTTTTGGACTTTTTGTGTGTTGATTTTCTTTTTACGTTCCTGCGGAAAAACCTATTTCAGGGTCCTTTTCTCTTTTTGCCCGTGACACTTTAGGCCTTGTTCCCCTCGAACGAAAGGAAAATTGTTTCTCTCACAATTAGGAGTAAAATACACTTTACCCAATAGGATCTAACTAACTAAGTTGGAGAACATATTATTCTTGTTGTTTTCGTCTTTTTCTCTTGGTTATCGTATCACGATAAAATGCAAATTACATCTCTTTGTTCTCTACCCCTCTTCACCATCATTTGGGAAGGTCTGTTTCACAAATACGTCGTGAGCGACAAAAATAAACCGGGTACGCGTTCGCAGAGGCCTGAGCCCGAGCTCATACAAAATCGCGAGGACGAAATATCGGAAACCGTACGTATGGAAACACGCGAACAGAGTTCTAGAATGAACCTACCAATAGGATTAAGTGACATACTGGGACTCGTGCCGGTATTTAACGGTAATCCTGATGAATTAGAGGGTTTCGTCTCTTGTGGAGACATTTTGTTCTCACAAGCACAAGAAGACAACCAGAAATCCTTTATTCTAAGGGTAGTAAAAACCAGATTACAGGGACCGGTGCGAGACTGCATCCAACATAAAATTATTTCTACATGGGAAGATTTGGTATCTGAATTGGAGGGAGAATTTAAAGCTCTAATCTCTAGGTCTGCTGCTCAAAATAATTTGGTGGCAACAAAACAGGATAGCAAGGAGGGTGTAAAGGAATTTTCAAATAGACTCAGACACCACCTGCATGAATTGGACAGCGCCACATACGCTAGTTCATCTGATCCTACAGTCAGAACTTATCTTCTGGCTGCAAATCAGAGACTTGCGTTAAATACGTTTGAGGATGGGATAAGAAATTCCAGCCTCAAAATCTTAGTAAAAGCTCATAGGGCTTCAAATCTCAAAGCGGCCATTAGCTACGCTTTGGAACAATCTCAAAGATTGAACAGCGATAACTCAATGCAAACTTCCACTAACAATTTTAGGAGAAACCAACTAATTGTTTGCCAAACATGCAACAAGAGGGGACATACTTCTGCGACTTGTTATCGCAACACAAATTTTCCAAATTTCGTCCCCCAACGCATTAAGACAGAGGTTGAACGTCTCCAATGCACATACTGTCGGAAGTATAATCACACTCAGGCAGAGTGCAGAACCAGGTGAGCTCATATGCGAAACCAGGACCAACCTTCAACGAGTCGAAGTCCTTTCAGAACTCAGCCCAATCAATCTCAAAATAGGACAATAACAAACTCGCCCCGCATTGAAAATCGAAATACCCGACAAAATCAAAATATTAACAGGGTATCCAATTCACAACAGGGAAACGAACTCACTCGGGCAGCGAGCAACGGCAATCCTTCTCGAGTGCAGACAATCGCCGATATACACCCCACCCCGATGTAAATTTTGAAATGCGCGTATTTTTCTGCCCTGAATTTAAGGAGCCAGTAATACGTGTAAAATTTAATCCATCGGATAAACAATACTCGACTTTCCTCATCGATACAGGCGCCGACATCAGCCTGATCAAATTAGATAATCCTTATATTGAACAATCTGTAGACAATTCAAACCCAGTGACTATATCCACCATTGCTGGGAAAACGGTCAGCACATGCGGAAAGGTATTGGGGGAGTTCGAATTCAGAACTGATAGGCACTCCATACCCTTTAAGCATAATCTATTTGTAGTGGGAAGCAATGTAGACTTCCAACACGATGGCATACTGGGAAGCGATTTCCTCACGAAGCACCAGTGCCACATTAACTTTGAAAAGGGATTCCTTAAATTCGCTGTGAAGAAGAGAACCATGGTAGAACTCGAGCAGCCGTTAGGGAACAAAAATGAGGTCAAGGAAAATATTCAGAATGCCACGCCTTACGAGGTATCTTCCACGGATAATACAGGCATTCATGAAAAATTGGCTAACACCGTTCGTGAGTCAACATCCGAATCCGTTTGTCTACGGGCCGGATCTGATGCTGTGACAAACACAACGAAACCAACCAGCCTTGAATCTTCCTCTCCCCATTTAAATAAAGTTTGTGGTAACAGAAAAGTTAAGGAAACTGCCGAAAAACTGAGTTCAGGAAAACATGAACCTGAAACTCTAATACCCTCAGTAAATTTAAAACGAAATGCCAAAATCGATTTCATAAAATTGCATTCACGATCTCAACAAATAATGGAGATTCCATTTAGAGGAAAACTTAGTCAAGAACTGATAATAACAAAATCCGAGATCATGCCAGGGATATATCTGGGTAATACTTTAACGACATCACAGGACAACAAAATAAAGGTACTATTAATGAACACATTAGACACCGATCAGGAAGTATGCACCAACGACATAGAAGTCGGATGGGAAGATCTGGATGACTACAATGTGTTAAGGGCGGACGAAACCCAAAATTTTCTAAAAAATAGGCTTGAACGGCTAGAATCACTCCTAGAGTTGCGTCATTGTAACCAGGAGGAAAAGAAATCTATCCTGAATATCTGTCGCACTTATAATAACCTATTTCTTCTCGAGGGTGACTACCTCACATATACTGACGCCATAGAGCATCAGATCATCACTGAGGAACGAAAGCCCCCACCTTATATAAAACCGTATCGCCTATCAGATAGCTCCAAGCAAGAAATTCACAAACAAGTGAATGAAATGCTTCAGGACGAAGTAGTACAACAAAGTTTCAGTCCTTGGAATTCCCCTCTCTTACTAGTACCCAAGAAGGCGGGACCTGATGGGACAAAACGGTGGAGAGTGGTTGTCGACTTTAGAGCCTTAAATAAAATAACAGTCGGAGATGCATATACATTGCCCAATATTACTGATATCTTGGACCAGTTAGGAAAAGCTAAATATTTTAGCACATTAGACTTAGCAAATGGTTTCCACCAAATACGCATGGACAATAGAGACAAGGCAAAAACAGCGTTTAGCACACCCTTCGGACATTACGAATATAATCGAATGCCCTTCGGACTTAAAAACGCACCCGCCACATTCCAAAGGCTTATGAATAATGTACTCATGGGTCTCCAAGGAATAGAATGTTTCGTCTATGTAGATGATATTGTAATTTACGGATACGATCTGAACGATCACAATTCCCGACTTACCAGAGTTTTCGAGCGATTACAAAGGCACAATCTGAAAATACAACCAGAAAAGTGTCACTTCATAAGGAAAGAGCTCACCTACTTTGGGCATGTTATTTCAAAGGAAGGTATAAAACCAGATCCAGAAAAAACTAAAGCGGTAAAAACGTTTCCAACGCCCAAGAAACAAAAAGATGTAAAATCTTTTCTCGGTTTTGTAGGCTACTATAGAAAATTTATCCCTAATTTCGCCGAACTGGCAAAACCTTTAAGCAGATTGCTCAGGAAGAATGTTCCATTTTATTGGGATGCCTTTTGTGATGAGGCATTCACAACTCTAAAAAGAAAGGTTATTACCCCACCAATACTGGCTTATCCAGACTTTAACCGGGAGTTTATAATAACCACGGATGCTAGCAATGTTGCGTTAGGAGCAGTCCTATCTCAAGGTACAATAGGACAAGATAAACCTATTGCTTTCACTAGCCGAACCCTAAACGACGCCGAAACACGGTATACAACGTCTGAAAAGGAATTACTAGCAATCGTTTTTGCATTAGCACAGTTCCGACCATATGTCTACGGACGAAAGTTCACAATAGTAACTGACCATAGCTCTCTACAGTGGCTTATAGGACGAAAGGATCCTACATCCAGACTTATGCGATGGAGAATTCTACTCGAAGAGTATGAGTACACAATCGTCCATAGAAAAGGAAAGCAAAATGCAAATGCTGATACTCTCAGCCGTATAACAACGACTACCCCAGTCGATCCCATCAAAAATAATATCCTCGTCACCACACGAAGTAAAGCCAAACTCGAAGAAGATGTGGCTGCACAATCATACAAAGATACTACCAATCTTGTATGGCAAGAACAAACAGGGTCCATCTATACCAAGAAAAAACTTGGACTACGTATTATAATCCTCCCATTGATAGACTCTGCTGAGGAAGAAAACCTGGCAGGAAGAATCCCAAACTTCACCAAGCCAGACGTAGGTAAAATTACGTTTCATGAGCAAGATGGGTTATGCGCCATCACATTGCCATTGCCTTTCAGAAACCTAAGCGACCAGGAAACCGCTAAGAGTTCCCTTATTGATCTGAAGAAGATTTGCGAAGACCGGAATTTCAATTCCATTGGAATTCTAGTCCCCTTCATAGAAAACGAATCAAAAGTAACACTTAATAACTTGCTAAAAGAAACTTTTGCTCACCTCAACGTGACAATGTACGTTTTCTCCAATAAAAAGAAGCTTCTAACAGATCCTAACGAAATACAAAAGTTACTCGCGGAATACCACAACTCACCTTTCGGAGGACACCAAGGAGCCACCCGAACAATCAATAGATTGAAGCAAAAATATTACTGGCGCACAATGACCGCTGACGTTGCAGCGTATATTAGAAAATGTGCCTCCTGCCAGATAAACAAAAGTGGAAGGAATCCTAGAATTCCTATGAAGATAACCACAACAAGCTCAAAACCTTTCGAAAGAATTGCTTTAGATATAGTAGGACCATTACCAGTCAGCTATAATGGAAATAAATACCTACTAACGTTTCAAGACGATTTGACTAAATTTTCAGGAGCTTACGCACTGGCCAGCGCCGAAACCAAGGACGTGGCCAGAATTTTCGTTGAAAATATCGTCTGCCAGCACGGCATACCATCTTCTCTATTAACTGACCGAGGTGCTAATTTTCTCAGCGCACTTTTTAAGGACATTTGTTCCTTACTTAAAATGAGAAAACTAAACACAGCACCCTACCATCCACAAACGAATGGAGCACTAGAACGGAGCCATAGAACTCTGGTGGAATACCTCCGCCACTATGTAAACCAGGATCCAGGACACCTGGATACCGTACGCAATGTTTGTGTATAATACTACACCCCACAGTAATACAGGCTACACGCCGCATGAATTACTATATGGTTTCCCAGCCGAAATACCCAGTTCTCTCAGACAAAACCCCGAAAGCTCTTATAACTACGACCATTACGCAAATGAACTAAAAATGCGATTACAACATGGTTATCGTACAGCAAAGGGAATACTGATAGAGAAAAAACAAAAATCTAAGGCATACTACGACCAAAAAGTAGGCCGTAAGAAATTTAATGTTTGCGACAAGGTTTTATTAAAGAATCACTCAAGACCTAACAAATTATCCTCCCTGTGGAAAGGCCCCTACGAAATTGTCAAGATCCTATCCGAAGAAAATTCAATCCTCAAAATAGGGAAAGGTACCCGAATAGTCCACAACAACAATATAAAACCATTTGTGGATTAGGCAATCACGAATGAGAAACTCCAAAGAGAAAAAAATAAAAGTCGAGGGAAGGCAAATGTATATATGTATAGACAACCTTAAAAAAAAAAAAAAAAAAAAAAGAAATAAATAAATGCATATACGTGTAGTAAACCAAAAAAAAAAAATCATAAAGTAACACTACCAAAATACCACGATAATGTATTTAAAATTTGCCTCAACATTTTCCTTTTCAAATATTTGTAAACAAATAACAAATAACTTTGTAAATATTGTACAAACATTTTAAATAACCAAAATAAACAAACAAAACAAAAAAAAAATTTTTATGAAGACAAATAGTAACTCACTTAATAAAATAAGTTTATAAATATCAGACAATATGACTGACTTAATTGAAAAAAAATTTTTGTAATAATAAATAATTTTAAGTTATAAAAGGAAAAACGCAATATATATATACGAAGAAAAAAAAAACCAAAATACAAAAACGAAACTTACGAAACAATGTTAAAATAAGAATTTTTAATATTTATATAAGTACAAAACAGTTTTCAACTAAGCCATACTAAGAAAGTAAGAACATTTTTGTATAACTCAAAACAAAGAAAGAAAGTTGTAGAATTTAATTGTACGTTCAAATACATGAAAAAAAATTATATATATAAATAAACGCACGACAAATAAGGACAATGAAAAGTCCTCAAAAAACAAAAAGAGATAAAATATGTAAATAATAAAAATTTCTTGTAATACACCAAAACAAGAAAAAAAAAACCCAAAAGTTACAATACGAAATAATGTTAAAATAATGAATTAAAATACTTATATAATTATAAAACAGTATACAATTAAAACGTATACTCAGAAAATAAGAAAATATTTACTTTAAATCAAAACGAAAATTTTTAGAATCAAATGTTTCCTTCTAATACAATGTTTAACCAACATGAAAAAAAACAAATTATATGAAATTTTAAACCAAATGTCTATTGTACATACAACCAAAACCGAACTAAACGAATATACCCTTAACTCAAAATAAAATAAAATCAAATAAAAACTTTATTTTTGGATAACCAACAACTACTATTAAGCACATTTATATTAAGAAAATTCAAACCTAAAAAACCAAATTATATTTGTACAAAATTTCAAAAGAAAATATTCTAATTATATAAATAACCATCGTGGAAACTTCGATACACGAATACATTCATAATAAGAAAGAAACAAACTACAAAAATTACACATTTATAATAAATATTGTATACATAAAGCTACTATGTTAGAAAATATCAGGCCTATACAACGGAATCACGATACTATCATCCTTTATCCTCAACCACACCATTTTCCAGAAAATTAATCTCATAAAGATCAATTTTCTTTTTTTCAAGGAGGGGAGGATGTAGTGCTCTAAAAAGCCCTACCACCTTTTTCCCCATCCATACATCCTAATCCCAGAAATCCTACACCAAAACATTAAATCCTATCAAAATCCTGAAAAACCAAAACCAAATCCAAAATTCGCAATAAACGAATCAAAATATTCGTTTATCGCTTTGCATTTGCCCCCACGGCATAATTTAATCAAAAAACCAAAACTAAAATCAAAATTCTCAATAAACGAATCAAATATTCGTTTATAGCTTTGCATTTGCCCCACGGCATAATCTCAATTCAAAATCGAGAAATACATTTCAATCTGGTAATTTCCCTAGAAAATTAAGCAAACCAAATCCATGGCAAATCACACCAGATGTTCGAATTTGCCACAAGCAAACAATACCCAAATACCATTTCAAATCCTCACATGCAAATAGATTGATGAAGATTCAGAAAACTGAATCTTATCTAAAACAAACATTGAGCATCGCACGAAATGTATTGAAAATCGAGATTGTTGCACGAAAATGTGTATCTTTGGGATACAATTTTCGATTCCTTTTCCTTTATAAAGGAATAGTATAGTGATCTCCGGGCCGCAGTTAATTATCGTCCGTTGTCCCTGAAGGAAAATATCCTGGAGAAGGGCGAAGTTCAAATTAGAAATAAATAAAATACAAAAAGGAAAAACCGAGCCTTCTTTTCATTTTTCTGGTGAGTAAAGTATAGGTACTCCCTCAAAGAGAATACTTCTGAAGATCTGGAGTATCACCCGGCCCCCCACGGAAACCAGCGGACTTGCGAAGACTGAGGCCAAACCAAAAGGACGTTACTCTTCCCTCTGGATCAGAGGAAGCACGGTTAACGACCCCTTGTAGGACAAGATTTCAGGAGCGGTCTGTTTTAAGAGATCGCCTTGTCCTTTTAAGGATCGGGAGACTCGCGTCCTGAAACTAACCCCTACTAAACACAACATGTTGAATGAAAGGAAATTCGTCGTCAAAAGTGGCAATGTGACCTCCAACATTACTTACCAAATAAAAAACGGTCTGCAACAGGGAGCGGTGTTATCTCCGATCCTTTTTAATATTTACACTAGCGACCTGATGAGGTCTCTTCATCAGGCTATTGCGTATGCAGACGATCTGATAATATATAGAACAGCTCCAAAAATTGAAATCATTAACGGATTATTACAAGGGGATTTCAATGATGTTCAGCGGTACTGCGACAACTGGAAACTCAAAATCAATATCCAGAAATGTGAAACCATCCTCTTTAGAACACCACTGGCTAAAGCTACCAGGTACACCAGGAAAAACTGGCGAAAGCTAGCTATTATGGAACCACACGAACAAACACTGGAAACCAAAAATGTAGTCAAATACTTAGGCATCTAGCTGGATCAGTATCTATATTTTAACAAACATCTCGAGGCTGCGCTGGCCAGGGCAAAGAAAGCTTATCATCATCATCATCATCATATCGGGACTACAACCGGCAGCCAGTCTTGGCCTTATTTAGCAAGTCCTGAGGCTTGTTAAATTTTCCATAATGATTTGTTTTTTTTTTTTGGGCAAGGTCATTAGTCTTGCGCCGGAGAAAGAAAGCTTATGCTATGACGAAAAGACTGTTTCATAGTAGTCAACTTGACAGCAGAGTTAAAGTGTGGTTTAATGTGGGACCTAGCTTAATGGAAAAGATTCGGATTTTTGAGAGACAATGCCTCAGGACGTGTCTCAACTTACATCGGACTCCTGAATCCGATCACAAAAAATACTATCCCAATGAAGCGTTGTACAATGGGGCCAATATAAACAAAGTGGATAACTTTATGATCAAGCTGATCCGAGGGCATATTGCGAGATCAATGAGCTCACAGAACGATTTGATTTTTGGTGCATATTACCCAAACAATATGTATTATGAGGAGGTACGTCGCAATGGCTTTATTCCACCAGAAGCATTCCTTAGTCTTGACATGAACGGCCTCATACAAAATGAATCCGCTATACCGTTGATTTATCACGTGCGTCGGTCGGGTATAGATAAACGAATATGTTATAATCGAGAGATTGCGCACACAGATGAAGAGCGCCTGCAGTTCAGTAGGGCAGTAGCACAGAAAGACCGAAACGACACGAATAAGCAACACCAGAGATTTTGGTGGCTGAGTGGCAATTAAAAACATGTTCCCTTATAAAACTGTCAAAAAATAATAATAATAATAATAAAAAAAAAGAAAAAGCCCAACAAATAACGGAAAGCTTACATAGATTTAGCATTTCGAAATCTTGATATTAGGTTTAGGATAGAGTTAAGGTAATAATAAAAAAAAAAAAAAAAAAAAAAAAACATTTGTTTAGTATTTAAGTTAGATATAAGGTAAAAAAAAAATAACAAAAACAACGTTTTTTCTGTCTTCATTTTCTTTGTATTTAATTAAGTCCCATAAATATGCATGTAAACAAAATATGCATGTAAACAAAATAATGTCGAAAGACAAAATTTTATGCTTTAAGCGTATGCATGTAACTTAGAGAGTCGCAGGGGACCAGTAAGTTAAGAAATAAGATAATATAAGCTAGAGTTTAATCATTTTTGTCTAGCAAATAAGTAAATTATAATAATAGGAAGAAATAAAAAATGATATATTAAGAAAAAAAAAAAAAAAAAAAAAATATTCAGAACCCGAGTGGTTGATCTGTATCTAGTCGACGGTACATGAAAGATATTCGAAAAGTGTTGTTGGTCGATCGTCATTCGGGAGGCGATAAAAATAACAAAGAAATTGAACAAAATTCCCCAGCACGACTTTAAACCACATGAAGTCAAGTTATTGTGTTCTAACGCCTCCATCCTTTGGAAAGCCGGATCGGACCGCGTGAAAAGGCAGACGCCACCTTTAAAACGCAATCTCGAACGTAAATCATATCCTGAGCAACGAAGATATCTCGAATCATTTGGCGAATTCACCTGGATCTCAGTTGGGACAAGGATATCAGGTTTCGCTATTAGCAAATATTGGTGGACGGCGTTTAGATTCGTATTAGTGAAACCGATGCCCCTGATATTATAAACTGCCGTTATCAATCAAACGTTGACAGAGTTTCGCGAACGAACCCGATTACGCGATGACGAATTTCATAACGTTCGGTTATTTATCAAAATATTTGCATGATGTTCCCCCTAACATATTCCCCCCGGAGATCCGAATGGGAGACTAGCTTACCTCCGGGATTCGTTATCTCAGAATGCACCATCATGACTTATCTCCATATCAGCCCCGATCAACAGCCATACATCCAAAACTTGGTCGAAAATATCTCCCGACGATATCGCGGAATGTACATTTCCATGATATCACATTTTGGAACCGTCTTACCACCTAAACCAACCTTTTCTCGAACCGGTCCATCAGCCAAGCTCCGAAAGATGGCCAGGGATTTCTCTCGGCCATTTCAAGAAGCTTATAGCTTGATCTGGTGGTATTTCAATGGGCGACAGGGCGTTGGGACCACACCTACCACTCGGGCTTTAGTCGCCTCTCACGACAAGCCGGCCTAGCTGTGAAAACATTCGATCCCCCTATTCACAAGGCTGGATGGACCTACACAAAAGAGACGTGATTGCATGGCGAGTTCTATTCCTATTTTATCAATAATTCAATTCCTCCGTTATCCATAAGAGTTGAGTTTCTCTTTTATCATGGAAAAGTTCAGCTCCTCTTTAGTGATCGAAGAGTTCAGTTCCTCCATTGTTGTGCTTCAGTTCTGCTCTTGGTTTGGCATGTAAGTGAAGTAAATCGATGCAGTTTGAATTTAAATCAAGTTAGTCAAGCAGAAGTGAAGCTCAATTCAGTTCCGCCTAAGAACTGGGTTGAAAGGCAATGGTCAGATTAATTTTTCTTTTAAGTTCTTCTGATCTTGAGGAAAAATCGTTTGGCCAGCTAGCGCCGGAATCATTATAGGGTACATAATAGGAAGCGAAAGCGGACGTCACGTCAGAATTATACAAGACGCCGTCCAGCACACCGACAATTGTTAGCTCGAACAGAGCCAATCTAACAATTCGGCATTTGAGCCGAATCTTGGAAATAATGAGAATGCCTGTCACCAGAACAGCTAAATCAAGGAAAACGCCGTTACACCCCACTGGAAGAACATCAGTTACCTATCCTATAGTAGATCGGTGTACTAGCCGATCTCAGAGAAGATGGAGTATCTCCAACAAGCCCTGCGGAAGATAATACCATTCATTGTTTATTTCATTTCTCCAACATTTTTTATTTCTGATTTTTTCTTAGATTCTATATCTAGATAATACCCTACCGATCAGTATGCATGTCGGAAAGGGGGAACCAGAAGCAGAGAGCTTGTAAAATGGAAGAAGCTTGGAAACTGGAAGAAAGAGTTTCATCAAATCAAGGATGCCCGTGGTAGATCGCACCATTTCAGCCGCCTGCACGGAAAGAACAGTATCTCCCAAATGCCTAGGGAGGATTACACCGTACCTATCACCATGCGGGTGTAACTAGAGGTGACAAGAATACATTTATTATAATATATTCTTTTATAACACTTAACACTTGTCTTGTGTTAGTAACAATTAGTTCCAATACGTTTTGTTGTGACAGAAGAAAAGCGAAATCGATCAAGACATCAATAACAACAGCTATTTTTTAATTTTTTATTTCGTTTTATATTCTTAGTTTCTAATTTATATGCTACACAAAAAATGCTTAAATTCTAGCTTAATTATCTTATGTTATAACCTACTGGTCCTACGCAGACGCTCTAAGCTAAACTTAATATGACTATTGTGCAATTTGCTTTTCGGCGACAAGACTTTATTTTTAGCTTTAGTTGTGACTATTTGTCTAACAAAGAAAAATTCGAAAAGAGGATCTGTCAAATTTGTTCTGACTTAAAATTTGACTTAATTGAATTTTTTTATTTACTTAAAAGGACTTAACTTAAATCTTATATTACCCTAATTCTAGGAAAACTAAGCCTGTGTCAGCTGCCTGATGATGTAGTGATTCTACCGACAGTGGTAATCAGGTCTTAATTGCCATTCAACCACCAAAACTGTTGGTATCGTCGACAAAAACGAATGTACATTAAATTTATTTTCCCTGATGGTTTTAAGTTTTAATTTGTGTCTTAAAAAGATAATGTCGTTTGAATATATACCGCTTTCCAAATTAAAAAAGGAAAACTAATTGATTACCTCCCAAAGTATTAGAAGTCAAATATATTTGTACCTCAAACACCACGTTCAATCCGAGAGCGACAATAAAATAACAAAAAATCGAACAGCAACTAGGGAACATTTTGTAAGCTCCTTCAGAGCTTCCCTACCCGAAAATTTAAGAAAACAAGAAGCTTCCGAAGCTATTAGAAGTCATACACATTGAGACACACGCACGCCAGGGTAACTTAAACCTTTTTAAATTTAATTCTGTTTTAAATCGAAGTTTTCATAATTTTAAAATTAACCTGCACAACAAAATAGCCAAATAAATTAAGATAACTTAATGTTGAATTGCTTAAAAATTGTTAGAATCCTATACCGAATTAGTACAATATCTTTCAGGATCGTACTGAAGTTACATAACCGCGTTAATACGGTACATTTAAATATAAAAATAATCGGGATAACGACTAAACGGCTCATATCACGACTTTACTCGACCACTTGCGACTTCCTTTGGTGCCACTTGACTCTGTCCAACCTCTCGCATCCTTCTGCGACAACATCTTCAACCTCCAATCCGCGTTACTCGACTCTCTTAAATTCGCACTATACTTTGGCGACTACCTTTCAACTTTTCCCGTCCTCTTGCGACCTATTTCTACTTCTTCCGTAGAAACCACGACTCGACTCTGCTCTTTAGGCTTCAAAGATTTAAAATAAAGTTTAATTATCGCAGGATTAAGCGGTATATCAATACAGTCCTATCCGTTTATTCGCGACCAATCGACCACTCTCAACTTCCTGCGACTCCTTTAGACCCATTGGCCTCCCTTCACTTTCTTCGCGTCCTCTTACGCCCCATTCCTACCTTATACACCCTACAATGGTCAACACCCGAAACAGCGCGGCCAAAAAGACTCAGGAACAATCCGAGCCCCTTGAATTCCACGACGCCTCCAGTGTCGACTTCCCGGCTGAGCAAGTCGATGCCGATCAGGACCTGTAGCGGTTCCGCCAAACCCTACGGTCCACTTACCTGAAAAAAAACCCATAATTACTACCCAACTTCCTTAAGTTCGCTAATGCAACAGTATTAGTACCTGTGAATGCTTCACGCATTATATAGATCACCATCTATAATCTTAAAATCCCTATAAAGAAAACTTACCTTTTCATGCATCCCTTCGCATACAATTTTCCGTAAGATTTCTTTCTTTGCTTATCTGGTATTCTAAACCAATTCGGTACCAGACAAATTCCTGTAAACAAAATGATTCGGATTGCAATCAATGTAACCGTCATGACAAGGACCATAAATATCGCGCCGTCTATTTTCCCAGCCGCGTCAAGTACCTTTTCATACACATTGGCTGACAACCCAAGCAGCTGCATATAATTAGCGCAATAGACGCTGAAACCAAATTCACCAGCATTTCCTAATGCAAACATGAACCCGGTTTCTACTGCAGCCAGAGATGCCATAAACATCCAATTTGCTTTTAGCACCTTTTCTCCCAACGTCGATAATAGCGACGAGGCATCGCGTAAACAATGACCCGCATTACCAACGGCGCATTTGGTCATTTCTCCCTTTTGTCTTTGCCGCCTGCCTGTTTCGTTGTTCCACTGCTGTCGAGCACGTGTGAATAGCATCAATCTGAACGATCGCACACATACCACCAAGAGAGACTTTACGTTTCTCTGGTGGTAGGTAAAAACGATATCCTTATTGGAGAGGATATCTACCACGGCACAATAAACTCGCCCCAAAAATGCGAATCATCGCTGCACGAGATGATTATCGTGGAGTCAAATTCCATCCTCTGGCCGCAATGGTCATGTGATCTCCCGTTCCTCGTTTCGCGCTCGGGGACGCAAATATATTATGTCGAGTCGAGAAAGCGCGTTTTTATTAAGAAGTAGATAAAAGTCCGATTTAAGAAATAATGCTTTGTAATTTGTAAACGTGTCCAAGTGAAGTATTGAAAACTCTCAAATTTATAACGAACGCGAAAGAAAATAAAGATCATTTACTTTTAAAGCAGTGCGCTTAACTTTTCCTCCAGTGTCTATTTCTGCTCTCATATGGTGGACATTGTGTTGCGGAGGTTTTGTTTTGTTTCGCTCTGTGTTGTGTGTCCAGTGCACAATATATGATGGAGGAAGAAGAGAATCCGAGCGCCGTACGCCGGCGCAACATGCTTCTTACCCACAGACCTACCTGCACTACCTGCTCCCCTGGCACCACCGGTTGCCGCCAGTGTCGTCAACCGACCCCAACCTCCTTCCGCCGCCGCACCTAACGGCTTCTAACACCCCTAATGCCGTCCCTTGGGTGGATCCTGGTATTATAATGCCCACAACTCGCGCCGGTA
This sequence comes from Microdon myrmicae, assembly GCA_963931805.1. Taxonomy (NCBI): domain Eukaryota; kingdom Metazoa; phylum Arthropoda; class Insecta; order Diptera; family Syrphidae; genus Microdon; species Microdon myrmicae. Next base: position 98,658,243 of record OZ007496.1, read on the forward strand.
CCTCTCAGCAAGTCCATAGGCAACCAGAGTCCCAAGAGTTCCACAATGCTTCCAGCCTCGCGAATAGGACTCATCCTTCGAATGTAGGGCTCCCCCCTTCGATGAAGAGGATCCAGACCTTTGGTTCGCCATAGCGGACCGCATCTTCCTGACCTCCGACATGCACGACGAACAACTTCGTGCAATCGAGCTGCTGTGAGTGCTTGACCGCACTCAGCGAACGCATGTTGCCCACATCATTAGGTCGACCGACCGCGACGCTTATAGCAACATGCGTGAGGCTCTGCTCGACGCTTTAGAGGAGCCCGGAAGTTTGCGGCAACAACGCTTAGCGGCCGTAACCAACCTTTCGGGGATGAGACCGTCCCTTTTCCTGGCCCATTTACGCTCTATAGCGGGGACCAGGATCGGGGACGACCTAATAAGGCCTCACCTTTTGAGATGTCTCCCCCAACATGCCCGTTCGGCACTCATAGCTCACCCCAACCAGAGTTTGGGCTATTTATCCAAAATTGCGGACGTAATTATGGAAAGCTCAGACCAGCGTTCTGAGCCTCCAGCGTACCAGGTAGCGGCGGTTTCTCAACACGCCGCCCAGCCTACACGGCACTCTCTTCTGCCATTAACAGCCCCTCAGTTGGCTCCAGCGCAGCAACCTCCTCAACTACCGTCACCACACAGAAGGCCTACCTCAACCAATTTCCCACAGCGGAACCAAGAGGCAAAGCCCAATGAATTTCGTCAGAGAAGTTCGCCACCTCAGGTAACTACTTCTGACCTTCGGGCGCCCCAAACCTCACTCCGCCGCGAGATAAGTCAATTTCGTGCGGAGGTAATAAACAATCCGCCAAGCGCCCAGAATCGTGCCATGCCGAGGTGTTCTTTCAATCGGCAACAATCATCCCGAAATGCCCCTCAGCGGGCCAATGCCCATCGAGCTCCGCCTCGACCTCCCCGTCACGGCAACTCCAATAGGCAAAATACGCCTAATAACGCCGTGACTCTCCCTTGGTGCGCCAATCATCAACGATACGGTGATCGCGCATTCAATTGTAAGGCGCCTTGTGGGTGGAAATCCAACAGCCACCAACCAAGGGCGCCATTTAAACTGATTTCGCCGACCGATACCCTCGCGCAACCGGCCGGCACCCCCTCTATAAGTCGCCTAACCATCCGAGACCATATACTGGATACCGCTTTTACTGTCGATACCGGCACAGATATCTCAGTCCTCCCGCGATCGGTCGCTCGGCGCAACCGCGTGCCCGCCGCACTTAAACTGTCAGCTGCGAATAATTCACCGATACTTACGTACGGTCGAAAAAAGCACTTCAACTGGGTCTTCGCCGTCCGATCACTTGGCGTTTTGTCATTGCGGACGTAAATGAACCCCTGATAGGTTCCGACCTATTAGGCGCACACAGTCTGTTGGTCGATACGACGCATAACAGGCTGGTGGCTCCAACCGCACCGCCCTTGCCCATGCCGGGATCTTCAGCGGTAACATCTAGGGCCACAAAGTGCATAGACCTGATTCAGACCATGGTACAGGAATTTGTCAGTACAACAATTCCCCTACCTAATCAGCGCCAACACAAAGCCACCGTGTTTCATCACATAGAAACACGTGGTCCCCCGGTGAACCAGCGCCCACGTCGTCTGGCCGCCGAAAAATTACGCGCGGCACGCGCAGAATTCGATCACATGATCGAACTTGGTATCTGCCAATCATCGGACAGCCCCTCGGCAAGCCCACTCCACTTAGTGAAGAAACGTTCCGGTGAGTGGCGCCCATGTGGTGATTACAGGCAGTTGAACGCAGCAACTGTCCCGGACAGATACCCTATCGCACACCTCTAGGATTTTTCGTATAAACTACGAGGTTGCAATGTCTTCACTACCCTGGATCTCACCAGGGCTTCCCACCAAATTCCGGTGGTACCAGAAGACATCCCCAAGACCGCAGTCATCACACCTTTCGGACTCTTCGAGTTCAAAGTGATGACTTTCGGTCTCAGGAATGCCGCACAGACATTCCAGCTTTATATCGACACGGCTTTACGTAGTCTCAATTGCTGCCATGCGTACCTCGATGACATCCTCATCGCCTCCAAAGACCATGCCGAACATAAACGCCACTTACGTCAGGTCCTCAGGCGCCTTCGCGAATTCGGTCTTGTCATCAACCCAGATAAGTGTCAATACGCCAAGGAGCAAATCACCTATCTGGGTTATGTCGTTGACAACCAGGGCATTCGCCCACTACCAGACCGTATGGAGGCCCTCATGAAGTATCCCCGGCCTACTAACGTGAGTGAGCTTCGTCGATTTCTGGGCATGCTTAACTTCTATCGTCCAACACTGAAGAACGCTGCCCAAGTTCAAGCTCCCTTAAATGAATGTTTAAAAGGAGCTAAGCGCAATGATAAGCGCCCCATTAATTGGACAGAAGTCTCTGATAGAGCATTCCAACTGTCCAAAGAACAATTGGCGAATGCCACCTTACTCCGATACCCCCTCGGGGGAGCGGCACTTTCTATCCAATGCGACGCATCGGATACCGCAATCGGAGCCGTCCTTGAACAGGACATTGAAGGCCGACCGGAACCACTTGGTTTCTTTTCAAGGAAGCTGAGTTCCACTGAACGACGTTACAGCGCCTACGACCGTGAATTACTCGCGATCTACAGCGCTGTTAAATACTTCCGTCATATGATAGAAGGTCGCTCACTCTCCATCTTAACAGACCACAAGCCATTGGTCTATGCGTTCCGGAAGAAGTCGGGAAATGCCTCCTCCCGACAAAAGCGTCAATTAGACCTCATAGGGCAATAAACTACGGAGATCAGGCATATCTCCGGTAAACAGAATGTCACGGCGGACACCCTTTCTCGAATCGATACGATTCACTTGCGTTCTGCCTTGAATAACGCTGATCTTGCCCTAGCTCAAGAGGAGGACGAACAGCTCAAGTCCCTCCTAACTGCCGATACGGCACTAGAGTTTAAGAAAATTACCCTTCGCGACCCTTTGGGCGAAATCTGGTGTGATGTCTCCACTGGTACCGCTAGACCTTACATTCCCGAGAAACTTCGTAAGGGTGTGTTCCAGGTTTACCACAACCCAGCCCACCCCAGCGGCCGAGCAACAGCTGCTGCTGTCCGTCGCAAATTCGTTTGGCCCCGGATGAACAAAGATCTCACCGGTTGGGCCCGTGCTTGTCTCCAGTGCCAACGCTGCAAAGTAGCGCGACATAATGTACTGGAGCCAGCGCAGCTCAAGCTTCCCACGGCGCGCTTCGCTCATGTCCACATAGACATAGTGGGACCGCTTACTCCATCAAGAGGATTTTCTTATATCCTCACTATGATGGATCGCTGCACGCGATGGCCAGAGGCGACCCCTCTCCGGGCAGTTACTGCCGAATCAGTCGCCAAGGCCTTTTCCACAACTTGGGTCACACGCTTCGGTGTACCTACCACCTTAACTTCGGACCGAGGTCCACAATTTGAGGCGACAATTTTTAGGCAGCTAACAAATCTTCTCGGCTGCCAAAGAAGTCGTACCACCGCCTACCACCCGCAATCAAATGGGGTGATAGAGCGCTGGCATAGATCTCTAAAAGCCTCACTCATGTGCCATAATGACACACAACGGTTTGACGCCCTTCCAACCGTCCTCCTCGGCCTGAGGACAAGTATTAAGGAGGACCTGGGTGCTTCGGGAGCAGAACTTACCTACGGTACCAACCTCCTTCTTCCAGGAGAACTTTTCCTGAATGGCGAAACACCGCGTGACCAACTTCGTGAATTGGGACATCTCCGTGACCTGCTACGTAAGGTTAGGGCAACCCCTGTAACCAGGCACGGCTCCAAAAAACTTTTCGTCCACCCTGAACTGCACAGCTGCACGAACGTCTTTGTCAGGGTGGATAAGGTCAAAAAACCCCTCGACCCACCTTATGATGGCCCATTCAAAATCTTCCGCCGCATCAGCGACCGCTTCTTCGGGATCGATATTAGAGGTAAACGATACACGGTCAGCGTTGAGAAACTTAAGCCCTGCTTTCTGGAAGCTTCCGCTCCAGAACAACCCCCATCCACTGATACGACTGCCACCCCGCTGGCACAACCTCCCCACACTTGCGCCCAGGCGCGCGCCCATACCCAACTAACCTCCTCCTAATCTGCCTTACCAGTTTCGTGACTATGTCACTGGGGAGGGAGTGAAGTGCGGCTTTTCAGGCCCCGAAAAGCCACGCATCGCTCGAACCCCACCATATTCATCAAATATAGCTTACCTTTTTATGGGCTGTTCCAAGCCCCTTCGAGCGGTCATATCTGAAAACTTAAAATTCATGACATGATTATCATCTTCCCATGACCATTGCATCAACCGAGCTACCTCGGTGCATCCCCTATGAATTGACCGAACAATGGATGGCACATGTCCACCAACACACGCTAACCTTTCCGTGTGTTATCTTTGTACCCATCCATTGTCCAAGAAGACATTTCGGGCTGCTTGCTGGCTTGCACATCTGCAAGCCAGATTTTCAACGGCATGCCCTATGATCTATCTTTCCAAAAGAAAAGAAGATCAAATTAAACATTGTCCTTTCAGGCTGTTTTCTTATCAGCATGACCGATTGTACGATCCGTCGCCGTATCTAGGAACGATCACCAGCATCGGTCATGACCAGGAATATTTACCTAAGCAACGAGTAGCCACGATTCTCACGCTGGCTATCGAAGCTGCTTTCGTTTACACAAAGTAAACACCCAAGCAAATACTTTCGCCTGACGGCACCATCAACGGTATTAACATACCCTAAAACAATATGCACCCATGCATTGAATTGAACATGACCGAAATATGTTTACTTTAAGCTAACTAGCAACGGTCGTATCCCATGTTTAGTTCATTATCCCAAAACAGATTCCTGCCTTCGGCAAGAGTTTTATTGACTCACGTCAATCAAGGAATCTATCCCTTGCGGATGGCGGCAGTAAATCTTGCTCATACATGGAGCAGCAGTTTTGACCTGCGACATGCGTTTCTTTCTTCCCTTTCACCTTACCTTCGCCATGGTACGTCATGCGCTTGCCTTCCAGAGTGGATCTTTCCAATTTTCTTGGACGGCGTCCATGGAGCGGTCCAATGGAATCCAGGCGCTGATTGGCTGCCCTTCGGCGGGGAATCCATTAGGTTCGGTTTTGTTGGATGTCGGTGAAGAGACATCCAATAGTCAGATTTCGTCCCCTTTAGTGTGCACACGCTCTATACGAGTCGTGTTAGAATCGATAAAAGTGTATACGATGTCGAGTTCGTAATTAAGTGCCGCTTTGAGTCTTGTGCGTGTTCCTATTTTGATGCCGAGTTAGTAATCGAGTATCGTCTTGATTTTTTTTTTTTGCAAGCCACTAAATATAACTTTGAGAAATTGTTAAATCAAATATGCTAAACGCAGCCTCCACCTTATTAACGCGAATATGTACCGCTAGTTCTAATAAAGAGAAGGTTTTATTATAATAAGACACTGTGCTAAGGAGTAACAAATCATCAAGTGAACATTAATAAAAAGACGTTTTATAACAAAACAACATTCCAGTGTTTAAATTCTCCTCTCTCAAATCTTGCGGATTAATCTTTTGTATCAACGTATCCAGAGACAAGTCGGTGGAATATTAGTGAATCCCTGTCCTTGCTGACACACTTTAACTAATATAACCCCACAGTCTCACCCTAGATCTGAAGAGAAGAATGCTGACGTGCCAGAATATGGAGATACCGCTAAGCACTGGGTATGAACAGCCCCATATCATGAATGTAAGTGTAAGTCACTGTCTGCAGATTCCACCAAAGTTCGAAGCAGTGCTGTGGGCATGTGTAGAGGGAGACTGCGGAGCAGGCAAGTTGTGGGTAGTAGAGCCATCAGAAAGCACTGCGAATATACTGGTTGGACGAACCTTGGTACAAACGGAAAAGAAGAAGCGGATCCCAGTTCGAGTGATGAATGAGTTCAGGTCACCGATCACTTTTAATAAACGAGAATTAGTGGGACAATGCCAAGCTGTGGAGGCCATGGTTAAATGTGACAATCCTCCCGAGAAATGCGAAAACAAGGTTCTCAAAGAGGGCACGAAAACTCATGCTGTCATGGATACCTGGTTGAATGAGGTGAGCGGGCCAGAAAGTATACAAGCCAAACGGTTACTGCAAAAGTAAAGCTCCATATTTGCCAACGATGGCAGTAAATTTGGAAGAACTGCTATCGTGCAACATCGAATAGATACTAGAGATGCAGGACCGATTCGGCAAGCTCAACGCAGAATCCCACTGGCAAAACGAGAAGAAGCGGAATGGATAATCGACGAAATGCAGAAAGGTGGAGTCATCGAACTTTCAACAAGCCCATGGAGTTCACCAGTCTTGTTAGTGAAGAAGGAAGATGGAAGCACCCGGTTTTGCGTTGACTATCGGAAGCTGAACGATGTCACTAGAAAGGACAGCTACCCACTGCCACGAATAGACGACACCTTGGACACATTATCCGGTGCGAAATGGTTTTCAAGGCTGGATTTACAAAGTGGTTACTGGCAAGTGGAGACCGAGAAATGCGACCGCGAGAAAACTGCTTTTAGCATCGGAGATGGATTGTGGCAATTCTCTGTGATGCCATTCGGATTATGCAACGCTCCAACAACTTTTGAGCGCTTAATGGAACGCGTGTTAAAGGGGCTTGACTGGAAAACGCTTCTGGTGTATCTTGATGACATCATTGTCATGGGCAATAGTTTCGATGACCACGTGGAAAATTTAGAGGAAGTCTTTCGACGCATTGCTTCTACTGAATTACGATTAAACCCAAAGAAAGGTAATTTATTTAAAACCAAAGTAACTTATTTGGGCCACAAAATCACTACTGGAGGAATTCAGACATATGAAGACAAAATAAAATCGGTAAGAGATTGGCCTCGACCAAAAAATGTTCATGAAGTGCGAAGCTCCCTTGGGCTCTGTACCTATTACCGACGCTTTGTACCCGGGTTTGCCAATGTTGCAGGAAGCTTACACAATTTGACGAAGAAAAATTGCAAATTTATGTGGAAAGAGGAAGAAGAAAATGCCTTTCAGCAGTTGAAGAAATTCCTTTGTATGAGTCCAATGTTGGCCTATCCAGTTCCTGGCGAAAAATTCATTCTGGACCCAGATGCTAGTGCACATGGAATGGGAGGTGTACTCTCACAGATCATCGATGGTCAGGAAAAAGTAGGTGGGTACTACAGCAGAGTTCTTGGAAAGCTAGAAAGGAACTATTGCGTTACAAGGCGAGAACTCTTGGCAGTCGTCGAATGTGTGAACCATTTCACAAATACCTGTATGGACAGCACTTCCTTCTGAGGACAGATCATGCAGCACTCAGATGATTACTCCAGTTTAAAAATCCGGAAGGGCAGATTGCGCGATGGATAGAAAGGTTGCAGAATTATGATTGTGAAATACAGCATCGGAAAAGTGGACAACATGGAAATGCCGATGTACTATCTCGATGCCCATGTGCATTGGAGTGTAAACATTGCTCTAAGGCTGAGAGATGCGAAGGTATAGTCCACATCAGATTAACAAATCTGCAACCGGATGATGAATGGGACTCCAGCTTTAAGGAAAAGTCAACTGGAGGATACAGACTTGGCCAAGGTCATTAGAGCGAAAGAAATGGGTAGAAGACCTACCAAAGAAGAAATGGCATTGGCCGGAGCGTATTGGGTGAATGGAATAGCTTGAAATTGATAAGCGGAGTGCTGCATCGTTCATGGGAAAGCAAGGATGGTAAACACGGCAAAGTCTTGATTGTCCTAACAATGCCTAGAATATCAGCCGTATTAGAAGAATTTTACAATGGAGCATCATTTGAACGCGTTGCAATGGATGTAGCTGGTCCATTTCCCACTAATTACTCCGGGAACAAATATGTGTTGGTGATTATGGACTATTTTAGTAACTGGCCAGAAGTATACGCTATACCAAATCAGGAGGCTGGAACTGTGGCCGAAGCCTATGCGCAGAATTGGGTCACGTGATTTGGTATACCAATTGTGTTACATTCAGATCAAGGGAGGAACTTTGAGTCCGGTATATTTCGAGAAATGTGCTCACTGTGGGTATCAAGAAGAATCGAACAAAGGCTTTACATCCGCAATCGGACGGCATGGTAGAAAGGTTTAATCGCACATTAGAAGAGCATTTGCGAAAAGTATTAGACAAATGTCCACGCAATTCGGACAAGCACATTCAAATGTTTCTGTTGGCTTACCGATCAGCAGTCCATGACACTACCGGCAAATCACCTGCGAGGGTTATTTTTGGTACAAAACTGAGACTCCCATCAGATCTCAAATTTGGAAGAAACAACGAACTTACCGAAACTGGAGGCAGCTACTGGGAAATGCTTCAGTCCGAAATGGATGGCATCTACCAACCTGTGAGACAGCGAACAGAGTTGATGAGCAACAAAATGAAGGATCGATATGACCGAGCTATGAATTCTGATGGATTTCAAGAAGGCCGCTTGGTGTTACTGTACAATCAGCAACGGAAAAAGTGTATGTCTCCAAAACTGCAAACATCGTGGGAAGGGCCATACAAAGTCATAAAGCGACTGGACGATGTTGTAGCGATCCTAAATCGCTACTCCTAGCCAAATCCCCAATATCATCAAACCCTAAAATTCCTAATTGCATATTGAACCATATGAGCAATAAATTAACCCAAAGTTAATTTATCGCTCATTGATACAATTCCACATAATAAACTCAAATCCCAAATTTTCCATTGCTTTGTGGGGAGGAAGTAATGTACCTGCATGGGTACTCCGTTCTACTTCCTCCTCCATCATGTATTGTTCGCCGCGCAAATCACCGAACCGAAAGAACGAAACAAAACCAAACCTACGCCACACAAAAACACTGAAGGAAAAGTTAATGTTCTTTTATGAGAGGTTCTTTTTTATTGGTACTGTTTTGTTTAGTTTTATTCTTTACATAAAAAAAACCACTACTTCAGTTAACAATATCGAACGTGATGCCAACCAATATTAACACAAACTTCTATAACGTATTTTTTTTGTACCGTTAATGAAATGTATACTTTAACGAAATCCTTCGGAATCAAATACCCGACAAACTACCGCTCAACTTAATGGATAATGACTAAAATTTACTACGCCAACGACTCCGTGCGAACCAGAAAGAGGAAGTCGGCATGACCATTGCGGTCTGCGGATGGTAAAGGACTCCAACGAAATCCTCTCCAATAAGGATATCGTTTTTTACCTACCACCAGGGAAACGTAAAGTCTCTCTTGGTGGTATAGGAAACCAGATCTTGTAATAAAGGTCATGGTGGTATGTGTGGGATCGTTGAGATCAATGCTATTCACACGTGCAGTGGAACAACGAAACAGGCACGCGGCAAGGACAAAAGAAAAGGCGACCAAATGGTTCGCTCTTTAATGAGGGTCATGTTTATACGATGCCTCGTCGCTATTTTCGACGTTAGGAGAAAAAGGTGCTAAAAGCAAATTGGATGTTTATGGCATCTCTGGCTGCAATAGAAACCGGGTTCATATTTGCATTAGGGTATGCTGGAGAATTTGGTTTCAGCGTCTATTGCGCTAATTATATGCAGCTGCTTGGGTTGTTTGTTGGTAAGACAAACAAGAAAAAGGTTGCCAGGCAATGTGTATGAAAAGGTATATGACGCGGCTGGGAAAATAGACGGCGCGATATTTATGGTCCCTGTCATGACGGTTACATTGAATGCAATCCGAATTATTTTGTTTACTGGAATTTGTCTGGTACCGAATTGGTTCAGAATACCAAATAAGCAAACAAAGAAATCTTACGGAAAATTGTATGCGAAGGGATGCATGAAGGTAAGTTTTCTTTATAGGGATTTTATGATTACAGATGGTGATCTATATAATGCGTGAAGCATTTACAGGTACTAATACCGTTGCATTAGCGAACTCAAGGGAGTTGGGTAGTAGTTATGGGGGTTTTTCAGGTAAGTAGACCGTAGGGTTTGACGGAAACGCTACAGCTTCATTTCAAATCCCATACTGAGTAACATGTACAACGAATTTAACCAAAAGTTAATTCATCATACATTGACTCAATTCCTAAAAACATTGACATCATGAAATGCTAAATTCAAAACGCATTTCGTGATTCCCATTCCTAGAACCCATCCAACTAAACTTCTAACAAATTCCCAGAACACAACCCAAATTAAAACACACAAACTCTTATGTGTGTTTCTGGGAATTTTGACCATAAAATACTTGACAATTCTCAACTAGAAAATTTATAAAAGGGCGGTAAATTTGCATTTCGTGATCAGCTGAATTTCAAAGGCCGAACCCCTGGCCGTACGTGACATAGAACCACATCACAAAAAAAAATAAAGAATTTATACCGAGGCAAAAATTGTTTTCTTGTCTTTGGTCTCTACCCTGGATTCGTTCACCGTTACTCGAGTTAACTTGGCCTCGAGGTTTTCACAATAACTACAGTGGTGTATCTGGATAATCCCCTTTTCTCCTGAACGTGGATACAAGGCTCAACTACCGAGAGTCACCTGAAGCGCTCGCAGGATCTGCGTAAGGAAGTTACTTATTTAAAAGGAGCTGGCTGGACGTATGAGTCGTTCGAAAAACGCATTGGCCGGCAATAAGAACTGATTAAATTGCACAATCACGATGATTCGCCTACCCTCATACATTTACAAAATCTTCAATGTTGACTATGAAAAGGACTTCCGTCAGGAGATAGAAACATCGGGGGGTTCCCTATAAAGAGGCAAGGCACAACTACTATGCCGCCTCCTCCGCCTTAGGACCCAACAATGTTGTGTATCGCATACAATCCCACACGCAGAGACGAGGTAAAATGAAAGTCGTCCATTTGGAGAGACTAGCCTCATATGGATCAACGAATTTGGTGTCTGATCGGGACCATCAGACTTAAGTGGAGGGCAGTGTGACGAATCTCAGTTAGTACGAACTTGGAAGTCGAACGATATACATCGACTCAGTAAGCAAACTGACAGCGGATATTATCTGCCAAAATAATAAGTGAAAATAAAATAAATCTGTTCAGAAAAAAGAGAACAAACTTTGAGTTTCGTTGGATTATTCACAATCCAGGGATCGAACTGAGGAGTCGATAAACGTAAAATCGAAATTACGCAACAATATGTATAGTGTAGACGTGTAAGTTAAGATAAATTAAAGAAAATTAATAAAAAATAAATAAAATTATATAAAATTAAAAGAAAATAAATATGAGATTAAAAAAAAAAGATCAATAAAAGAAATCTAATAAATAGTATTATAAATAAGGTATTGTGACGCATATGGCAATCAGTACTAGAATATTCTAGAGAGTCCGAAACAGAGTACTAGGGTATTCTATAAAGTAATGGAAAACTGGAGACCGTGAACAGTAGAACATTCAAGACTATGGAATGGACGGAAACGAAACGCCGAATCAGAATAAGAAAACGGTATAAAGACGTCGCACACAGATCATGGAGATGAGTACCCACCGGTCTTGTAAGATTTCTTTCCCACCATCCCTCTATAAAAGTAGTTAGAGAACACTTGGACTAACACTGTCCACACTATCCTTGGATACCCCCCCTTTTTTCTTCTCTTTTCAGATGCCGCGAGACCGAGCCCAATATCCTCACGGATGTGGGTGATTCTGGTTATCGCAAGATGACCAGAAGTCAGAGACAAGATGAAGGACACATATGTCCTGTCTCGCCAAATTCGGCCTTCTCGCCACAATTTTTTTCATGGAGATGAGTAATAAGTAGAAAGTGAAGCATGCGATAAGTGCGGTAGTAAGAAGTAATAAATAGAAAGTAAGAAGTAGAAAGTGAAGCAAGCGATAAGTGCGGCAGTAAGAGGTAATAAGTAGAAAGTAAGAAGCAAGAAAGTGAAGCAAGCGATAAGTAGAAAGTAATAAGTAAGAAGTAAGCAGTGAAATACGCGATAAATCAAGAAATCGTTAAGTGTACGGTAAAAAGTAACGGTTGTTATTAACGGACTAATAAAGTGTTACTTTAATTCAAAATCGATTTAACGGCTCTTATTTATTAAAAATAATTAATCCAGCGAACCCTAAGCTCGCTACAGTATATTAAATTTTAAAAAAACTAAAACATAGGCTAATTGGTTGTTGGTTATTAAACTTAGGTAGGAACAAGGCACTCGCTAACATTAATTATACGTAATTTAAACGATGCCACTGAAGCAACGGGGTCAAACATTATAGCCTTTAAAGTTAAACAAAAGAATTATAGTGTAATACTTTATAAGTACATAAAGACCGTAATTAGGCTCAGTAAAATTCGCACTACTACTACTTCAAATGAAATGAAATGAAATGAAATAGACTCAATAAAATTCTACTTCTACTACTGCTATCTCCCTTATTGATTATAATCACTTTTGACGTGAAATATTTGAGAGTCTTCCAGAGTAATGTATTTATGCGAAACTTATCATTTCGTTGCATCAATAGGACCATTTTTAACGTCTAACTAAAAGTCAATATAAATAAAAACAAAAGTTGAAAAAGTTGTCTAAACTTAACTACCTTATCGACGCGTCAATTCTTACCTCTGTTATTGGTCGAAAGTTGTTTTTGATACATCGTTCAATTGTGGTAAACGAAAAATTGATTGCAATTCCCGTTATGTTGTGGTTGGTGTCTACCATTTAGGTTGTTGTGCAGACTAAGAGGGACTTTTGAAACCATGGAGTAATTCATTATATTCCTTAAGCTTTAATGTAACTAATTTACTCGTTTATTATGGAAGTTTCTCTTATTCGTTTTTGCGTATAAATTTAAATTAACTGTGGATATTAGTCCGCAAAGTAATATACGAGGGTAAGTCAATAAGTCCTTAGAAACGACTACGATGGCGGTCGTAGCATTGGTAATGGTCAGTTTTTAATAAGCATCACCCCTCCTAGGTATCTGTAATTTTTCAATTTGTTTCATGTTTGAATTTTGCATGATAAATTGGTTATGAAAAAATATCTGTGATATTGGTGCCGCATTTGCTCTAAGCTGAGAACTTTTGGAGCACATGCGTCGCAACCCAGATGAGTTCCTGCGCAGATTAGTAACTGTAAATGAAAGAGGGATAGCCACTACACTCCCGAGACGAAAGAACAGTCAAAACAGTGGATTGTTAAAGGCGAACGGGCTCCAAAGAAGGGAAAGACGGTGAAATCAGCTGGAAAGGTTATGGCTACTCTGTTTTGGGATACACGTGGTATTATTTTCATTGACTATTTGAAAAAGGGACAGGCGATAATTGGACAGTATTATGCGTCATTATTAATTTAGTTAAATGAAAAAATAAAAGAAAATCGTCGTCATTTTCTAAAGACTTATTGACCTGCCCTCGTATAAAAGTGTGTTGAGTTAATAAGTCTGAATGTCTAATTTGTGCTTGATGGCAGAAGTGTTCCAAGACTGTTTCGAGATATGAGTTTTTTTTTTCAATTCAATTCAATTTTTATTAAGTAGTTATATTTTACAACTAGTATTTCAGAGTTTTAGGACAGCAATTCCTTTAAAACTATAATCTTAAATCTATATAATGAAAAGAGATATGAGTTTTGTTTTTTTGGAAAAAAGAATGACAGACCATTTGCGTCCCCTAATAAATACAGTTTGTTTGTTGCGAAGACGGACATTTGGCATTGACTCAGGAAACTCATTAAATTAATCTTGACCTATGTGAGAAACTATGCCGATAGAAGAGTTGCCCAAATATAGATAATTCACTAGAAAGTAGATGGAAGTCTAATAGCATCGACAGAATTTCATTTTTTTTTTTTTTTTTTTTTTTTTTTCATTTTTGCGACTTTTTTATCTTCTTTTTTATATTCTTAGTTTCTAAATTATATGCTACACAAAAAATGTTTAAATTCTAGGTCCTACGCAGACGCTCAAAGCTAAACATTACATAACTATTGTATAATTTGCCTTTAGACGACAGAACTTTGTTTGTGGCTGTACTTATTTGTATGACAAAGAAAAATTTGGAAAGCTTTGTCGATTTTTTTTTGTTTTTTCTTAAAATTTAACCTACTCCTTTTTTCTATTAATTTTGTTTAAAAAACCTTTACTTAAATCTTATACTACTCTAATTCTAGAGAAACTAAGTCTGTGTAAGCTGGTTGCTGATACTGTTATTCTACGACATTGGTCTCCAGGTCTTTATTTGCCAACCACCACAACTGTTAACGCTTTCCAATACTATCGTCCAGGTCTCTGTGGGAGATTGCCCTACTGAAGTGCAAGAGCTCTCCGTCGGTGCGCTTGACTTCCCCATCGTAGCACAATCGCCCGTCGAGGATGATCTACTAACATGATAGATCATCGGAATTCCGGATCTATCGTGTATAAGCCCTTTCATATCCAAATCAAAGAACGCCTCTGGTGGAACAAAAAGCTTTGTAAGTAGGCCTTGAGAAGGAATCAAACACTTTTGATTCACCACTCTACTGAGATAAATATTGTAGCGAGCTTAGTGTTCGCCGGATTAATTATTTTTAATAAATAAGAGCGGTTAAATCGATTTTGAATTAATGTAACACTTTATACCCCCCCCCCCCCCCCCCCCCTGACGTGGTGTGGGGGCTTAAATTACGATGAATCACTCAGGCTATCCTCACGGAAGCATATGCTTCCAGTAGGGTCACCCATGTCAGACAGGCTAGCGAGGAGTAACACACAAAGATCTACCACCCCTAATCCAGGGTGTTACGCATCACCGTGCCTATTGGATGGTTTGCAGCCAGGGGTATCATCATCATCATCGGTACTACAACCTGGAACCGGTCTTGGCCTTATTTAGCAAGTCCTGAGGCTTGTTAAATTTTCCATAATGTTTTTTGTTTTTTCCGGGCAAGGTCATTAGTCTTGCGCCAGAGGCTCCCCGACGGGGAATCGAACCCCGGTTTCCCGCGTGACAGGCGGATATACTAACCAGTATACTATTGTGCAGCTGCAGCCAGGGGTATACCGGCTGTATTATAACGGCCCCTCTCTGACACCGGGTCGAATCAGAGCAGTAAGCAGACCTTACCACATCAAAACGGGGCTCTGATATGGCGGACTATTTGAAACCCCAAGTCTCGTGGGATCAAAAATGAATAACCAATATACAAAAAACAATCCCACGAAAAACCCGGTAGGCGTAGGTGTGATGAGCCGACACCACCATAAGGGGAAAAATCATCAAGAAAACACCGACTCGGCAAAAAGAAGACGTAGGGAAAAACTGAAAAAGCGGGATATACGCGTCGGCACGTGGAATGTTCGAACGTTATATAAACCAGGCGCGATACAGACGGTCGTAGAAAACGCAAAACAATATAAAATGGACATCGCCGCGCTTCAGGAAGTTCGACTCCCACATCAAGTAATCGAAACCAACGGGTTTACACTGGTGTGTGGAGGTACCGATACACATAACCTCGGAACTGGTTTCATCATAAGCAAGAAGATTACGCCCCATGTAAAAGATGTGAAATGTATTAATGAACGAATGTCGGTGCTAAAAATACAGGGACCATGGTACAATTATGTATTTATAAACGTACATGCCCCAACAGAATCTACCGACGAAGAAACGAAGGACACATACTACGAGACCCTAGAGGAAGTATTTGATAGGATCTCATCATTCGATGTTAAAATCCTCCTCGGCGACCTCAATGCGAAAATTGGAAAGGAAGATATCTTCCAACCAACAATAGGTAAAGAAAGTCTACATGACGTTTCAAATGGTAATTGTATTCAAATTATCACGTTCGCAGCGTCAAAAGATCTGGTAGTGAAAAGCACGATGTTCAAGCACAAGCACATCCATAAAGCCACATGGATATCACCCGACGGCGTAACGCGTAACCAAATAGACCACTTCCTCATAGGCAAAAGACACCACTCGAACATCCTTGACATAAGATTATGTTGTGGATCCGCCCTAAAATGCGTACTCTATGCGATTGTAGCGCCGGACCGCGCGTTACGGGTAAAAGGCAAATGAATTCACGCCTTAATGCGCTCGCTCTACTTCTGACAGTTACGCCAGACCGAGCGCGCCCTTTTTGCTACGCGCATCAGACTAATGTGTATTTGTTGAACCACGTTCACGGGTTTGTAATATTAAATAAATAATATCTTTCGTACGAGGAGTCGCCCGTTCATTTCATTTCCTGCTACAACTGGTTATGGGCCCAGGCTTAAACATCGTCTGGAAATCGAAAAGACGAGAAGACAACGTGGAAAATACACGCGGAAATATAACCTGACTGCAAACAAAATGGACGGTCAAGCTACGAAGATAATGCGCATACAAATGCTAACCAGGGAAAATTTCGATACCTGGAGACTGGCCACCACAAGGACGCATTTGAACAAATCGCAAGTGCTGGGAATTTAAAGATTAATCTGGCAAATCGTGGCTCCACCGACGTAAAAGCGAAAGGAACCGCAAAAATCACGGCATCCGACGGAGACACGACTCGGCTCATACGTCTGGAAAACGCGCTGCACGTACCCGACCTGCGTAGTAATCTCGTCTCGGTGGCGAAGATCACGTGACGTTCACGCGCGAAGGAGCTACAATCAAAAGCAACCACGGATCTACGATCGCAGTAGCAGATCGGAAAGGAGATCTCTATTTTCTCCGCGAATCCGGAAAAGAATCGATCTGCGCCCTGTCGACGGGAACGCGCAAGCCTTTAATAACCGTTTGGCACGAGAGATTCGGCCACCTTCACTGGCGCGATCTCTTGGAGATGAGCAAAGGAGGGATAGTGTCCAGACTTGACCTAGAAGACGACAGAGCCACAAATACGTGCGAGATTTGTTCGGAAGCGAAGATTGGGATCGAAATCGCCAGGAGCGGAAATCAGATTACCATTTCTCAACCAAATTACGTTCGGGAACTACTCTCTCGATTTCGGATGGAGGACTGTAACACCGTCAGTACTCCCGTTGAATCGGGTTCGAGGCTCGAAAAGGACGTTGAAGAAGAAGGATCACCAGAAGGAAATCGGCCTTATCGCGAGCTTGTCGGAGCTCTGAATTACTTGGCGATTGCCACAAGACCGGACATTTCGCATATTGTCAGTTGTCTCAGTCAATTCAACACTTGTCACGGCGAGGCACACTGGAAGGCGGCGAAACGCGTCTTGAGATATCTGAAAGGGACCACCGACTTCGGAATCACGTACACGAAGAGCATGAAAACCTTGAAGGAGTTTGTTGACGCCGATTGGGCTGGATGCCCAGTGGATCGAAGGTCGTATACCGGATACGTCTTTAACCTGAGCGTTGCCGCCATCAGCTGGGAGTCGAGGAAACAGATCATATAGAGGAGCAGATTGCGACTCCGATCACCTTCTAGTGACGGGCAAAATTAGAAGTCGGCTTGCAGCAAACCCACATGGACAGTCACGGGAGACGAGCAAAAAGTTCGATATTGATAAACTAAAAGACCTACGTTAAAGGGCGGAATATCAAGACGAACTAACGAATAGATTTAGCATCCCAGAGAATGACAGTAGTGAGGAAGAGGAAGCCAATAGTGTGGACACTAAATGGACATCGTCAGAGACACAATCAAACAAACAGCCCAAGAGGTATTAGGATTTAAGAAAACAACTAAGTCCAAACCTTAGTTTGACGATGAGTGCAGGGCAAAGATCGAAGAACGTAAACGCCTCAGAATGATCCACTTAGAAGCATATGATGAACTCAACGCAGTAAGATACGCGACAATTCGGAAAGAAACAACTAGACATTTCAAACGCAAAAAACGCGAATGGGAGAAGACTCGGATCGAAAAAATCATAGAAAATGCCAGAGCAAAGAACAGCAGAGGTATGTATGCCGGCATAAATTCAATTAGAAATGGCTACCGAGGGAGAGCCAAAATAATCCGAGACACAAACGGCTGTCTGGTGACAGAAACAAAAAATATCGTGACAAGATGGAAGCAGTACTTTGAAAACCTGCTCAATGTGCGCACCCATCAACCACAAATAAACGCACCAGATGTACATAAAGCCGAGCCCCAGATCTCAGAGCCCTGTTTCGACGAAGTTGTAGACGCGATAAATCGACTGAAAAACAACAAACCCCCCGGAATCGATTGCATACCGGCAGAGCTTGTGAAGCATGGAGGAGGGGCAACCGCTCGAAAGATCCACCAACTGGTTAAAATAATATGGGACAAGGAAGTCATTCCGGAAGAATAGAAAACCGCAATAGTCGTCCCCATTTTCAAAAAAGGTGACAGATCTGACTGCGAAAATTACAGAGGAATATCATCGCTCCCAATCACATACAAAATATTAACAAATCTCATAGTGGCAAGAATCACACCGTACGCAGAAGAAATATTGGGAGACTACCAATGCGGATTCCGTCGGAACCGGTCAACAAGCGACCAGATGTTCACAATAGGGCAACTGCTGGAAAAGAAGTGGGAAGACGGAGAGACGGTTCACCAACTGTTCGTTGACTTCAAAAAAGCTTCCAACTCAGTCGCAAGGCAAAGACTCTACCATATTGTAGTTGAGCTGGGAATCCCGAAAAAATATGCCGCCCTCATTCAAATTTGCATGAACGAAAACAAAGGGCGAGTTAGAATAGAAAACCACCTCTCAGAACCATTCGAAATCCAGGACGGACTAAAACAAGGGGATGGCCTATCACCATGCCTTTTTAACCTTGTCCTCGAGTATGTTATCAGAAAGGTACAAGACGACAACACGACCGGATCATCCCTGAAACGGGGTCACACAAGTGTTCGCGTATGCGGAACACATCGCCGTTCTGGGCGATAATCTCGAAACTATAAGTAAAAATTGTGCAATCATCATGCAAGCAGCAGAAGAGGTGGGCCTAGAAATAAATGAAGACAAAACGAAATACATGATTACGACGAGAGCAGGTGGACCCCAGAGAACACATATAAACGTCAGGGGCAAGATATGTCAAAGAATTTAAATATCTGGGAACGATACTGACGACCAGAAACGAAACGTCAAAGGAAATTAACAAAAGACTACATTCCGGCAACGTTAGTTGGCATGCAGCCAGTAAACTATTAAAATCCAAACTGCTATCACGTAATATAAAGCTCCGTGTCTATAGAACCATAATCATGCCCATTGCTCGATACGGATGCGAAACATGGGCTCTCACAAAACGGGAAGAGAACAAATTCCGCGTATTAAGTTTTAAGGGGTATATTTGGCGGTAAATATGACGAGAAGTCAGGACAATGGAGGAAACTCCACAACCACGAATTGGAAGAGCTATACCGCAAACCTACAATAGTGAGAGTAATCAAGTCGCGCAGATTAAGATGGCCCGGACACGTAGCGCAAATGAGCGATGATAGGACCGTGCATAGAATTTTTGACGGTAAACTAACGGGGAAGAGACCGACAGGATGACCGCGACGGAGATGGGAGGACGATGTTAGATTGAACCTCGAGGAGATCGGATCGGATGATCGAACGTGGAAGGAGAGCGCACAAGACAGGGAACAATGGCGGAGCCGAGTCGGTGAGGTCATGAACTTCCGGGTTCCTACAGGCCAGTAAATAATAATAAAAATAATAAAGTAGCACTTTATTAGTCCGTTAATAATAACCGTTACTTTTACCGTACACTTAACGATTTCTTGACTTATCTCTTCCGTACTTATCCCGTCTTTGACTGCTTACTTCTTACTTCTTACTTTTTCGATCTGCGAGCGACGTATTTATACCGTTTTTCCTCATTCGGATTTGGTGTTTCGTTTCTGTCCGTTCCATAGTCTCGAATTTTCTATTGCTCTTTGTTTCGGACTTTCTCGAATATTCTAGTACTGATTGTCATATGCGTCACACTACCCTCCGCCTAGATAAGTTCGTCCCGAACTAAGTTCACTGGTCTCCTGGGTTAACAAAAGTCGCCAGTCGGTCACGATGTACCACTTTCATCTGGGCGTTCGGTCTTCGCTGAATCCTATAGACAACGTCGTTAATTCTTGTGAGAAACTTATACGGCCGTTCCCAATGTTGCTTACAACTTCGGAGACCTTCCTTTTTGCCGATGAGGGTTATAAAGCCACACGTTATCGCCTGCATTAATTCCGGATGCGTTGGCTCGAACCTCGTACCTTGTTTTCATCCTGTCACTTGATACCTTGATTTGCTTTCGAACCAAATGATGAATCTCATCGAAGCGATTTCTCCATTCGGCGACGTAGTCTTCAGTTTTATCTATGGCGTCTGGCGGTATTCCGAATCGCAGATCGGCTGGTAATCGTATCTCTCGTCCAAATATAATTCTTGCTGGAGAATGGCCTGTCGTATCGTGATTAGCCGATCTATAACTCATGAGAAAGGTTTGTACATATTTGTCCCAATCTCGTTGGTGATCAGTAACGACCTTCGATAAATGCTCTTTTATTGTTCGGTTGAACCTTTCAACCATTCCGTCTGACTGTGGATGTAAGGGTGTGGTCCTGGTTTTCCTTACGCCCAGTGCCGCACAGATGCCTTGAAATATCTGTGATTCGAAGTTTCGGCGCTGATCGGAATGAAGCTCACAGTGTTACGTACCAAAACCACCCCCCCAAACATTCATACCGGGCGAAGCCCCAATCAATTTCGGATCACATGTAGTGAATCCCAGGCAGATTGGTTAATGTACCAATCACCTAAAGAAATATAACCATAGAGTCCAGACATACATCTGATAACAATACTCAATGGCGACACCGTTTCCTTTAATCCATTATAAGGATACGTTTCCTAAACGGAAAAAGAGCGGTGCATGTAAATAGGATTGATGGACAACAACAGCATTAAGATGTACAAAATATCTTTGGCACCGTTGTCCATTAAAAAGTAATTACCAAAAACACTCGTGGTAAATACCAATCCGAAACATTACTAAAAAACCCAAGTAATGTTTAATGACCTATGGTAATTGTCGATCCTAGGAAAATTACCGAAGGATCAAACAAAAGATCGATGGCTCACAATAGAGATCCGGATACAAAGGATTTTATGTGAGGCCAACGAGAAAACAAAAAAGGAAAATAACACGTTGCTTTTAGGTAACGTGGAAAAAAGGTTTCCTTCCGATCAAACGATCGAGATAGAGTGGAGTGGTGTTTTGACAGTTGTCCAGAACGGACGAGGAGTTGGTCGTAAGATTTCGTCCGGAACGGACATAGGAAAAGAGTTCGCGTACGCCGAGGTGTCGATTTAAATTAGCAATTTGTTTTCAACGTGGTTCTTCATTTCAATTTATTCTTTTTAAAATAATCCGATACATCTCCCTGGAGGAGTATAAGAAATAGTTTAGTTGAAATCATCATCTGTATAACGCATTAACGTGTCCGGGTATCAGTGTGTCTGTGTAAAATACTTAATAATAAAAATAAAAAAACAAAGAAATATAAATATACGAGTTGTTTTAATTAAAGTGTAGGTGGTTGTTGAAAGGAGTGACAAAAGATTCATTACAAATGGCGCAGCCGGTGAGCCCAAGGAAGCCCGAGAAAACATATCTCGTAAGTGCTTGAAAAGCCTTGTGTCGAAAAGAACGACAGAGCTCCCAAACACAAAATAAAAACACAAGTGAATTAAAAAATTGTTTGGTAAAGTGAAAGTAGAAAGAAAACCACACACTAATAAACTAAAAAAGTTAATCTCAACAAACAATCAACAATTCTGGATAATCTATGGATCTAAATAAATTAAAATATAAACAAACCAGTTAAACAAAAAAAAAAATTTAAAATGAGAAAGGACAGAAATTAAATCAAACACAAATAAAGCACCACAATAAAAAAAAGCAGATACCAACGGACAGGAGATAAAACAACAGCAGCGGACCACCAAATGACATAAGCAATTACAACAGCAGCAGTACCAACTGACAGCATCAGCTTTACCAACAACAGCCACGGACTTAAGTTAAGTAACCTTATATCTGTTGTATATTAAAATTTTTTTTCAGAGATATTAGTAATAACTTTTACACCAGTTTTACACATAATTTATCGTTTAAAAAACCAAATACAAACAAAATTAAGTTTCTGTCATTTCTATATGAAAACCAATATCATGTTAGACATCAATTTAATAAGTAAATTAATATCGAAAATCGAAAGCAACCATCATTGCGCAAAAAATAAATCGAATAATTAAATAAGTGCAAATTAAAATCAAATATCGTCGTACTTGTAAATTTTTTATTTTTGAAACAAGACAATAATTTAAATTCTATACCATAGAATCTGGCCGTAACTCTCTTACAATAACTTCTAACTTAAAGCGTTTTGCTTGTGCTAATTCTATATTTATCAATGCCTTACGACAAGTAACATATTTTAGAATATTCATTAAATACGATATGTATGATAAATATCCTGATCATTTATATTTTTTTTCTTTAATTAACATTCATTAAAACATACATGTATATATATTATATAATAGTTTGGTACGATTTCATTTAATCTGTGGAAGAAAACGGTTTTAATTTAGTGGTTGAGCTCGAACTCATTTTCTTTCATGTTCTCTTGGGTATAATTTCGTTTCCCCTGATTATTACATTTTAGCATCTGTTTTTATATTTATCCATATTCTCCGGTCTTACAAACAAAAGCACTCTATAATTGGGAAGTATTTCCACATCTATATATATATACAATGCCACGTGATTTTAAATATTAAACATTGCAAACACCGACGGAGCAGTGATAGTCCTCGTCACCATAGTATTCCCTATTTTCTTTTTCAGCGGCATTACGGATTTAATTTGTGAATCTTCAGACTGTGTTTCTCCCTTTTCTCCTTTACCCCAAATTAAATCCAGTTATTTCTAAAATATGGATGTAAATTATACAAAGGTTGCGAAGCTGTCAGCACAGCTAATTCCTATCTTCTCTGGCGAACCCAACCCCCATTTAGGTGCCGAACTCAACACGTTTTTAGACTGTAGTAGGAGAGCTCTAAATTGTCTCCGAGTGGAAGAACACAATGTATTCTTGCAGATCTTCCCTACCAGGTTGCGAGAAGAAGCATCTGCATTGTTCGCGTCCACTCCGTTTTCATCCTTTCAGGAAGCCGAAGACTTACTAAGAAAAGTCTATCTGCCAGTAGAAAGTTACCAAGATTTGGTCAACAAATTGTTATCTACTCGGCAGAATCCTGCAGAATCGGTCATATTGTTCCAGCTGCGGGTGAAGAAAACACTATCGGAGTGTAAGAAAGCGGCGGAACAGAAATATAGTACCGAGCATGCTGAGGGCGTAAAAGTACAACTGAACGACTTCGCTAGGAATGTATATAAACAAGGGTTGGTAAATCCATACCATCGACAATTTTTATTGTTGATGGGTGAGGTACCTCTTGACATTCTGATGCAAAGGACGTTGGAATTGGAACAAATTCAGCAGCCTCAGCTGCCATCTAACTTTCCGCAGGATTCGGTAAATCCTCCTTTCCCCATTACATCGGCACCACTCCCACAAACAATACCGAACACTCCAAATGTAGAAGGGTTACCACACATTCAACCTATCACGCAGGAAACTCCGCAACAGCAAGAACCAATACCACAGGCCGGGCGAGCAATAGCACAAAATGCCTCCATCATCAAAGTAACTTGCAGTTACTGCCACCAAAGGGGGCATACCTACGAGGATTGTGTGAAAAGGAAAAACACACCCTTTTGCGCACACTGTCAGCAAGTAAATCATGATATCCGTGATTGCTGGCGATTAAGGGAGGGAAAAAGGATTTTGCATATAAGGCAGATTTGCGACTTCTGTGGTCAACACGGCCACAGTCTAGGATCCTGTCAACGAAAATTGACAAGGAAAGCGCGAGTTCAATGCCAAGCTCCAAAAAACTCCCCTCCTTCACGACCAACAAGAAAGAGTAAGTCAAAACCCTTGGTGGTAAAAAAGAGTTATCACATTAGGACTCCATGCTCGACAATAACCAGCGTCCCAACTGTCCAGCTACCGATAGATGTAGGTGTTAAGAATAACACTACTCTAGTAGTGGACACCGGCGCCGAGATAAGTCTGATCAGCAAAAGTAGCCTCAAGGATTCAGCCGTTAAGATTAATCGGCGAGAAGCTTGCACCTTACAGATGCCGTTTGGAAGTATCCGAACCTTGGGAAGCTGCAAGGTGAACTTTCAACTGAATGGTACTCGTAGGCCTAAACTCCCATGCAAATTTCAAGTAGTGAGCAGTATGCCCGATCTACCAGAAGACGGACTACTTGGAAATGACTTCCTGTCGAGAAATTGCAATGTGGAAGGCCCCAAACAGTGTATCACATTTCCTCGAACGGAAATGAACCCAACAGTATTTAGTGTACCGATCAAATTCTCAACTGTTGAGAAAAAGGTACCTGAAAACAAATACCATAAAGGGAAACAGGAACAAGCCCAAGATAAAGTCAAAACCTTCAGGTTAAATTTTAACCATATAAAGAGGAACCCTAAGGAGCCAAATGGTAATAACAAATATATAAACCAAATAAATGACACTGCGTCAGCAAATTCAAAAAACTCGCTTCCCCGCTCGCAAAATAACCAAAACAAAAAGTTATGGCAAAGGCCCACAACACCCGAAAAAATAACAAACCCCAATGAGATTGCAACCTTACTCAGGGTTTATCACAATTCCCCTTCCGGTGGACATCAGAGCATCACCAAATCGTATAATAAAATACGACAAAGATACTGGTGGCCATCCATGCTCTCCGATATTAGAAAATATAAGAAGCAGTGTGAGGAATGCCGTTCGTTGAAGGCAACCACATGCTCCGGAAGTGAAACGAAACCGCAATCGTTTCATGTGGGAAACATGGTGTTAATGAGGTGTAAAAACCACAAAGGCAAACACACATCTATTTGGAAGGGACCCTTCCCAGTCATAGCTATAAAAGGCCCAGTAAATACGCTTATCAAAATGGGCCGAAGATCCGTGGTGGTTCACAACAATAGGCTAAAACCATATTTTTAAAATCCCATCCTCAACAATCCCAACTTCCTGTCCCCTATAAAGTCTACACAATTATCATTCCCAAGAGGGATTGCAAATTCAAAATCTTAGTCCAAAGCAAAAATAATAAGTACGCAAAATTAAAATGAATAACAATATGGACAAAAATAAATGACAGAAGTAAGGGTCAAAGATTCATCAATATTATACATAAATACATATACATTAAAATAAATAATACACAAAATCCTATTAAGTAATTACAATATAAAAAACCGTTTAATACTAAGAAAACAAGCAACAATACACTAAATGTAATCACATTTCAAAAATCATTCACAACATTTAAATAAATACACAAAGATATAGAGATAAATACAAAATATTATATAATATATATATATCAACTAATATTGTTAGAGCTAATAAGCAAATAATTTCTTTTATTACCACTAATGTTAAAATTAAATTCATGCTGTATTGAGTGAACATTATTGCACATACAATTATTATACAAAATAATGTACAAATAATTTTTACTATTATAGATACTATTTAAATTAGTAAGCAAAACTATTACTATTAAAATTAAACAAATTTGTAAATGAATAAACTACTAATAAATAATAAAATAATACACTTTAGTATATAGATACATATATAAGAAAAACATGGGTTTCAGTATTATGATTCCCTGTTAACAAATAAATACAAAATATACTTTACTTTAATCGCTTCATAAATCTAGCATTACCTTACGAAAATAATAAAAATTGAAATCAAAAAAAAAAAAAAAAAAAAAAAAACATTTCATTGGTACTCGTAAATATATATTAGGAAATTATTTTGGGTTATTATTAATAAAACATTCACCAGCATGAAAATATTACAAATTTTTTACTATTATTAAAATTAAATAATAAAATATATAAACTAAGTAGAAAATAAACAAACGTATAAATATAAACGCTTATATAAAAACATGTTAGTTTACAAGAACACTGATATTATACACACAAACAACCATAAAATACATACTGTATACTTAAATCTAAAAATGAAACAAAGGAATTATATAAAAACAAATATATGCGACAACAACCAATAAGTAAAACATTATAAGCTATAGTCCCAACACATGTAACCCAAACAAATATAAAATAAATTAAAGAGACAAACCCCACGCTTCACACATATCCTATAGACAACCAAGACGTATTATTCCTCTTCAAAGAATAATACTAATTTTATAAAGGGGGGAGGTATGTTACGTACCAAAACCACCCCCCCCAAACATTCATACCGGGCGAAGCCCCAATCAATTTCGGATCACATGTAGTGAATCCCAGGCAGATTGGTTAATGTACCAATCACCTAAAGAAATATAACCATAGAGTCCAGACATACATCTGATAACAATACTCAATGGCGACACCGTTTCCTTTAATCCATTATAAGGATACGTTTCCTAAACGGAAAAAGAGCGGTGCATGTAAATAGGATTGATGGACAACAACAGCATTAAGATGTACAAAATATCTTTGGCACCGTTGTCCATTAAAAAGTAATTACCAAAAACACTCGTGGTAAATACCAATCCGAAACATTACTAAAAAACCCAAGTAATGTTTAATGACCTATGGTAATTGTCGATCCTAGGAAAATTACCGAAGGATCAAACAAAAGATCGATGGCTCACAATAGAGATCCGGATACAAAGGATTTTATGTGAGGCCAACGAGAAAACAAAAAAGGAAAATAACACGTTGCTTTTAGGTAACGTGGAAAAAAGGTTTCCTTCCGATCAAACGATCGAGATAGAGTGGAGTGGTGTTTTGACAGTTGTCCAGAACGGACGAGGAGTTGGTCGTAAGATTTCGTCCGGAACGGACATAGGAAAAGAGTTCGCGTACGCCGAGGTGTCGATTTAAATTAGCAATTTGTTTTCAACGTGGTTCTTCATTTCAATTTATTCTTTTTAAAATAATCCGATACATCTCCCTGGAGGAGTATAAGAAATAGTTTAGTTGAAATCATCATCTGTATAACGCATTAACGTGTCCGGGTATCAGTGTGTCTGTGTAAAATACTTAATAATAAAAATAAAAAAACAAAGAAATATAAATATACGAGTTGTTTTAATTAAAGTGTAGGTGGTTGTTGAAAGGAGTGACAAAAGATTCATTACAACAGGGGACTCCATATCTGCTGATCCAATTATTGATAAGTTGCTCAATGACGGTTGTTGCTTCTTGATTTGGAATTGGAAGGACTTCCACCCACTTGCTGAAGTAATCCATGATGACTAACATGTATTTGTTGTGTCGTTTGTTTTTGGGAATGGTCCTGAGATATCAATCGCAATTCGCTCGAAAGGGGCACCCGCGTTGTACTGCTTCATAGCGCTCCTTGGTTTTGCTGTTGGTCCTTTGGTCGAAGTGCAAGTTGTGCACTTCCTACACCAAGACTCGACGTCATCTCTCATGTGAAGCCAGTAGAAGCGAAATCGTAATTTTGAAAGTGTCTTATTAACTCCTACATATCCATCGGAGGCCACGTCGTGCATTTCTGTTACCTTCACTTTTGTTGGTAGGACTAGAATCTGCATTCTTTTTTTTTTTTTTTAGACTTCTCTCGGGAGAGGCGAACCTATAGCGCCGAGTGGGCGCCCCGAGATGCCATCAAATAACTGTTGCAGTTCTTTTTGAACAGTTGCAGGTTGTAACGCTCCGGGAGCACTCGCGTGGGAAGGGAGTTCCACAGCTTCCCCGCTCTGTAACGGAACGAGTTCTGATACAGGGATGTTCGCGCTGTCGGGAGATGAACCACAAACGGGTGCGATCCGTCGGATTGTCTTGTGGAGCGCATATAGACCGAATTGCGTGGAACAATGCCAAGAATCTCCGAAGAACAGCACCCGTGATAATATCTGTAAAACAGACAGAGGTCGGCCACGCGCCTCCGATGTGATAGCGACTGTAGTTCCGACGTCAGCGCCGAGTCCCCGATCAGGCGGATCGCTCGTCTTTGTACGTTCTCAAGTAGGTCGAGGGTATGTTTAGGAGCCGAACTCCAAACATGAGAGCAATATTCGAGCGCGGGTCTAATTTGAGATTTATATAGGAGAGGAAGTTGGGCCGGAGTAAAGTATTTCTTGGCTCTAAAAAGATAACTCAGTTTTCCTGAGGCTGATCTGGTGATACCCGATACGTGTTTATGCCATGATACATTCCCACAGAGCGTGACGCCGAGCAATTTCAAACTTTCCCCAGCCTCGAGGGCCCGGCCACTCATCATCAGCTGTGGAACCGATGATCCAGTTTTCTTTGTGAATGTTGTATACTGGGTCTTCGTTGCGTTGAAGTCGACAAGATTGGCATTTCCCCACTGCAGGACTTTATCTAGATCCTGGTTCAGAGAGTCAATCTGTCTACATCTCAGCTGATGCGACGTTGATGCACCAATCGGCCGATCACTCGAAAAGGAGGAAACAAGCGTACTATCATCCGCAAAACTGAACACTTTGTTATCCGTTGTCTCCAACAAATCATTTATGTGAAGCAAGAACAAGGTTGGAGCCAAAATAGAACCCTGGGGCACCCCCGAATTAACAGGATACAGATCCGAACACTCGCCGTCCACAAAAACCCGGATCGATCGATTCTCGAGGAAGCTCCTCGTCCAGTCGCAAAGCTGTTGGGAAAGTCCATATGAACGAAGTTTGCTCAGCAATGCCCCGTGCCAGACGCGGTCAAAAGCCTTGGAGATATCTAATGCGACCGCCCTTGACTCACCATGCCGTTCAATGGCAGACGTCCATATATCGGTTATAAGTGTCAAAAGGTCTCCTGTGGATTCGATGGGATTTTCCGTCCGCGGCTTCTGTTGTATGTTAATTTAACAATTAATTTAATTTACGGTTTAAAATTCCATCTTCCACCAGCAAGAAATTCCATTGTGCCCAATATGTCTTAAATGTTCCACTCTTGTCGGAAATATTATTCCAAGTTGGCCGCTCGTTCTTTTCTTTGTGTTCCAGGATTAGCGACATATCTTCATCCTGAAGTTGAGCTGCGCGTATAGCATCACTCGTCCACCCGTCTAGTACTTCTATTTGTACATTTCGCAGGTCGTACGCCTCTTCTTTCTCTTCCACTCTATGACAATGTTTACAATCTGGCTTACATGGTCTTCTTGATACAGCATCAGCGTTAGTATGCACCTGTGGGTAGTTAGGTACTTGCGTCAACAAGGACGCGGATTCAGTACTAACACCACGTACAACGCGCCGCGAAAAGGAAACAAAGTTTAACAGAGAAACACATTTGGTTTGTTTTAACGAAACTGTTTTTATTAATATCTGCTATCACGATTAGTTTTACAATATGAATTATGTATTTACTATTGTTCTCACTACTTTAATATACAGAAACAACACAAAACAACAAACTAAACCGCATTCCCAAGTTCTTCTGACTGTTTCTGTTTTTTTCTTTTTTGTAGTATGTTTTTATTGAAGTCGATCCTGACTGCACTTCGACCCGGTGTGTGCACTACCGTTTTGCAGGCTGTACGTATCGTACTCTTTAACCAAAGGTTGGTGCTCGACTCCAATTTCCGCGACGACTCCTCTGGTGAGGCCACTCTGGTGTGTAATATCTGACTAATCCCATTGGAAGTCATCAAAAGGAAAGGAACCCCGAAAGAAACTGGAAGGGAGGCGGAGTTACACGATTAACTTGAAGTAGTTAATCGTGATTGGACCGGACGGGGTAGTCATACATTATGCATGTGTAGGTATGCCATGCATACGATCGTTCGGCGACCGTGGTGGATGGAGGTACATCGCTAGTGCATTTTCTAAGAAAGTAAACACTAGCATGTGGGGTGTGAAAAACCGAAACCGATGATTTGGTCATCCTAATGGAAGGCCATAAATCATCATTTCGGTTGCCGATGATTAAACATTGCAACGAACATAGGGTGCAGCCATTACCAGATGTTGAAAGTAAACATTTTCTGGCTGCATCTTGATCGTTGCTTGATTACTGTCTCTGGACGTGGGGATCGATAATTGGAAGCCAGCGATTGCTGGTAGTCAGGGACATGTTTGGTTTGCGTCAGCAGAAACCTTGTCGGCGGTAGCAAATCAATAGGGGCAAATAGCCGCATGCATGTTATGCCGAGGGTAAACAAATACAACGAGTCACAAGGAACTCTTGTTGATTGTTGTTTCCATAGCTTAAGGCTATGGAAACGAGATGCCCTGGCAGAATGTATGCCTAAAGATAGGATTTCAGATGCCATGGCAATGTGATGATTTTGCCGTGGACTTATGCTTTTTATTTAGGAGATAATATGCGCCTCGGGGGTGAATTTTCGATGCCACGGTAAGGTGATAAGCTTTGCCGTGGGCTTAATGTTTCTTAGGGAATATGGACTGGCCGAGGGTAAGTTTTCGATGCCACGGCAAGGTGATAAGCTTTGCCGTGGATTTAATGTTTTCAGTGGTGGTGATGGAGAAAAAGGGGTTTGGAAGGAAATCCCCTACAGAATAGGTAAGCTGCCTAACAGAACTTCAAAACAGTTATCCGATTGGGTAACCGTAATAATTCCGGCGATTTGGCTGGGGGTAAATGCCGTAGCAAGGTTACGCAACCTTGCTGAATTTCGACCGAGAGGTAAGTCGTTCGCCTGGAAAAGTGGGGATCGAGCGATGCCTGGCTCTTCGGGCCCTGAAAAGCCCCACACACCTTCCCTTGATGGTGGGAAATTTGGAAATCGTACGTTTGAAGTCGTTCGATCCATCGAGCCATTTGTCCTTCCGGATTCTTAAAATTTAACAACCATTTCAGGGCGGCATGATCCGTCCGTAGAGGTACTTATGGAAATTCTTAACGGCTTCTACGACAGCCAGAAGTTCCTTTCTTGTTGCGCAGTAGTTTCTCTCTGGCTTAGATAGGACTCGACTATAATATGCGACAACTCTCTCTTTACCATCGACTTCCGTGACAACACTGCTCCGATTCCTGTGTTACCTCCATCAGTATCCAATATAAATGGGCGATCCGCTCTTAGGAATGCCAATGTTGGAGTCTTACATAACTCGGACTTCAATGTGTTGAATGCTGCCTCACACTTTTCCGTCCAATTGAATTTCTTGTCTTTACCCTTTAGTTCATGTAGGGTTTTAACCACATTGGCGAAACCTTTAACAAACCGTCGGTAATATGTGACTAATCCCATAAAGCTAAGAATTAACTGTTGCTTATCTTCTGGAGTAGGCCTGTGGGTACTTTTCACTAGAGGGATCGGCACTGACGCAGGTTGGGCAAAAAGCCACTGATTGAGCCCTGAGGATCGCTACGAAGCACACTGTTCTTCACCAAGGTTCACCAAATGGTACAACGGTAATCTCGTCGCGAATAGTTCAGCAAAGAAGAAGAGTATCAATCGACTCCAACGGGAGTGGCCAGCCTTTGGTAAACCCTGTCCTTTCGCTTCAAGCGGCACAAGAACGGGAACGACACACCTAGGTTGATGAAAGTCCGGAAATAAAACGCTCAGCTGTTGTTTTGGGTTTTTTTTTATCTTTATTGAGTAACCAGGTTGACGAAGTTTATAAATAATGATAATGTTCGCTAACTTAACGTGACCGTGGTGCACTTGGGAACGCAGCGTCAATTAATTAACACAAATTCGTAAAACACATTAAACATTGCAATCGAGGAACTATGGCGTTGGAGCTGGCTAAGGTGTTCACGTATATTTCTCCTTAAGACTCCACTGAATATATGCACAACTGTTTGTCGATTCACTTATCCACTGAAGACTGACTAAGTTGAAACACGAATCTCACAGGTTCTGTCAATTATTCGAAACCGATTTCACGATGAACACGATTAGATGAATGCATTATTATTGTTTATTTAACTACGCGTAAACTGCACTATGTCTCATTATGCGAACGGTTCGGAGACGAGAAATAGTTATACAAAGGTAATTAAGAAAGGCCGCGAACAGGTTAGGTGAATTTTCAAACGGACGTTAACTAAACGAGGATTTTCCTCTCGGCATTTAACCGCACACGGGGGTGATGAATTTAATACTCTTGCTACCTTGATGTGCAGTCTGCTACGGATAAAATCTGACTCAACGATGTTCGTCGAGATCAACTTCCACCACCCGCCATAAAAATGGATTTTTCCTATATCCCTTCAGGTCAATGTACTGGTGCACAAGGCGGAAAGTCGTTCATGATGGTGAGGGATTGACCTGCAGACGTGCAGGTTAACGTCTCATCCAGGGGACCAGCGATTAGTAAACAAAACAAACGCAGTGAGGTACTGTGTGTTTGCTTTGATTTGCTGGTTGGTCAACATAGGACATGGCATAGGTAAGATTGTTTAAACAATGATCATATCCGTGCCCAAATTCCATGATCGGTTGATAACTGATGAAATGGAATTGGTATTAGGGGCTGCAGGCATCGTTGAGATAAGCGATGGCGAAAAATCGCCGAAGGAAGAAATAGGTTTTGTGTGTTCTGTAAATAGAAACGCTATTTCGGAGGGTCATACGCTGAGATGCGCATTTGTTTAGTTTAACCAATGCTGCATGAGAACGTCGGCTGTTTACGTAATCGCCCAGAATCATACCGTTGCAGGCAATAGATTTCTCTGTGACGATAAGCCAACCGCAGATTTGTTCGCCTATGACAAAGGCTAGGGTGGATATTGTTTGGCTATGAAAACTGTATGTGGGACATGATCGTTGGCATGATTTTTTAAATAGCAATCATGATCGTGTCCGATTCAATGGGTGTTAGTTTTCGGAAACTGCATCATAGGACATGATCATTAGGATGATTATTTGAACAACGATCGTGGTCATGTCCTATTCGATGATCGGGTTTCGCTTGGGCGATCAAGGCCCGGAAAAATCCGCTGCAGCTGTGTCAACAGATCCGCTGGCCAGTGTGTGTTTATCGATTATAATTGCTGACAAGGTGAGCCGATTATGAATAAAAAAAATCGATATTATGCATGCCCTCGGTGAGGTTTAAATTTCGGGTATAATGCTGCAGTGGGTCTTAATCTACCCTTAATTGCAGGTAAGTACTATGGGTTTGTATGGGAAAAGGAAGGTAGTTAATTTACGAGGATGGGCGGTTCTTTGGGAATGTATTAAAGAACCGCCATAGGCCACTCTTGAACAGCTGCTATCTTATCAGGATCCGTTTGAGCTCTTGCAGATGAAACGATGTGTCCCAGGAATTTTACTCTCCTTTGGAAGAGTTCACATTTCTTCGAATTGAGCTTTAAGTTGGCCTGTCTTAGTCGTTCGAAGACGGAGCGCAGATTATTGATGTGTTCTTGTAAATTCCCTCCAACAACGATGATATCGTCCAAGTACACAAGACACGTCTTCCATGAAAGTCCCCGTAGAACACTTTCCATGAATCGTTCAAACGTTGCTGGAGCATTACACAATCCAAAATGAACGTTGAATTGATAAAGTCCGTTTCCGGTAGTAAACGCTGTCTTCTCCTTGTCCTCCTCCTCCACTTCCACTTGCCAGTAACCGCTTTTAAGTCCAGTGTTGAAAACCACTGAACTCCAGAAAGGGTATCTAGTGTGTCGTCGATTCAAGGAACTGTCTTTCTTCGTAACGTCGTTTAACCGGCGGTAGTCGACACAAAATCTAGTTGTCCCATCCTTCTTCTTGACGAGCACTACCGGCGAAGCCCATGGGCTAGATGATCTCTCGGTGACTCCTTGCTCTTCCATCTCTCGGATCATGTTGCCGACTTCTGATTGTTTGGCCAACGGTAGTCGACGAGGTGGCTGCCGTATAGGTCTTGACCCACCCGTGTCAATGCGATGTTTAACTATACCGGTGCGTCCGAATTTATCATTTCCTGTCACAAAAATATCAGAAAAATCGTTCAGGAGTGATTTGACGCTTGCCTTTTCTCTATCTGTTAATCCGATTTTCTGGGACATCAACCTATTAACCACAGAGGATACACCAGAGGGCTGTTGAATTGAATGGTCCCCTCCCTTTGTCTGAATTGAGCTTATTATTGACATGGGTGCACATTTTGCGATTACCTCTCTTTTTCTTATTGCGATCGGCTCCTTGGACGCATTTAGTACTCTGACAGGTACGATGTGCTTCTTCGCATCGCTAAGGGCGTTCCCAACAAGGATATTCCCCTTACGCTGATTTTGTACAGCTTCGGTGATGTAAAATCGTTTGTCACCGGGATCACTCTCGAGCCTGGTCCAAATTACCGAGTCTGAACCAGCTAGGATCTCATCCTCCTCACGCACATAACATTTCAGTCTTCGCAATTGTTCGTCCTGCAGTATAATAGCAACCTGCAAGTTACCACTTCGCAGCGTTATTTGTCCGATATCTAGAACAACTTGAAATTAAATCCATTCCAAGAATGCATTTGTCCGTAATATCGGCAACCAAAAATTGGGTGAAGATGGAAATATTGCCCAGCACTATTATGCTCTCCACTTCTCCGTAGACTGTAGAACATTCTCCTGTGGCAGTCTTCAAAGCGTATCTTCTATTTTTATTAAGGGTTATTTTGCCGACGACATCCGGCTGAATTATGGATCTCGTTGCTCCAGTGTCGATTGTCACTGTTGTTGTCCTTGCGTTAACAATCGTAGTTATAACCAAACTTTGATAATCCCGTTGGAGTTGTGATACAGTTACGATGCCGGGACTGCACATTCCACCAGACGACTTTCGCCCCGTAAAGTCCGCCCTTACAAGTTTCCCGAGCTATTGGCCTCAGGTTGGTTCGTTGATAGTCTCATCTTATGATTAGCGCATGAAGAACAATTCTCACTTGATGTTTCATTCATTCGTCGACGTTTCCTACAGTCAACAGCGATGTGGCCGACTTCGCCGCATGTCCAACACTTCATATTAGGTCTCGGGGTTCTTTGTTGTACATGCCCGATTCTTTGGCAGGACCATTCCTCGACGGACGTTTCTCGGACTGTATATGTACTCCTGGTAGCCAGTTTAGCGGATTCATATGCCAATGCGAATGCCAGTATTTCATTAGTCGCCTTCTTTCCCGCCAAACGAACGGCCTGTTGCAAGTCCCGATCTTGGAGTGCGTTTATAAATGCGTCCATTGCTACCTCGTTCAGAAATTCCTTAGTCATATTTGAATAAGACAAGTTTGCCAACCGCTCAATGTCTGCCTGCAACTGTTGAAGATTTTCTCCAGGTTTCTGCGTTCTGCTCCGCAGTTGCATGCGGTAGACCTGCTGCATGTGGTTATCTCCATACCTAGCTTCAAGGCCGGCTCTTACCGCTTGGAAATCTGTTTGCTTCTCTGCTGGTATGGTTTGTAGTAATTCTGCAGCCGCCCCGCGGAGTGACAAGATTAGTGATGTTGATTTTTGCTCATCCGACCACTTATTATAACTGGCCGCGGCGTCAAACTGACGTATAAATACGGAGAAGGGTCCCGTTCCATCGAAGGTTGGCGATTGCATCCTTGTATCTTTGTAGTCATGTTGATTGCCTGGCGATGTCTTATTTCTCTCAACACACTCAAGTCTCTTTTCGATTCGCGTTATTTCATCGGTGACTTTTAGGTCCAGATTTTCTACTTCGTTTCGAATTTCTTCCTTAAAGTGTTGAAAGTACATTTCATCCACTGCGTTTGGGCATCCAATTTCGCATTCAGATCTGCAGCTTGTGCGTCGAATTTTGAATTTTGGACGTCTAACTTTGCCTTAACATCTGCAGCTTGTGCGTCGAATTTTGTCATCATCATCCGGAACATCTCCGAAATGTCTAACAGCGACGAACTCTTCTCCGTTAAATTGCAGCCATCTTGACTCGCTGTTTCTTCTCCATCCGGACAGTCTGAATCAATCGTAAAAACATATGTGTCGACATCAATACCCTCTTCCTCCATTGCTGCTTGCAGACGCTGTCGAAGAAGTTGCTTCTGTCCTCTGCTATCCAGATTCCGGGCCTCAAGTTCCTTCTTCAACTCAGGAACGCGAAGATTCTCCAAATGTCGATCTGACATCGTCACAACACACTTTCACACACTTATTCACTTAAACAATAATTAATCCCACTTCTGACACCAATTGTAGCGAGCTTAGGGTTCGCTGGATTAATTATTTTGAATAAATAAGAGCTGTTAAATTGATTTTGAATTAATACAACACTTTATTAGTCCGTTAATCACAACCGTTACTTTTACCGTACACAACGATTTCTTGACTTATCGCTTCCGTACTTATCGCGTATTTCACTGCTTACTTCTTACTTATTAGTTTCTACTTATCGCTTGCTTCACTTTCTACTTATTACTCTCTCACTCGTCTGCGTGCGACGTATTTATACCGTTTCTCATTCTGATTTAGCGTTTCGTTTCCGTCCGTTCCATAATCTCGACTTTTCTATTCCAGTTTTCCAGTACTTCCTAAATAATCTAGTACTTTGTTTCGGACTTTCTCGAAGATTCCAGTACTGATTGTCATATGCGTCACACTATTATATAGTCAATACCTCGAGTCGTTTTGGTCTTTGATTTCCTCTTTAGTTCAATATCAGCGGAATTGAAGCACGCGATTACTGGCGTAATTGCGTTGAAGCGTATTAAGGCAGTGGTTCGCAAGACTCACCGTCATCATCTCTCGGTGGACGCAACCTTCATCCCAACGGTTGCATCCATTACAAGTCATTAACAAACCACACGACGAGATTCCGCTAAAGAGACTTGTCCTTTTAAGAACAAGGAGAGTTTTGGATCTCATAACAGTCTGACCCAACAGCAACAGTGTTTGAGATTGAGTAGACAAAATTCGACATACCTCTGCTGAGCTGACAGAATCAGACCTATGTATGAGGAAATATACAATATGGTTAATAGCGTTCTAGTGTTTTAATGATTATAAACAAAACCCAAAGATAAGACGTTAACCATGCAGATGTGTCGCGAATAGGTCACCTCGTCACCGGGAACAAGATATAGTTTTTTAACATATTGTAGCGAGCTTAGGGTTCGCTGGATTAATTATTTTAAAATAAATAAGAGCCGTTAAATCGATTCTGAATTAATGTGACATTTTATTAGTCCGTAATAACAATCGTTACTTTTTACCGTACGCTTAACGTTTTCTTTATTATCGCTTCCGTAATTATCGCGTATTTTACTGCTTACTTATTACTTATTACTACCACACTTATCGCTTGCTTCACGTTCTACTTCTTACTCATCACTATGCTCTGTGTGGGCGTATTTATACTGTTTCAGCGTTTCGTTTCCGTCCGTTCCATTGCCTTGAATGTTCGACTGTTCCTAGTCTCCAGTTTCCCATTACTTTATAGAATATTCTAGTACTCTGTTTCGGACTCTCTAGAATATTCTAGTACTGATTCTCATATGCGTCACACTACCCTCCGCCTAGATTAGTTCGTCCCGAACTAAGTTCACTGGTCTCCCGGGCCAACAAAAGCCGCCAGTCGGTCGCGATGCACCACTTTCATCTTGGCGTTCGGCGGTGGAAGTTCTTGACCTTCATCCAAATTTTCTACTGCTCTCCTTTTCGCGTCAACTCTAGCCTGCCGCCATTCTTCCTTTTCCTGACGACGGAATTCCTCTTGCATTTTAGGGATCTCATGCGAATAGTATAAGAGAAAATGCATGTGCACACCCTTAAGCTCTTCTGGAGTTTGCACATCACGTAAACGGTCTAGATCTTCATCTTTACTTACACGCGTATCATCTGGTATTGGAGCATCTGTCGATTTCATAACCATATCCAACTGGTAGTTCCGCATCTTTTCAAATAACTGGAGCAGTTTGTTCTTTGGATCTGACAGTAAACACCAGCCTGCGTCGTAGTAATAGACTTTCCATAGATCGTCGCACGTTAATTCTGGTTTCACGTGTTCTTCTCTATATAACGCAATGAACGGCACCTCTAGCTGTTGATTACGCCTACAATCTAGAGCTTGCTTGATCTTTCCCCCAGTATGTGGTGGCTTACAATAGCGGTCTCGACCTCCAACATCCGTTGATCTCTCTTGGTCGGAAACAGTTCATTTACAAAAAACATGTTTGTAAATCCATTCAGCTTCATCTTGTAGTTCATTGTGTCCCTCTGAAACAGGCGTAACCGGAACTTCGCGCAATTGCATTCGCTCAGGAATATTTGTTTTACGGATTTCATTGTCCAAATCAGTAAAGTGACCCCTTTCCAATTCATCATTGAAATGTTTTGCCGCCTCAGTTTCCCTGTGACTACGTTCAGAGCGGCGTTCAACATCGTCTTCGTCGTCGAATAGCTGTTCGTCTATAGCCTCACGTGCACCTCCCTTCATCGACGTGCTGTTCCTCTCCATCACTTTCTTCATCCTGTGTACGACGCAGACGCTTGGAACGCTTTCTGCCTTCGACTTTCAAACCAAGATTCTCTTCAATAAGGTCACAGTCGTCGTCTTCCTCTCCATCACTTTCTTCGTCCTGTGTACGACGCAGGCGCTTGGAACGCTTTCTGCCTTCGACTTTCAAACCAAGATTCTCTTCAATAAGGTCACAGTCGTCGTCTTCCAGTCGGTCGTCCAACTCGTCATCATCATTGTAAATCCGTTTCAGGGAACGGCCTGAAGCATCAGTGTCTTCATCATCACTGCCGTCCTCTTCAATCGGGTTATCATCGATGAAATCCTTCAGTTTTTCACGTAACACATCATCGTCATTTTCCTCCTCTTCCTCACTGCTGTCGGCCATAGCTTTGCTCTTCCTGAGTTTCTTCATTTCATGTGGCTCCAATTCCTCCTCATCCTCAGATTCTTCCGCTTCCGAGTCCCAGAATTCTTTCATACACTGCGTTTGGGCACCCAATTTTGCATTAACCTCTGCAGCTCGCGCATCCAATTTTGCCTTAAACTCTGCAGCTCGCGCGTCCAATTTTGCATTAACGTCTGCAGCTTGCGCATCCAATTTTGCAGCTTGCACATCCAATTTTGCATTAACGTCTGCAGCTTGCGCATCCAATTTTGCAGCTTGCGCATCCAATTTTGCAGCTTGCACATCCAATTTTGCATTAAACTCTGCAGCTCGCGCATCCAATTTTGCCATCATCATCCTGAACATCTCCGAAATGTCCAACGGCGGCGAACTCTTCTCCGTTACATTGGCACCACCTTGACTCGCTGTTTTTTCTCCATCCGGACAGTCTGGTCCACTTGTAAAAGCATCTGTGCCGACATCAATATCCTCTTCTTCTATTGGTGCTTGCAAACGCTGTCGAAGAATTGGCTTCTCTCTTCTGCTATCCATGTTCCGGTCCTCCAAATGTCGACCTGACATCGTCGTAATACACTTTCACAGACTTATTCACTTACACAATAATTAATCCCACTTCTGACACCAATTGTAGCGAGCTTAGGGTTCGCTGGATTAATTATTTTAAAATAAATAAGAGCCGTTAAATCGATTCTGAAGTAATGTGACATTTTATTAGTCCGTAATAACAATCGTTACTTTTTACCGTACGCTTAACGTTTTCTTTATTATCGCTTCCGTAATTATCGCGTATTTTACTGCTTACTTATTACTTATTACTACCACACTTATCGCTTGCTTCACGTTCTACTTCTTACTCATCACTATGCTCTGTGTGGGCGTATTTATACTGTTTCAGCGTTTCGTTTCCGTCCGTTCCATTGCCTTGAATGTTCGACTGTTCCTAGTCTCCAGTTTCCCATTACTTTATAGAATATTCTAGTACTCTGTTTCGGACTCTCTAGAATATTCTAGTACTGATTGTCATATGCGTCACAATATCTAATGAGGTTTTTTTTGTCTTTATTCATACTTTATCGTAACTAGGAATTATCATGTTGTATTAAATGCAATTTGTAAATTATATCTGTATTTTAAACTAAAAAAAAAACCCTTTACATATATCCTTAGACTAACTACTGCCGTTCGAACTCTATCAATTTGGTATAAAACTAACATTTTAAGCATACATTTTCCGTCTATCGAATCATGTTAAATTTGTCACAAGCTTTCAATCTATAAACTAAAAAACAGACAAAAAAAAACTGGTAAGCAAGCTTAAATTGCCTTACAAACATCGAAATATTCAACAATGTCCGTCTGCATAAAAAAAACGTTCATGGTGCTTTTCCTGTTGAATAAAAACAACAGATAACATATTAATAACGGATAACCCTAATTAGTTTACTATTTTATCCAAAACCGCTGACACGGTTATGTGGAAAAGTATTGTTATACAGTAGCACACTTGGGACAAGACAAAATGATGCACACCCTACGAACGAGCTCGGATCAGCTGTCACCTATCACCAATCGGTTGCCATCGCACACCAAACCTTCCCCATAACATTTCCTATTAGAAAAACAGAGACAGCAATAACAACAAAAAGCCGAAACAAACCAACACTATCCTACAACATTGCGTGCCAATTTAACCTAACGGACAACTGGCTTCCAACACAACTCTCCACTTTCAACAACGTTCGACCTGAGTCACAGTGCAGTCGTTGCAAAGCCGTCGTCATAATAAACTTTCCAACTGGACTGTTCCGCGTACCCTCAACCGAAGATCTGTAGAAAAGTTTATCAGAAAATCCTGATTTCCCACTGGACAGCACACTCGTTGCCCGCCGGTGCAAGTGGAAACGGTCGTTGCCGCAGCGCGTCCCTCGCAGTAGACCCTCCGGGTCAGAGAAGATGAATAGCTGCATCAGGTCCAGAATTTTCCCCGTTTCAATTCCCTTCCCAGGTTTTTCGTCGGTTCCGGGCGCCGCGAGTGCAAAGGCTTAGGAAAAGAAAATCTTTTTTATTCTTTCGTGCTGTTCTTGGTGTAGTGGTAACGTGTGTGTGCGTGAGTGTAAAGAAAATAAAAAAGGCGAAAATTGCATAAGTGGTGTGAAAAGCAATAATAAGAAAATAAGGAAATTCCAGTGAGCCACCGACATATCCCGGAGTGCGCTTGGTCCTAGCTGCTCAAGTGGCTGTTTGATAACAGGAGTCCCACTCGACGTATCCCTGCCCCGGCGGAGTGAGGTTCGTAAATTAACCGAATTTTTTGTGTTCCTTCCGATTTAATCTTCCTTTAGTTTTCTTTTGTGTTTCCCATTGACATTTGACAAGAGGAAAAGCTGGTCATCGGTGTTTAGGAAAAAGAATCTGGCAGCGATTGCGGGGGTAAGGCTGAATGGAGTGTGTTGGTGAATGATGATGGCAGGCCGAGTGAAAGAAAGACCCCGGGGGAAAGATAGAGATAGACAAGGGAATTGTTGTGTGTGGGGAACTAGAAAATCCAGATTTTCCTCGAACGCAGCCTTACCTGAGGCATTGGCCGAGGAGGCGTGAGCCCCGCAGGCCTTGACAATAAGGAACTTCGTCCTCAAGGATCACATACATATCTCAAACATGCGCCAACCAAATTCACGAGGTTCTGTGCAACAATTGTACAGTGTCGAAAGATGTAACAAATTTACACCCATTGGGTCTCTTTCAATGCGTGCACTGAAAATCTGGGAGAATGCGTTGAACATGTACTGCAAATCTTTAGTTTGGGGCCATGTCTAGAGAGCTACTGAGATGTGCTTTTATAAATGCCAAAAATTTAAAAACTGGATGATTCCTGAAGGTGTTTATTGAAAAAAACATAGGTGCGTCTGTTGTGCTTGGATGTAGCAAATTCTTTTCTGAGGAAAAGTGCCCTCACTGGAAGTGTCAATGAAGACAAAAACATTGTTGCAAGGGTTGAGATGTAACTTATGGTTTTCCTGGGAAAATGCTTTACTTTGAGATTCAGGTTAAGGGATACTTGAAAAAACAATGGAATGCGGTTACTGTAATTTGATTATTAGCGTTCACAATATTCCA
Source organism: Microdon myrmicae (assembly GCA_963931805.1). Taxonomy (NCBI): domain Eukaryota; kingdom Metazoa; phylum Arthropoda; class Insecta; order Diptera; family Syrphidae; genus Microdon; species Microdon myrmicae. The sequence continues at coordinate 98,700,306 of OZ007496.1, forward strand.
ATGTTAAACCTACGCTATCTCACACCTATGTTTCTGCACGATCTCTAGCATTGCGTAGCTATAGTATACTGGATTTACTTAGGTAATATACTATCTCAAAACACGTGTCCAAAATTACATTTAAGGTATTTCGGTCATGTGTTTCCGCCCACTACTATTCTTTGGCCAGGCAACTCATCGAAGGCAGGTGATTGGTTTTAACTTTTGAGGGAGCTGCATACTTTAGTTTTCTGCCACGTCTAACTGGGGGATCAATGAGGATTTTGAGGCACCATTAAATGCCAAGGACAGTGTCATTGGAAAAAGAGGTGCGGAAAGGTATGGGTATGCATGTCGAGATTATAATGGGAAGAAAACACAGGTCGTACTTCATCCTTGAATTTGCCTGTTGTGTGTGTTGTACACACTACAAAGTCTATTAGTCTAAAGGATATACGACGTATTTTATGTACTTAAAAAGGACAAACGGTGATCCTTGCTTAACACAATTCAAATAGGAATAAACAAACTTGAATATACGACTTTTGTTTTAAATTACAATTTGTTCATCGTACGAAGACGGCAATACCTTCATGTTAATCCTTGTGGAAAGAACGATCACATTATACTCAACCCGACCTCCCCTTTTCAATCGCGTAGAGCATTACATATTCATGCGGTTCAGTTTAGTGGGGCTACCACCCCATTTATTGGCTTCATTCAAGCAAAGTAATTACCTACAACTAAAGTATATACAGGGTGGGCCATAAATGTTCGCACATTTGAAACATAAATAGAAATAAAACTACAAATGTTATTTTGTTGATCATTTATTTAACGTAATAAACGTTTATTGAATTTCTTTTTTTAAAATGACATCCTCGAGATGTGCCCCATCTCGTCGTTGGCACTCCCGCAATCGACTACGCAAACCTTGGAAGACTCAAGGTACGGAAATTTCAACCTCCCGAATGTTCTCATCGCTTCTTCTTGAACGTGACCGCCCTGTTTGTTTAATATTCGTTGTCGATCCCGTTTGCTCGAACTTCTTGACCCAAGCTTTGATTAAAGTAACACTTGGACACTCACGGCGTAATCCATATTCAATTCTAAATAGGCGTCGTGCAGTAACGTAGGAATCGTTGTTTTTGTAAAATTGTTTACACAAAAAGCACGCTGTTGTCCCGTGAAGCGCTCCATCGTGACTAAAATTGCATGAAGCGACACACAATTCCCCACCACTCGTGCGACCCTTCCTCTAACGGTTTTTTCAGAAATCAAGTACTGCCATTTGCAAAAATGTATGGCCCACCCTATATAACTTACAAACTAAAGAGCTTAAGAACTATCTTTACCAGGTTTAACCTAGGGTAACCAGGACAAATTAAGAAGGCGTCTGATGGGGGCAGGTTGTAGAAATGTGTAGATGCGCCGCTTAATATTGGTGGTGAGTATGGTTTCGGAGGCGGTGCCTGAGAGTATGGTTAGAGAGGTGGAAATCAAACAGGATGGAATTGGAATTGTTACGGACCGACCTTGAGTCCAGGTCCCCCCAACATCCACTAATCCCCTTTCGTTAGGTTCCCCTCTTTACCTTTAAACGGAGAACAACTCGCCAAGTAGTTAATTTGCATAAAGTAGTTTATGCAAATTAACTACTTGGCGAGTCACCTCCGCCTCTTTGAAGGTGTCGTGGTACCTCGGGCTTCTTTGGCTTAGACCCTGTTGGTCTTCTACTAGATGTTTATGGTGGTGTATCTGACCAAAACGGGTTTTTTCCCAGGTTGTGAGCGTGTAACGGGGTGAGATAGTTCTGGGAATCTAGTGTTAGAGTTCCTATTCTGTCTCTACTACCCGAGACGCATCGTGGCTAGGTCTATTTTGCCTTTGTCTCGATTCCTGGGGGTTTGGTCGAGTATCCCCGTAGGTCCTATCTAAAACCCTATTTCTTTCCTCTGGGGTATTTTGTTCATCCTCCCAATAGTAGAATGGATTATTCTTTAATATTCGCTGCCTATTTGGTGAGATTTTAAATTTAACAAGCCTTAGGACTTGCTAAACAAGGTCAAGACCGGTCCCCGGTTGTAGTGCCGATGATGATGATGATTTGGTGAGATGGGGGCTTGGTAGGTGTCATTCCTTTCAGGTGAAGGTGACTGGTCATGGTATTTCGTACCATCCACTCTCGCTCCTTATCTCGTTCTCGGATTTCTCTAACTCGAGAACCCTAGCAATAATCCTATCCAATGGGCCCTTTTCTGATTGTACTATCAGATGCCTCAGTTGGTCGTTTCTGATTCCTACCATCAGAACCGATTTAGCTAATCTCTCGGTCTGGAAGGTGAATCCTATACTATTCGTAGTCCCATACTTACGTGTTGCCGCTTCATTGCAGTCCTTTACTGCTTGCGTTATGCGGTGGGTGAATTCGGCGACATCCTTATCGCGGGATTATCGCATACGAGAGAGTTTCGAGTGTAACTCTTCGTATGACACGTGTGGTAGTATTGTGTTTCGGAGTCGCTGTTCAAACTCCTTGAAAGTCGTTGGGAGTTGTTCTTTGAACATGCGGCGAGCTTTCCCAGCTAATTTCATGGGCAACCACCACAGGAAAAAATGTTCCTCCTCCTCCAATAAGCAGTCCAGTGTCCTGTCACAGCTTTCGATGAAACTATGTAGTTCCCTCGCTGCGTTAGGCCCTTTCTGGCCACTGTAGACTTCCACAATACCTTGGACTAGGTCCAGAATTTTCTCCTCACCCAACATAGCGGCAACGGGTTCTACCGATATAATTTCCGCGGATAGATGCCTTGTGTGGCTCCTCGTCTGCATCAACGGTAATGCTTACGCGCGTTTAATTAATTGCGTATGGAGTGACTACCCGGATTATTCTACCCGTTGTTCGCTTTTAATTGTAGCGAACAAAAACACGATAGCGGAACAATAATCCAACGGCGAGGGATTAAATCTTTTTAGCTAAACTTCCCAACGATGAGACGCAAGACCCAATCTATATAAATAAAAGAAAGAAGAAGATAAAAGTCTGCAAAGAGAATACTAAAATAACAGAAAATATTTGGGTTAGGTTATCTCCAAGTTTTCTTCCCAACGTTGAGTTCTTCCTCTTTCCTGTAATTGAAAAACGAAACGGAGAAAAAGAGAACCAATATATTTATTTATGTTTTATTTTTATTTTTTTTTGTTATACGGCTTTTATTTTCTTTTAACCTAGCCGCTAGTCGGCGTAGGGACGTTAGAGCCTGGGGCTCTTCCCACCACTGGATTGTATCCCCGACGGATTTGGTACAATCTCAGCTGGTGGTAACCGGCTGCGCCAAAATTGTTATGTGGTTATTTAACAATTTATATATATTAATAATATATATTTAAGTTATATTGGGACTTACTTTGGAGGCCGTTTAGCGGTCGTTGGAGAAGCTGCTTGTCAGCAGTTGGTGGTGTTGTTGCTGTTGTCTGCGACTGGTTGCAGGGGGCGTTGACGGCTGCTCCCCTGTTCAGCTTCGTTGTGTTGTTATTATCGGTCACTTTGTCAAACTGAAGTTCAACTAATGGTAAAGTATCCTTCTGTGCCGATCACGCACACAGACGAACCAACTATTTAATGGATAAACTTGTTTTCCTTTTTAATTTGTCCTCGTGCGCAGTTTAACGTCGAATGACTTATTTATTTTTTTCGCCGTTGACGTTTTATTTTATTATTCGACGCCAACGCCGGTTTCTATTATTTTCTCTGCCAAGTAGAATTTGCATAAAGTAGTTTATGCAAATTAACTACTTGGCGAGGTGTTCTCAGTTTAGAGGTAAAGAGGGCAACCTAACGAAACGGGATTAGTGGATGTTGGGGGGGACCTGGACTCAAGGTCGATCCGTGACAGAATTGACGTTGCTCAGCATCCGCGAAACGGGTTCGTTGAGACCATAAGGGGTCCGGCGAGGAGGAATGTAGAGAAGGCGAGGAATACGCGTATTTCGAGGATTTGTGTTCAGAGGAATTAAGTTAAGGAGATAAGCGCAGTCGACTGAGCCGAAGAGGACCCAATGAATAAACACTATGTCAGCCACGACCCTGCGTTCCTCAAGGTTTCTGGAGTTAACTAATTTGAGGCGCTTAATGTACGGAGACAGGATTAACAGGTTTTCCCATCCTAGTCCCCGGAGAGCGAACCGAAGAAAGTTACGTTGAATACTTTCGATTCTACAAATATTGATCTTATGATAAGGAGACCACACCTGGCTAGCATATTCAAGCAGTGAACGGACGAAGGTAAGGTAAAGAGACCGAGTAACGTAAGTGTCGGAGAATTCCTTACACCATGGTTTTGTGGGGTACGAAGAACCCTGTGCCGTATCCAAAATAAAACACACAGTATAGTCAGTCATCATTCACAAATTGTTTGGCTTTATTGTCACTTTTGGATAAATAAGGGATGTTTCATAAGTTGTTTGGTTTGTCCGGCTCGACCCCACTCAACTGAGACGCGATAGCACCCCCGAGTGCACCTTACGAGGGGCTGACTCTTAAACCGATGTGCGCGCACCGATGGTAGAATGATAACTGGTGAAATGGAAAAAAAAATCTATTCTAATTTCGAGTAGAATTGCTATGCTTGCATAGGAATTCAGTTCCAGCGAATCCTGGCCGTATAAGCTGAGTTAGATTCGTTGGTTGTGTATATTGGGAAATTGGTTTGGCGGCATAGCCAAGTATAATCAAGGGCCTTGGTTGTTGTGATCGTTTCGTGAAAAATTGGCTGCCGCTTGGTCGCAAGCGAGAAGTATAATTTAAGGAGGAAATGAACCGAAGTGGTTTTCGGGGAAAATTGGAATTGCTTGGAATATCCTTTAGATAAGATATTGACCGAAGCAGTTTTGGGAAAATGTATGTGGTGTGATGTAATTGAGGGAAATGATTAATTTTCCGTTGTAAATTGGAATATGCATTTGTTTCAGCTTGGGAAATGGGTTCCTGGTAAACTGGGGAATGTATGCAATTGCGGATTGGGGACGGATGCTGTTGCATACTGGGTTGGGTGCGCTTGCAGGTTTTGCATGGTTGCGAATATGTGTATTGCAGGTTTGGGATGGGGAGTTGGGTCGAGGTGACGTGCTGTTAGCGGTCAAGATTGGTTGGCATTGTGGGTTGGTTCTCCATGTGGTATAGAGAACCCCCACAGTTTCACGAATCCGAGCACAGAATTGGCGCTCCGGATCGTCTCATCAATGTGAGAGAGGAAGTTAAGCTCCCCGTCGCAAAAGATCTCAAGAATTCGAATAGATTGGACAATGCTCGGCGTTTGGTTATGAGGAGGATAGGGACGTGAGGATTAGTGAATGCGTTTACGGGAAAAGCTTACAGATTGGCATTTGGCTATGTTACCTACTACTACTAATTAACTATGTAAAGGTCTGATTGTAGCAGTGCAGAATCAAGTGGTGACTCCATGATCTTGTATATCTTGGTATCATCAGCGCATGGAACAAGCTAGAATTCTTAATGACCTTATCAATGTCATTAGTGGCAAGTATAAATAGGAGAGGACCCAGGTGGCTTTGTGGCGTTTGTAACAGATACACACACAATACACATCAAATAGTGAAGAACACCGTACGAAAATTGAATAAAAAAATGCATCAGACCCGTATAACATAGCGATAACATAACAAATCCACATCAGTCGAATGTACTTGAGTTTAGAAATCGAATTCGTACACACGGTGGTGGCCTGATGGGTTGCGCTTTGGTTCAATTTTTGGTGATTCTAACTGTCATAGCGTCAGTTCGAATCACACGTTCTTCACTATCATCCCAAACCATATAGCTTCCTTGACGGACCTCAGAAGCAGCAAGGAAATGCTTGGATATCATGGACCTGAACCGAATGGAATAAAGTCTATTCTTTAGATAGGAAGAAACCAGTTCAGCAATCCAGGTTCGAAGTCGAGGGCGGATAATTTGAAGAGGATTAGATTGTGGAATATTTTGTCGAGTGCTTTACTGAGGTCGGTCGAGACCATATCGATCTCGTTACCGTGCTCTAGTGCTGAGAGTTAAATGAAGTGAACTTATCGTGTATTGCAACGATAGTGAAGAACGTGTGATTCGAACCGACGCTATGACGATTAAAATCACTAAAAATGTAACCAATGCTCACCACATCAGGCCACTGCCGCGTGTACGGATTTGATTTCTAAACTCAAGCACACTCAACTGATGTAGAGTTATTATGTTATCCTATGGTATACGGCTCTGATGCTATTCGGATTTCCTTTTGGTGTTCTTCACTATTTGCTTGCATATTGGGTGTGTATCTGTTAGAAACGCCACACACTCAACAAGGTTGGTTGTAGTTGATCAGCCATTGAGAAAACCATGTTGTCTTGGTGAGATAAAGGTTGGCAACGAAACTAAGAGATTCGAATAGAATGCGTTCGAAAATCTTGGGTAAGTGGGACAGTTGCGCATTGGGGCGATAGTTCCCGGCATCATTTTTGGAGCCCTCCTTCAAGGTGGGGGTGATGAAAGAGGTTTTCCAAATGTGGAGGAATACGCCTTGAGGGAGTTAGCGATTGAAGATCACTAAGTGGGGAGTGGAGAGAATGGATGAGCATTTCTTGAGGAAGATTGTAGAGATACCATCAGGGCCCAGTGTAAACTCGGTTTTGAGTTGCAGTGGCTTGGATTCAATTAAGGTCGGATCAAAGGAATTATGGAGAAGGGGCCCGAGGGAAAAGTTAGATAAGTAGTTGAAGTATGACGGGTCAGAAACAAAGGAATCATTAGTAAATGACTGATTGAAGTGACTGGCGAAGAGGTTAGCAATAGTAAGAACATCAGATGAGATATGAGAGTTTAAGTTAAGCGATATGTGGTAACCATCGGATCTACGTTTATGATTGACGAACTGGAAGAAGGTTTTGGAGTCATTTTTGAGATTGGTTTTGGTAAGATAGTTCCGTTTTGATAATATAGTTGAGTTTTGATAAAATAGTTCCGATAAAGGGTGTTGAAAAGTTGCATGAATTGGAGGTAACAGCCAAGAAAGTTGGAGTAGTCAGGTATAGTTCGATTCCGAGAGAAGATGGCCGATAACTTATTCCTTTTGTTTCACAGGGAGCGAAGCTTGTGATTGTACCCTGGAGGGGAAGAGGTTGATGTTCTTTGCATAGAGTAGGGAACGGTAAGGGAAATAGAGTAAAGGATTTCGGTATATAAGTGGGTGATGGCAACGGATAGGTGATCGTAGTTGAACGAAGGGCGGCCTAGGTAGTCGTTGATGAGGCGAAATTTATCTGGAATTCGTAGGCGTAGTGATTGAAAGAGGGGAGACTAGACTCGGAAGAAGGTCACGAGAAGACGGGGGTGGTGGTGGTCTATAGATGTAAGAACGAAGAGGCTGGGTGAGGCAGTTGTACTCATAGGGTCTGTTGTAAAGATGAAGAATATCTGCTTATCCAAAAGGTTTCGAACGTTGCTAATCTGACCGAGACAAGCATCATCCAATCGATCAATGAAGAGACATTCCTTGGCGGGGGTGGGGTGGGGGGTGAAGTGTGAATGATCGTCAGATAAAGACCAATTGAAATGTGGAAGATTAAAATCTCCGAAGATTATGATGTCATCCTCGCAATTACTCACCTCGATTATGTGGTCGATAGCATTAAGAGCTAGCTCGTAAACTTCAATAAGCTGGGATGGCAAGATATAGAGGCACATGGCAGAGATTGATTTTCAAAGAAGGGTTATTTTGACAGTCACAAAGTCCAGCTTAAAGGAGGTAAGGAAAGCGGCAAGTGATGATTCGAGGCTGTTGTGGACAGCGATGAGCACTCCTCGACTGTAGTATGATTGTGGAGGTCAGCCAGAAGTTGGTGAACGTGGGGGAAACAGTTCCAGGTTATGAATGCTGGGGATTAAGTTCGTTTCGCTTAAAGAACAAGCGTCTCGCGTTAATTTTTAGCATTTGCTGCTAAAAACAAACGACACCGAACGACCACTTTGATCAGAAACTTCTCAAAATTTATCCACAAAATGTAAAATACAAGATTATTTTGAATAGGTGATAAGGTCTGCTTCCAAGTGATCCTCATTGACTGCAACGCACTTTTGCCAGTGTTTGACTCAATTTTCAAAGTTTTTTTTATACACGGTATTCGGTCCGGACGCCAGAGCCGCTTTCCATTTCTTCATTATCTCCTCTTGGGTGCTAAACGGCGTTTCCCGTAGTGGTTTTGGGACTTGAAAGAACAGAAGGAATTCCGGAACCAAATCAAATGAATTCGGTGGCTGCTGGATGCTTGATCAAAAAGTTGCAGATAATGATGACATTGTAGAGTAAAAATATGTTGGACGTAGTCCCATGTTGGATCGTAAATCCGTGAGTAGAGTATCAATATCTTGGACGTAGTCCCATGTTGGATCGGAAATCCGCGAGTAGAGTAAGAATATCCTGGACGTAGTCCCATATTAGATCGTAAATCCGTAAGTAGAGTAAGAATATTCTTGACGTAGTCCCATGTTGGATCGTTGACCATTTGAATGGTAATTGAACGATGTGGTCGCCAATATGTTGAAGTGTTTGTGTTTGCCCTTGGTTGGAAATGTGCCCATTTGGAAATAGTTGAAATCTAGGTGCACTAGATGGAGCTGTTGATTCAGTCCAAAGACCGCTTAGTTGCGTTAAAGTCGGCCGTGCAATGTTGTGTTTTCATCATCTTCTGAATATGGCCAGCCTGTGCCGATATTAGAAGTGTTAGAGTTGCCGCCAACTGCATAGGATCATCTGCGTCTCGAATCCAAGGTGATTGCTGTGGCTGATGGTGTTGCAGTTCTACGCCGCTAATGCTATTGCTTGGCGTTGGGCGAGTTTATCGATGGGAACCGAACTCTCTGTCGGCAGCGTTGCCTGACAGCGTATTTGATAAACTGATAGAGTGATGGTCCTCCAAATGATAATTATGATAATGGCCACCATAGAAATGGTCCTTGAGGACCAGAAGACGTCGACATGTTCCTTGAATTGCCAGAATTCGTTGAACCTCCCATCAGATCAGTTCGTGGTTGAACACCTTACGGCATATCCTGTTGAATTACAACCGGCACTTGATTGAGCCAGAGAGGTTGCGCATCCAGGTTGTTATCAGGAAGAATAATCTGCTGATCCATAGCAGCCTTCGTTCCATTGTGCCGGAGGATGAAATAGTCCCAAAGCCAGGTACCTTTCTCCTTTGACTGGTGGTTGGACCATGTGTTCACAATTCGTTTTCTGTTGACATGATTTCTCGAAGGCTGCCGGCATCTTTCCTTGTTCCTCATCTTCTATATCCTCTAATCTTGTTACCGAAAGCCCAGCTTAGACGCCGACTCTGTTGGAGTGGTGCCCCCAGACACGTGATTCGCTGTGCCTGGGCGGTGAGAATAGGGTGCCCCCAGAGCGTTGCGTCCAGGCTGCGAGAAGTGAAGAACCCCAAACACGTGACAGCGATGTGCCCAGGTGGCGAGAAGCGGCAAATCCTGGACGCGTAACAGCGATGCGCCCAGGTTTCGAGTAGCGGTGCCCTAGGAACGGATGTAGATGAATCGGTGAAAATCGCAATTCCCGGGGTTCTTGGATTTATTCATCTCCAATTCGATTTTGGGTTGATATTGCAAGTATAGGACCGGATGTACCTTTGTTGACAAACCTTTCTTAGTACTGACCAGGATCCACGCACCATTTAATCCCTTTTTAATAAAAAATCGTTGCAAATTCAAATCCATGCTTAACATTGTAAAAAAAACAGACACGAGTCAAGAACATAACAAGCGGGCGTAACTTTTGTTACAAATTGCAAGCTATGACGCTGAATTTTATGGCAAATGTCAACGACAGAGGTGTCAATCTAACAAAATACACTGAACTGAATTTGGGTGATTCAAAAACCTTTGCACGGGGTATTAAATGGCCAAACTGGAGGACATCGGCTCAAATCGGGACCGGTGGAGAGACTTGCTAAATAAGGCCAAGACCGGATCCCGATTGTAGTGCCGATGATGATGATTAAATAGTGCCTATGTTTCAATGGTGGAATTGACTTGTGCCTGGATCCCCAATGAAATTCACTGCTCACTTTTGTAAGCCATTCTCGGCGTTGTATTAATGCGCCTAATCAAATATAGGAGTTAATGTCCAGCCTAGGACAAATTTACATTCTATCACAAAATTACGGTAAAATTTTTATTTTTCGCTAAGTTGGTACAATTGCCCTGGTGGAATTTGAGCGCGATCTGTCATTTAATGCTCAATTTTAAGAGCTCATCTCAAGTGTGTGGTGGGATTTTCAGAATTGTCAAAAACTCAATGGCGTAAAGATCGCCGAGGTCATTTATAAAACATGAGACATGGGCTTACGAGTTTGACATGCAAATCAGTCAAGAAGCTTCGGAACGGCGCTTTCCAACTTCTAACACAAAAAAAAAAGTCAAATTCGACCAAAAGTCAGGGTAATGTTGATTGTTTTCTTTGATCATCGCGATGCTGTGCACTCGCAAGTCTTGTCAGAAGGTCAGACTGTATATAAAGAATATCTGGGCGTTACGTCCGTATTGATAATCATCTTTAGGGCATTGAATTCTACACAATTAGATAATCCGTATTGGTATACTTTATTGAGGTCGAAATTCAACAAGTCATTGCATCAACAAGTCGTGCATGATTCATAACTGGTTTCGAAGCTGATGGTCGAACACATTCCAATATGTACAAGAAAATCATCATGTTGTCATAGGAAACGAGTGTTTTCCATTATAGATAATGAATAAGAGCTCTTTTGAATAATAGAGTTGGCACAAGTATGGATTCGTGAGGTACATCAGCATTAGTTTGATGAGCTGCCGTTTTGATGCCATCCAAAACTATTTGAATTGAGCGGCCACAAAATTGTTCTCTTATCCATTGAATAAGTGTATCATAAACTCTATAGAGATGTAGTTTCGAGAAGTTGATTGGATTAGATATCCAATCCGGTCGGTCACTTTTGATGTATTCAGTGCAATGACCTTGTCTACCCTTTTCGGTAAGGTACGCCCTCTCCTATGCAACAAAATCCATATTGGCGGTCATCGACAGGGTGATCAATAAACTCCTTCGGTGTCCGGCTGGTTCGCGCTCCTGCTCGTCAATGGCAAAAGCTGTCAGCGGTAACTTCGCATCCTCCTCCTTCCCTCCGTTGGTGACAGACAGCGGGACCTTAGTCACGGATTCAAAGGATAAAGCTAATGTGTTCGCGAATTTATTTTCCGCGAATTCAAACCTCGATCCCGGCCTTTTGGGGCCACCTGTGATCGCGCCGGTACGGTCTTCCATGCGGGATATGAGATTTCGTCCGCGCACTATTCAACGCATTCTACGTGAACTGAATTGTAGTAAGGCAACCGGCCCGAACGGAATACCAGCAATAGTCCTTAAGAACTGTGCTCCAGAACTATCTCCGGTTCTTGGCAGACTCTTCCGCTTATCTTATGCACAGAGGACCTTTCCTGCCTGTTGGAAAACCGCTCGAGTGCAGCCAATCCCAAAGACGGGAAAAAAGTGTCTCCCACAAAATTACCGTCCGATAGCATTACTGTCTATTTTATCTAAGGTAATGGAAAAAGTCTACCCGCCTGTCACCCGGGAGACCGGGGTTCGATTCCCCGTCGGGGAGCCCCTGGCGCAAGACTAATGACCTTGCCCAGACAAAATAAATCATTATGGAAAATTTAACAAGCCTCAGGACTTGCTAAATAAGGCCAAGACCGGTTCCCGGTTGTAGTGCCGATGATGATGATGAATGGAAAAAGTCATCAATACTGAGTTAGTTAAGTAACGGTGCAACGGACTTCTGAATGACCGTCAATACGGATTCCGTGGCAGGCGGTCCACGGGAGACCTATTGACTCTTATAACCGTTATATGGACATCTGCGATTAAGCGACATGGTGAGTCAAGGGCGGTCGCACTGGATATCTCCAAGGCTTTTGACCACGTTTGGCACGGGGCATTGCTGAGCAAACTTCGTTCATATGGACCTTCCCAACAGCTTTGCGACTAGACGAAGAGCTTCCTCGAGAGTCGCTCGATCCGGGTTGTTGTGGACAGCGAGTGTTCGGATCTGTATCCTGTTAATGCGGGGGTGCCTGAAGGTTCTATTTTGGCTCCAACCTTGTTTTTGCTTCACATACATGATTTGTTGGAGACAACGGATAACGGTTGTTTAGTGTCTAGAATACGGAATCAACACCCAATTAACTATTTCATTGGGCAGCTATAGGATGGAAGCTATGTCAATGCAATCGAAGACCATCGAATTCGAATAGTAGAGGAGCAAATAGGTACCATCAGTGGAATCTTGTGATATGCACTTGAAATGAAGAAAAAATTGTTGTAAATGAATGAATAGAGGGCAGAACCCGCAGTTTATTTCGTTTAGCCGTACAAACATATAAACTTATAAATAGACTTACGAACTACCTTAAAAACGATGGCATGTGGGTTGGGGGTGGTGGACTAACTTTAAAGTAATTTAAAAACTGGAATGGGGAACCAAACAAAGATGGATAGAACAATAGTGTAAGTGGTAGGACAGGGAAGGGCGAAGATAAACCGGATGCTAGGGTATGAGTACGGGAGAGTGTGGGTGGTGGGCGGGGTGGGGTCAGGAAGGTAGGGTGAGAGTTTGCCCAGCCCTGCATACGCGAAATGGGTTCATTATAGCCGTAATACGTGTGATGGGCCGGCAAATAGAAGAGACGAGGGTTTCGCAGGTTTCGGGGATTAGTGGAAAATGTGATGCGACAGAGCAGGCTTGGGCAGTTGATTGAACCTGAGAGTAGACGGTGGATGAAGAGGATGTCGGCATGAATTCTGCGCTCTTCAAGTGTGTTAAGGTTAATTAGGTGAAGACGGCTCGTGTATGGGGGTAGAATCAGAAGATTTTTCCAATTCAATCCTCAGAGGGCAAAACGCACGAAAAAAACTCGTTGTACGTTTTCGACCCTGCGAATATGGAACAAGTAGTGAGGAGACCAAACCTGACTAGCATATTCAAGAAGGGACCGGACAAAGGCTATATGGAGCGATCTGGAAACGTAGGGATTAGAGAATTCTTTCGACCAGCGTTTCTCAAAACCAAGGGCAGAGTTGGCCTTGAGAATAATATCATCAATATGTGGAATGAAGTTAAGCACCTTATTACATAAGATGCTAAGGTCACGAATCCTTTGTACAGGTGTTATCTACTGGTTGAGTAAGACAGGGACGTAGCGTGAGAGGGGGGGGGGGGGGGGGTCGTTGGTGGGAGATAGTGATTTCGTGACGTTTGGCAATATTTAATTCGGGGCAGTTGTTTGGCACCAATTTTAAAAGCTGTCCATATCGAGAACAAACGCCAACAGCGGACTCAGATTCGAATGAGTCGTCGGATGAACTAAATAGACCAATCACTTCTGAAGAAAATTTGAACCAAGTACGCGCCGACCCTAAAGAAATTGACTGTTTGGAAGACGCGGAGGAATGAAGAGAGGCGATGCGAATTGAGTACGACTCCCTACTCAAGAACAATACATGGACTTGACAGACTACTGATTCGGAAAGTAATCAAATCCGAATGGGTCTTTAAGATCAAGTATATAATATCATCAATCTGTGGGATGAAGTTAAGCTCCTTATCACATAAGATGCCAAGGTCACGAATCGTTTGTACAGGTGTTATCTGTTGGTTGAGTAAGACATAGGAACGTAGCGAGGAGGGAGATCGTTTACGGGAGAAGGTGATTGAGAGCCATTTGGCAATATTTAGTTCGAGGCAGTTATTTTGGCACCAAGTTGAAAAGCTGTCGAGATCTATTTGGAGAGGTGACGAGTCGACAGAAGAGCGGACCGTCTTGAAGAGTTTAGTGTCGTTCGAATATAGAGAGATGGGGGAGTGCCTGATACTGGAGTCTATATCATTAATAGTAAGAGTGAATAGGAGGAATCCAAGATAACTGCCCTGGGGAACCCCTGACGTGGGAAGAAAACGATTAGAGAGAGTGAATGTAAATCTGACACGGTAGGTTCGATCGTTAAGATAGGAAGAAATCCACTTAATCAGTATGGGTTCGGGTACCAAGGGCGGATAGCTTAAAGAGGGTGAGATTGTGGGAAATTTTGTCGGAGACTTTGCTGAAATCGGTTGTGATTACATCGACTTTGGTAAACATACCAAATTTGGCGAAGAGAGACCTAAACAATTTCATGTGAACTGTGTAATAAAGTACACGTATAAGATTTTGGTTCCTCAAGTGGTTAGTATACCCACCTGTCACGTGGGAGACCGTGGTTCGATTCCCCGTCGGGGAGCCTCTGGCGCAAGACTAATGACCTTGCCCAAAAAAAAAAAAAAAAACAAATCATTAATGAAAATTTAACAAGCCTCAGGACTTGCTAAATACGGCCAAGACCGGTTCTCGGTTGTAGTGCCGATGATGATGATGATGATGATAAGATTTCGACTCTAAAATTTAGTGACATCTACATTATGCAAGCAACGGTATGAGAGTAAATACTGTGTTTTGGATGGGTTAACACCTCCCAACACCTATGAAGAATTGCGTTCGCCATTTCACAATGTTAGGATGAGAGAAAGAACCTATTTTCGATGTTATAAATCATTCCAAAGGAGTACGGACTCGTGTGAATTGGAAGGTGAACCCGAAAAACCGATAACATCTTTTAGCAAAGAAAAAATCGACGGGGTGGGTGATGGTACTTGTGGCGGTTCCGCCAAACCCCACTGCCTACTTACCTGAAAAACCCCCATAACCACAACCCAGTCTGCATAAGCTTTCGCTAATGCAATTCGCATTAGCATCTTAAATGCTTCACGCATTATATAGATCAAAACTACAACCTAAAAGTACCTGCAAAAGAATACTTACCTTTCATGCATTCTCTTCGCATACAATTCCTGTAAGAGTTCTTTATTACCTTATCATAAATTACCTAAAAATAAAACCTCGGTTCACATATCATGTAACCATTCCAGCCAGGGATAATTAACATTGCGTCGCATTCATGTGTACGATAAATTTCTTTATGTATACATTGGCTGGCGACCTTTTTCTCCCAGCAATAAAATTCTCTGACTCGCACAATGTGCAAACCAAAGCAAATACGCATTCCGCGTCTCTTGGGATCAATTAAATCCTACAGGATAAACAAATGCAAATAGGAATTCAATACGTACCCTTACTAGCGATGCCATAAACACCATTTCCCAGTAACCTGGCTAAAACCAATTAGCACATTTCCACATCGCATCGTTGTCTCTTTGTTTAGCCGCGACGCACATGCATCCGACGATTTCGATTTTGTTTGCTTTACCGAAATCGTATCCCATGAATGCTCTTTATTCCCTTTCCTTGTTCTAGGCTCGTTTTTCATCCATGAAAAGACCATGCACACATACCACCATCATCAAGATTAGCGAGTGATCTCTGCACGAGATGAATATCGCCGAGTCCTTTTCCATCTGCCGACGACGATAGTCGTGTGGACTTCCGCGGTCTGTAGCGCTGCAGACACGCGATAAATTCGGAGTCGTGTTCGTGCGTGTACACATTTTTTCCCTTCGTGGCAATAAAACAAGACAGTATTATTTTCCTTAACTAAATACGCAATAGTCAATTATATTATAGTTTTTACTTTGTAACCATTAAAACATTCGTTCAACACAAGCTATTCATTTAATTGTGATCCCGAAACCAGCGTGTAAACTACAGTTAATCATTTAACCAAAAGTGAATAAAATAAACAATAGAAATCCAGTGTTTTATATTTTCACTAGTCCGGTGTTATATTCAGACATGAGGAATCGAAGAAAACGAAAACGATAGAGAAAGGAAGTGCCGTTGCTTCGCCTTAATCGTGTAGTGCTGGAGGGAACAACCGTTTATGATGGAAGAGGAAGTGAACCGAGTACCCCTGTTGGTACATACTTCCTCCCCACATACTCACTGGCTCATTTAGTGGTGAGACGCTCAAATTGAAGCAGTTAGTGAAGGATCAGATTCCGAAAAACGCCATGGTCTTCTTAACCGCTGAATATTATATCACGATAATATGCTGCCGTTGCGACGCACGGTGTCAATGAATTTCTAACCAAAATAAAATATTTCCATTGAACCGGATACGTCTCATAGTCCTGATTTACCATACTTAGCTCGGAATAACTGTTTTAAAATCCTTAGCCCAAATTAAAGCGAAAACGCCCCCTTTTTCCTAGTACTAGTGTGCTTCGCATGGAATTTTACGTGGAATTCGGTTAAACGAATTCCTGGAAATGGCGATTAAAACGATGCGTTATAAATGAACCGCCTGTCACCCAGAAGACCGGGGTTCGATTCCCTGTCGGGGAGCCCCTGGCGCAAGACTAATGACCTTACCCAGAAAAAATAAATCATTATGGAAAATTTAACAAGCCCCAGGACTCGCTAAATAAGGCCAAGACCGGTTCCTGGTTGTAGTGCCGATGATGATGATGATGATGTTATAAATGAACATATGCTTTAATTTATTACGCATTTATTTAATTGGGAATTTTTTTTTGCTTCATATATTACGAATAGTTAATTGGATGGGATATAAACATGGTTTGAATTTAGATGTGAGAATATTAGGGTTTTGAAAGAACACTACGAGCCGATAAATGTTATAAGTTGATCTCATAAATGACACGGTTTTCAATTGGTTTTCAATATGTGGTGAAGAACTGTGTAACTAACAAGGGCACGGGATTCCCTTCTTCCACCATCATACACTCCACTGTTCAACAAGTCTTCCGCTAAACCGAATTGTCAAGGATTAAGTCCAACACGCAGAACAAACACAGCGCAGCGAATAGAACACCGATGAAAGTCACCGAAAAATAAAACGCACTGGTGTCATTTTGTTTAGTTTTATTCTCCAAATAAAACAACCACTACCTTTGTTAACAATATTGAACGTAATGTAAATTAATACTAGCACTAACTTATATGAAGTACTTCTTATTGTCACTCGATGAAATGTGTATTTTAATAAAATCCTCCGTAATCAAATAACCGAAAAATCGACAAACCACCACTCGACTATAGTCGCGTCACCGTGCGCACCGGTGAGCGGTAGTGGCATGACCGTGGCGGCCAGCGGATGGAAAAAGACTCATAGATAACCCACCGTACCGCCGCCGGTACGGTGGATGGCAGACGACCCGACCGCCTTGCTGGCTGTAAAACGACTCAACCGATAATAGTTGCATTAGCAAACTAAAGGGAGTTGGGTAGTAGTTATGGGGGTTTTTTCAGGTAAGTAGACCGTAGGGTTTGGCGGAACCGCTACAGGTACGCGCTTATTAAGAAAGGATCACTATCATCCCCCTTTTCCCAGATCTCTGACTTTGATTACAATGCAAGGGCATATTCACAAGTTTAAGCAACACTTCCCTTCATGCAAATTAAGGAAGTGGTTACTCCGTATCTTGTTCATTTCTCGATTCCTTGCGACCATATGCTGCATCTGTTGCTACTCTATTTTGTAAACAACCCTCCAACCTTTTCTTTCATTAACCCTGAAAAAAAAAAAACAGATCTTTTTATGTGCCATTCAGTTCCACTCGCTTGAATTCGTACTGTTGCTGTATCTCCTTCGTCATGGTCCAAGGTTCGGTAATCAGAAGCATCCCAGAATAAAATTGTACCAAAATTCTCTCTTCCCTTAAATACTCACAAAAAATGAAAATATGTTTTTTTTTTTCTATTTCTTTTGCCCTTGAGTAATACATCGGAACCGATATCGGAGTATGAAATGTTCTTTCAACCCCAGCTGGTCCCATGTCTGTGTCAATGGACACTGCCTGGTTGTTGATTGTTATGTAACACAGCCGAAGCACACTGGCAGCAATGCGGGACACTGCTGAGAGATAGAAGCATAATTGAATGCATCCTCATTAGCCAACTGTGTCAGTGTTCACAGTCTGGCATCGCTTCAATGGAATGCCTATGTTGGCGACCGACCATCCATATCCCAGCATTTAGTGTTCCAAAGAAAGTCGAGAGTAGAAGATACGGGAACAGAACTCGTTTGTTGTCTAACGTTTCATAAGACGTAATGAGCAGAGAAATTAGCAAAAGTGGTCTGATAAATTATTAAAAAGAAGCACATGGTGCTTCAGTCGATAAAAGAGGAAACTAGCTAAGCAACTTCGGAAAGCTGATACCGAATTCGGGGTATGAACTGGAAAGTAATTTGTAAATGATGGATACTTTGTTGCTCATGGTCAATTGGGAAATCTGGTCTTGGATGGAAGTTAGTTTTTGCTTTGAAGCTAGTAATGACCCTTTATGGCATCCAACAGTAAATCTTCAAAAGCAGGGAATGAAAGCCGATCGGAATCCGACAAATGTCTTATGAAATGATGTCCTCAGCTTTAACAATTTTGTTTCTAAATGTAACAACAATTGTTGCTTGAGGTAGGAACGAATGAGTAAAGTAAAATTAAGGACACCATCTGTGATCTGAAGTTAATTGATTGCGGGGATACCTACTGCCTCATTTCAACTTCAAGTTTATTTTGATGTATCAACTCTGCCGTTATGAGTATCATGGGCGGATGGCATTTTAGGGAGAAAGGTCTGGAACATATGAATCTACACTAAAGTAGCTAAACTTTTTTTAATATTAAATTTCAATATTATTATTATTAGGACCGATTTTTTAGTAAATGATATCCAGAATATATTCACAAAATCGTTTGTTTGAAAATAAGTTTTGGAACAAAAACGAGATCAACCTTTTTAGTTGAAAATTGAAATCGAGCGGGACGTATCTTACATCAATATTTTTAAATTGCGCGTTCATATATCCACAGTATGGTAACTAGAGTTAACAAAAGTACCACCAGATGTCGCATGTGTGCTATGACTCCAAAAAAAAATCGAATGTACGACTCTACCTTTTTTTTTGTCCTTCAATTTTTGTAGTAAATTATGTGCAGAATATATTCACAAAACCGTTTGTTTGAATATAAGTTATGGAACAAAAACGAGACCCATCTTTTAGTTGGGAATCGCAATCGAGGGAACGTATCTTACATCAATATTTAGAATTCGCGTTCATATATCCATTCCATGGTAACTAGAGCTAACAAAAATACCACCAGATGTCCATTTATGCTATGACTCCAAAAAAAAAAATCGAATGTACGACTCTATACTTTTTTTAATTTTTTTTATTATTATTATTATTTATTGGCTTATAGGAACCCGAAAGTTAATGACCTCACTGACTCGGCTGCGCCATCGTTCCATGTCCTGTGCAGTCTCCTTCCACGCTTGACCATCTAAACCGTTGGGTCAAACCCAACATTGCCCTCCTATCTCGGTCGCGACCATCCTGTCGGTCTCTTTCCCGTTGGTCTACCGTCAAGAAGTCTACGCACGGTCGTATTGTTGCCCATTCTTGCCACATGTCCAGCTCATCTTAAAATTCGCAACCTAATTACTCTTGTGGCGGTTCCGCCAAATCCCACGGTTTACCTTCCTGAAAAACCCCCATAATCATCACCCAAAAACGCTCAAGTCCTCGCCAATGCATTCGCATTCGGCACCTAAAAATGCTGCACGCATTTAAGAGATCAAATCTATGATCTTTAAGTCCCTGTAAAGAAAACTTACCTTCATGCATTCTCTTCGCATACCACTGCTCCTTAAGATTTCTTTATTAGCTTACCAGGAATTTCCAATCAATTTCGGCATCTACGTCGCCAGTCAAATTTCCTTAGATGAATTCCGGTAAACAAAATAATTAGATTTACATACATTGTAACCTTCATGACAGGGACCATAAATATTGCGCCGTCTATTTTCCCAGCCGCGGCATGTACCCTTTTCAAACATATTGCCTGGCAACCTTTTTTGTTTGTCTTATCAATAAACAACCCAAGCAGCTGCATATAATTAGCGCAATAGACGCTGAAACCAAATTCTCCAGCATTTCCTAATGCAAACATGAACCCGGTTTCTACTGCAGCCTGAGATGCCATAAACATCTAATTTGCTTTTAGCACCTATTTCTCCCAACGTCGAAAATAGCGACGAGGCATCGCGTAAACAATGACCTTTATTACGAGATCTGGTTTTCTTGTTCACACAAGAGAGACTTGTGGGAGATAAAACATATCCTTGGCAAGAATATATTCACACCCTTAAGAGAAAAGTTTTTCTCTTTCTTCCTTTTTTCCTTAGCGAAATCATCTCTGCATGAGATGACGATCGCTGAGTCTTATTCCAACCTTCAAGGCAGTCGGGTGGCCTCCATCTCCACCGTACCGTCTACACGGTACGGTGATTTACACACGCCATTTTTATCGCCGCACTCGGTAATATTGTATCGTTGTCCGTCGCTAGATTGGACTCCTCGCAGTGTTCTGTAGCCTTTAATCAAATAACAGTATAATTCAGTGTGTTATGTGACTAGTTATTTATATATATACACCCAGCTTAGTTAGCAATAAAAACCAGTTCAACTAAACTTAATCCGGAGTGTTTCATTATTTTTGTGCCGCAGCTTCCGCGTGTTTTGTCTCCTTTCCCTGGTGATCGTACTTTTCATCCTTCCCGGTTGTGGACGAACGTGGTGGCGTGTCGCTCACTCATTCGTGATTGACTGTTGTATTCGTGGAAAATATATATGATGGAGGAGGAAGTTAACCAGTGCCAATGTCGCAATACTTCCTCCCCACACTCTCACTATTGTAGGTGTGCGGTATGGCTCTGTCAATTCGTGGTTGTGGAGTTTCCTCCAAAGTCATGTCTCTTCGTCATATTCACCGCTACAGATACTCCTTAAAACTATATTCTCGAATACGTGGATTTTGTTTACTTCGCGATTTGTGAGAGCCCATGTTTGGCATCCGTATAGAACAATCGGAATGATTATGGTCCTACAAACACGGAGCTTTACGTTGCGTGATAGCAGTTTGGATTTCAGCAGTTTACTGACTGTGTGTCAACTAGCATTGCCGGAGTGTAGTCCTTTGTTAATTTCCTTCGACATTTCGTTACTTTTTCAAATATCTTGCCCCTGACGTTTATATGTGTTCCCTGAGGTTCACCTGCTCTCGTCTTAATCATATGTTTTGTTTTGTCTTCATATATTTCTAGACCCACCTTTCTGCCGCTTGCATGATGATTTCACTGTTTTTAGTTACAGTTTATAGATTATCGCCTCGAACGACGATGTCATCTGCATAAGCGAGCACTTGTGTGACCCCGTTCCGGGATGATCCTACCATGTTGTCGCCTTGTACCTTTCTGAAGACATTGTGGCGTCTCTAACAGATGCACACACAATATACAAGCAAATAGTGAAGAACACCGAACGAAAATCGAATAAGAAAATGCATCAGAGCCGTATACCATAGCGATAACATAACAATACAATCAGTGGAATATACTTGAGTTTAAAAATCGAATTCTAAACACGGCCAGTAGCCTGATGTGTCACGCATTGGTTCAATTTTTGGTGATTCTATCTGTCCTAGCGTCAGTTCGAATCACACGTTCTTCACTATCATCCCAAACGCTATAACATACTCGAGCACAAGATTAAGAAGACATGGTGAGTAGCCATCGCCCTGTTTTAGTCCGTCCCGGATTTCAAATGGTTCTGAGAGGTGGTTTTCTATTCTAACGCGCCCTTTGTTTTCGTTCATGCAAATTTGAATGAGGGCGGCATATTTTTTCAGGATTCCCAGCTCAACTACAATATAGTAGAGTCTTTGCCTTGCGACTGAATCGTAATCTTTTTTTGGAGTCAACGAAAAGTTGGTGGACCGTTTCTCCGTATTCCTACTTCTTTTTCAACAATTGCCTTACTGTGTTTGCTCGCTCGTTGACCGGTACCTACGGAATCCGCACTGGTAATCTCCCAGTATTTCTTCGGCAAACGGAATGATTCGCGGCAGTATGACATTTGTTAGTATTTTTGTATGTGGTTGGGAGCAATGATATTCCTCTGTAGTTTTCGCAGTCAGATCTGTCGCCTTTTTTGGAAATGGGGACGACTATTGAGGTTTTCCATTCTTCCGCAGTGACTTCCTTATCCCATTGTTTTGATGAGTTGGTGGGTCTTTCGAGCGGTTGCCTCTCCTCCATGCTTCATAAGCTCTGCCGGTATGCAGTCGACTCCGGGAGCCTTGTTGTTTTGTCACCGATTTATCGCGTCCACATCTTCGTTGAAAAATGGCTCTGGGATTTGAGGCTCGGTTGTATTGGGTTGTACCACATGAAATGTCTAACGCTATGGTAAAAATTTAAAAGCCAATATTTTTTTTCCGTAAATGTTTATTCAATCAAAATAGGATCCATTAGCATCTGTGACATTCTCCCAACGTGATATACCGTCAAATATTCCTTTTTTTCGTAGAAGTGCTAAGTTTTTGAGGCAATGAAATCTTCAAAGGCCTTTATGACCTCTGCTCGATTCCGGAAGGCCTGCGGGCAAAATGAATCCAGATTGCGGAAAAGATGATAGTCCATTGGGAAAATGTCGGAAAGCACGGTGGATGCGGAAGAATTTCAAATCCCAACTGCAACCGTTTTTGCAGCGTCACTTGTGAGGTATGGGGTCTAGCATTGTCATGTAAAAGGATCGGACCTTGCCTATTGACCTACGCAGATTACTTTTCAATCAATTTGGTATGCGATATGTCGATTTCCTCAAAATATTTGATAGCATTTATCGTTTTTCCTGTTTGAAGAAATGAAAAGTGGGTTGGTCCTTTCGATGTCCACCAAATTGTCACCATAACTTTTTTAGGTGAAGATCGGGCTTGGGGGTGTATTTCGGTTTTTCACCTGTATCCAACCACTGCCCGGCGCTTTTACGGTTATCATACAGAATTCACTTTTCATCATAGGTGACTATCCTGTGCAAAAACGGTTCAGTTTGGTTTCTTCTAAGCGATGCACAGATTTCCAGACGCCGTTGTTCTGGGGACTTTTTCAGTTTATGGCGTACCTACTTATCGAGTTTCTTTACCTTAAAAATATGAGAAAAAGGTGTCGACTTATTGTCATTGGGGATACTCCCGTGCTTTGTACAATTTCCCCCACCGATTTCGTTCGGTCCGCATTCACTGTTGCTCTTAAAACATCGTCGTCAACTAACGTTCCCGCTTCACGTGGGTCATTTTCGAGGGTGAAATCTCTCGAACGGAACTTTCCAAACCAACGTCGTATAGTACGTTCGTTTACCGCTACATCATCAAATAACTGTACGTGTAACGAACCCTAAAATTCTCACACGTCAAGCACAAGTACCACTTTACTTTATAAAAAAAGAAAATTTAACGTTCTGGCACAGATGTTCACTCTAGAACTGCTTATTTCCCACTGAGCGAAAATAGGACATTTCATGTGGGACAACCCAATATACTTGCCATTAAAACACCGTCGTCAACTAACGTTTCCGGCTTCCGACGTGATTCATTTTCGAAGCTGAAATCTTCCGAACTGAACTTTCCAAACCAACGTCATATAGTACGTTCGTTTACCGCTACATCCACAAACGCCTCATTAATGTTTTTCATTGCCAATAACGCATTTATTTATTATTCATTAAAATTGTGCTATATTCATTATATCAATTTAAGATTATAGTTGTAAAGGAATTGCTGTCCTAAAACTCTTAACTACTAGTTGTAAAATATAAATGTATTATCTACCTAATAAAAATTGATTTGAATGTCCCATTTTAAAACATAAAGGAAGACGGTTCGAACTCGAACTGCCGACAACATGGTAAACAATTCCTGGAAAAAAATAACTGTACTTATAACGAATCCTAAAATTCTCACATGTCGAGCACACGTAGCACTTTACTTTATAAAAAAAGAAAATTTAACGTTCTGGCACAGATGTTCATTCGAGAACTTCTTATTTCCGACTGAGCGAAAATCGTACATTGCATGTGGCACAAACCCAATATGTACATCTGCTGCGTTTATTTGTGGTTGATGGGTGACCAGGTTTTCACAATATTGTTTGTTTCTGTAACCAGACAGCTGTTTGTGTCTCCAATTATTTTCGTTCTCCGTCGGTAGCCATTTCCAATAGAATTTATGTCGGCATACGTACCTCTGATGTTCTTTGCTCCCGCAAAGTCTAGGAATTTTTCGATCCAAGTCTTCTCCCATTCGCGTTTGTTGCGTTTGGAAAATCTCGTTGTCTCTTTCCCAATCGTCGCGTATCATTCTACGTTGACTTTATAATATCTTTCTATGTGGATCACTCTGAGGTGTTAACATTGTTTTATCTTCGCCCCGCACTCATGGTCAAGCCAATGTTGGGGTTAGATTGTTTTTTTAAATCCTTATACCTTTTGGGCTGTTTGTTTGATTACGCCTCTGATCGATACCCATTTAGTGTCTACATTATTGGTTTTCTCTTCCTCATTACTCCCATTCTCTAGGATGCTAAATCTGTTCGTCAGTTTGTCTTGATATTCAGCCCTTTTGTGCAGATCTTTTAGTTTATCAGTGTCGAACTTTTCGCTCGTCTCCCGTGACTGCCCGTGTGGGTTTGCTGCGAGCTGACTCCTAATTTTGCCCATCATTAAAAATGATCGGAGTTGCAATCTGCTCCTCTATATGATCTGTTGTAGCAGGAAATGAAATGAACGGGCGACTCCTCGTACGAAAGATATTATTTATTTAATATTACAAACTGTCAGAAGTAGAGCGAGCGCATTAAGGCGTGAATTCAATTACCTTTTACTCGTAACGCCCAGTCCGGCGCTACAATCGCATAGAGCACGCAGCTTAGGGCGGATCCACAACACCCCCCTCGATTGTAGTGCTAGGTCGACCCTCTGAAGGACCCCTGATGCCGATTAAATCCAGACAATTCCGATGTTTTTCTTGTCAATCCCTTCGTGAGGAAATCCGCGGGCATCTTATCCGAAGGAAGGTGCTTAATATCCAGTCGACCTTCGCGCAAGACGTCTCTGACGAAGTGATGCCTGATGTCGATGTGTTTCGATCTCGCGTGAAACGTGTGATTCTGGGTCAGTAGTTGTGCCCCTCGGTTGTCGTTCATCACCAGAACTATTTCACACTCGAACAGCTTGAGCTCCGACAAGAATCCCTGTATGTATATGGCTTCTCTCGCGGCTTCAGTTAATGCCATGTACTCCGCCTCAGTGGACGAAAGCGCGACGGTGCGCTGTTTCCTCGACTCACAGCTGATGGTGGCACCGCTCAGGTTAAAGACGTATCCGGTATACGACCTTCGATCCACTGGGCATCCAGCCCAATCGGCGTCAACAAACGCCGCCAAGGTTTTCATGCTCTTCGTGTACGTGATTCCGAAGTCGGTGGTCCCCTTCAGATATCTCAGGACGTGTTTCGCCGCCTTCCAGTGTGCCTCGCCGTGACAAGTGTTGAATTGACTGAGACAACTGACAATATGCGAAATGTCCGGTCTTGTGGCAATCGCCAAGTAATTCAGAGCTCCGACAAGCTCGCGATAAGGCCGATTTCCTCCTGGTGATCCTTCTTCTTCAACGTCCTTTTCGAGCCTCGAACCCGATTCAACGGGAGTACTGACGGTGTTACAGTCCTCCATCCGAAATCGAGAGAGTAGTTCCCGAACGTAATTTGGTTGAGAAATGGTAATCTGATTTCCGCTCCTGGCGATTTCGATCCCAATCTTCGCTTCCGAACAAATCTCGCACGTATTTGTGGTTCTGTCGTCTTCTAGGTCAAGTCCGGACACTATCCCTCCTTTGCTCATCTCCAAGAGATCGCGCCAGTGAAGGTGGCCGAATCTCTCGTGCCAAACGGTTATTAAAGGCTTGCGCGTTCCCGTCGACAGGGCGCAGGTCGATTCTTTTCCGGATTCTCGGAGAAAATAGAGATCTCCTTTCCGATCTGCTACTGCGATCGTAGATCCGTGGTTGCTTTTGATTGTAGCTCCTTCGCGCGTGAACGTCACGCTGTTTCCGGTGTCCGTGATCTTCGCCACCGAGACGAGATTATTACGCAGGTCGGGTACGTGCAGTGCGTTTTCCAGACGTATGAGCCGAGTCGTGTCTCCGTCGGATGCCGTGATTTTTACGGTTCCTTTCGCTTTTACGTCGGTGGAGTCATGATTTGCCAGATTAATCTTTAAATTCCCAGCACTTGCGATTTGTTCAAATGGTGGCCAGTCTTCAGGTATCGTAATTTTCCCTGGTTAGCATTTGTATTCGCATTATGTTCGTAGCTTGACCGTCCATTTTGTTTGCAGTCACGTTATATTTCCGCGTGTATTTTCCACGTTGTCTTCTCGTCTTTTCGATTTCCAGACGATGTTTAAGCCTGTGCCCATAACCTGTTGTAGCAGGAAATGAAATGAACGGGCGACTCCTCGTACGAAAGATATTATTTATTTAATATTACAAACCCGTGAACTTGGTACAACAAATATACATTAGCCTGACGCGCGTAGCAAAAAGGGCACGCTCGGTCTGGCGTAACTGTCAGAAGTAGAGCGAGCGCATCCAGGCGTGAATTCATTTGCCTTTTACCCGTAACGCGCGGTCCGGCGCTACAATCGCATAGAGTACGCAGTTTAGGGCGGATCCACAACATAATCTTACGTCAAGGATGTTTGAGTGGTGTATTTTTTCAATGAAGACGTGCCTTTCACTACCAGATATTTTGAGGTTGCGAACGTGATAGTTCGAATTCCGTTATCATTTGAAACGTCGTGTAAGCTTTCTATGCCTATAGTCGGTTGAAAGATATCTTTCTTTCCAATGTTCGCATTGAGGTCTCCGAAGAGGATTTTAACATCGAATGATTAGATCCCATCAAATACTTCCTCTAGGCTTTGTAGAACGTGTCCTTCGTTTCGTCGTCGGTAGATTCTGTTGGGGCGTTACATACATATTTTTAGCACCGATATTCGGTCATAAATAAATTTCACATCTTTTACATGGGGCGTAATCGTCTTGCTTATGATGAAGCCGGTTCCGAGGTTGTGTGTCGGTACCTCCACACGCCAGTGTAAACCCGTTGGTTTCGATTACTTGATGTTGGAGTCAGACTTCCTGAAGCGCGACGATGTCCATTTCATATTGTTTCGCGGTTTCTGTAACTGCCTGTATCGCGCCTGGTTTATATAACGTTCGAATATCCTATGCGCCGCCGCTTTTTCTGTTTTTCCCTACGTATTCGGTTTGTCGAGCCGGTGTTTTCTTGATGACACCGCCTACTTGCTTACGCCTCTATACACAGTATATTATTTGAATGTTAACACAGAAAAATCGTGAATAAAATCTTTAATCGCGTTTCCTGGGAAAGCATGTTTTTCAAACTGCCGGCCAAGATTTCTCAAAAACTACTAGAAGTTTCGCCTTTTTTATTTTTTTTTATTTTAAAGTAGATCTGAGACATTGGAGCCCCTGCTACAATCAAGATGATATATCTATCCATTCTATTTATTGGCCTGTAGGAACCCGGAAGTTCATAACCTCACCGACTCGACTCCGCCATTGTTCCTTGTCCTGTGCGCTCTCCTTCCACGTTCGACCATCCGATCCGATCCCCTCGACGCCAAACCTAACATTGTACTCCCATCGCCGTCGCGGCCGTCCTCTTGGTCTCTTTCCCGTTGGCTTACCCTCAAGAATTCTATGCACGTTCCTATCGTTGCCCATTCGCGCCACGTGTTCGGCCCATCTTAATCTCCGCGACTAATCAAGATGATATATGCATAATTTTTTTACAGTACTGTAGGGAGCGAGGTCGTGGCGCCGGCACGGGCGCAGGATTCTACTTCGTCCTCACAAAAGTATCCTGTCGACCACTGATTGTTCCACCTTTGAGTCCGTTAACAAGAAAAACAAGCACCAAGTTGATTGTCCACATTAAACGATCGGCACCACCAGAAATGAAACACACTGTATGTTGTAAATAATTTTTATTGTTGACTTCTTAACGTAGGTAATGTTCGCAATATTGTTTCGACGCTAACTTGTTTGTTTTTTTAATATCTCTGTTTAAAAGGAGTTGTACACTACTTATCAACCGCGGAGAATCACAGAGGATTTTTGTTCATGTTTGATGACATTAACGATTTGTAAGTTCACGGCGATGCAGAACAGCACGAATGGTATCGTGGTGTACACACCGTACTGACTGACTCCTTCAGTGGTTGGATTTCGACTTCCTGATACAACCCTCGTTTGGGATGAGTTTTGTGGTGTGGTGAAAAGGAAATGAAATTTTCCTTTTGGGACCGACCAATGAGAGTGGATATCCGGTGCATACTTCCTAATGATGGTGTGTCCACTTACGCGCGGATCACTTTGTTTGCTCGTGGCGCGAGCTCTTGGGTGTACGAACCGTGGGAATGAAAATTCACTTGCAAGAGCATCTTTGGTCGAAGTTTTTGCAGCTGTTTAAATATGGTGCTGGTGATTAGGATACGTTTGGGATGATTACACAAAACGGTTGTGTTACATCCACGTCGATTGTGTATTGCATCCATAGCAAGTCAAGGATCGAATTCCAGTGTGAATATTTACACTGGCAAAGAATTCGGTTCTTGGCAGTTAGGCGCGAGTTGCGCTTTGCTTTGTAGGTTGAATAAAAGCCGCCCTGGGTACGGATACACTATAAAAATTTGTCGCGCACGTGTGGGACAGCAAACGCAGGCTGACAGGGGTTCTGCTGATTGTTTCTATAATCCATTTCGGTTATCTAGTATGGCAACCGAAATGTTTTCTTTTTAGAACAATGCTGAGATGCATTGATGTATGCGGTACTGGCGTACCGATTTCTTCCAGGAAAAATGATGTAACGCATTAATTGTGTGAATGTCCTTGATGGGAAAATGCTTGAGGGTATGGGATGTGATTCCATAATCGAAGAACTATGGGCTCGGTAGGAGAATGCTTGAGAGTGTTAATGCGCTTGCATAACCGAAAAACAATCAGGTTGTGTGGAACGTAGTAGGGCGTGCCGTCGCACGGCACCGGATTCACTAAGATTCCACCGCCTGCCGTCGTTCGCAATTGCGATAGTTCACCGAACAAATGAAACTGAGTCCCGCAGCGAGCCGTTGCACCAGAGGAAAAAAATGAGAAACACTGTAATTAATCCGTTGCAACTCTTTGGCTTTATTGTCAATTTTGGATAAATAAAGATTGTCTATACATACTAAAAATACGTCACACAGGAATTTCTTTTGATTCCCTCTTATATGTTTATTTGTCGGTTAATTCTCCCTTTCTGTCTAGATTATTTTAGTGTTGCATTTCACTTAACCACGTCTCCAAGAGCGTTTAACATTTGTTTGACCTCTGAAGCGAAATTTCGCGGATTGATTTCGATTAACCACGAACGGGGACTTTTGAAAAT
The DNA here is from genome assembly GCA_963931805.1 of Microdon myrmicae. Taxonomy (NCBI): domain Eukaryota; kingdom Metazoa; phylum Arthropoda; class Insecta; order Diptera; family Syrphidae; genus Microdon; species Microdon myrmicae. Next base: position 98,729,748 of record OZ007496.1, read on the forward strand.
GATGTCTCGGGACACTTTGCGACTTTCGGCACCAGGTGATTGCGCTTTGGCGGTTGCGACTCGATTCCTGCGTGTGCCACCGGTGGCGGTTGAATAATGACTGACTAATGAAAGCAAAAATTCATCGCGTCGTGGCAGTGGGGTTATAGCTAAAGTAAACTCGCTGCCATTTACTAAGAATTTTGTGGAAGAGTTGCTATGCCTGCATACGAATTTAGTTCCAGCGAATCCTCGCCGTATAAGCGAGGCGTAGTATAGTTGGTGGCGATGGTTGATGTTCCGTTATGGATTTGAATATGCTTTTCGTTACAGCATATGAATTTCGGGGCAATTAGGATTGCTTGGTTGCAATGAGGAAAATATAACTTGAGTAGAGAGTTGACCGAAGCAATTTTGGGTAAATGTATGTGGGGTGATGTAACGGGGTAGATGATTGGTATTCCATTGTAGGTTGCAATATGCATTTTATTATGGCTTATGGGTTTCCGGGGAAATTAGGATTGCTTGGTCGCAAGGAGGGAATAGAATTGACTGAAGCGATTTTGGGGGAATGTATGCGGGGATGATTAGAATATATTCTGTTGGGAGTTTGGAAAATGTTTTTTATTGCAGGTTGGGAGATGTATGCTATTGCGGATTTATTTTTGCATGTTTACTGGTTAGGATTTGTTCTCCGTGTGATATAGAGAACCCCACAAGGTCTCTAGAGCTTTAGGGCAGGAAGATTTGGAGGTAAGTGGAAAAGGTAGCAGTGGCGTCTGTAGAACCGCCACAGTACTTTAAAGAGAGAAAAAATTGTTAAAAACCGTATTTAAAAATTAAAATGTCCGCCATTTTGTTAAATTTTGACTTTCATGGATGACTGACGACTACACTCATATAGTTTATGAAAATTCTTCGATTATATGTTTTTTATAGTTTTTGCAGGTGCTAGAGTGCCCAACAGGTGTCTTTTTGTGAGACGGTCACATTGCAAGGCGTGTCAACAATTATTGTCACTATATTTTTTAATTAAAATAATTTTTTCTTATACTTTTGAACATATTAAACACGTGATAAAAAGTTTTAGTTCTCTATTTATTTCCTTCTATGAGAAATACATTCGAAAAATGACCTTTTTCTGTGATTCGCAGATGAGAACCTCACCTTAAGCTACAATTTGATTATTATTATTATTAAGCTCCGATATTATTATAATTAAGCTACAATAGTGTTATTGTATTTCTATGATTAAGCTGCATCCCACAAATATTGTCCCACCACATCTTTAGGTCTAATTCAAAACACTAAATCAATCAACAAATCTGACGAAGGTAATAAATATAATTCACTCAAAAGTTTGTACGTCACTGTTTATCTTTACATACCAACTTCAATATGTGCTTATAACAAGCGACTTGAAATATGAGTTGGGTTCGTCGATCTATCATAAGTGATCTTGGATAGTCTTACCAAAAAGGTCGTTTGCCCGGTTTGGCATCTTTAACTTACTACAGTATTTTTTTAATGGATCGCAAAGTAATCTCAAGCCATCGATCAATTCCAGCCAATACGATTATTGCCCCATCATTTTGAAGGCCAAGGTTTACCTTACTGCAAACGCCGAAACGAGGGCAAAATATAGCTCTCTTTCATTCGGCACAATTTTTGTTATTAGTATTTACCCTCAATTAACCTTGTTTTCCTCTGAAGAAAATTCCACTCTTGCGTTCACCTATATAATAAATATCAGAGACGGCCATCATTGTATCTGAACCACAAATGCAAGATAATGTCTTCTATCGCTCAGATAAGCCCCTTTACCATTTGCCTGTTGTAATGGCTCCGAGTGCTGTTCATGAGAGTGATTAATTATGTATTCGGTGGCGAAGGAATTAGAGAACAAAACTCGGAAGACAAAACGTTGAAATGTTTGCCAAAAATTCCGACAGTTGCGATACAATTAAATAAAATTAGATTCAAGAAAAGAAAAAAAAACAAGACAAAAGTAGATAAATGTGGAATCTCGTACGCTGTACCATCGCCAGTGATGCGAAAAGGTCAAGGCCTTGTACATTTAAGCGGCAAAATATATTTGTTTTAATTAAATCGAACCTTCATAAATTAGATGGAAGTGGGTAAATTTTGCGAATGTAGATTTAATCGGCCTAATAATGTTGGTCAATGATTTAGAGCGTAATGCCAACGAATACAACTTCAAATAAGTTAAAGCATTTTTCGCTACGCGTACAGATTGAGGAGACGCCCACTTAAGTCCCATTCCTTCATTTCTACGTATGTTTCGTAGTTACTAAAAGTAATATATTGTGTCGAGATAAGTAAAATCAACTTGTCAACGGAAATCTCTTACGTAGTATGTTTGAATGAAGGTTATTTCTTTTGCTCTGCTGTCGGGATTTCAACAGGGCTGTCGTTCCTAGTCCAGAATTCAAGAAACAGGGATTTGTATAATTTATCGTACATTGGGTGATTCATTTAGAGATAGTTAAAAAATTAATTAAATAAAAAAAAACAACTTTATTGCGTATATTTGATTCTCATATTGGGGGTTTCGCTTCGTTCGCTAATCTCGTGCTCTGCTTATAATGTATTTTTGAAAATCTCATTCCCATTTCATTTTTAATCATTTTGACTTTAATACTCCTATACTAAACTTCATCTGACTCCAGTTACTTAATAGATATTGCAACGGAGCTATTCTCATTCCTCTACCTCGTTCCCGTGTACCGTGCATCAATTTCGATTGCCTTCGTACTACGAGGGTAGGTCAATAAATCCTTAGAAACGCCTACGATGGCGCTCGTAGCATCGGTAATGGTCTGTTTTTAGTATATAGCGTTTGAAATAATAGTGAAGAAGATCGTGTGATTCGAACTGACGCTATGACAGCTCGAATCACGAAAAAATTTTTACCTAAGCGTTACACACCAGGCTACTGACCGTGTTTAGAATTTGAATTCCAAACTCGACTATATTCCACTGGCGTGAATTATTTTTTTGTTATTTATCGCTTGGTATACGGTTCTGATGTATTTTTCTTATTCGATTTTTCGTTCGTGTTCTTCACTATTTCGCTTGTGAATCGTGTGTATCTGTTAGAATCGCTACAAATACGAGGGTTGCCTCTTATGTTTCGGGATTTGGCAACCCTAGTGTTGCAATCCGGCAATTGACAGCTCTGTCGTAAAGTTAGACATTTTTGAGGTTATACGCACTCAGAACGTTTTGACATACGAGTGCTATTTGTGTTGTTTACAGTAACTTAAAAGATTCATCTCGGCCCAAAAATGGAATTAAATCGTCAACATTTTCGTGCGATTATTTTTTACAACTTTCGGGGTGGATTAACTCAGAAACAGTGCATGGATGAACTTAATTCAATTTTTGGCAATGAAGTTCCATCAAGGAGCAGTGTTTATTGATGGTATGGTGAATTCAATCGTGATCGTAGTTCACTCCAAGATGAATTTCGTGAAGGTCGTCCAAAATCAGTTGTTGTTCCGAAAACCATTGATGCTGTGCGCGAACTGATATTGGAAGATCGTCATGTGACCTATCGTGAGATTGAGACAACCTTAGGCGTTAGTGGGACCAGCATACATTCAATATTGCATAAATATTTGACTGTCAAAAAAATTTGTTCGCGTTGGATCCCACACAATTTGTCAATCGCCCAAAAAAAGGCTCGTGTCAATTGGTCGAAAGTCAAGGTCAAAAAATACGGTCGCGGTGCTTCGAAACACGTCTATGACATCGTGACAGGTGATGAATCGTGGATTTACGCGTATGAGCCCGAAAGTAAACAGCAGTCAACTGTCTGGGTGTTTCAAGATGAGCCAAATCCAACAAAAGTTGTTCGCGCACGAAGCACTTCCAAGCAAACGGTCGCCTGTTTTTTCGGAAAAACTGGATATGTCGCAACCGTACCACTAGAACAACGCAGAACAGTCAATTCTGAGTGGTACACAACCATTTGTTTGCCAGTTGTCTTCCAAGAAATCAGGAAAACCAACCGCCGAAAACGGATCACTCTTCACCACGACAATGCGAGCTCTCACACATCGGCTGCGACAACTGCATTTTTGAGCACCCAAAACATCGATTTGATGGGTCATCCGCCGTATAGTCCTGACTTGGCACCGAATGACTTCTTTTTATTCCCGTGCGTAAAAAACAAACTGTGAGGTCAACGTTTTTCGACACCTGAAGAAGCGGTTGCTCCATTCAGAATGCATGTGTTGCAGATACCTCTATCAGAGTGGCAAAAGTGCTTCGACAATTGGTTCAAACGCATGCAAAAGCATATAGATCTTCATGGGGAATATTTTGAAAAACAATAAAGTGATTCTCGATGATCAATATGTATTTTTGTTCTCTAATCCCGAAATATAAAAGGCAACCCTCGTATTGGGGGTTTCGCTTCGTTCGCTAATCTCGTGCTCTGCTTATAATATATTTTTGCAAATCTCGTTCCCATTTCATTTTTAATCATTTTGACTTTAATACTCCTATACTAAACTTCATCTGACTCCAGTTACTTAATAGATATTGCAACGGAGCTATTCTCATTCCTCTACCTCGTTCCCGTGTACCGTGCATCAATTTCGATTGCCTTCGTACTACGAGGGTAGGTCAATAAATCCTTAGAAACGCCTACGATGGCGCTCGTAGCATCGGTAATGGTCTGTTTTTAGTACATTATTCCTCACTAGGTATCTATCAATTTTTAAATTGTGTCTTATTTAAAGTTTGCATGATAAATTTGGTATGAAGAAAATACATATCTACGAGATGGGTGTCGCATTTACTCTCAGCTGAGAACTTTTGGAGCGCATGTGTCACAGCCCAGATGATTTTCTGCGCAGATTGCTAACTGTAGATGAAACATGGATACACCACTACACTTCCGAGACGAAAGAACAGTCAAAACAGTGGACTGTTAAAGGCGAATGGGTTCCAAAGACGGTGAAATCAGCGGGAAAGGTTATGGCCACTGTGTTTTGGGATGTACGTGGTATTATCTTCATTGACTATGTGGGAAAAAGGACAGACGACAACTGGGCAGTATTACGCGTCACTATTAGGTCAGCTAAATGCAAAAATAAAAGAAAATCGTCCTCATTTTCTAAAGACTTATTGACCTGCCGTAATTTGTCCCCGTTTAATCGACTCTTAGTTTTTAAATTCTGACCTCCTCAACATCTCAGAAACATGCAAAAAGTTCAATAATTCTATGTACTAACCGTTCAAATTAAAGAACGTAGATAGTCCACACTCCTCAGTAGTGTGTCACCTACAAGATCTTCTTCAATAAGTAATGCTATCCAAGACAATCACTAGCTCACGAAATTATTAAACGCTCAGTAATCGGCAATCAGGAGCTAAATATTATTCATATACTCAGTAACCCATAATCAGGAGCTAAATATTTTTACTTCATTTGTAATTCACAGTCAGTTGATACAAGTGTGTTATATACTGCTGCAATTTCTTTATCAGCTTCGCATTTGATGAACAACATCAGAGATCTATAAATATCGAAGTGGTTTCTGAGCGTACTGCGAAAAGTATTTTCTTGAAAATGTTTTTGATCTGAATCTGAATAGTTTGTCATTAGAAATTTTTGTTTTTTTTTTGTAATAAAGAGAAATGCATAGATATTTTTTATGTATGTTCACCAAGGGGGTAAAGTTTGACTGTTGTGGATGACTTAGTGGCGTTGAAAATAAGTTGTATCAGGTGAGATTCTGTGAAGGGGTGAGAGCTGAGGGACGAGGCGTCAACGAGAGGAGTACGCGTAGGAGAGATTCCATCGTGATCATTGAAACGCATAATATGATTACTGGACAGCTGTAGAGACAATAGATATTCTATCGAGCCCTAACAGTTAGGTATTCAAGGCTGGTAGTAGCTCTGTAATAAGCAGCTGGCCAGCAATAGTACGAGATACCATTGACGTAGGTGCACTCAATCGGCCGACCAACTTTAGTTGAGAGATCGAGAGGCTGCGCTATACGAGGATGACCTCAAGCGGAACTAAGTGAAGTCCGACCGTTGTCGTAGCTCACAGAAAGGAAGCCAGGCAACGCAGCCATCGTAACTGAAGTCTGGAATTCAGCAGTACCGACTGTCGGTGCCGTGTGGCATGGGAAGACCCTTTTGGGGGAGAGAGATGCTTTGGAGAACTAGGTGAACCAGAGCGTGAAGGTACTCTCTGGTAGGAAAGGTGGGTCTGTGTTGAATTGTTTTGCGATGTCTCACGACAGGTGGGCCTGTAGCGTTCTACGAACGCACAATTCCGCCCAGGTAAGGTTCCAACCCTTCAAGGAACATACTTACCTTATTCATTATACGTGCCCACAGACACGTGTCCCAAAGCTCCTAATCATACCTGTAACAAGGGTCATAGGAAGCTGCAAATGCGAACCCGATATAGAAAGAAGCAAGGAACTGAACGTCTCAAAGCTTTCATTATCAAGCAACAAGTCGATTGTAGCATACCTGAAACAAAGGTAAAAGCATCCATTCATCTTATACCCTAAAGATCAAAATGCGCCGCACTCCAGCACTGCACAATCCGAAATCCTGAACATCTACACGACGTTACAAGGATTTGTTATCGGCAGCAAATTAGCCGACCAACGGACGCACGTGCTTCAAAGACCACCAAATCTATCGGCAAACAAAAGAAACGGCAACCGTAATTACCTCAACGAGATAATTCGAAAAAAATGTATGAGGTTTAAAACCTACAAAGGAACTACTCCTATCCTACGGTGCCTTTTTTGTATTTCACACCAACTAGAAGGATCTAATGGATTTCGGATGTATTGACAAAAGTCAAACAAAACCCATGAACCATACGTCCATTCAAATTGCAGGATATCTTTCGGCCATCGCGCCAGATGTGTTATGTAAATAAGGCGGCACACAGTCGGCAACCGTCGAGCTGAATTTCGACCACCACCAAGGATGGTGATAATGATGTTCGATGATGAGCGAGTTTCTTCTTTCAGGAATGAAAAATCACCCCTGGGACTTAATAACATGCTGCTAACAGAGATTCGGAAATTCTGTTAGCAGAGCGAATAGGAAATTTCTCTGTGCAGATATAGATACGATCTGTAGCAGGATATTTTTGGGGTTGAGATAGTTAGTCAGATTTTGATCGTCAACGAGACGACAATTCGAACGGCGAGGACGTCATCGCGAGTAGGAGGTGAGAAATTGATCGAGTAGCTGGTGTTCCGAGCGCGTATCTTAACTTAACGTAACTTCACTTAACGTAACTTAAACGGGTAACTTGTGCTTTGTTCGTGTGACTTACTGCGTTTCTTTAAAACATTGTTGTGACATTCACCTTACCGAAGTCATCATATTGTGTAACATATAAACAATAAGTTGTGTTTCGTGTTTCATTGTGCTGTTCGCTCCGTGTGATTCTCTCCTTCTTACAAACAGTGTTCGGCGGAACACTAGGACAAACTAAACACGACCGCCAAAGGCCTCCAATGGACACCAGCCAAGATGCGTTTACGTTCGATCAGGCATCAGTATCTCCAATCCCTGTCCGTGCGACAACCACCAACCTGATGCGATCATTAAACTGGTGGGGGACCAGTCAGCGAAATCGAAATACCTGGCCATCAGTCTCATGAAATCGGGCAGTGGAGGAACCAGTGGCGTAGACATGAGCCCATTAAATCCAAAATTCCCTATCATCGATATCCTTCACCAGACCCATATCTCAATCACTTTACCAACAACATACAATATAACGACGGCGCGAACATCCCTGCATCAGAACTCGTTCCGTTACAGAGCGGGGAAGCTGTGGAACTCCCTTCCCACGCGAGTGTTCCCGGAACCTGCACTGTTCAAAAAGAATTGCAACAGTTATTTGGTGGCATCTCGGGGCGCTATAGAGATGGCGCCAATGAAAAATCTTTAGTACGTTTAGGAAGTACCAACCTTCAACGATATGTGTCGAAATTTCACGAAAATCAGAGCATAACATCGTGAGATAGAGTATTATAATTTAAATTACGCTATTTTTACAATATTGAAAACAATGGATAGACGCTTGGATGGCTTTTACCGCCTGCTCTCCATTCAGCTGACTGTCGATTTGATTCCGCAGTGAAATGGTGAATCCATGTTTCACCCTTTGTCACATATCGACGCAAAAAATTGTGCCAAACAGCGCTCTGAAACATCGATGCAATATTCCATTGTGAACAAACACTTAAATCACTATAACTCAGTATGTTATGGTCCGATTGTCCTGAAATTTCGACACATATCGTTTGTAGGTTACTACTTACTAAAAGTCATAAGGATTTTTTATTATTGGTGCCCATCTCTGAGTTAGTTTCGGGACTTATTGAACGATGTGTTAATAATATAAAATTCATAACGCAAACGTTTTCACACGGTTCAATGTGTGTATATCGAATTAAAAACTCAAAGGATATATATCTCTTAAACTGTCAATTCCCTTTTAATATTACTCGTATATCAGTTTGCTAGTTTGACAATGGAAAATGACGTATGTAGTATTTAGCCACATTGTTATTACCACTTTCGCCTGTCTTGGAGTTTCCAACTAAAAATGAAAACCTGTCGCTCAAGCTCAAGAAGATGTTAAAAACTGAGTCAACTAATTGCCAAATATTATTGAAGGCACTTTACTGCTCCCTTGGTGAGAAGCAGATGTCTCAATCTTTATAATTGTATGATTGTTGCAAATCGCTGAGCTCTATTACTTAATAAATTAGCGTGCGAGACACAAATAAGTGGCTGAATTATCCCAAGAAATTAACATATATAAAAATGCTGCCACTGAAAGTTGTCCGTAACTTTAGACAACAAAATGACGAACAACTGTCGTTATTATTTCACAATATTAATTGTCCGACGAACGAATAAAACACTTACCGAAAATGTAAAGAAACATTCAAGGAACAAAGGCCGCTCTTAAGGGGGAACCTCTGCATCCTGGACACCAATTCCATTATGTAGAAACTTTTAATTAAAATTGACTAAATATCCTACCAAAACCGATTATCCTGCAAAATGAACCTTTTCCCCATTTGGACCAGATCCTAAGTAACATAAACCAATTATGTCTTTATCAGTGTAATCAAGATCCAAAAAGCCCTTTGTCATGCCCAGTGAAGTCGCGCCAGACTTTAAGTCGTCGTCACTGCCGCAGCCACCATATCTGTTGGAGAGTCCTTTTTGCTTTAATTTAATCGGTCCTCCTATAGCAGATGAGGAATGAGTCCCCTCCATTTGTATATTATATTCTCTGGGTATCCATCGCACGTTAATTAAAGAATGTACTCTATTGCATTTGGAAAAGGACGCCGCATCACGAGGACGAACCTTTGTTATATGGGTTGATATCAAGTTGTCAACTCTGTTGGCCATGGAACTTTGTTGATGTGTGGAAGTTGTTATTCCCTCCCCTGTAGTCACATGAAGGTTTCACCCTTTTTTCTGACTGCTGTAAGAAATTCTTGACGCCATTTTGTAATTTTGGAAATCTTTAGAGTCCTTTAATTTCGGGATAATTAAACATTCGCCCGCGAAAGTTCATGTGCACGTGGGATATTCAATTACGTAACGTAAATTGCTTGTGCCGAGGGGAAGCTGTATTTCTTCGTTGTTAGTCCTTCCGGTTACTCGTAACAGGGGTTGGCAAATATTGTTCCACGGAAATCGCTGTGGAAAATCACTTTTAAATCCAGTTGAAAGAACATGGTGATGATTTAGGTATGAAATCCGGGTGTTATACAGTGGATTGAGGTAAATTTCTGCAAATGAACTGGGCATGGTTGGCAGCACTTAGTATTTCATGATTTAAGCAAGGGCAATTTGAAGTGTAATGTTTTTACATTTCGTTTGATTCGAAAAAAACTGGAACATATATTTAGATTATTTTAATCAATTTTGAAAGCTTTAGCATACTTTAATTTTAAAAGTTTGATAAGATATGTTAAACAGAGTTAAATGTAGTTTCGCTAATGGTTTTGAATGATTGTCATACTATAGTATATCTTCGATACTAAATTTTGAGATTTAAAGATAGTCGTACGTGATGATATTATTATGGGAAGTTATGTGATTTATGTAACATCGTAAATCTATCAATCATAGACCTAATAGATCTCGATGGTTCGTATCCTCAGTACTTCGCAGTGGCCCGAGCTGCACAAACAAAAGCTATTCTAACAGGTCAATCTCCAGAAGCTGGCCCAAATATGGATCCCAACACCAACCAAACATAAAAATTTGTAAAAATAGTCGTTAAAGAACGTACGCCACAACTATAAAACCATATACAATGACGGCAAGTAGTAACCAACGTACAGATGTGGGTCAACACAATGGTGCAACATCGTAAATATCGGACTATATAAAGTCCAATCGAATTACCGGTAAACGTACGATTCTAATTAAAAACTTTAGTCATTTTGTGAAAATGTTAGGGTAACATCATGCCTCTGTTTCCATTTTTTCGCGTTTCTTTCTCTACCTTTCTCGTATAGGTCGTCCTAGGAGTTTCCCTTCCGGGAGATTCCCCTCAAGCGCCCTACGAACAAATTATTTTATTCTTCATCGTTACAACGTGACGAATTCATCTAAGATTTCGCAATTTTATTACTCTCACGATTTTTATAACGAATGCGATGGATTATCGTTTTTTGATGATGAAGACCAACGTCTTTGGGGTCAAATAAAAGTTCCACGAGTCAGGCCAAAGATATATAGTGTATTGACAGGGACAGATTTTATCCTAGGTTTCATTACCACAGCATTAACAGTCTGTGTTCGATACGGAACACTTCGCGAGCTTGGGAGATGATTTATGTACTCCTTAGTTAAGATAGATGTCGCAGGTACGACCACTTCACTTAGTTCATAGAGACTTTGTAAATTGTCTCAACAAATCAAGATGACCCAAAAATGTAAATTAAATCGATTACAATTATTATGTTTGAAGTTTCATATCCAGATGAGTTAGTATTATATTCAAATAATTATGATATTAAGTTGGAAAATTGTACCGTAAACTATGTTATTAATATAATAGTAGAAGTAATAATTGGTTTTGTGGGCGGTTTTTTATTGGTATCGGCAAGGATACGGGTTCAATAAAAACTCCATTGTTGAAAAACCCAAGAACACTAACTGCTCCAGAGAAGATGGTAAAAGTAAACACGGCTTGAGGTCCTTTGTTGACGATACTCCACTATCGACACGTCCGAAATTCCTTCGTGGTGCGCCCAGTCGTCCTATTGCTAGCAGCAGCTTTTCGTCCAGAAGAAATAAATAATACAACGCATTGTGTTGGTGTTGAGCACTGTTTTTTTATTATCACAAATTCCTTTTCTATTAAAAGTCACAAATGTTACGATTAAAAGCACATCTTGATATTCAAGGAAAGTCAAAGCACTTGTACAGTTGGATTATTCTAATGCCGACACTGTTCATTTATTTTGAAAACGTTCGATTCGCCGTGCAATCGTCAGAAACAAGAAAAGGCAAAAAAGGGGATTCTTTAGTACTTATGATATAGCGCGCCTCTAACCCAAAATTTACGGGCGGCAAGCGAACTCCACGCAGGATGAATTTTGACTCACCGATGCAATCCACATCTCATCCGATGCAACCGTGGTGGATCACACCGAGGTTGGAGGAGCGAACCGGATCTACTTGGCGACGGCCAATGGGCGATCGAAAAGGAGTTAGATGGGAGGATTTCCCATATGCCCGTTTAGGATAAGTACAATGCCCCTTCGCCTGCAATACAGACAACGATCGGTCCTGCACCTGTTCAAACAAATGAACGAGCATAAGGGGCTGCAGGCATTGTTGTCATAAATCATCGATGATGAACGCCTGAGAACGAAATAGGTTTATGCATCCTAAGTAAACAGAAACGCTATTTCGCGGGTCGAACATTAGATGCATTTTGTTTGGTTCAGCCGTATTGTTCTGGTGCATGATGTACAGAAACCTCGCCGACGATGGCCAGGGACCAGGCTGGATGGCTAAACGTTTAGTTTGGGCAAGCATCGTAGGGCATGGCCATTATAATGATTATTTACTTAGGAAACGGTACTTGAGACATGACCAGGGTATGATTGTTTAAGTAGCAATCATGTTCATATCTAGTTCTACGATCGGTTGGTAGCCGATAATGGGAAATTGGTTGCAGTTATTGCGAACCCAAAGATATGGGAGCAATATTTAATTACCGAATGGTAAAGGCTGCAGTTGTGTCAACAAGTACGCTGGTCGCCGTGTGTTCTGGAGCAACGGATTGTTGTTTGGACGATCGACCGATGGTCCAGCAATTAAGGCGAGGATGAACATGTCATGCACGTGCGTGAGAAAGTGTTTCTCAGCAATGCGCATTAACATGTCTGGGAATTGATGTCGGTTACATGAAGAGGTAACCGAATTAGATTTCGGAAACATGATGCGTTGGATGCAAGCATGCCCCGGGGTGAAGGTTTGATGCCACGGTAAGATGGTAATCTTGCCGTGGGCTTATGTTTACAGGTGGAAGGTGATGCAGAGTAGCTTACACTGCTCAATTGCCGTAATGACTTGCCTGGTAAGTGGAAGACGGTTAATTAAAAGGGAGTGGTTGGTTCTTTAGTAATGCCTAAAAGAACCCCCACAGTTTCATTATTATTATTATAGTTGTAAAATTTGGGTATGTAGCAAAATCGTTTAGTTCCTTTGTTTTGGTTCTTGTTAAAACATTTTTATATATTCTATGTGCATTTTTTTTTTATTGTAAGTATTCTTCTTGATACCACAATTTGATGGTGGTTTCTTACCCGCTGATGACCTTCTTGCCAACGATGACTTCTTCGTTTTAGTTGTTTGTTGACGCTGGTTATGTGTGGAGAACCCTGTTTCAGCTTCTCGGCCTTTGTTGGGTGTTCCTTTCTCGACGCGTTTATATAATAAGTAAAGCCGATGATTACTCGAGATGTGGATAAATGAGATTTTTTTTTTGTTTTACACAAACGCGCGCACAAAAGGGGATTTTGGAGTACCCTTAAATGTCAGAGCACAGTGAGGGGCGGGGGGGGGGGGGGGATAAGGAAAGGTGGTATCGATGTACATTAGTCTTAAATGCCTGGACATTACAACGACAAGGAAACACATGATCAGGTAGAGCATTCCACATTCGTGTGCTCTGACTAAAGGACAGCACGCTATGTTTATTTATGCGCCTGAAGTTCACTTTCAACGTGAACTGATGCGCATTCATAGATTGATGGGTATCGCGTGAAAATGTCTAAAGGGGCGGAACACATTCAGCAAGTTCAGTTGGGCAACGATCTTGGTAAACCTATAGAAAAGAGATAGGCATGATACGTTGCACCTATGTCCTATTGGAGTGAACTGATGCGCATTCACAGATTGACAGGTATAGCGGGAAAATGTCTGAAGGGGCGGAACACATTCAGCAAGTTAAGTCGGGCACCGATCTTGATACGTTGCGCCTATGTCCTAATGGCGGAATTAAACGAAGTACAGCTGGGTCTTCAATAAGTTTCACTGCTCGTTTTTGCATCCTATCGCGCACGTGTAGTGCAGTTTTGGGTGCGCCTGACCAAATATGGAAGTTGAACTTGGATGAATATACGCCTCGTAAATAGTGGTCAGGTTGAATGGAGTGAAGTATCTTTAGCATCTCTTGAGGAACCCCATGTATTTGGCCGCACTTTTCGCAGCTTCAAAAATGTGGTCATTCCAGTTAATGTAGTATTTTACCACAGAAAATTTAGTATATATATATATATATATGAAATTACCTGTTGTTTCAGGTGACCAGCTCGGCAACGGTTCCTGGTCCAATCAAAAGGCGGCTGGCTTCAATGGATGCGTGACCAAATCGAGAGCGACTTCGGAGACGATTTGGAAAACGATGCCTTTCTTTTCGATTCAGTAAAGCACAATGGTTGGGCGTTCTCCTTGGTGCTAACGGTCTCTCTGCATCACTCGTAGTCGCGATTCAATTGTCAATGATTCTGTATCGATTCCATCAACATTAGCTTTATTAAACTTAGGTCCGGGTTGTGGCGCCGATGATGCTGATGAAACTTCGGTCACTTGAGCTCGCTCTTGTACGCCGCATCGATCGTGACTTTCTATGTAAGCTGAGTTCGCAATTCTTCGATTTGGAGTCGATATCCGGTGCCACCACTAGTACAAATCTAAAAGTCTTCCTTTGTTGTTGGTTGTTTTCAAATCAATTTTTATTGTTTCAATAATCCTTTTCTTTTCTTTTTCCGCCTCTCTTCCTTCACACAAAAACTGTAAAACTTTACTTTTAAACAATAAGGAACGGGGCTTTTCTTTCTAATTTTTTGCTGCAACATGGTTCTCAAAAAGTTCCAACTGTCCTCTTTTAACAGTCAACCAAAACGGGATCCTCTTAAAAACAGTACTTATTCGAAACACTAACCTGTTGTTTTCCTCCCTCTCGCTCTCCTCTCAACGTCGACTCCGAAAATCGAACTCGAAACTTGTACACGATCCACATTCGAACTGGAGTGTGTCCGCACACTCACATGTGGATCGTGCACTTTCTCCACCACCTTACCATCACATTATATTAAAATTAAATTATATTAAAAAAAATAAATGATGGGGGTGGTGGAAGCCGCACGTAACATTAAGAGTAGAATTAATTCGAGCGCCGAGATTTGATAGTTCCTTAGCTTCGTCGATGCAAGTGCCGTTCAATGACAGTATATTTACTTTGGACCTCACCTTTGACGATAAGAGTCAGCACTGAGTTTTTAAGGCATTGAATTCTACTCGGTTAGATAATCCCCACTGATATATCTTATTGAGGTCTGAATTCGAAGAGTTTGGACGAGAGTGTTCCTATGAATATGAGAAACTCAACGTGTTATCATCAGCAAACGAGTGAATTGGGTTGTGAGTAATTGACAAGAGATAATTTTTAAAGATCAGGAAGAGAGTGTGTGAGAGTACCGAACCCTGGGGAACACCTGCATTCATTTGATGGAGACAGATTTGGCACCATCAAGAACCACTTGGATTGAACGGCCAAAAAGATAGTCTCTTATCCATTGGATCAGGGAATTGTCCACTTCATATAAAGGCAATCTTGACAAAAGGGCTGATACCAAACTCTATCGAATGCTTTTGAAATAACCAATGCGCTTACCTGGTTTTCTCCGAAGTAGTGGAAGGAATGGCTCCACTTTTCGGTAAGGTACGCCATCAAATCTCCGGTGGACCTGTTGCTACGAAAGCCATATTGACGGTCATTGAGGAGGTCATTTGATTCCAGATATTTCGAAAGTTGACGGTTTTGGATATTATTATACCGTCCGGACGTGGTCTCCTTCTTTTCATAATGTTGGCCTTCCCAGTATCACCTTCTGGAGCCTCTTCACCCTCCAACCTCATATACATCTTCCTTCCGCTCTGGCAAATTGTAAACCAATTATAATTGGGTGACTCATCATTGATATGCCCCGTGACCCCGGTTACGTCTGTGTGCGAGTTTTGTTTTGGTTGGGTTTGGAAGTTTCCACCGCTTGCTTCCTCCGGCGCAGATGGCTTCTTTAAGCGATCTTCCACTTCCTTATCATAAAGGCAACCAATGACCTCTCACGGCATTAGTAATATGCGTTTGCTTTTTAATTTTGATCGTCCTTGTCAATTCTGCGATCCGCTCTCCGAGCTGGCCGAACACCAAAGAACCATCATCACCTCCATCACGATTCTGACCCGCGCTAGTCTCTAAATTACCATTGCTTATTGCCGCCATAAATTTTCCAAAAACCTTCCCTTGCACAACTGTGGAAATCCCCTCTGATGCTGCGAGGAGAGGGGAGCAAAATTAAATCTGCATTGGGTAAAGCCAATACTGTGGTGCACCTCTATCACCGATTGCCGGAAGTCCAATTTTCAATATATAAAACTTACCCAGTGATTAACCAATTACAGTGTATTTGTGTTTTTTTTCCTTTTTCCTTTTTTTTTTCTTCAATTTTACACACTAGTTTTTCATTCACTTTTTGTTTCTCAAATTTACACTTTCTAGTTTTATTTTCTTTCCTTTTTTCACCGTCACTTATTATTTACCACTTTATCATTTATTATGTTATGTTCCAATTGTGTGTGGCAGCGCTTCCCAAAAGAAATCAAATGTTACCAACCTTACCGGCCGACGAGCCGAATGAGGAGAGACTGCCGGTTAGGTAGTAGAAAAAGAAGAAAAGTCAGCCGATGACAAGGAGCGAGGAGAAAAAAGGTGTACGTTGGTGCAATAAGTAGATGACGAGTGTTTTATTCGAAAATATATATTTATTCAATAGTGTCTAAAAATAACGAGTGTTTTATTGAGTTTAATGAATCTATTACTTTGATCTTACATGTGCTCTTTTTTTTTTCTTTCTTTTAAACCAAATGTCTCTTAATTATGTCTGCCACTTTTTATCATCTCGAGCGATTGAAAAAACACGCCCACACACTGTATTGGTCTCACCGTAAACAATCACCCAGTATTCATCTCGTTATCTTGACAAGTTATGTTTTCCCTCGTTATCACAGATCGAGATCACTATTTTCGTACCATTCTCTTGATCTGTCCCCAGTTTTTCTAGTGTCACAACAAAACATAGAAGAACTAAGTTTTAGATAGTTCTAGGGTTGTGACACTAGTTGCGCACATGAAGCGTTATACAAGATAGTGTTATAATGAAAACTTTCTTGTCACTTCTAGTTGCTAGTTGCAGCCGGAGCATTTGACGTAGAATTCATCATTCTTTAGCCAAGTCACACGAATGTGGGACGCTCTGCCTGGCCATGCATTTCCTCGTCGTTGTATGTTTAGTGGGGCTACCGCCCCATTTATTGGCTTAATTCAAGCAACATAATTACCTACAACTTAAGTATATATAAGTTACAAACCAGACAGCTTAAGAACTATCTTAACTAGGCTTAACCTGAGGTAACCAGGACAAATCCCCAGCACTTTCACTTGTCCCTTCTAGGTTGTTCCGCAGCAAACAGCCAACAAAATATCCAGGAAGTAAATAAAAATAAACATAGCGTTGTTTCTTTTGTTTGATAGTTTCCTTTTATTGGTTCACAAGTTCACAGTTTGTTTTTTTATGATTTGTAAAACACATTTATCTTTAAATAGGTAGGTAACATAAACTAAGATTGAGTAACGTTTACTTTGTGTGCGCACTCCTTACCGTACCGGAGAGAATTTTACGTACGCACAATTTATTAGGCACAAGTGTCAAGAAAACCGAATTACTAATTTATCTGCACTACTGTGAACGAGAAAGCAAAGTACAATTTTAACGACAACCGGCGGCCTGGATGCGCTTCGACACGAATAAACACCTCGGGGAAAAGAAATTGACTTTTGGTGTACGACGAGTGACGGTTTTTCTAACTCCCGCATCAACGACATCCAAACGTGCGTTCGCTTACGTGATTAATATCTGACTGCACGATGTTCGCCGAGATCAACTTCCACCAGCCGCCACAAAGATGGATTTTTCCTATATCCATTCAGGTCAATATACTGGTGCACAAGGCGGGAAATTATTCATGGTGGTGAGGGATTTGACCTGCAGATGTGCAGGTTAACGTCTCACCCAGGGGAACCATGGACCAGCGGTTAGTAAACAAAACAAACGCAGTGAGGTACTGTGTGTTTGTGTGTTTTACAGGGCGGAGCATCATTAGGCATGATCATGGGTATGGTTGTCTAACGTCAATCATATTCGTGCCCGAATCCCATGATCGGTAGATAACCGATGAAGGAAATTGGTCGCAACTGTAGCGAACATTTGGATTGGAGTAATATTCACTCATGAACCGTAGCAAGAATATCGGCTACAGCTGTGTCAACAATTACGCTGGCCAGCGAGTGTTTATCTTTTATAATTGCTGACAAGCCGAGCCGATTGGGTTGGTACGGTTCATGTAATATGAATGAAATAATTAGTTTGCTGTGCATGCTTGCTGGGGTTTTACTTTCAGGTGAAAGCGAATGAAAGGTAGCTTACGCTGCTCGATTGCAGGTAAGCAGGAGGAAGGTAATTTGGTAGGAAAGGGATGGTTATTAGAGAGGACTTTAAAGAACCGCCACAAGACCATACCTGGCTAGCACGTTCAAGGAATGGACGGACGAGGACAAGGTCAAGAGATCAAGTAACGTAAGGGTCGGAGAATTCCTTAGACCATCGTTTCATGAATCCGAGGCCAGAATTTGATTTCCGGATCGTATTATCAATGTTAAGCTCCCTGTCGCAAAGGATCCCAATATCTCGAATACATTGGAGAATGGTCAGGGGTTGGTTATGAAGGGTATAGGGACGTGAGGATGAGTGAATGCGCTTACGGGAAAAGATCATAGATTGACATTTGGCAATGTTAAGTACAAAGCGATTTTTGTCACACCAAGTCGAGAAGCTGTCATGGTCTGATTGCAGCAGTACAGAATCAAGTGGTGGCTCGATGATCTTGTATGGCTTGGTATCATGACCGTATAGAGACAAGCTGGAATTCTTAATGACCTTATCGATGTCATTAGTCATCATCATCGGCACTACAACCGGGATACGGTCTTGACCTTATTTAGCAAGTCTCTCCACCGGTATCTGGTCCATATCCGAGACTTGTTAAATTTTCCATAATGATTTGTTTTTCCGGGCAAGGTTATTAGCCTTGTGCCAAATCGATGTGATTAGTGGCAAGTATAAATAGGAGAGGACCCAGGTGGCTAGCTTGATGGACCCCAGAGATGGCAAGGAAGGGGTTGGATATAATGGACCTGAACCGAACGGAATAAAGCCTGCCCTTTATATAGAAAGAAACCAGTTCAGCAATCCAGGTTCGAAGCCGAGGCGCATAATTTCAAGAGGATTAGATTGTGGGAGATTTTGTCGAGTGCTTTACCGAGACCATATCGACCTTGTTACCGTGCTCTAGTGCTCAGAGTGTAACGGAAATGAACTCAACAAGGTTGGTTGTAGTTGACCAGCCATTGGGAAAACCATGTCACCTTGATGAAATAAGAGATTCGTATAGAATGCTTTCGAGAATCGGGAAAGTGGGACAGTTTGGCGATGGGACGGCAGTTCATGACATCATTTTTGTGACCCTTCTTGATGATGGGGGTGATGAAAGAGGTTTTCCAAATGTGGGAGAATACACCTTGAAAGAGTGAGAGATTGAAGTTCAGAGAGAATGGATGGGCGTTTCTTGAGGAAGATTGCAGGGATACCATAATAATTTGTTTTTCCCGGCAAGGTTATTAGCCTTGCGCCACCCAACATCGTTCAGGTGGACTTTAATCATAAAGCATACACCGGTTCGCACTAATAATAATAAATAAATACACATATAAAAATGGGTAATCTTTCTTCGGTCGAACGACAAAATCTTGATGAGTGGTTGTGTGGTGAAGGAGTATATCGTGCCAGACACGGGCACTCGGTTGACTCCTATCCCCATCCGGCTGTCACTAAGGTTCCAAAAATGTTCCGCCAAACACTGAAAGAAAACTGTTCATCAAACGCGGAAGAATGAACGATAACATCCAGGAAACTGCAACACAGGGAGAAAAACACAAATGATTAATTGTAAGGAAAAAGGTCTTTTATTCGCTCTTTGTGATTTTTAAAACATGGGTTTACACAGAAAAAAAACTTTAATTTAGTGTTCTTTATTTGTTCTTACATATTGTTGTTTAACACTTTGAGGTTAAATTGGTAATTGTCCACGATCTGGTTTCTGTAAATGACATTATCATCATCACCGGCACTACAACCTGGAACCGGTCTTGGCCTTATTTAACAAGTCCTGAGGCTTGTTAAATTTTCCATAATGATTTGTTTTTTTTTTCCGGGCAAGGTCATTAGTCTTGCGCCAGAAATGACATTATATATAAGTCTAAATGATCACTTTGCTCGTTAACTTCTGCTGATAATACGAGTGATTGTATTTTTAAAACGCGACACAATAAAATGACCAAACGCTCGGACACTCGCGACTTCGAATTCAACGCATGTGCGCAGTGCTAAGGAGAGCGGGAGCGGCACGAGCGTGGTGGTCTGCGGGTGTAGTTGGACTCAGCGATAAACAGCTCGTGCAGAGTCGACTCGCTAATGGGGTGAGTTTGTGGTGTTGTGGTAGATATCCTCTCCACTAAGGATATGTTTTTACTTACCACCAGAGAAACGTAAAGTCTCTCTTGGTGGAATAGAAAACCAGATCTCGTAATGAAGATCATGGTGGTATGTGTGTGATCGTTTAGATCTGTGTTATTTACTCATGCGCGAAGGCAATGGCAAAACAAAGCTGGCAGGCGCCAAGGACAAAGGAATCGAGATGATCGTTGTCTATGAAGTGCATTGCGGCTAAATGAATAGACGACGATGCATCGAAGAAATGTGGTAAAAGAAAAGATGAGACGAGGGCATCCTAAGTCTTAGATGAGTGATGCGCTTGTGTAAAATATACGAATAGACATTGGGAAAGGTGCTAATGGTTGCGATATTTTATACAATGAAAATTGAATATCGTATCTTGGGTCGGTGGCTGAGACGAATTTGCTTGCATTTGTATATGCTGGATAATTCGTTTGGTGGCTAAGCACGAAGTTGTGATTGTTTGTTCGTTGGAAAACAAATCATGGGTGAATCTATTGCAGCTGGGTAAATAGCCGTGTTGCTATTATGCTGGTGATGCTAAGCAATTTAGGTATACGATGGGTGGTCGTGCACCGTATCTTGCTGAACGAAATGGGATCGAATTTTTATGCATGTTTACATGCGAAGGAATTCGGTTTATGACACTAGATGCTAGTGAAATTGCCAGGGACATGCGGTGTGCACCTGGACAGCGGAATTGCTTGGCATACCAGAGTGCCGGATGATTTAGGGATTCATGATTAGTTAGGGAAGAATTCTTATAGGGAATTTGTATGCGAAGAGATGCATGAAAGGTAAGGATTCTTTACAGGGACTTTTAGATTATAAATTGCTCTATTTAATGCGTCAAGCATTTAAGGTGCTGATGTGATTGCATTAGCGAACTTAAGGAAGTTGGGTAACAGTTATGGGGGTTTTTCGGGTAAGTGGGCCGTGGGGTTTGGCGGAACCGCCACAGTTGCAATCTACAAAAAAATCCAAACCAATAAATGTGGGCAATTGCGCAATCTTCGTCTTTCTCCTCCACTTGCACCCTATAATAATATTTAAGAAACTGTTTCGTGTGCGCGTAAAAAAAGCTTGTCTAAAGTCGTATTTTAAGAGCACTGGACAGTCTCAGGGTATTAACATACTTTAGAGATTAATAGCAAGCCATCTTTCCGAACGTTATATGATACGAATGAGGCCTCAAAAAATATAAAATAACAGCAAGCGTGCCACCGAGATCGTTGTTGTACAATCGACAACAATCTGCCAATTAACGTCCAAGAAAGAGTAAACATATTTGGGTATGCAACCCAATGTATTAAAAAAAAGGCGATCTCAAAATGTAACTTCAACGCGGTTAAACTGAGGTGAAGATGAAAATTCTATAAATGTCTGCAGCCATAAAAGTTACGTCTATGCGACGTTGATTGGGTTCCCAATTAAACAATCACTCTGAAACCTCTATATGGTGTTTTATTGTGAAGGCAATCATTATAAACCGAACATTAAGAGCGCAGAAATATCGCAGAATGAATATCTTCATGAGTTTAACATTTCAAAAAGGCACATGTAATCGGCTTCTGTTGCTGTGCTTGACACAAACTATGTTTACAGCCAACATTTTTCTGTGGACTGCCAATCATTAAATTTTCGCTAATTGCCGTCATTAATCGTACTAATTATTTCTTAAAGAACTCTCAAAGAAATCTTTTTCCAACCGTCGTGGTGTGAAAGTCAATTCGTTGCGCTTTCAATGTTAAATCTACATTGTGGCGTCTAGCGTGGACTCTATAGGTTGAGTTTCGTCCCCGATTTCCTTAAAACTTAATTTTGATGTAAGAACATAACGTTCTAGAGGTAAGCAGTCCTATGTTGTATGGCGCAGTATACTTATCAACACGATCACGAAAATCTCTTGCCACTTAAGTTCAATGGCTGTATCTCAAGCGACGACTTCCTCAACGGTTCCACGAATTTCCTGGTTTCCCTTTTGAAAAACAAAGAACTATCTTTCATCCAATGCCTGGCTGTTGCACGTGATGGCATGGAGAACGGTTCGTAACTTCAATCATCGTTCAATTCATGACAGTAAATTGTAACAATTTGTGGAAAGAGATACCATTGGCCATCTCAAATGACTGCAAAGCGTATCTCGTGTCAATTAAACTGTTTCATCTGTGTTGACAGATCTTCCTGTGTAATGGGACTCCGAAGTGAAGCATTCAATAAGGGACTAAATTTGAAGAGCTCGCCCTGAGGGCATCTTTGAGTTGATCGACCTCGTTTTAGGGAAGTGAACCATGGGGGGAGCTTTGCATCAGTTAGCAGATTAGGTTACGTATCGAGGAAAAGAAACAGCTCCGCGAGATACACGTTATTGTATATGTATGAATATGTTAAGCTGTGCATAGATTGGCAAAACTATCTTTGCTGGGAGACTGCAAAAATATGAAACTTTTACTTATACCTCTTCATGTCGTGTTTTCAATCAACTTATTATGGCACTCAGAATAATTGCCACAAAAGCGTGGATCTTTATTATGACTCAGTTCAAACGAGTAATTTTAGTTAGTCATGACATGCAGAGAGGGCGAAGTTAATTGACCTGTTTGCTAGTAGACTCCGCCTCTCTCTCACCCACACCCAAACAACTTGAATCAATGTCGGATTCAGTTTGGCTGCATTTAAATATTAAACCGGACAATATAGTAATAGCAGTTACATCATAAAATGGTAAGTGGGCGAAACATGAAACCAGTAGTTAATTGTCGTGTCCTGCAATTCTTCAACTTCTTTTCCAAATCTTCGCTTATTTCCAGATGTCAGATTCCTTCTTTTTTAATTAATTGAGAAATTAGGACTCTCCCTTTATTTTGCATCTGAAATACGTCCATAATATTAACAAAACATGTTGCAAATTGAACATATTGCGTTGTCCCATCGTTCCATCCGGTTTTTTTTCAGTAGTGCCGGTTTTTCAGAATATCTCCATTTTAAGTGACCCTATGTGGTGCCCAGAATATGTTTTGGAAAGCTAATAGCGTCCTCTTTCTATCTGCTACAGGTGAATTAATTGGGATTATACAGTGCAACAAATACATTCAGAGACTCGGACCATGACTGTGACTAGAAGTAATTATGTACTGTAAGCCTGACATTCCTCCTTCGGATAATTTGCTTTAATTTTATTTTATTATTTTTTTTTTTTTGTTTTATTAATTATTGGCCTGTAGGAACCCGTAAGTTCATGACCTTACCGACTCGACTCCGCCATCGGTCCCTGTCGTGTGTACTCTCCTTCCACGCCCGACCATCTGATTCGATCTGAACATTGTCCTCCCATCTCCGTCGCGGCAGTCCTACCAGTCTCTTTCCCGTTGGTCTACCGTCAAGAATTCTACGTACGGTCCTATCGTTGCCCATTCGCGCCACGTTTCCGGCCCATCTTAATCTTCGCGACTTGATTGTTCTCACTATTGTAGGTTTGCGGTATAGCTTGTGAGGGTACGATGTCGTGACGCCGCACGGGCGAGAGTTCTACCTCGTCCCCCTCACTACTTCCACTAAATGTTTCACCGGGTTTGGTCCACCGTTGATCAAAAAGAACGAAACAAATTCAGCGACACCGCCACGTATATCCACAACCGAATGCAAAGAACAAAACCCTGTCCACAGACAACAATTAAAACACATTATTATTTATTCTGGAGAGGTTCTTTATTGTTTTGTCTATGTATAACACTTTGCTGTATAATTGTTTATTCCAAATTATAAGAACTCATTTGTTAACTTGACATGATCGACAGCTTTGAAAATTATTAATGTTTTTAAATATCAAATCGTTGTACAGCGAAAAAGAAAACAAACACAAACCGCCACACAAAGATATAACAGACAAAGCCTTAACACCGATTTCACGAGAACAGGTAGCAAACGAGATTTTCTCCAGACACAGCTATTGCAATACTGGCATCTCGAAAAGGCTGTATCTATCCGAGGATAGATCACTTGACGACTCCGGTTATGTACACGTCCCCGTGGTGCAAAACGGGGAGCGGGAGCGACGCGTGACCGTTTTGGTCTGCTGATGTATAACGACTCACCGAGGGTAGAACTCTGACATGAATTCCATCCTAGGTTAGGGTTAAGAAAGGGGAATAGAGAAAAAAATGTTTCTCTTAAGGGTGCGACCACCAAGGACATGCACTCTTCCAGTACAATGGTATGCGTAAGTAAATGTATCGCCATTAGGAAGAAGTGCTAATAGTTTTTCTATTTACACAAAGGGAAATGTGTATCGCTGGTGATGCTAAAGGGATCGAATTGTATACCTGATCACATGCGAAGAAGTTCGTTTTATGATGCATGTATTTGCTTTTGTTTTCACGTGGTGCGAGTTAGGGAATTTTTTGGCTGGGAGAAAAAGGTCGCCGGCCAATGTGTACGTAAAGAAATTTATCGTACACATGGCGAAGTTGGAAAATAGACGGCGCAATATTTATGGTCCCTGTCATGACGGTTGCATTGTATGCAAACCGAATCATTTTGTTTACACGAATTTGTCTAGTACCGAAGGTGCCGAATGGGTTTGGAATTCCAGATAAGCAAAGAAAGAAATCTTACGGAAAATTGTATGCGAAGTGATGCATGAAAAGGTAAGTTTTCTTTACAGGGACTTTAATATTATAGATTTGATCTAATTAATGTGTGAAGCATTTTCAGGTGCTTAATGCGATTGCATTAGCAAAACTTATGCGACTTAGGATGAGGTTATGGGGGTTCTTAGGTTTGGCGGCACCGCCACAAGCTCTTCCAATTCGTGGTTGTGGGGTTTCCTCCTCGTCATATTTACCTCCAGGGCTCCTCGATAGTATAGTGGTTAGTATACCCGCCTGTCACCCGGGAGACCGGGGTTCGATTCCCCGTCGGGGAGCCCCCGGCGCAAGACTAATGACCTTGCCCAGACAAAATAAATCATTATGGAAAATTTAACAAGCCTCAGGACTTGCTAAATAAGGCCAAGACCGGTTCCCGGTTGTAGTGCCGATGATGATGATGATGATGATATTTACCTCCAAAGATACCCCTTAGGACTTTATTCTCGAATACGCGGAATTTGTTTTCTTTCCGTTATGTGAGAGCCCATGTTTCGCATCCGTATAGAACAATCGGCATGGTTATGGTTTTACAGACACGGAGCTTTATATTCCGTGATAGCAGTTTACTGCCTGTATGCCAACTAGCGTTGCCGGAGTGTAGTCTTTTGTTTATTTCCTTCGACATTTCGTTACTGGCCGTTAGTGTCGTTCCCAGATATTTAAATTCTTTAACGTTTTCAAATATCTTGCCTCTGATGTTTATATGTGTCCCCTTAAATCCGCCTGCTCTCGCCGTAATCATATATTTTGTTTTGTCTTCATTTATTTCTAGGCCCACCTCTTCTGCCGTTTGCATGATGATTTCACTGTTTTTACTTACAGTTTCTACATTATCGCCCAAAACGGCGATGTCATGCGTATATGTGAGCACTTGTGTGACCCCGTTCGGTGACGATCCGGCCATGTTGTCGTCTTGTTACCTTTCTGATGACGTACTCGAGCAGAAGGTTAAAAAGACATGGTGAGAGGCCATCGCCCTGTTTACTCCGTCCCGGATTTCAAATGGTTCTGAGAGGTGGTTTTATATTCTAATTTGCCCTTTGTTTTCGTTCATGCAGAATTGAATGAGGGCGGTATATTTCTTCGGGATTCCCAGCTTAACTAGAATATGGTAAAGTCTTTGTCTTGCGACTGAGTCGTAGGCTTCTTTGAAGTCAATGAACAGTTGGTGAACCGTCTCTCCGTATTCCCACTTCTTTTCCAGTAGTTACCTTATTCTGAACATTTGGTCGCTCGTTGACCGGTTCCTACGGATTCCGCATTGGTAGTCTCCCAATATGTCTTCTGCGTACGGTGTGATTCTCGCCAGTATGACATTTGTTAGTATTTTGTATGTGGTTGGGAGCAATGATATTCCTCTGTAATTTTCGTAGTCAGATCTGTCACCTTTTTTGAAAATAGGGACGACTATTGGGGTTTTCCATTCTTCCGGAATGAATTCCTTATCCCATATTGTTTGGATGACTTGGTGAATCTTTCAAGCGGTTGCCTCTCCTCCATGCATCATAAGCTCTGCCGGTATGCAGTCGACTCCGGGAGCTTTGTTGTTTTTCAATCGATTTATTGTGTCTACAACTTCGTTGAAAGAGGGCTCGGGGACCTGAAGCTCGGCTGTGTGTCCGTCTGGTGCGTTTATTTGTGGTTGATGCATGCGCACATTGAGCAGGTTTTCAGAGTACTACTTCCACCATGTCACGATATTGTTTGTTTCTGCGACCAGACAGCCGTTTGCGTCTCGAATTATGTAGGCTCTCCCTCGGTAGCCATTTCTAATTGAATTTATGCCGGCATACATACCTCTGATATTCTTTGCTCGGGCATTTTCTAGGATTTTTTCGATCCGAGTCTTCTCCCATTCGCGTTTTTTGCGTTTGGAGAGTCTCATTGTCTCTCTTCGAATCGGCGCGTATCTTTCTGCGTTGACTTCATCATATCTTTCTAGGTGGATCACTCCGAGACGTTTACGTTGTTCGATCTTCGTCCTGCACTTATCGTCAAACCAAGGTTTGGACTTAATTGTTTTCTTAAATCCTAATATCTTTTGGGCTGTTTGTTTGGTTGTGTCCCTAATCGATGTCCATTTAGTGTCCACACTATTAGCTTCCTCTTCCTCACTGCTCCCATTCTCTAGAATGCTAAATCTATTCATTAGTTCGTTTTGATATTCAGCCCTTTGCGCAGGCCTTTTAGTTTATCAATGTCGAACTTTTTGCTTGTCTTCCGTGACTGCCCATGTGGATTTGTTGCGAGGCGACTCCTGGTTTTGTCCATCACTAGAAGATGATCGGAGTCCCAATCTGCTCCTCTATATGATCTTACGTCAAGGATATTCGAGTGGTGTCTTTTGTCTATGAGGAAGTGGTCTCTTTGGTTACGCGTTACGCCGTTGAGTGATATCCATGTGGCTTTATGAATTTGCTTGTGCTTGAACATCATGCTTTTCACTAACAGATCTTTCGACGCTGCGAACGTGATAATTCGAATTCCATTATTATTTGAAACGTCGTGTGGACTTTCTTTACCTATAGTTGGTTGGAAGATGTCTTCCTTTCCAATTTTCGCATTGAGGTCCCCGAGGAGGATTTTAACATCGAATGATGAGATCCCATCGAATACTTCCTCTAGGATCTCGTAGAATGTGTCCTTCGTTTCTTCGTCCGTAGATTCTGTTGGGGCGTGTACGTTTATAAATACATAATTATACCATGGGCCCTATATTTTTAGCACCGACATTCGGTCATTAATATATTTCACATCTTTTACATGGAGCGTAATCTTCTTGCTTATGATGAAGCCGGCTTCGAGGTTATGTGTATCGGTACCTCCACACACCAGTGTAAATCCGTTGGTTTCGATTACTTGATATGGGAGTCAGACCTCCTGAAGCGTGACGATGTCCATTTCATATTGTTTCGCGTTTTCTATAACTATCTGCATCGCGCCTGGTTTATATAACGTTCGAACATTCCACGTGCCGACGCGTATATCCCGCTTTTTCCGTTTTTCCCTACGTCTTCTTTTTGCCGAGTCGGTGTTTTCTTGATGATTTGTTCCCTTATGGTAGTGTCGGCTCATCACACCGCCTACTGGCTTACGCCCCTATACACAGTATATTATTTGAATGTTATCACAGAAAAATCGTGAATAAAATCTTTAATCAGCATAGCCTGAGTGATTCATCGTAGTTTAAGCCCCCGCACCACGTCAAGGTTTCTACCAAGCAGGGGGTTTGTTTGAGTAGAGCAAATGTTTTTGTGTGGCATAAACATTTTTTGGAAGGCAGAGGATGATTAGAAGATGGTGAAGGAAGGTCAATTTCCTTTCCGATGCCCCGAATAATTGATAAAGTGCGTGATTTTATTGCAAATAACCGCAACGATTCACTGAAAATGACGACAGCGACAGCAATAGAGAACACAATCCGAACTACTTTTCATAAGAATTTGGCCAAAATAAAGGTCTGTTCAAAATTTGTTCTATGTACTTTGACGGATAACCAGAAATCAGTCATTGTTAGTCAATTTAGCTTTAGATACAATCTGTGTTTCGAATCATCCACTGAGTTAACCTGATTTTGCACCGTACGAGTTCACTCTATTCACATAGTTAAAATTGAAGTTGAAATAATGTTTTTTATGACATTTCAACCATAATAAGCTAGAACACGCATTTGAATCGATGTATTAAGTGTACTGAAACTAGTTGAGACTATTCTGAATAAGAATATCAAAAAATATTCAGATATATTATTTTGATGATGGCGAAATTTATTCGTCACCCTTTGTAAAGGGTGGCCCATCTTAGGCGATCTTATCAGACGACACTATAACTTTAACATTTTTTGTTTGAAAACTGAGATAGAGCACGTAATTGTAGGTTTAGTCTTAGTAGAAATTTCCATGGAGCAGTATACGCCAATCGAACGTGCTAAAATTGTTCAAAATAAGTTACTAATTGTGAAAACTCAATGTGCATTGAGAAAAAAAAAGTGAAAAGTGTGCCTTCCAAACACACCATAAAACGTTTGCAAGGAAAGTTTTTTTTCTTTTGGTACTGTTGCTGATAGCCGTCTAAATAGACTTCGCTCGAGTCGATCTAATTCAAATATCCCAGGCTTGAAATTTTTGATAACATCACCTCGACGTAGTTCTGCGCAGTCGCACATCAGACAACCTACTCAAGAGGGCATAATTCGCGTTGATTTGAAGGCTTTCTCGTATGTCAAGGGGAACATCGTGCAAATGTTTTGATAGAAAACCGAGCCGTAAACAACTTGTCACCGCTTAATCGGGTCCACTCGCCAAACACTGTCAGTGTTCAAATAGTAACGGCATATTGAAACATCAAGGGCATCGACTTCACCGATACCAATGTAAACGCCGTTCACAAATGTTTGCAGAGAGTTAAATCTGATACCCTAGCCAAACCGAGACCTATGTCTTCGTTGGCCACGATACGACTTATATTCGAGATTTCATTTTAAATGTGAAGCCTGCGTCTTCACTCGATCCAATTTATATTGGCAAAGGGAAGAAACATTAGGATCCAATAACTCGAACATCATCATCATCATCGGCACTACAACCGGGATCCGGTCTTGGCCTTATTTAGCAAGTCTTGAGGCTTGTTAAATTTTCCATAATAATTTATTTTTACGGTCAAGGTTATTAGCCTTGCGCTTCTAACTCGAACATCATTTGGATTAAAATCGTATTCAAGAGTTCTGTGAAATTTCTTTGTTGTCTCTACCGCTCTCCGAATGACGATCGACCAGCGAGACTTTTCGACCATCTTTCACGTACCATCAATTGGATACAAATCAACCACCCGCCTTCCGAGTTTCTCGTTCTTGGCAACTTTAACGTACACAACTCAAACTAGTTAGCCCATTCTAACAGGGGGAGACTAGCATGTTAGTCGCAATATGAGTCAACTCGTGGAGAAACGTACGCGAATACCAGATGACCAAATTGCCTCTGCAAACACCGTAGATCTATTTGTCACCCGAGCCAAGCATTTACATTCGAATATTATGGAAATGACTGCGCCACTAGGAAACTAGAATCACTATTTGATATCGGATACGCAATCACTTACATCTTAAACGAATAATCAACCTAACACGCTCGCCAAGTATGGTGATACAAGGCTGCTAACTGGGACGATTTATGAAATTTCTTCGCATCTTGGTCAGAGATCTGCTTCATAAGAAAATGTATCAGAGCTGTATAGCATAGCCATAACATAACAATTCCACATCAGTTGAGTGTACTTGAGTTTAGAAATCGAATTCGTACACGCATCAGTGACGTGATGTGTTGAGCATTGGATACATTTTTGATGATTCCAACCGTCATTCATAGCGTCAGTTCGAATCACACTCAATACGCTATAATTGGTGACCCCGATGTAATCTGTTTACTATGGGAAAGTGTGGCTGAAAAATGTGCAGCAAGTAGGTTCGTTTTCTCTATTCCACTGGTGATTGGTGTGTGATCAGCTATAAACGAAGGAGTGGATGACGACACCAAGTTTTGAATATTCTCTTACAAATACCCAGAAGTTTCTACTACTTTTAGAAGAGCGCAGTATTTTTTGAACGACTCCCTAGCCATGCAAGAATATCTGTCTTGTAGTCATGTCTAGCTCTCTTGAATCTTTTCCGATTTATACAACCGGAAGTTCAACTCTTTAGCTTTAATGGCATCTCAGCACTCGGGATCGAACCATGTATTTGGCTTGGGTTTGATACTCTTTACCCTGTGTGGAATAAAGGTTCGCATTCCAAGTAGAATCGTGTCTGTCAACAAGTCTGCTATAGAGTCAACATCGTTATCGAGGAAAAACAAACCAATTTAACTTCCCAAAAAAGTCGTTCAGACCTTCCCAGTTGGCTTTTTCATAGAACCATACTGTTCTTTTGGGAGTCTTCTCGTTAGCGTTGCTGTTGGTTAGAGGAAGTTTAGCTGACACGACACAGTGGTCTGAAGTGCCTAAGGGCAAAGAAACTTCAATTGTGTATTGGCGGAATGTCCATCTATCTGGTGCCCGTGTTGGCGCATTGACGAGTTGAGTTAATCTATATGAATCAGCAGAGAGTAGGACATATTGACGTGCAGGTGCGATGTGTACGGATTGGCGAAATCACTGAGAATTATGTACATCACCCGCAATAACGATTTCAGTGTGCTGATATAGGGTCAAAATCCTATCCATAGAATCAGATAGACCATCAAATTCGTTAAAGGATGCGTTGCTATCCAAGTTAGGGCTTCTGTAAAGAAAACAGTAATGTATGATATGCAGTAATATATAATACGAATCTCTTAGTTTTCGTTGCACACCTTTTATTTCACCAAGGCAACATGGTTTTCTCAATGGCTGATCAACTACAACCAACCTTGATGAGTTCACTTCCTTTTTTACTTTCAGCACTAGAGCACGGTAGGCTCCTCGGGTAAGCCCGACCATGCATCAACTTCACAAGTCAAACTGAATATTCGTGACTAATGTTGCGCACCTGGTGAGATCAGCACACAGTGATCTACTATGAGCTACTCTAGCTTAACGAAACCATCACTCCGGTACGTTATCAATAACAATTTAGGCAGTTGAATCAAATATTAAAGATCAAGCGCCACAATATGCCAAAAGGCATGACAAAGTGATCTTTCAGCACTACACAGCGCGACCACATGTTCCAAAAGCCGACAAGTAATCTTTGAAGGCATCAGTGGGCTGTCCCACCCCGCCTACACTAGTCGCTAGACATTGCTCCTTCCAAGCAGCACTTCACATCTTCCGAAGAAGCCAAAAATTGGGTCGATGGATAATTTCACAAGACGAGGAATTGTTTTAACGCCGAAATAAAAGATGGGGAAAAATCATAATTAACCAGTTAACTGTTTCGATTTTATTAATTCTTTTTATTTCGAATTGGCCTCAAAATATTCCAAACTTCTTACAGTTTAGGAATATACTTTACTTTTAATTAAAATTGCCAAATTAACTGCCATTGGTCACTACTGAAGACGCATGACGAATATATTCGTCATAACACACATTTTTACAATTTTTTTATGACGTATATCTCCGTCATGGGCTCCTCGATAGTATAGTGGTTAGTATACCCGCCTGTCACGCGGGAGACCGGGGTTCGATTCCTCGTCGGGGAGCCTCTGGCGCAAGACTAATCACCTTGCCGGGAAAAAACAAATCATTATGGAAAATTTAACAAGCCTCAGGACTTGCTAAATAAGGCCAAGGCCGGCTCCCGGTTGTAGTGCCGATGATGATGATGACTAGAGCACGGTAACAAGGTAGATATGGTATCGACCGACCTCAGTAAACCACTCGACAAAATCTCCCACAATCTAATCCTCTTCAATTATGCGCCCTCGGCATCGAACCTGGATTGTTGAACTGGTTTCTTCCTATCTAAAGGATAGGCTTTATTCCGTTCGGTTCAGGTCCATGATATCCAACCCCCTCTGGGGTCCATCAAGGTAGCCACCTGGGTCATCTTCTACTTATACTGGCCACTAATGACATCGATAATGTCGTTAAGAATTCCAGCTTGTCTCTATACGGCCATGATACCAAGACGTACAAGATCATCGAGATACCACTTGATTCTGTACTGCTGCAATCAGACCTTGACAGCTTCTCGACTTGGTGTGACAAAATTTGCTTTGTACTTAACATCGCCAAATGCCAATCTATAACCTTTTCTCGTAAACTTAAGCGGCGCTTGTACACTTTACTATAACATGTCCCCACCTCTCGCACCTACACCTTCCTTCTTCATTTGTTCTGGTTACCTCAGATTAAACCTAGTTAAGATAGTTCTTAAGCTCTCTAGTCTGTAACTTATATATACTTTAGTTGTAGGTAATTATGTTGCTTGAATTAAGCCGATAAATGGAGTGGTAGCTCCACTAAACTAAACTTACGAACGTGAAGTTCGAGCCACGAGAAATTAAATTCTGGAATAGAGCAGAACCCATATGCCAGAAGCTGACACGTAATATCATTTTGTATGTATGTGGCTTGATCACGATGTGGAAATAACAGAAGCACTAAGTTATATATGCAAGCAGATTAAAATTTGAGATACTTGTATCAGTTGGTATCTGGGTATAGTTAAGTGCAGGTGTTATTATGGTAGGTACTTCACTAGATCCGTCCCGAAATCCAGGTCACATCTCTTCCATGCCGAACATTATACCACTCAGACACCAAAAACTCTGCAAAGAATATAAATCGATTGTGAATATCGTGGTGAAAAAAGGAAAACCGGCACAAGGAATGGAGACGTTAGGGGGTTTTCCGCACTGCACATCACTCACGTGTATATCTTCACACTTTCCACAGCACTAAGGCGCTTGTGTGCAGATCCGTTTGTTTGCTTGGGATCGCACAGATAGATAACTCCACTTCACTCGGATGCGGGTTATGTCCACCATACCTACCACCCAATTGTCCGCAATTGAGGCACATGATAAGATCATCAAAAGCCTAACCGCAAAACTATCAGCTTATAAGAATACAAATAATTTTCTCCCAACATATTTATCTTAACTCCTAAGATATGGTAACACTATCTTAAATCTTATTTACATTGCATTCACGCATTGTAAGCAATATTTCAATTCTATTTCTTTATCCTCGTCATCATCATTGGCACTACAACCGGGATCCGGTCTTGGCCTTATTTAGCAAGTCTCTCCATCGGTATCCGGTCCTTATCCGGGACTTGTTAAACTGTCCATAATAATTTGTTTTTTCAGGAAAGGTTATCAGCCTTGCGCCAACCTTTCTCGGGATGTCGCCGCATGCATTGGTTCACTACTTGGTGGGTGCCAAAGTAGCTATCCAGTGGTGTCACGTGGAGACTGCATGTCATGCAACTTGAATTGAACAGGGACAAGGATCGTCCTAGCCTTCGCCGGGTTGAAAGTATGTTCGCTCCCACCCGGCCCCCATTCCTTTATCCTATGTTATCTAAAATATGTAAACAATACTCAAACGCAATTCCCTCATCCTATGTTTTCTTATATAATATGCAAACAATATCTAATTCCTTATCTACGTTATTCCGAATATGTAAACAATACCCGAATTCAATTCTCTTTACCAAATGTGGTCTGGAATATGTAAACACTAGTTGTATCTTTATTGTTTCGAGTTGAAATAGTTTTTTAAGTGGAAATGAAGAGTCAGTCGTCCACTAGCCTCCAGTCGGCAATTAGTTATAAGTGAATAAAGTTAATTAAGAAAAACTAAAAGTAGTCTTTTATGTACGAATATATAACTAACAACATTTACGAGGGTTGCCTTTTATATTTCGGGATTAGAGAACAAAAACAAATATTGATCATCGAAAATCACTTTATTGTTTTCAAAATATTCCCCATGAAGATCTATACACTTTTCCATGTGTTTGAGCCAATTGTCGAAGCACTTTTGCCACTCTGATTGAGGTATCTCCAACACATGCATTCTGAATGCAGCAACCGCTTCTTCAGGTGTCGAAAAACGTTGACCTCTCAGTCTGTTTTTTACGTACGGGAATAAAAAGAAGTTGTAGCGATTCTAACAGATACACACAATTCACAAGCAAAAATAGTGAAGAACACCGAACGAAAAAAAAAAAAATCGAATAAGAAAAATACATCAGAACCGTATACCAAGCGATAAAATAAAAATAATTCATACCAGTGGAATATAGTCGAGTTTGGAAATCAAATTCTAAACACGGTCAGTAGTCTGATGCTTCACTGCTTCGCTTTTCAATCGTTTCATCGTGTGTTCAATTCACCTTCTTCACTATCCTTGCTTAACGCTAAATAATTGGTGACCCCGACGTGATCTGAACACGCAGCATCCACTTCCCATAGTAAAGCAGAACTTCACACACGGTCACGACTTCCGCATAGAGCCCAGCCTCCGACGTTTTCTCGCTTCTCTCTCGTTCGTCCGTCGTCCGCATACGAATCTGATCGTAACGAAGTTACTGCGGCGGGAGTGTGTAGCGATTCTAACAGATACACACAATTCACAAGCAAAAATAGTGAAGAACACCGAACGAAAAAACAAAAATCGAATAAGAAAAATACATCAGAACCGTATACCAAGCGATAAAATAAAAATAATTCATACCAATGGAATATAGTCGAGTTTGGAAATCAAATTCTAAACACGGTTGGTAGCCTGGTGTGTAACGCTTAGGTAAAATTTTTTTCGTGATTCGAGCTGTCATAGCGTCAGTTCGATTCACACGATCTTCTTCACTATTATTTCAAACGCTATAAAGTCATTCGGTGCCAAGTCAGGACTATACGGCGGATGACCCATCAAATCGATGTTTTGGGTGCTCAAAAATGCAGTTGTCGCAGCCGATGTGTGAGAGCTCGCATTGTCGTGGTGAAGAGTGATCCGTCTTCGGCGGTTGGTTTTCCTGATTTCTTGGAAGACAACTGGCAAACAAATGGTTGTGTACCACTCAGAATTGACTGTTCTGCGTTGTTCTAGTGGTACGGTTGCGACATGTCCAGTTTTTCCGAAAAAACAGGCGACCATTTGCTTGGAAGTGCTTCGTGCGCGAACAACTTTCGTTGGATTTGGCTCATCTTGAAACACCCAGACAGTCGACTGCTGTTTACTTTCGGGCTCATACGCGTAAATCCACGATTCATCACCTGTCACGATGTCATAGACGTGTTTCGAAGCACCGCGACCGTATTTTTTGAACATTTCTTTCGACCAATTGACACGAGCCTTTTTTTGGGCGATTGACAAATTGTGTGGGATCCGACGCGAACAAATTTTTTTGACAGTCAAATGTTTATGCAATATTGAATGTATGCTGGTCCCACTAACGTCTAAGGTTGTCTCAATCTCACGATAGGTCACATGACGATCTTCCAATATCAGTTCGCGCACAGCATCAATGGTTTTCGGAACAACAACTGATTTTGGACGACCTTCACGAAATTCATCTTGGAGTGAACTACGACCACGATTGAATTCACCATACCATCGATAAACACTGGTCCTTGATGGAGCTTCATCGCCAAAAATTGAATTAAGTTCATCCATACACTGTTGCTGAGTTAATCCACGCCGAAAGTTGTAAAAAATAATCGCACGAAAATGTTGACGATTTAATTCCATTTTTGGGCCGAGATGAATCTTTTAAGTTACTGTAAACAACACAAATAGCGCTCGTATGTCAAAACGTTCTGAGTGCGTATAACCTCACAAATGTCCAACTTTACGACAGAGCTGTCAATTGCCGGATTGCAACACTAGGGTTGCCAAATCCCGAAACATAAGAGGCAACCCTCGTATCTCGCGTGTGTGGAGATCCGTTTGTTTGCTTAGGATCCGCTAGTAAGACTTGCCTCGCGAACCGCCTGTCCAATTGGATATCTTGTGTTTATTTAAGATTCCCAAAATGGATTGCAAAAGTGATACGATGGTACGGATCACTAGGCAGAAGCGCACGTGCTATCTCGTTGGCGGTCAGACCTCGACTTCATGGTAGCACTCACCATTCACCCCAACAGGATTTCCCGCATTATTTTCGAAAAAGAGATCCAACGATTCCTCCAACAAGAAATGCCTACCAACAGCAGCCTTTTTATGGATGCATAGGCTTTTCGATAATGGTTTTTGTACAGACATGCTTTCCCAAACATCGATGTAGTGTTGTCAAGAAGGTGTTCAATTTCTGCACACGATGACGAATCGAATTGTTTGGATTCTCAGCTACATTTGCGTCACCGCACCATTGTTTTCAGCTGTCTAACATGCCCGATAGCGCACTGAAGTTTTCACATCTGTTACCAACCCACTTTGTATAACTTTTGCAATAAGTTTTACAATTGCATTCTTAGTTAGTGGTTTATTTTGGTTAAAAAAATAGTGGTGTGCGAAATACATTTTCATTTAAACGCACATATTCGTAACAGGTTTCAATAACTTTAACCCATTCTTGGACTGCTAGTCTTTCCATAGTTGAAATTGTCAAAGAAAAGTTGTTTTGCGTTTACGCCTAATTCACATTTAACATATTTTATTTTTCATAGGAGCGCTGTATAATGCACTGCTTTTGGAACAATGCGTGAGATTACTTATACGTTATTACAGTGTAACGTGTTATCATACACAAATTCTAATTTTATCAAATCCAGAGAACTCACGTAAATGCTTATGTATACGCAAGCGATCGTAACTCCATAACTAATCAGAATTTATTGACTTTCACTCACCACAGCCGGAAATATTTTTGAACACCTTTCACTTTACGATTCTTCTAACGTATGTATTTATGAGCTTACCCGGTCCAAACATATTTTCACTGTATAAATTTTCAAACTATTCCATAAATTTCATGCTCCAATCAGTCAATAATGAACCTCATTTCGCTGTAGAACACAAGGAAAAGATTGTCTTTCCTTATTGGAGTCTTGTTTCCAAACTGACCTTGTCCTTAGCGGTGTTGACTGAAAATAAACTGATTCATTGAATTGCAAGTAACTCAACTGCAGGGTCTTTCACAACTCTATGGAAACCAAGTACTACTCTAAGGGAGTATTTTAACATACAATACGAATATAACATACAAGACAAAAGATATTGTCAACAAACAGGACGAAGTTTTTCAGTGCTTTTTTGCAGAGTTAGGAGTGAAAGTGAGGTTATTCAATTTTCCTATTAGTGTCCTCCAGAGAATTATGTAGTCTACGTGTGCGATATTTTTAAATTGACAACAGTTTATGGTGCTAAAGACATTACCTGTTAAGTACTCGTAAGTGATCGGTAGACAGTTTACAAATTTATTATATGGAAAATACTTGCTCAAAGTCGTGTCGTTAAGGATTCGCTGCACAAGTGAGTTTGAGTAACGAATTGGGGTTTTAAGAGCACCACCAATTAGTTGCTATTCCTGCTCCGAAATGTAATATGTTAAAGCTGAGGTATAGTATATTGAATACTTATTGCTTATTCTGCCTTCTCTACCCATGTTGTACATGTTTGGGGAAAAAGAAATCCATACATTTTAATGGTTGCATTTTTTAATAAGATCTTATTGTCTTTTTCGGACTGTTTCCCCGAAATCGTTCGCTCAACTCGGATCCTTTATCGGAGGACTATTTTGTCCATTCATTCATTCATTTACTCTTTTTTTTTAAATTGAGATTTACATTTTTTTTATTTCAGAAGGTAACATTTTTTTGGATTCCGTTTGTCTTGTTTTCGTCAAGAATACGGAAAAAGGTGAACAGTTTGGGGGGACAGTTAGTTTTTT
This sequence comes from Microdon myrmicae, assembly GCA_963931805.1. Taxonomy (NCBI): domain Eukaryota; kingdom Metazoa; phylum Arthropoda; class Insecta; order Diptera; family Syrphidae; genus Microdon; species Microdon myrmicae. The sequence continues at coordinate 98,767,955 of OZ007496.1, forward strand.
AACCGCAGTGAAGAAGAAAGAAAGTAACGCTCCGTTAAAAGAAAAATAAGATTTAAAAAAGGAAGAAAGCAATTTTCGATTTTTGTAATGAGTAAAAAATAAAAGAGTATTGTTTACCCTGTAAACAAGGAAAGAAAGTCCGAGTTTTTGCTTAGGTTGTATCCCCTTGTTAACGTGAAGAGGGAACGGGGTATCCCCTACAGCTATTTGAACATTTACCAGCGGTTACAGGACTTGAGATCGAAAAAAGTAATAAAATATGGCGACTCTGAAGTGAAGGCTATTAGTAATACAGTGCTGGCAGTGAAAAGGTTTAACAAATGATCTGGAATACGTAATCGTCACAAAAAGATCGCTACGAAGGAGGGGTGACTTAAAGAGGCTTCCGCCTCACAAAGCGACAGGTTTAACAAATGATCTGGAATACGTAATCGTCACAAAAAGATCGCCACGAAGGAAAGGAGACTTAAAGAGGCTTCCGGCACACAAAAACAGGTAACCCGTTCATTTTAAATATCTGAATTTCTGTGGCGGAAAACGTCACACCACCGACAGGAATTTCAAGTGTTGTTTTAATACAAACACACGCCCGACGAGACATTGGCATTCTGCGTACAAGCTAAGTGATGCTGTACGCAGTAGCCAATGAGTAAACATGCATTGCCCCTATACCCCTGGGTTCGCAACATTTGCGAACAATTCCCTATTATCGGCTATCAACCGATCATGGGATTTGGGCATGAATATGATCGTTGTTTAGGCAATCATAGCGTTCATGCTCTATGATGACCCTTCTGGAAACTCAAAGTAAACACACAGTATCTCACTGTGTTTGTTTTGCTTACCAACGCTGGTCCATGGTTCCCCTGGGTGGCAAATTCCTCACCACCATATCCATGTACCAGCTTATTAATCCAAATAGATAACCACCCAGCCTGACCCTTTGCCACCGTCGCGTCGCCGAGATTTCTGTTGACTTAATGTCAACAAAATATCTTCCCTCCTTGTACACCAGAGCCATACGGCTAAATCAAACAAGCGCATCTGGTGCACGCCCCTCGAAATAGCGTTTCTGTTTACTTGGAATGCTGAAGCCTATTTCGTCTCTCAGGCGATCACCAGCGATGATTGACAGCAACGCTGCCGCTGCTTATGCTTGTTCCTTGTTTGAAGAGGTGCTGTATCGTTCGTTGTCGATATGCAGGCTAAGGGGCATCGTACTTGTCCTATACGGGCATATGGGAAATCCTTCCGTTTAACTACTTTTCGATCGCCCATTGGCCGTCGCCAAGTTGAGCCTGTTCGCTCCTCCCGCATCGATGAGATCCCCCACCGTTGAACCTGACGGGTGTGTTGCATCGAGGAGTCAGATATTATCTCTAGAACCACGCACACGTACCAGAACGTGGCGTATCGGAGTTCCCTTCGGTTGAGAAGCCCAAATTTACTTCATCCACGAGTGAGTCAGTGGTCTGTCGCCATAAATATATTCAAGTAAAACTAAAAAAAATACCGGAGTTGGATATTGTCACCATAAATTAATTCAGTGATTGCCAAAGCCATCAATTAGATTGTGCACTAAGAAAGTAAGTATTCCCGTGTTAACACATTTTGTCAAAAATATATAACTCATCGTATAATAATTTCCAAGAACAAATAAAGGAACAATAACGTTAAAAATAAAATAAAATAAGAGAATAAACTAAACCAGAGTGTTTGTCTTTGCTGTTCTGTGTCCGCTCCACCATAGGAATCAACGGCTGTTCTGTTTTCTCAGGTGTGTCATCTAGTGAACTCATTAGCTGGGGAGAGAGTAAATCAGTGCCCATGTCTGGCATCCCAACATCTCCACCCCACAGCTCTACAAGAAAACCAACTAGGAAGGTCTAAACGACTTTTTTGGCAAATTAAATCGTTATTTTTCATCAATTGACGCTATAGCGGACACATTGACAAGCATAATTTTGCTAGGAATGGGGACCTTAATTCCACACAGGATAAAGGGTATAAAATTAAAGAGATATATATCCTTCGATTCCGTGTTGACAAACGCCATTAAGGCTAAAGAATTAAGCTCCCGGTTGTATAAATCAAATAATACAGAGGAAAACGGGAGAGGATTCAAGAGAGCTGGAAGTGATTACAATACACATATTCAACGTGCAAAGTTCTTGCACGGTCAGGGACTGAGACAAAAATTGTGCTCTCTTCTAAAAGTAGTAGAAACTGCTGAGTATTTGTACAAATACTGCCTGGATGCAAATACAGTTTTACTTTTTTACTTAGCCACAAGTTGCGAGCTAGATAATCTTGTGCTTGGCTGTTGTTTGGTTTACGAAGAGTAGGGGAACCGGCTTGGCTACCGGTAGCCCTAGTTATTTGTAAACAGCGGTCTTGTAAGAAAATTAGTTTTTATTTTTTCGGATCGAGGACTCCACTATTCATTATTTATAACTATTTTTGGTTAACTGACTTCTTATAGCGCTAATGTGTCCGATATGGTCCGTCTCGATCTTAGTAAACTAGAATGAAGTGCATGCCATAGTTTCCCTCAAGTATTTATAGTGAGGCTGTAGCGTATTGCGAACTGACGCTATGACGGTTAGAATCACCAAAAATGTAACCAATGCTAAACACATCAGGTCACTGCCGCGTGTACGAATTCGATTTGTAAACTCAAGTACCCTCTGATGCATTTTCTTATTCGATTTTCGTTCGATGTTCTTCACTATTTGCTTGTTTATTGTGTGTGTATCTGTTAGAAACACCGCACTACTCGCTCCACAGTAACTTTGTTACGATCAACTTCGTGTGGACGTCGGAGCAGGCGATTGTGCCGGTGCTCAATACGGAAGTCGGGATCGTAGTTTAAAGTCCTGTTTACTATGGGAAAGTGTGTGCTGTGTGTACAGATCACACTTTGGGATTGTGGCGTTAAACAAGGATAATGAAGACGATGATTTGAACATACTGTGACGCATATGACAATCAGCCGTGATATCTGGCAGGTCTCCAAAACAAAGTACTAGAAAATTCTAGAAAATACTGGAAAACGGGAGACTTTGAGCAATAGAAAATTCGAGGCTATGGAACAGACGGAAACGGAACGCCGAATCAGAATGAGGAAAAACGGTATAAATACGTCGCACGCAGATCAAGGGGGAGTAAGCAGTTAGAAAGCGATAACTTAGAAAACGATAAGTCTCGGAAGTGCCGTCGAATTATTAACGAAATATCAAGTAACGGTTGTTATTAACAGACTAATAAAGTGTTTACAAAGAAAATCGATTTAACGGCTCTTGTTTACTAAAATAATTAATCCAGCGAACCCTAAGCTCGCAACAATACGATGAAACGAGTGAGAAGCGAAGCAATGAAGCATCAGGCTACTGGGCGCGTGTAAGAATTCGATGTCTAAACTCACGTACACTCAACTGATGTGGAATTGTTATGTTATCGCTATGGTATACGGCTCTGATGCTTTTTGCTTATTCGAATTGCCTTCCGATGTTCTTCACTATGCCCTTGTATATTGTGTGTGTATCTGTTAGAAACGACACTTGGCGCCTCAGGGATATTTCTTATTCTCTTGATAAGGAAGTGATAACTATGATCTCATCCAGCCATTGTCTGTTCTCTTGAAGATTCGAGATAACAGGTAATAACGATGATGTCAACCAGACATTGTCTACTCTCTTGAAGATTTGGGATAAGAGCTGATGACGATGATGTCGTCCAGTAATTTTCCATGCTGGCTGAATATTGATATGGGATTGGTAACCGTGTGTGCATCTGGTGTTTGGTGATGATGTCATTTTTGTCGGGTGTGCCCGTTTGATTCCTTAACTCGCTCGACTTTGTAGTCAGTGCGGCCATGAGCGAGGAAGAAGTACATACGACTGTTGTGCAACGGATTATTATAAAAGTTTTAACAAATGAAGGCGTTAAATCCTCGGAAATTTTTTCTCGATTGAAGGCAGAGTTTGGTGTTGATACACTGTCTTAGAATCGTGTGTATACGTGGGCCAGAGAATTTAAAAGTGAGCGAGAACGTATTGAAAACGAAAGTCATGATCGATCCCCAAGAACAAGTCGCACAGATGACAACATCCCTGTCGTTCGAGAGCTTATTTCAAGTGATCACCGCTTAAATGTTGGAGAAATCTCAACAGAAGCGGGTAACAGCTATAGCAAAAGTCACATATCGAAACAAAAGACGGTGTATGCCCATTCGAGATGTCATCCTTCTTCTTGACAACGCCAGGCCTCACGCTGCATCCTTGATAGGGGATACATTCGAAGAAATTAGCTGGTCCCCTCGAACACCCTCCTTATACCCCAGAGTTGTCTCCCTGTGACTATTTTTTGTTCGCATCCTTAAAGGAATCACTTGGAAAAAAAAATTGAATCGGCTAACAACTCACCCTAAATGTTTCTACGAACAAGGGATACTAAAGCTTCCAAATCGGTGGCAAAAGTGTGTAGATCACGCAGGTGACTATATTGAAAAATGTTGATAGTGTAGTTAGTGTACGAGGGTTGCCTCTTATGTTTCGGGATTTGGCAACCCTAGCGTTGCAATCCGGCGATTGACAGCTCTGTCGAAAAGTTGGACATTTTTGAGGTTATACGCACTCAGAACGTTTTGACATACGAGCGCTATTTGTGTTGTTTACAGTAACTTAAAAGATTCATCTCGGCCCAAAAATGGAATTAAATCGTCAACATTTTCGTGCGATTATTTTTTACAACTTTCGGCGTGGATTAACTCAGCAACAGTGCATGGATGAACTTAATTCAATTTTTGGCGATGAAGCTCCATCAAGGACCAGTGTTTATCGATGGTATGGTGAATTCAATCGTGGTCGTAGTTCACTCCAAGATGAATTTCGTGAAGGTCGTCCAAAATCAGTTGTTGTTCCAAAAACCATTGATGCTGTGCGCGAACTGATATTGGAAGATCGTCATGTGACCTTATAGCGTTTGAAATAATAGTGAAGAAAATCGTGTGATTCGAACTGACGCTATGACAGCTCGAATCACGAAAAAAATTTTACCTTAAGCGTTACACACCAGGCTACTGACCGAGTTTAGAATTTTATTTCCAAACTCGGGTATATTCCACTGGTGTGAATAATTTTAATTTTTATTGTCTTGCGTTTTAACGTACATGTAGGCGGTTAACATATACGTAGACTGTCACTTAACTTAACTAATCCGTAGCACAAGGTAGTTACTAATTAATTACACTCAATTCTTTTTTTTATTGTCACTGTACACACGCGCGAAGTTCGTCGATGCCTCTGCCGATCCAACTCCCCCGTTGGGATTCTTAATGTCGACTTTTGTTAATTCGAGTATTTAAACGTTACGAGACTTCGGGCCGGCGATTTCCTTTTCGGTTATTTAACTTCGCTACGCGGATACCTCCTCGTCGGAGTTCTCTAACTGTACTCGCCTTGACGATCTAAATCTCTCTGCCGCCCTCAACCATATCCTGCTCACACGATACCCAGATTCAAAACTGGTATCTGTATCTATCCAAAAACAATATTCCCTATTTGCTCTGCTAACAGAACTTCCGAATTTCTGTCAGCGGCATGTTATCACCTCCCACGGGATATTTTTTTGTTTCCTGGAAGGGGAAGGTCATCTTGCATACATCATCATTATCGCTGAGAGAGTTTCATTTCCAGCCTTCTGTTTGCACAGAACATCTGGCGCCCAGACCAGAGATATTCGGCGATTGTTTTGACGTGCAGTCGGTGGGTGTTATTTGAACTTGTACCCGGAATCGAAATCCATTAGATCTTTATAATGGTGCGAAATTCTAGCGTGGCCGTGGGACCGGAGTATTGCCTTTGTTGGCTTAACTCCTCATAAATCATCGGATATCTCGTTGAGATATATTCGATTGCGATAGGTCGTGGCTGCCTTCTGTTGTTCAACGGATTTGGGTGGTCCTCGCGTTAGATTACCCGCACGTGCATCCGTTGATCGGCTCATTCTTTGATGTAGCAATTCTTTTGTATCGAATTTCGGAATTGCCGGTTCGATGAGATGTTCCTGGGCGCAGGCAGCATGTATGGCATTTTGGGAATTGGTTTTTTTTCTTAGGATTAGAACGCATGGATGTTTATGCCTTTGTTTCAGGCATGAAGAGTTATAATTGTTGAGCTTGACCTAAAAAGCTTTGGGAACGTTCAGTTCCTTGCTTTTTTGGTGTCGGTCTCAACGTTGGCTGCGAGTTGCAGGCCCTATCGCGGGCTTTGGGGCACGCGTCTGTGGGCGCGTGCAACGCTCTCAGGTAAGTACGTTCTTTGAAGATAGGAACCTTACCTGAGTAGACTTGTGCGTTCGTAGAACGCTACAACCTATCGTGAGATTGAGACAACCTTAGGCGTTAGTGGGACCAGCATACATTCAATATTGCATAAACATTTGACTGTCAAAAAAATTTGTTCGCGTTGGATCCCACACAATTTGTCAATCGCCCAAAAAAAGGCTCGTGTCAATTGGTCGAAAGAAATGCTCTAAAAATACGGTCGCGGCGCTTCGAAACACGTCTATGCCATCGTGACAGGTGATGAATCGTGGATTTACGCGTATGAGCCCGAAAGAAAACAGCAGTCGACTGTCTCGGTGTTTCAAGATGAGCCAAATCCAACAAAAGTCGTTCGCGCACGAAGCACTTCCAAGCAAATGGTCGCCTGTTTTTTCGGAAAAACTGGACATGTCGCAACCGTACCACTAGAACAACGCAGAACAGTCAATTCCGAGTGGTACACAACCATTTGTTTGCCAGTTGTCTTCCAATAAATCAAGAAAACCAACCGCCGAAGACGGATCACTCTTCACCACGACAATGCGAGCTCTCACACATCGGCTGCGACAACTGCATTTTTGAGCACCCAAAACATCGATTTGATGGGTCATCCGCCGTATAGTCCTGACTTGGCACCGAATGACTTCTTTTTATTCCCGTACGTAAAAAACAAACTGAGAGGTCAACGTTTTTCGACACCTGAAGAAGCGGTTGCTGCATTCAGAATGCATGTGTTGGAGATACCTCAATCAGAGTGGCAAAAGTGCTTCGACAATTGGTTCAAACGCATGCAAAAGTGTATAGATCTTCATGGGGAATATTTTGAAAAACAATGAAGTGATTTTCGATGATCAATATTTGTTTTTGTTCTCTAATCCCGAAATATAAAAGGCAACCCTCGTATGACATTATTCAATAAATGAATAAAAAGAAATTGCCGTTTATAATTGAGTCACCCTCACAGCTGATCACAGACCACTGCAATGCAAAAAGCGAATCTACTTGCTGCACATTTTGCAGCCAACACAACGCGGCCTCACACCACACCAGTTCTGCCTCAACTGGAGCACAAGCCGCACGCAATGGGCCAGATTCACTTTCGAACGCGTACTGATGCCCGAACTCAAAAAGCTGAACGAAAAAAAATTCCCTGGTCCTGATGGCATTCCCCAAACTTGCTTAAAGAGATGCGCCAAACTGCTGCAGAAACCCTTCCATTTGTCCTATTCTACTGACATATGATGATTTCACAAGCAGATGGAAGCTATCAAGCGTCCAACCAATTCCCAAAGAGGGCGACTAATCATCCCACTCTTTTTATCGACCTATAGCACTAATTTCTATTCTGTCGAACGTTATGGAATCAATAATTAACCGTCAATTTTCGAAATATCTGGAATCAAATGACGTCGTTAATGAACGCCGATATGACTTTCGTGGCAACAGGTCCACATGAGATTTAATGGCTTACCTTACTGAAAAGTGGGGGCATTCCATCCATTATTTCGGGGAAAGTAAGGTTGTCGCATTGATTATTTCAAAAGCATTCAACACAGTTTGGAATCCAGCCCTTTTTTCAAAATTACATTCCTATGGAGTGGACAATTCCCTGATCCGATGGATAAGAGACTATCCTTCTGGTCGTTCAACCCAACTGGCCGTCGATGGTGTCACATCTGTCTCCCATCAATATTAATGCAGATGTTTCCAGGCTCCTATACTCCCAATCTCTTCCCCATCTTTATAAAGAATATGCTTAATACATTGAATTCCGTTAATTCCGAGTTCAACAAGATATACTGATGTGGATTATCTAACTGAGTGGAATTCAATGCCTTAAACCAGCGGTCAGGGAACCGGGGTAAATTACCCCAAATGGGGTAAAAATGAATTTTTTCTCATTTTTCTATTGCTATTTCATAAACATTGTAGTATGTTAACAAACTTAAACAATTCAGCGCGATATACGGCCCGGGCCGCTAATTCTGGTTAAAGTCGGGTTTTTCGTTTGGTGTGCGCATGATAAGCAAGAGACGCGCGTGTTATAACGCCGCATCACTGCCGTGCTTCCTCGTCTCGACCGAGGGAAGAGAGTGGGGTAGGTTTTAAGTAAGAGACACTTTTCTTACTAACACTTTCTTTTATTACTTTCGAAAAAAAAAAAACGAAACTTCCTTTTTAATTTAATTTTATAACTTTTCCTTCATGCGTGGCCGATGCCGGTGGCGGTGTAATCTTGACTGACTAGCCAAAGTTTTTTTTTTTTTTTTTTTTTTTCCAAAACTGTATTTATTAACCATAATTAGAATTCGTACATTTAAGTAATACAGTGACTTAAAATTAATTTTATAACAATTGCTTACATGTAATTATTATAATAATATATACATTTTCCAAACAATATTTTATGAGATATAAGATAGATGCGTGTTTATAAATTTAGTGGTATTATCTTCCTGGAAAAGGTCAGAAAACCAGGAATTTGTTTTTTCAACTTTACTTAATCTAAACTTAATCCTAATTATATAAATAACTTAACCTAATTTAGCCTGATTACAGTATGATTTTCATAAAGCCATAAACAAAGTTTTATAATTAATGGGATATATGTTATGAATTAAAGGATGTGGAATGAGGTTAGTTATGGGTTAGAGGTAGAGTATTTCTCTCCGGTTGTTCGTTGGAAAAGCGTAGGATGTTGGAAAATGGTTGGACGTTACAGTATTTGAACTGGTTAGGGGTAACTTCGGTGTTGTGGTATATGATCTCGTTTGAATCATTTACCAGTCTGCCTGAGGCGAAGATAGCTCTGGTGTGGAGACAGTTGGGATAGTTAGTTCTGATATCTAGAGGGTTCTCTAAGAGCGAGGTTATTATGGGATTGGGATTATTTTGTAGGTTTTCGATAAATTTGATAGACAGCTAGGAATCGTCTATCGAGGCGCTCAATACCAGCGGTATTGTAGAGTTCGACGTTACCATAGTACTTATAGGAGTTAGGACGACGATGTAACCCAGAGACATACCTAAAGCATTTTCTTTCGAATACTCGTAATTTCTCCATTTGGGAGGGAGTGATATGGTACCACAATGGGCACGCGTACGTGAGTGTGGGCCTGATAATTTGTTTGTAAATGAGCAGTTTGACTTTATGAGAGAGACTTTTAGGTTTCCACATTACTCTTCTACAGAGTTTAAGCTGAATTGTGGCTTTTTGAAGGGAATTTTTAATGTGGGAGGAAAAAGACCAGTTATTAGAAAAAGTGATTCCCAGATATTTTAGGGTTTTGGAGGGTTTTATCAGAGTGTTGTTCAGTTGAATCTTAATTTTGTTGTGGCAGCGTCTAGTGTTGTTTGTACAGTGCTCGTTTTTGCCCTTGAACACTATGAGCTGCGTTTTATTTGGATTAAGGTGGATTTTCCACTTATTAAAGTATGTTAATAGGTTAGGGAGGAAGTTGTTAATGCGGTTTCTTGCAGCCTTAACAAATTTGCTGCTAGAGTAAATTAATGTATCATCAGCATAATTCAGCATCACAACATTAGGAGATATGGGTTGAGGAATATCCGCGGTATATAACAGATATAAAATTTGCCCTAAAATAGAGCCTTGGGGAACACCCGCGGTTATGGTGTGGGTTCCTGAGATAGAAGAATTTATTCTCAGAACGAATTTTCTGGCAGAAAGATATGAGGCTAAGAGCTTTGTTGTGTGAGAGTTTAGATTAAATATGGAGTGCAGTTTGTACAGAAGCCCTGAGATCCAGACGCAATCAAACGCCTTAGAAATATCGAGAGATATACAAACAGTAGGGCTTTGGTTTTGGAGACCAGTTGTAACATCGTGTGTGAGTTTTAGTAGAGCATGACATGTGGATTGTCGCTTACGAAATCCGAACTGACAGTGAGGGATGAGGGCATTCTCATTGGCAAATGAGAGAAGATTTTGGTAGATCTTGCGTTCCAGTATCTTACTTAGTGTACTTAATAGGGATATTGGACGATAATTGCAAGGGCTATTACTACTACCGGGCTTCTTAATAGGAATTACTACCGCAGTTTTCCAGTTCTCTGGGAAGTGCGATGCATTAATTATATGATTAAGAAGAATGAGGATGGGAAGTAGATTCGGTGGGCATAGCCTTTTAAATAGAAGACGTGGGATTCCATCTAATCCAGTCGACTTTTTGTTATTTCCTGATCTTACGATCTCGGATAATACGTCCGCAGTTAGAAAATTTGTAGTGTCTAAGGGGTGTGAAGCTATGTTTGTGTTGTTGAATTCACCGATGAAAGGAGTAAAAGATGGGAATAATCTGTTAGAGATGTATTCGTTTACTGTGTTCTCGAAGCCAGGAGTTGAGAAAGAATTATTTTGCTCATGGATCTTTGCAAAGTGTTCTGCGAGGCAATTTGCTATGTCCGAATCGGACTGGGCAATATTATTGCTGATCGGGTTAATGAGATGGTCAATTCGGGGTTTATATTTACGACCAGTTAATTGATTGATGCTTTTGAAAAGATCCTGATTTGGTTTGATATTTTTAAGTGTGGAGATGTAGTTTTCATCTGCGAATTTTTCAACTGCTCATTTATCAGAGTGGATAGGAGTTGGATTTGGCTTTTAATAAAGGGGCAGTATCTTGTATGAAGTTTACGGCGGAGCTGGTTTTTAATGCGCAATAATTTGGTTAAGATGCTGGGCAAAGGCCTTCCTAAATAGTTATGAGGAATGGTTGTCGGGGTGTTTTTGCTGAGAGCCTCCTTAAGAATTTGCTCTATTCTTAAAGATGCTTGATCGATTTCAGTAGGGAGTAAGTTAGATGCTTCAGGGATATACAAGTCAGAGAAACTTATCGCTATGTCCCTATTGACTTTTCTCCAATTTGTTTTGGTGAAGTTTGGGACAGAATTTGACGAGTATAGTGGATCGAGAGAGGGGATTTGGATCGTGGTGTGAACGGAACCATGATCAGAAGGAAATATAAAGGAGACTGTAGGTGGACCCGCTAAATAAACATCGTCGGACTTGAGGAACAAGTCGATTGTTGACCTGGCTGAGCTAGAGACTCGAATTGGCTGTAATGGGGAGTCAATGTAAGTATATGGATAAGAGTGGAGGAGGGCTAGCAATTGGCGACCATATTTGTTGCATTTATTATCATTGAATCTGGCGCAAGACTAATGACTTTGCCCAGAAAAAATAAATCATTATGGAAAATTTAACAAGCCTCAGGACTTGCTAAATAAGGCCAAGACCGCTTCCCGGTTGTAGTGCCGATGATGATGATGATTATCATTGAATGCTGTGTGACGAGCATTCCAGTCTCCTCCGATTATAAATGGAGCGAGAACGGACTGTTGGATAATCTGCGAAATGTCAGTATCTGGGAAATCTGGTTGTCGTGAAGGGTGAGTATAAATGGCTGCTAAGACGAGCACTTTATTGTTCTCACAGAAAAATTTTACTGCTGTGTATTCAATGCTGGATACACAGGTGAATCTAATTTCATTGAATTGAAATTTTTTGTGAATTAATATGCCGGTACCTCCATGAGATCCATTAGTTCTGGGGTTAGAAACTAAAGTATAATTGGGAATTGAAACTCGGGAATTTGGTTTGAGCCAGGTCTCTGAAAGGAATAGGATATCTGGGGAAAACTTTTCAACAAACAACCGGAGGTGTTGCTTACGTATGTTAGAGTAAATGGATTCTGTGTTGAGGGAGACTAGCCAAAGTACAAATTCTTTCTTTTTACATCATTCTTTCGTTGAGTTTTTGATGAACGAAGTCGAACCTGGGGAAAAAAGTCATCTTGCTCTCCAGGTACCTGAAAGCCAGCAACGCGTGAGTGTGTCTTCGCCAATCACATTCGAGCAGCCGCTATGGTTTTAGATTTTGGTTTATGGCTTGGTCGACAAGAATTTATTCTTCTTACCAGCTGCTGGTTGCTTGATTTGGTCTCAGAATCGTCACGTCGAGTATTTGTTGTATTTGGTTGGTAACGATTCTGGGATCGTTATATTAGACAACCACAGTTGCAGCTGCTATGTATGCAGGATGACGATTTTAGGCAATTCGTTTAGGAAAATGGGATAATGGTGGGATATGTATATCGTATGGGAAAATGGGATAATGGATGGAATATATCTGAGAAATGCGTTTAGATTGATATGTGGATAAATCTAATATAGGAAATATATATATGATATGGAAGTAGGTATAGGTTAATATGGGGATACGTCTAATATGTGTAATAGGTATATAATGTGGAAATGGGTATATTGGGATTGTAGGAGGATGGTAGGGCTTCGGGAGCACTACACGCGTTGTGTGTGTGTGTGTGCGTGCTTGCGTTACGTTGTTTCTTGCATCGACCACTATAGGCGCTGCGTATGTTGCAATGTTTAAACTTAGCACTCAACGGTCAGTTATGCACGGGTTTCCGACGCGTCGTTTGATTGCGTGCAATTCACTTACCAGACATTTCATTTCATCATCAATTTCCACTATCAAGGTAAGCGCGATTTGAAAATTTAATTTAATGTAAATTTTTTTACCACTGTTTCTGTCACCCTTCAGATGGCAGCAAATAGGAAAAGAACATACCAGGAAGAATTCCTTAATTATGGTTTTACACAAATAGAAGACAAAGGTACGATGAAACCACGGTGTGTTGTATGTTTGAAAATATTGACTTCAGAATCTTTCAAAAAAAGTCAATTGAAGAAACATTTGGATAATTTGCATCCACATCTGTCTTCCAAACCGCGAGAATACTTTGTAAATTTAGAAATGTCTGTTAAAAGACAAAGATTGGACAGCAACTTGTTAGGTACTTTTGATCAGCGTTCAGCATCAAAGCCTAGCTTTGCAGTAGTCTGAAACAAGAAACCATATACTATTGGTGAAGATTTGATTAAACCAGCAGCTGTGAAAATGACAGAGATTATGTGTGGTCAGAAAGAGGCAAATAAACTGAATTCAGTGCCCTTGTCCGCAAGAATTGTAAAAGAAAGGATTTCTATCGTGGCAGAAAATGTAAAGGAACAGGTTATATCCTCATTAAAACAGGCTAAATATTTTGCTATTCAGCTTGATGAGACTACAGATGTTAGGAGCAATTCACAGCTAATGGTATATGTTCGCTACAAAGGTACACATGCAATGGAAGAGGAATTGTTGTTTTGTTCTCCTCTCGAGTTGAGATCTCCTGGAATTGATGTGTATAATAAGGTAAATGAATACTTTAATACTGAAAGCATTAATTTAAAGTGGGAAAACTGTATTGCTGTGTCTGTTGATGGAGCTCCAGCTATGTTGGGTCATATTAATGGTTTTTCGGCTTTGGTGAAAAAAAATAATCCAAATATTGAAGTTATTCACTGTATGATCCATCGGCAGGCACTTCTTGTGAAACATTTGGAACCTACATTGGAGGCCGTCAAGCATGATGCCATCAAGATTGTTAATATTATCAAAGGACATGCACTAAACACGCGGCTATTTCGTGAATTATGTCAGGACGGTGAAGCGGAATATACGGACCTACTTTATTATACAGAAGTAAGGTAGCTCTCTCGCGGAAATGTTCTAAATCGAGTGTGGGCTCTCAAAAGTGACCTTGAAACTTTTATGTTTGATCGAAAGAATATTCTCGCAGATAAGTTTAAAAACCCCTCGTGGGTTGCACATCTTGCATATTTAGCTGACATTTTTGAGAATATAAATATATTGAACAAAGAATTGCAAGGAAAAAAATATTAATATCATTTCAGCCAGAGAAATACTATCAGCGTTTGGATTAAAGCTTCAATATTTGAGGTATAAAACCGAACAGAACAAGATGGCTTCTTTTTCAAAGTTAGCTTTGTTTTTGGAAGACTGTGAAAATATTACTTTTGATGACATCAAGGATACAGTTATAAAACATCTTACCAAGCTCAGAGAGTGGTTCTCTGACTACTTTCCAGAACTTGATGTACATACTGTGAATTGGGTTGTAGATCCTTTTAAATGTGAAATTACTAACATACCAGAAGAACCTCCAGATTTGGCAGAGGGAATTCTTGAACTTCGATCCAATACTGAAGCACCTATTCAATTTGAGACCAAAGCAAATCTGTCGTCTTTTTGGTTGTCAAAGGCTGCAAAAGCTTTCGAAATTGCACATGAGGAGGCTTTAAAAAAAACGGCTGCCCTTCGCAACAACCTACCTTTGTGAACAAGGCTTTTCCACTCTAATGAACATAAAAACGAAAAACAGAAATCAATTCAACGCCGAAGACTGTATTCAAATTGCTCTTACATCAAAAAGTCCCAATTGTGAAGTAATTATATCAAACATGAAGCAACGTCATTTTTCCAAAACCTGAAGGGGAAAAGTTTTCAATTAATTTTTGTTTGTTCCAATTTAAGAATTTTATTTTGTTTGTCTATTACATACTTACTATTTTCATTTAACTTTTTTTATAAATATGTAAATGTAAATTAATTCAATAAATAATGTTTATTTAAAATTTACATTGATTGTTTTCTTTTCAGGGGTTGGGGGGCGGGGGGTAATATCGACTTGCGCAAAAATATTTTGGGGTAATGGTTAAAAAAGTTCCCCGACCGCTGCCTTAAACACTTGTAGCGATTCTAACAGATACACACAATTCACAAGCAAAAATAGTGAAGAACACCGAACGAAAAAAAATCGAATAAGAAAAATACATCAGAACCGTATACCAAGCGATAAAATAAAAATAATTCATACCAGTGGAATGTAGTCGAGTTTGGAAATCAAATTCTAAACACGGTTAGTAGCCTGGTGTGTAACGCTTAGGTCAAACTTTTTCGTGATACGAGCTGTCATAGCGTCAGTTCGAATCACACGATCTTCTTCACTATTATTTAAAAAAAAAAAAAAAACGCTATACACTCATAGCTGCCTCTTGTCGTCAAAGAAGAACCCCAAAGTAAATATACTATCGATGAACGGCACTTGCATCGACGAACCCAAGAAACTATCAATCCTCGGCACTCGAATTAATTCAGCTCTTAATAGGAACGACCACATATTTGAAGCTGTGAAAAGTGCGGCCAAATGTATGGGTTGTAAACTCTGTAAACTGTGCTACACGTACTCGATAGGATACAAAAAGGAGCAGTGAAACTTATTAGGACCAGCTGTGTGTCAGCAACACATTCGTTGGAACTTCATTATTGCTGACATCAAAGAACCTTTAAGAGGGGTTGACCCATTAAAATATTATAATCTACTGGTAAATTTAGCAGCTAACAGATTACTGGACCAGCAAACGTTATTGTTCAGGCCAGCATACTCAAAAGCAGGATAATCTTGCATATTGTCGAGTACTACCGTTCACGGTTCGTTCGGAGACATTTCAAGGGAATTCGTAGACTTGAGATTGCTTTTAATAAACCTATACGTACTAAGATCATTATGGAAAATTCAACAATCCTCAGGACTTGCTAAATAAGGCCAAGACCGGTTCCCGGTTGTAGTGCCGATGATGATGATGATATGTACTAAGACCGGTGTTTTTCACCATATTCAGACATACGGTCTTCCGGTAAGACATCGTCCACGTCGCTTAACTCCGGAGAAACTATGTGAAGCTGGATCAGAGTTTGGTTACATGCCTGATGCATGAATTGTTGTCAGCCTTGCAACGGCCCTTGGGCAAGCCCTCTTCATCTGGTCAAAAAGAGTGACGGAAAGTGGCGACTACAAGATGCTGAATGCAGTCACTATATAAATAGCACACCTACATGACGACTTCCCATATATGTTGCAGGCTTGTTCTATTTAAGGCTTACTGCCAAATTCCAGTCGCCCGAAAAGGTATTCCTAAAATAGCTGCCACTACACCATTTGGACTGTTTGAGTTTAAAGTAATGACTTTCGGCTTACAGAATGCAGCACAGAGGTCTGAAGACTCAGTCCTAAGCGGTCTTGATTTTTATTATGAATACATCGACGATATTCTCATAGCCTCGAAAGCCATGGATGAACGTCGCTCTCGCTTATCGTTTTCTAACGCCTCCGAGAGCTAGGCTTGGCCAACGCCAGCAAGGACGATTGTGGGAACGAGCAGATTAAGTACCGTGGTAGCCCAATTCTTGCGTATTACCAGACAAAGTTGAGCCTTGATACAGTTCTCTCTACCCATCAATGTTCGTGAGCTTAGACGTTATCTGGAAATGTTAGATTTTTATCACTCAACTCTCCATATACTCTGCTTATACAGGCACTTGATTGGAGCAACGCAGAATGATAAGAGAACTATGATTTGGACAGAGTCAGCTGATAAGTCATTTCGCCTTGTTCGAAGTAACAGCTGGCTAATGCTATTTTGTTACGATACCCTATTGAAAGACCTTCATTGTTTATCCAATGTGATGCACCAGACACAACAATGACTGCTCTATTAGAACAGGACCAAGAGGGGAAACTGGAGTGATTTGGATTCTTGTTGATGATCACCTTAACGGCATTACAGTGCCAACGACCGAGAATTATTTACTTTTCAAAGTGCTGTAAGGTACTTCTGGCACATGATTTAAGGACGACACCTCACAAAGAGGACAGATCACAAATTATTGGTATATGCCTTTCAGAAGAAAGTGGGAAGTGCGCCTTCGGGTCATCTTGATTTCATTAGGCACTTCAACATCCAAGAACACGTTTCAGGGACGCAGGACGTAACAGTGAATGCATTTTCTCGAATTGATCGATTCAACCCCGTGGTGCAATTGACAACGCCAGTGTACCGCAGGCAAAGCAAGGTAACAGACAACTGGCTTCGTTATTAAAAGTGGAGACATGTTTAGATTTCCATAAACTCCCTTTTGACGAATCACAGGATGATATTTGGTGTGATGTCTCAACCGGAATCTCTCGTCTTTTTTGTTTTTTATAACACTTTTCTCGGGAGAGGCGAACCTATAGTGCCGAGCTTTGAGATGCCACCAAACAACCGTTGTAGTTCTCCTTGAACAGTTGCAGGTTGTACCGCTCTGGAAACACTCGCGCGGAGAGGGAATTCCACAACTTTCCCGCTCTGTAACGAAACGAGTTCTGACACAGAGATATTCGCTCCGTCGGATGAACATCAAATTGGTGCAATCCATCGGATTGTCGCGTTGAGAAAAAATACCACGAATGTCCGAAGAACAACACCCATGATAATATATGTAACACAGACAGAAGTCAGCTACGCCCCTTCGGTATAATAGCGACTGTAGTTCCGACGTCGGCGCCGTAGCACCATCAGGCAGATCACTCGTCTTTGTATGCTCTCAAGAAGGTGGCGATTATGTTTAGAAGCAGAGCTCCAAACATGAGATTAACATTCGAGCGCGGGACTAATCTGTGATTTATACAAGAGAAAAAGTTGGGCCGGACTAAAATATTTCTTGGCACTAAAAAGATAACTCATTTTCCCGAGGGGGACCTGGCGATGTTTAAAACGTGTTTATGCCACGATACATTCCCGATCGTCATTCGGCGAGCGGTAAAGACAATAAAGAAGTTTAACAGAATTCCTCGGCACGACCTTAAACCACATGATTTCCAAGTTATTGGGTTCCAATGCCTCCATCCTCGGACAAGCCAAATCGTAACGTGTGAAGACACAGACTCTACCCTTAAAACGGAATCTCGAATGCAAGTCGTATCCTGAGCAACGAAGATATGTCGAATCAGTCGACGAATCGACCTGGGTTTCAGTTAGGACAAGGATATCAGGTTTCACTGTTTGCAAATATTTGTGGGTGGCGTTCACATTCGTATTGGTGCAACCGATACCCCCGATGTTACAAAATGCCGTTATCAGTCAAACGTTGACTAAGCCTCGAGAACGAACCATATTACGCGATGACAAATTTCTTAAAGTTAGCTTATTTATCAGATATTGCATGATGATTCCCCTGACATAGTCCGACCCCCGGAGGTCCGAGTGGGAAACTAGTTTATCTCCCGAATTCTTTTTCTCAGAAGGCACCATCATGACTTATTTCCGTGTCTTTTGGGGCAATTAGCCATACATCCGAAACTTAGTCGAAGATTTCTGCCGACGATATACCGAAATGTACAGCGTGTCAACGTATCTCACATTGGGACCGACTTACCGCCTAAACCAACCTTTTCTCGAACCGGTCCATCAGCCAAGCCCCGAAAGATGGCTAGGGATTTCACGGAGCCTATAGCGTAATTTGACCGGGTGAGAGGGCGTTGGGACCCCATCTACCATTCGGCCTTTAGTCGTCTCTTACGACAAGCCAGCCTAGCTGTGAGTATATTCTAACGCCCTACTCACAAGGTGAAGTTCCAGAAAACTTTCGAAAAACAGTTTTCAAAACTTATCATGAGCTTTGCCATCCAAGTGGCTACATATGATTAAAATCCCTAAAAATGGGGGTCGAAGTAGTATACGATATTAGCAGGCTAAGATATCTAGGCACAACGTGTTCCAACCGACACATCGAAGGCTGCTCGTTCATGTCCACATTGATATAGTGGGACACTATCGCCATCAAGAAATTTCATATACATTCTTACCGTGATATATCGTTTCACGCGATGACCGAAAGCAATGGCGATGATGATGATGATTGTTAGACTCTGCCCACTGTCCTGTGCTTACGAACTAGCATTAAAGAAGATTTGGGAGCGATCAACAGAATGGTTCTATTTGCTTTTGCCGGGAGAACTCTTTGCGGATAGTGAGTTACGTTATAACTCAATACAGTGCGTTCTCGATTTACGCGAACGTATGCGTAAGATCGGAACATCTCCGATAGCTAGAAATTGCAACAAGAAAGTATTTGTTCACTCTAGTTTGAAGAATTGTTCGCACGTTTTCATTAGGGTATATAAAGTGAAGAAGCCTTTTGAATCCCACTTACGTCGTTCCGTGCCAATTTCTAGACCGCATCATCGACTTTACTCGATTGATGTTGATGGAAGATCGACAACAGTAAGCATTGCAAGACTCAAACTTATTTCCTTGAACACTCCTAGACAAGAACATGTAAAACCGCTCGCAGAGTCGGCCACATCTGAAGAAGAAGATTTAATACTAAATCAGTTATAAAAATCCTTTTGACAATATCTAACACGTTGACTCCTTAAACACAATCGACGGTGATAAAATTAATTTTACCTTTTTTTTCTGATTTCATATTGCTATTTGAACCCCGAATCATCGGTTCAACGAACGACAGCGAAGGCAAAAGTCAGCATTGAAAACTCTTTGGTCGATCAAACATCGCTGGATCAGTTGTTACCTAAACTTGATCAGAAAAACGGGCTCTAGACCGACGAATACATAGCTTAATAAACCTAACTAGGGTATTCCTTGCAACATCAACATTCTCCTTTTTTCTGCGAACACCTAAAAACGTCTTTCGACCCAAAACTTATCCACATACGCAAAGCTATTTAGTCGCAAGTGGTTTTAATAGCCCAACTGATAGCACTGACATTTTTTCGACCAAAGTTAGTCATATCGTGTCATCTAAGTTAGGAAACAAGAGTGTGCTGTCAATTAGCCGCAACCTTCCGAAAACAGCTCGTTCGCAATAATTCTGCTCCAGAGGCGATGGAATAGCTTAAACCTATAGACGCCAGGTAAATCATCTGATCCAAGTCGGTACGCCTCGTATTGTGTGTGACGTGAATTGTTAATCTCTTTCAAACAACAAAAAATTTCGACGGGGGGCATTCGATGGCTTGGAGTCAAACATGACTGTTTGCCGCCACCAAAGAAGAGGCCATAGGAAGGCACCCAAATATGGCCGTTGGGGTTGCGCAACAAATCAGCCAACGCCGCCGGCATTTTTATCACCAACATCGATACTGCGTGCACGATTCGAATCTTGCTTGACGTGTGCTTCTGTTTACACAAAGGTGAGTCTTTAAGGTACCCTTGTGTTTTTCGTGTTCTCCAATTCTTTATTTGGCTTTTGATTCCCGGTCAAACGGCCAAAGGTTAAATGTGTCTGGTCGAACCATGAGATCGCCACAAATAGGCGATCTCCTGAGATTCAACCAGGTGAGTGATGCACAGTCACACCGATCATTAAGTATGAAGTGATGTATCGCGGAGGGTGAAGCGACTTGTAAGAAACCAGTTTCCGTAGATCGGAATAACGTCCTTGAATCAACCAGCCAAGCACTAGTTACGAGTTGTGGTGAGGTAACTGTTGGCATGGACGCAATGTTTGTGTGATCCATGCTAACGTGTCGTCGTACGCGTTCCTCTTGTGCCACTCGTTCGTGACTCGGCGATGAGTTGGACTGAATTCGAAATTGTATTGACGGTGTTGGTATTTAATGTTGTTTCAGTTGTTAGCAAGACTCAAGTCTCCGAAGGTCAATGTCGCGGAATTTTTCACGTCAAAAAATGGTAGGAGACGCTTTTTGAACGTGGACGACCAATATAGGTTGCCAGTGGGATAAATTAGATTTTGGAAATTAGGAATGCTAACGGTGATTGGCTTTAACGAATATGATTATCCACTGAAATCTCGATCTCCTAACTTATTGAGACTTAGAAAAGACTTAGCATCTCATTTAACATCTCCGAACTTGAGGATTAAGACGTTAATACTGCCACATGTGTAATTCAAGCATCGAAATCTCCAAATTAGAATCTTGTTTGATAACTGTTTCTTTTTTAGTTGGTTTGATTGACGGTTTGATGTAGGTATATTTATGACCGTGTTATGATCTTCATTCAAATCAGTATGTATAACAATCATGCAGTTCACAGTTTGCAGTGTCATGAACTGATCAATCGGTTTCTTATCAAGTTGTTGCCTTTTAGAGCAACAAACACCCGACAAAAGGAAGGTTGAAGATATATGATCTATGGCATTTCACACTTTGTCGGCTTTAACAAGTGGACCTCTACATTTTTGAGAACGTTATCGCAGTTTCTTTATGCAATTTTGTTTCATTGTGGGAATTGTGTCCTTACATTTGCTGTTAGTCCCGACAGAGAATCTGATCTCTTGTCTAGCAGCATTTTATACCGCTTCTTGTAAAGTCTATCTGTCCTCATAAAAAGTGGTCACCTGTTGCCATCGAACTCGAAGCCAATTGAACCCGATATAGTGTTTCAGTAATTTAATATGTTGTGAGTCTTGACAATAGTAGTTTTTAATTCCATCTACTGCTGCCTTGTTCACTTTCACCACAAAGTCGTGTCTCTGAACGCACATACGATACCCCTATGAAATCACTTATCGTTATTGAATCGGAACACATTTTTATTATACTTCTATCTACGGTCATTATTCTGGCTTCGTATATTAAGAACTGATAACTGATTGAAAAATTGTCAATTCAGATGCCAGGTATTCTTTAAATGAAGCGGGTGTTAACTAGGTCGAAAATGGCAACGGTCTTTGAAAGTTCTAATTCCATCAACCGATGTGTGGTTTCATATTTGTAGAAATAGAACGTTGATTTGTATCCACTCAACAGTACACGTTTAAAAATCGGTCAATTTAAAAAAAAAAAACATTTTGACAGAGCCGCGTAAAACCATTCTCAACCACATACGGTTCAACTTGTTGGGCTTAAAAGCTTTTTTACTTCGTCAAGTTGAATCAGACCGGCAACCTTCAATGCTAACCGTCGGAAATAGGTCGAATCGGTTAACGATTTAATCCGAGTATCGGTTTGGGGTAAAATATCAGGCTACCCTGTTTGTAAAAATATCAGGTTACCCTGTTTGTCAGTGATCGGTGTGTACGGTCATAACATTCGACCTGAGACACGCTTCAAACATCTTTCTCTATAATGGGTGCGTAAATTGAAACTTGGCTCTGAAGTTGATTGCATTAATGATTAAATTTTAAGAGCGGGATAGGTGAGATTGAAGTCAAAGAAGTTGGCGTGAGAGTTTACCCACCGCAGCATTCACGAAATGGGTTCATTAGAGCCGTAAGAAGTGTGATGGGCGGAGAAATAGAAGAGAAGAGGGCTTCGCAGGTTCCGGCGGTTAGTTTAAAATGTGATGGAGGAGAGCAGGTTTGAGTAGTTTGTTGAACCTGTGAGAAGACGGTGATGAAGACGATGTCGGCATGAATTCTGCGCTCTCCAAGTGCGATTAATTAGGAAATGGGTTCATTAGAGCTATAAGAAGTGTGATGGGTGGACAAATAGAAGAGACGAAGACTTCGAAAGTTCCCGCGGTTAGCGTAAAATATGATGGAGAAGAGCAGGCTTGGGCAGTTTGTTGAACCTGTGAGAAGACGGTGGATGAAGAGGATGTCGCGATGAATGCTGCGCTCTTCAAGTAAGAAGTGTGATGGGCGGACAAATAGAAGAGACGAGGACTTCACAGGTTGCGGCGGTTAGCGTAAAATGTGATGGTGAAGAGCAGGCTTGGGCAGTTTGTTGAACCGGTGAGAAGGCGGTGGATGAAGAGGACGTCGGGATGAATGCTGCGCTCTTCAAGTAAGAAGTGTGATGGGCGGACAAATAGAAGAGACGAGGACTTCGCAGGTTGCGGCGGTTAGCGTAAAATGTGATGGAGAAGAGCAGGCTTGGGCAGTTTGTGGAACCTGTGAGAAGACGGTGGATGAAGAGGACGTCGGGATGAATGCTGCGCTCTTCAAGTGTGATTAATTAGGTTAATTAGATCGAGACGAGATTTTCCCAATTCAATCGTCGGAGGGCAAAAAGCAAAAAAAGACGTTGCACGCTTTCCATCCTGTGAATATGGGACGAGTAGTGGGGAGACCAGACCTGACTAGCATATTCAAGAAGAGGACGAATAAAGACTATGTAGAGCGATTGGGAAGCGTGGGGATTCGAGAATTCTTTCGACCACCATTTCACAAAACCAAGGGCAGAGTTGGCCTTGAGGATAATGTCATCACAATGTGTGATGAAGTTAAGCTCTCTATCGCATGCCAAGGTTACGAATCGATTGTACAGGTGATATCTGTTGGTTGAGTAAGAAATGTGGGGGGGGGGGTGATGGGTGACTTTTGACAATATTTAGATCTTGACAGTTGTTTTGGTACCATGTTGAAAAGCTGTCGAGATCCATTTGGAGAAGTGAGCAGTCCAGAGAAGAGCGGATCTTGTTGAAGCGTTTAGTGTCGTTCGCGTATGAAGATGAAGGAGTGCTTGATACCGGAGTCTATATCGTTAATAGTAAAAATGAATAGGAGGCGTTCAAAATGACTGCCCTGGGGAACGCCTGACGTGGGAAGAAAACGATTAGAGAGGATGAGTCTAAATCTGACCCGGTAGGTTCGATCGTTAAGATGGGAAGAAATCCATTTAATCAATAGGGGTTCGAAACCAAAGGAGGATAGCTTAAAGAGGATGAGATTGTGAGAGATTTTGTCGAAGGCCTTGCTGAAATCGGTTGTAATTACATCAACTTCGCTGCCATTCTTGAAGGCACGGAGGGTGTGGGATGAGAACTCAGCTGAATTGGTGGTGGTCGAACCCTCCGTAAGCAAACCGTGCTATTTGGGTGAGATGATGGATGGATTTGCAGCGGCAACATAACGCGTTGTAAAGAATGCCTTCGAACAGTTTTGGAATTTTTTGGCGATGGGGCGGTAGTTACTACAATCGTTTTTCGGTCCCTTTCTATGTATGGTGGTGACAAAAGAGTTTCCAAATACTCGGGCAGACACCTTGTGTAAAGGATAGATTGAAAATCTTTGCGAGCGGGAGAGAAAGAGAAGGGGAACGCTTTTTTAAAAGGACAGCGGGAGTCCATCAGCGCCAGGCATGAACTAGTCTTTAAGTAAGTAATTTTTCTTCAATCAGGTGATGCTGAATAAGTTGAGATATGAGGGGACGAAGCGAGAATTTGGGTAGGTCTTTGAAGTAAGACGGGTTAGGCTTAAAAGAGACTGTGAAGGATTTTTTGAAAAAAGAAGCGAAAAGATTGACAATAGTTTGGAGGTCGGCTGAAGTAATCATGTCATAGGAAAGGGAGTTGCGGTTATAATTAATAAAGAGGAAAAAAGATTTGGAGTCATTGGTCAGGTTGTTTTGTATTTTTGTGAGATAATTCTAGTATAGAAAGTTGTAAAGGTCGGTGTACTTATAAAGGCAGTTGGAGTAGTCCCGGGTGGAACGCGTTGTTAGAAAAAATTCTTCTAAAATATTCCATAGATTATCCCTCTTGACTCGAAGGCTGAGGAGTTTACGGCTGTACTATGGAGGGAATGAAACCGATATCGTATGTCGATAATACGGGACATATAGGGAAATGACAATGTAGATTTCCTTATATAGAGAGTGGCAGTAGCTTCTTCTACCTCTAGATGATTAAAGCAAAATGCGATTCTGCTAAGATGCTCATTTAATAGGCTTTGCGGAAGTTCTGGAAAAAGCTGACGTGGAGTAGTGAGGGTCGGGCTAAGCAGTAAAGGGATACGAGAAGCGGGGGTGGTAATTGTCGATGATTGTGATGGCGTGAGAAGTAAGGGCAACTGAGAAATTATAGGATTATAGGAATCTGTTGTAAACGCTAGTACGATCTGCCTTTCCACATGATTTAGGACATTACTTATTTGGCGGAGTCTTGAGTCGGTGAGACCGTATATAAAGAGACATTTCTTGCTACTTGTGGGGTTCGAGATGTAGAAGGATTGATCGTCTGACAGCGTCCATTGGAGATGGGGGAAATTGAAATCGCCAATACAAACGATATCGTCAAGGGAAGTACTTAACTCGGTTAGGCGATCAACAGCTGCTATTGCCAGTTCGTATGACACGATAGATTGCGAAGGAGGTATATAGAAACAAACTACATATAAAGACTTTGGGCGTTGATAAATTTTTGGTTACACATTGGCGAAGGGTGAATGTTTTGCATAATATTTATAATCATTTGAAGAATAACTGTCATTTTCGTATAAAAAAATATTAATAATTAGAAATAGAACTAAGTGGTCTTCGATTCGACTCGAAATTTCGGCGGAATATTTTTGACATGTACTTAAAAAAAGTAGTTCTTAGCGTTAGCTATTGATATAAAAACCTTATGGAATTTTACTCAACTATCGGTAAGTGCCGTATAATCACTGTGCTAACACGATGGTCTGTTTCTGTCATTCGGGCGAAGTATCTGTGGCGTTTCTAACAGATATACACACAATATACAAGCAAACAGTGAAGAACACCGAAAGGAAATCCGAATAAGCAAAGGATCAGAGCCGTATACCATAGCGATAACATAACAATTCCACATCAGTTGAGTGTACTTGTGTTTAGAAATCGAATTCGTACACGCGGCAGTGGCATGGTGCGTTGAGCTTTGGTTCTATCTTTTAGTGATTCTAACCGTGGTAGCGTCGGTTCGAATCACATGCTCTTCACTATCGTCTTGAACGCTATATATCTTCTCCATACCATAACGGTGTCTTCCAAATATTCGGATCATTGTCAGCTGTGCAATCACTTATACTTCAAAGGACTAACCAATCTGCAGCCTCGTGAAGTATCTAAATACGGAACTGGGATGATTTACCGGATCCATTCATTCTTTCCATGTTCAGAAGTTTATTTTAGAAACTCCTACATTAATGCTTCCCCAGAGCCAGTCACGGAAATTGTTTTACTGAGTATGGTACAACATTTTCCACATTGAATCAAAGAAAAATCATCTGATAAACTTCGGTTTGATGGAAAATGTGAACAAATCGTAGCAGGCAAAACATAGTGGCGCTTTAATCCAACAGAGTTCAACAGAACGAATTTTGTCAGAATCAGAAACGCTCAACCAGACAATTGAAGCCCCGAAGACGGTTTACAACGACAAGGTAACCAGCAAACTACTCGACTGTCCAACTCGTTCACATTAGTTCTGGTTAACGACAAACGCTATTGAAAATAACTTTAACTTCTCTTCTACTCATTCGCTAGTTACGGGCAGCGGGCACCAGCAGTGAACTCGAAAAAATCAAATTGAAACTTCATTGGAGAGGTTCAGTTGTAATTAGAAAAGTTGGTCTTAATTAATTACATTACAATTTATGTAAGAAACACAAAATAAAATTAACTCTAGATAAAGTTGGATTTATAACGTTTTAACCCGTTCGCGTTTGTTCTTAAAATTTGATTCACTGGGATAAACAACGTGTTACCAGAAGACGCCATTTGCGCTAAATGGTTCTCCCAATTGCCATTGGAACTGCAAGTTTTCAACGAGATCATCTTGAGTTTGGCATGAAGCTGTGTCCAATAACGGCTCTAGCTCAGGGTCTTCAAACTTGACTGGACTCCCTTCGCGTTCCTTGTCTCTGGTGTCAAAATCGCCACTTTTAAAACACCGCGATCAGTACACACATGTTTTAATTAATGGAGCATGTTCCACATATGCTTCACATAGTAATCGATGCCCATCAATTGTACTTTTCTTTAAATTAAAATAAAAAGCAGCGCACAGGATTACATGGTTAGAGCACAAAGTAAAAATGTTGTTTATATTTCAGCGAAATAACACTGAAGGGAACTGATTTTTCTACTGCAGAACATATCACTCATTCCTGACATCACTCTGTAGTCGTTCGTGTGAAGTCGTACCTCGTGCGCCAAATCGACAGCTTGTTCGAAACTATATCTGGGCATAGCTCCAATTAATTATTTTTTAATATAGAGCAGAATATGTGATTTGTTAAGATTTGGTCATCCCGGTGAGTATTTGTTGGTATGGGAATTGAATTTCTGATCAGCGGGAGATCAGTCCATTCGCCATATGATCCTCGGTTCTTTTTGTATGGTTCTTAAATTAACCCAAGCATTTTAAATATTTTTAACTTCTTTTTTTTTTTTGTAAGTGAACAAATTCTATAATATTGATTTTATTTTTTTATTTATAGTTCTACGGAAAATGTGCGGATCAGCCTTAACAGTAAGCATATACATTTATAAATCACCAGAGTGAATATATATCTTGTTTTTCACTGAAATAGTAGAAATAGTAAACGTTCAATAGAATACCGTGAGTCTTACAATCCATTACTGTATCCACAACTTTTATATTTTATAAAACACAGTAAATATAGGTAACTATTTGCAGTTGGCTTCAACGTCAATATTTGTGATTACCGGGTATCGGTAAAATATTTGGCACGGTGGTGTGGGTTTACCAACTTCACGTGGTATTGCTATCAAAAGGAGACCGGCAAGAGACTGCGCATATGATGGAATTGACAACCTAATGCATTTGTTGTACGTCATTACGACGATTACCGATTTTAAAATACAAAATCTCAGTAGGCGTTTTCCTGTTAATAGGACTTGGTCGATCACATAAAATGAGATACTCTGTTTATTTCATTGGGCATTACTGAATAAATCTGAAATTTAAACCCGGCGTAATTCAAAGCCGCCAAGAACACTAAAAGAAAGAATTCGTTAATGTTAAGGGTCTTCGTACTGGTCAGTTTATATCATCCCATTGGGATATAAATTTTCCAAGGGAAATTTCACGACCAACTGGGAAAGACATATGAAAAATGCTCCCTCTATCCTGGAATTACGTGTTACGATTAAAGCCAACAAAATCATGTGAAACTAGAATGAAAACGTTGTTGAACAATGCCACCTATCGGTTTGATAAAATACCTACCGTTTTTCAAATGAAGAGATCGGTAAACTCACAAACTGACTGGCGCACCTTTGCCACACTTTCTCGTTTTTTAAGGGCCTGCGTCGCCCAGGCGGTTTTTGTTCGTTGTCGACTGTCTCAGCCTTCTTAAAGTTCAGTATCCCTGTTTTGCGAAGTTAAGTACTCGGTCCTTCGCTAATGTGACAAACTTAGTATAGATTGCAAAATATTCGTCGCGCACAGAACAATCGATTTCTGGGTTTTTTTTTTTTTTTTTTTTTTTTTGTATTATTATACTCGAGCACATGCTCCATAATAACTAAACTTCCATTGTTGGGCCTAGCTATCGGCATATGCCGCTTGCTACTCCCAGTGGTTGCATTCACACATGGAACAAATCGAATTGAAAGCAACTTTTGGGACAACGTGTGAACTGATCGGTGATGTCCCTCAAGGCCTCGTCACAGTTCAATTTGCTCCCAAGCAATTCAGAGCATTAAATGCTGGCCGGACTGAAACTAGCTGGGCATAAGACGGAGGCAGTTTTAATAAGCAGCCGCAAGAAAGTTGAACACATTGATTTGGAAATAGAAGGACAAATAATCAGATCCAGTTCCTATATTAAATATCTTGGTGTTATACTCAACAACAGCTTGACCTTCAAGGAACACCTGAGGAAAACGAGTGAAACAACGGCAAGAGTATTCAAAGTTTCGGCGAGACTGCTACTCAATGTTGGTGGACTCCGGCCTCACATAAGGAACTCATAACGAGTGTCAACACCTCCATTATAATTTATGCAGCTCACATATGGGCAGGAGCCGCACAGTATAAGTCGTACATGAGGGGAGTGAACTCAGCACATAGGCTGGCATCGCTAAGAATATGTTGTTCATTCCGAACGGTATCCGAAGATGCTATAAATATTTTGGCTGGGAGCACGCCACCTGACATTGCAGCTAAAGAAAACGCTGCATTACATAAGGTCTCCCAAGAGAATCACCGGTGAATTCGGTCACAATTAAAGCTCTCGAGCCTAAGAAAATGGCAACGAAGGTGGGATTCTTCCACCAAAGGAAGATCGACCCACACCATGATACCTGATGTAGAAACATGGATGAAAAGAAAACAAGGTGAGCTGAATTACCATTTGACTCAGCTAATATCAGGACATGGGTGCTTTCGGCATTACTTGCACAAGTATAAGCATGTGAATCACCAATACTGCTTGTATTGCGAAGGCAAAATAGAAAATGCCGAACACGTACTCACAGAGTGTGTGAGATTCGAGACCGAACAAACGATTTCGGAGAGACATGTGAGACGGACAGTTACTCCGGTAGGTGTAATAGAATACACGCTGAGTTCAAAACAAGCATGGTCGGTAGTAAATGATGTTCTATGTGACATGATGCAGCAGTTGCGTCGCGACGAGCGGAGTAACAGATAAACTCCGTCCCGCCCCGCGATGGAATATTTAAAAGGACGTTCGGCGGCGATGAACGGCTTTAGTCGGTAAAAATCCGGCGTGCCTCTGGATCGGTCAGTATCTTTTGAAGATTTCACCTTCCTACCGAAACCAAAAAAAAAAAAAACACATATTTCGTTTCCGTCGTTTTCTATAAAAAAAAAGTGGGATTTTATTGTGACAGAACGGTACATAACGTTTAATTCAAAGTATTGTCCATCATTAGACACTACTTTTTCCCATCTTTCTGGCAGCATCGGGATACCACGTGGGAAGAACTCTTCATCTTTTGTGGGTATCCACGAATCGAACCTTTTTTTGGTGTCCTCATATGTTGTAAAGTGCTGCTCGGACAGGCCATGTGCCATGGATCGAAATAAGTGATAATCTGGTGAATATCTGGTGAATACGGCGGGTGGGGTAGGACTTCCCAAAGAAGTGTTTCCATATAGTTTTTCACCGGCACCACAACAAGCGGCCGAGCGTTATCATGGAGAAGAACAATTTTGTCATGTCTGGAGTAGTAATGGACGCGTTTTTCCTTGAGTGCTCGGCTCAATCCCATTAATCGTGTTCGGTAGAGAACTCCAGTGATGGTTTCACTCGGTTTCACCAATTCATAATACACGACACCAATCTAACGATGTTGAACCATGGCCGGGTGGTTCCCATGATTTTCTCTTCCTTGGGTTATCGTAGTGGATCCATTTTTCATTCTCAGTGACTATCCGATACAAAAACCTCTTGTTTTGCCTCCTAAGCAGCATTTCACTTATGCAAAGTCGGCGTTCAACGTCTCTCGGCTTCAGTTCGTATGGAACCCAATCTCCTTGTTTTTGAACCATCTCTAACGACTTTAAACTACGTGAAATTGTTTGTTGAGTTACATCTAATATACGTGCAAGTTCTTGCGTTTGGGACAGATCTTCCTGCAGCGTTGCTTCCAATTCATACAAAGTCACTAATATTTTGAGGTTATGTTGTTATCACGTGGTCAAACTCGAAATATTACGTTTGACAATTTCTACACACTTTACCGGTAGGGTCATCTTTTGCGGAACGGCGGATTTATTTGTAGACCTAATATACACCTATTTATTGGCCTATAGGAACTCGGAAAGTCATGACCTCGCTGACTCGACCCCGCTTTCGTTCCCTGTCCTGGGCGCCCTCTTTCCACGCTTGACAATCCGATCCGATCTCCTCAAGCTCAAACATAACATTGTCCTCCCATCTCCCTCGCGGCCATCATGCCGGTCTCTTTCCCGTTCGTCTACCGTCAAGAATTCTACGCCCGGTCCTATCGTTACCCACTCGCACCACATGCCCGGCCCATCTTAATCTTCGTGACTTGATTACTCTCACTATTGTAGGTTTGCGGTATAGCTCTTCGAATTCGTGGTTGTGGAATTTCCTCCATTGTCCTGCGTCCTCGTCATATTTGCCGCTAAAGATACCCCTTAGGACTTTATTCTCGAATACGCGGCATTTGTTTTCTTCCCGTTTTGTGAGAGCCCATGTTTCGCATCCGTATAGAACAATCGGCATGATTATGGTTCTATAGACACGAAGCTTTATATTCTGTGATAGCAGTTTACTGACTGTGTGCCAACTAGCGTTGCCTGAGTGTAGTCTTTTGTTTATTTCCTTCGACATTTCGTTACTGGCCGTCAGTGTCGTTCCCAGATGTTTAAATTTTTTAACGTTTTCAAATATCTTGCCTCTGATGTTTATATGTGTCCCCTGAAGTCCGCCTGCTCTCGCCGTAATCATATATTTTGTTTTGTCTTCATTTATTTCTAGGCCCACCTCTTCTGTCCGCTTGCATGATGATTTCACTGTTTTTACTTACAGTTTCTAAATTATCGCCCAGAACGACGATGCCATCCGCAAATGTGAGCACTTGTGTGACCCCGTTCAGGGATGATCCGGCCATGATGTCTTGTACTTTTCTGATGACATACTCGAGCGCAAGGTTAAAAAGACATGGTGAGAGGCCATCCCCCTGTTTTAGTTCGTCCCGGATTTCAAATGGTTCTGAGAGGTGGTTTTATATTCTAAATTGCCCTTTGTTTTCGTTCATGCAGAATTGAATGAGGGCGGCATATTTTTTCGAGATTCCCAGCTCAACTACAATGTGTTAGAATCTTTGCCTTGCGACTGAGTCGTAGGCTTTTTTGAAGTCAACGAACAGTTGGTGAACCGTCTCTCCGTATTCCCACTTCTTTTCTATCAATTGCCTTACTGTGAATATTTGGTCGCTCGTTGACCGGTTCGTACGGAATCCGTAGTTGTAGTCTCCCAGTATTTCTTCTGAATATGGTATGATTCTTCCCTGTATGACATTTGTTAATATTTTGTATGTAGTTGAGAGCAATGACTTTGCTCTGTAGTGTTCGCAGTCAGATCTGTCGCCTTTTTTGAAAATGGGGACGTCTATTGAGGTTCTCCATTCTTCCGGAGTGATTTCCTTATCTCATAGTGTTTAAATCCGTTGGTGGATCTTTTGAGCGGTTGCCTCTACTCCACTAATAATCAATTTTAGGCGGACAAATAAACACGGTTAAACGTTCTTCAATCAAACTACGCGAGCTTGAAACACTGTACCAGGTCTTACGCTCCCCGGTGTTACAATTTAGAGGCGTTCAAAACCAATGTGCATGGACTGTTTGTGTCTCAATGTTATTTATTATAGGGTGCGTTGAACACCTTTTTGTGGCTATATTATCTAAGCAAAATAGTCTTTATTCTAAGTTTGGGAGCACTCGTGTATTTAAAATGATTTCCTGTTGAGAGTAATTGAAAGTGATTCGTTTTTAATTTTAAACATAATTCTAAAACCTTTGTCAATATGGCGTTTTGCTTTCATATTAATGTTGCACCTTTGTAGAAGGGCAGCAGTTCATATGCTGCAGTTCCTTTTCGATTTAAAATTGGAGTTGATTTAAGCTTTACCACACGAATCTGCCTGCTTCTTTGTGGTTTGAAGAATGAATGAACACTTTAGTCCAACCGCACTCTATTATGTTCCTATCACAACAAATTGGATTACACCCAATTTTTCTATAGGCACTTTTGCTAATTCCAAAGGGACGCTCTTGAACTCTACAAGGCGCATGTTAAGCATTAATTATATTGCTTTGAACATAAATACGTGGCTGCCATAGAAGATCACGCTTTTTTAATGTGTCGCGAATCTCAGGAGGCAACATAAAAACTCGTTTTCCTTTTCTTTCATAGTTGGAAAAGGAAGAAGCGGAGAACTTGACTTTATTTTTAGTGCCTACTCTGCATTATAGTATAAGCGACCTCGTGGTTAAATCATTTAATATATTTGACTTGCTAGCATCGTCCCGCCCGGCGAATATTCAGCGCTGTGTTTTATTATCATATTTATTCTAATCAAGCTGTTTAACACACCAAATCACCTCAACAATAAATTGGCATAAGAAGTATTTCTAAATTAGCATTTTCAAGTCAATGGACTTGCGGTGAAGCTTGAGTAGGAAATGCTAAAAAGTTTGTTTGTCAATATATCTGACCTGAATCGTCATCATTCTTGGTTCTAGAGTGAAGTGGTTTTCGTGTGCTTATCGAGCTAGTCAAGATATCAAGTGATTCCTTTCAGCTGCTATCATATTTTATATTTGTTTGTAAAGTCCGAGTTGGAGTGTTTTATTACGCTCATGGATTATAAGTCCTGCCACCATCACGATTAGAGTATTTTATCAAAACACAAAGCGAACTGATTGTATCGTTTCCTGGTACCCGATATACTTGTAGTTATCACGTGCCAAGGTTGCTAGTTATGTGGGCGAACGTCCTTCACTATCATTGCGCTTAATGCTACACTCAGAGAGAATGGTACAAGTCCGAGTAATGCGTCTCATATTCGTATCAGTCGATGGTAGAGGCAATAACACTGTATAAATTCTTAGCTCACAAAAGAACTCTAATGGTTTAATCAGTTTTTTCCTTGTAGCTTAACAAATTATGTAGTTTGATATAAAATCATCATCAACAATGCACCCTACGAGTTCTATATAGAGAAATCGTTATTTTTCGGATAAAGCTTCCACATCGAGCTTAGGTATTCTAAATGAAAAAATAGGACACATTTGCATTCTTAATTGTTGATTCACACATAATTCCTAAATAAACAAAACAAACTTCTCACACGAGTGATGTATGCAGAGGACACAAAAGATAATTCGCTAGTGCATCCGAAAATGAGTGTTTGAGCCTGCAATAAAATGTACAGGGTGCGGAACCAACATCTGAACAAAATTCAAATAGAAGTCGTCGCCATTCTATACCGGTACGGGTCCCAATTTTCGTTGAAATTGCTTGACGCTTGTACTAAACCATTATAAACCCATTTTGAGGATCCAGTCAGTTGATCAGTGAATTGTAGTAACAGTGAATTGAACCTTTAACGCTCACATTTGATGGAGCCTTGTAACGATCCGACTTCACAAATCATTTCTGTAATCTGACTGAGCAGCAACCTTGTTTTCCATCTCATTCCAGCTTTAATACGAGGGTTGCCTTTTATATTTCGGGATTAGAGAACAAAAACAAATATTGATCATCGAAAATCACTTTATTGTTTTTCAAAATATTCCCCATGAAGATCTATACACTTTTGCATGCGTTTGAACCAATTGTCGAAGCACTTTTGCCACTCTGATTGAGGTATCTCCAACACATGCATTCTGAATGCAGCAACCGCTTCTTCAGGTGTCGAAAAACGTTGACCTCTCAGTTTGTTTTTTACGTACGGGAATAAAAAGAAGTCATTCGGTGCCAAGTCAGGACTATACGGCGGATGACCCATCAAATCGATGTTTTGGGTGCTCAAAAATGCAGTTGTCGCAGCCGATGTGTGAGAGCTTGCATTGTCGTGGTGAAGAGTGATCCGTCTTCGGCGGTTGGTTTTCCTGCGAAGCACCGCGACCGTATTTTTAGAGCATTTCTTTCGACCAATTGACACGAGCCTTTTTTTGGGCGATTGACAAATTGTGTGGGATCCAACGCGAACAAATTTTTTTGACAGTCAAATGTTTATGCAATATTGAATGTATGCTGGTCCCACTAACGCCTAAGGTTATCTCAATCTCACGATAGGTCACATGACGATCTTCCAATATCAGTTCGCGCACAGCATCAATGGTTTTCGGAACAACAACTGATTTTGGACGACCTTCACGAAATTCATCTTGGAGTGAACTACGACCACGATTGAATTCACCATACCATCGATAAACACTGGTCCTTGATGGAGCTTCATCGCCAAAAATTGAATTAAGTTCATCCATGCACTGTTGCTGAGTTAATCCACGCCGAAAGTTGTAAAAAATAATCGCACGAAAATGTTGACGATTTAATTCCATTTTTGGGCCGAGATGAATCTTTTAAGTTACTGTAAACAACACAAATAGCGCTCGTATGTCAAAACGTTCTGAGTGCGTATAACCTCAAAAATGTCCAACTTTACGACAGAGCTGTCAATTGCCGGATTGCAACGCTAGGGTTGCCAAATCCCGAAACATAAGAGGCAACCCTCGTATTATTACGTTTCTGAATTTAACTTTACTGCTTTTTTCTCACTCATTTATTACTTTACACTTATACTTTCGCCAGATCAGTTTAGCCAATCTTTTGTCAGAGCACCTAAAGAAGTGAATAGACAAAAATCCTTCGGTCCAGACTGTATTTCCTCTGTGTTTTTGCTTAAAGCCCTGCAAAAGGTTTCTATTTAATTGGTTAGTGGCCAAATAGATGATTTTTTATGGTAGCTCCAAGGGATGTATAATCTTCAAAGTACTGTGGGGCAAAACCTCTGGAACGCACAATTCGCAGAGAGGTACAGATTGTAACAACCCTGCGCTTACATACTAAAACCCACCCTTTTGGCGGATTTTTGTGAGTCGAATGTCAATGTGTTCCGCCGAACACTGTCCATGAACCAAAACAACCTAGAACGCGAAGAACACCATCACAAATGCGCTTACCTTTGCTTATTGTTACTTATTAACTGCTGTTACAAAAACGTGTTAACTAATATCACACTTAATTAATCCACGGGACACATATTAATCTCGACACACGTGCGACCTTCGGTGGTTGGTTCACCTTTTCAACTCCCCTTTTGGGATTCTCGATATCGACTGCGACGACACACGAAAACGACTCTCTTTTGTGAATGGAGGATCTGACCTCCGTAACTGTTAATCATCGACTGAGGTTACTTTCTCCCGGTGATGATCCTATTCACCCCGTAGTTGTCTTTCTCTCCTTTTGCTTTTCCTGGGTGATGACTTTCTCTCAATCGAGAATCTCTCCACCAATGAAAATCGTGCCCACACATACAGACGCGCAGGTTATTGTCTGCATGCTGTAGATCACTCTGTAATCAGAATTCCACACCTCCAATGGATCGGTTATGCACACAATCGATTGTGTGATTTACATTAAACCATCGTGGGATAATGTTTACTTTGCCCTATGAGAACATCATTTTCGTTTATTGCTGTTGCTCCGCACTGGCCTTTGTTTAGGCGAAGTACATTGCGGCAGAGACAAAGGTTTTGTCGACGGATTGGTTTTCCAGCAATTAGCTTATCGCCGGAGATGTGATGTTTGTCGACATATGGCGCAGCTGTGCCAACCGTTTGTGTATATCCATTTGATGGATCGATACACAATTTCTATGCTGGGTCATGTCCATCGATCGCCGTGCAAACGTGGGAAAATTGGTCGGACTTGTGGCATATCTGTGGATACGCGGGGTTGTTGACTTCAGGATGTTACCTTTTATCTCAGGTGGAAAGGAGGACTTTTGCGGACAGGTGTCAGTGGGCACGTGTAGTATGGATATAGGTGAGTATTTTCCTTGGTGAAATGACGACATCTCGACCTAGAGTGGTTTGTGTGGTTCGTAGAACCGCCACACCCTTGCATCCTGTCACTCTCCCCGCGGAACTTTGGTTGGTTTACCTTTGCGGAGCTGGTAAGCTCTTCAAGCTAGTATCCTATTGCTCTCTGCCACTTCCCCTCTTACTCTTTCTACTTAGCATAACTCATTCTGCCCTAGGGTTATTAGAGTGCACATCTTGATCCAACACCTTGACCTCGGGAGATTGTTTCATCATTGGGTGAAGCAGCTCCAAACAAAATTTACATGTCCAGCATCCCCCTCTCGCTCTTTGCATTGTGAATCGTGAGATAAACGGTCGTGTTCAAAACGGTTTAAGTGTTTTCGATACCCGCCATGTCCTGACAATAACTGCGTAAGGGGGTAGCATTTTCCGTGTGAGCGCCCTATCCAGGCTTCCACTAACGCGATGAGTATAAAGGTCCATCTTTCAAGCCGTGCTCCATCTGGTCCACCTTATGACGACAGAATTTCCTCTTTCTTCTAGCTTTATCGCCATTCTGCCAGGCACTGCATTCCTTGTGGTTCACCTCTTGCAGATTCGAAGCATCTTTCCAGCCAGGATATCTATGGTGATTTTTTTCTTTGGGACATGTACTAAGTATTGAACCTTCCATGCTTTGGGAAATATTTCTTCTTTAAGGCACTTGTTTTTTTCTTTTATGCGCTCGCACTGTGCTCTGATATTTAAGGGTACTTCAAAATCACCTTTTATGCGCGCTAGTGTAAAAAAACAATAACCTCTGTAGGGAGGCTTGGAATACCTCTGCTCTAGTGCTAAGCATACCTTTGCCAACTCTTTTTGGGATCCCGCCGGGCCCAGGAACTTTATTGTAGCATCTACCCTTGCACGAGGTCTGCATTTATTCTAGTGACAATACTGAGATGGTCGGGGAGCCCCTGGCGCAAGACTAATGACCTTGCCCAGAAAAAATAAATCATTATGGAAAATTTAACAAGCCTCAAGACTTGCAAAATAAGGCCAAGATCGGTTCCCGGTTGTAGTGCCGATGATGATGATGATTCTGTAAGTGGTGCCCCAAGGATTTATGTCTGCTTCCTCACACATGTTTTTGAAGTATGTTTTTTTAGGTCGCGCCTTAGCTTTTTTTGTAGGTTATCAGGATGTTCTTGAAATGCAGCTCTCCCTCTTGATCTATGCATTCTGCGACGGGATTGTAAACACTGTGCCTTAGTGCTTTAAGTTCGTCCGTCCACCAGTTGCATGGCTTTGGTTTAGTTTACAATACGCATTTATTGTACAAAAAAATTTACAGATTTTATTTAAGACTAAGTGATAAGTCCTATTTACATTTATTTTTCTTATATTAACTTACTTGCTCTTCACAAGCACTCTAAATTGTACAA
This sequence comes from Microdon myrmicae, assembly GCA_963931805.1. NCBI lineage: Eukaryota > Metazoa > Arthropoda > Insecta > Diptera > Syrphidae > Microdon > Microdon myrmicae. The sequence goes on from OZ007496.1 coordinate 98,805,662, forward strand.
TAGCATCGTCTTGTTCAACCCTTGATATTATTCTTGACATTGCTGCATTACACATTGTATACACCATCTCTATTAACTCGCGGACAGTTTCTGCCGCGCTTCCTCATTATGACTTCGAAGGAACCTTCGCCGAATGCGTTGCCCTTCCTCTTAGAAGCTGTTCGTCTTGTGCAGTGGTTGTCAGTGGTGTTCTTCCGCCTAATTCCAACCTGCCATTTAGCTATTCTTATGAGTCAATTACAGATAAGATTAATGTGTATTACAGACCGCCTTCCCACTTTGCGATATGTGTTTATTCTTTCTTTAACACATTTTTGGTATGCCAAATAGATGAAAGACGACAAAAGTTGACATGCTTTTCACAAAGGTCTACTCTTCGTCTTTCGCTTACTATCGATCTACAGCATTCACTTCCTTCTATAGAAAGTAATGGCGTCCTTAATTAACTGTCAATTTTTAACATATCTGAAAACATGCGGCATTTTAAGCTAGTTTTTTTTTTATCATAATCATCATCATCGTCATCGGCACTACAACCGCGATCTGGTCGTGGCCTTATTTAACAAATCTCCACCGATACCGATTTCGAGCCGATGTCATCCAGTTTGGCACTCCCAGGCTCTGGGCGTCCTGGTCTACGCCATCTCCCCATCGCAGACATGGTCTCCCGCGCTGTCTCCTTCCATACATCCTGCCACAAGAGATTTTCCGGGCAGGCTCCTCTTCGTTCATTCGAGCTAAGTGTCCCGCCCACCGGAGTCTACCGAGCTTGATTTTTCTTACAACATTAGCTTCAAGGTAGATCGCGTACAACTCATTGTTGTAGCGTCTCCGGAATCGTCCTCCCTCACATACGGGGCCAACAATTCTCCTTAAGACCGTCTTCTCGAACGCATGCTAAGAGGTCTCGGATCCATACATGGGTACTGGTAAGACCATGGCCTTGTACAGTAGTAGCTTGGATGTTCTGGATAAATTTCGGGATTTAAAGAGCCTTGATATACCATAGTAGGCTTTGTTTTATTTGATCAGCCGTTCGCGTATTTCTTCTTCCATATTGTTATCGGCTTATACTATTGACCCAAGATAGTTAAAGGATTGCACTACATCAAATTTGTGCACCACTACCTTGATAGTTTGACCAAGGTTAGGTCTTCTCTTCGCAGAAGTTGCCACCATGTACTTAGTTTTCCCCTCATTAATGTGCAGTCCCTCTGGATGAAGGAGTCCTGTACAGCCGAATCGGATCTACCGATGATGTTGATGTCATCTGCGTAGGCAAGTATCTGGCTGGACTTGGTGACTGGCAACTTTTAACATATCTAAACACATGCGGCATTTTATGCTAGTTTTTTTTTTTTTTTTTTTTTTGTGATATGAAGGTGAAAATCTTCAAAAGTAACATCTGGGTCGATCCAAATGCTTGCTGGATTTTTACCGACTAAAACCACTTCCCGCCAGCGCACATTCACGTTGTTCCCCGCGGAACTTTACATTTAGATATTCCATCCCGGGGCACAACTTCTAAATTAGTGGTTATATGTATTTGCAACATGGGGTCGGTAGACTATCTAACAGTCTTGCGACGATTTCAACAGATTACGCACACACAACCGTAGGGAAGAAAGCAGCACCGAAAGAGAATCAAAATTATCATCAACGACGTTTGTCAGAGCATTTATGTAGCATTCACACCTTAAGTAGCGAGTTGAGATATCCTCTTGTACATCGTGATCTGGTTAAAATATTTTCCAGCGTCGATTCGAATTAAATTTTTCACATCCACCGCAAAAAAGCAGTACGGTAAGCCTCATTAAAAAGTGGAACCATTGTCATTTTGGATGAAATCATAATTGTCGCATTGGGTATCTCCCAATCATTAGTCTTGATTTGCCACACTGCATTATTTTCGAAATTCCACTCTTTTGCAGTGGACAATGACCTCCCCGAGCGTTCATTTCAGGACGTGATGGCATTATATTTGGATCTTTAAACACTACTGCTAATGCTCATCAACGTTCCTTACTCTATTTTATTTCTGATTTTCGACAGCTATATCTTCTCCAATCGTTCACAATTCAATACATTCTTTTGCTAGTGAAAGCAACTGGTGATCTTTATAAATATACATGTACTCTCAGGAGAGGCAAACCTATAATGTTACGATAGCACCATAAGATGCTAATCGATTTTGTTGTTGTCTCACTAGCTGAGTTGATAAAGAAATGGTATCATGTGTTTGATTGTACATATCTAGGTTTACCTGGCGTTAAAAACTGCCTTAGGTTGGTTCCAATGTTTAGCCGCCCGATGAAATACGATCCATTAGCTATGGGCTTGGTGAAATGTAGGGGGAAATCTTTGCTCATCTTTCAGAATTTCAGTAATGGACCCACTTGAAAAAAAAATTGAAACTTGGGGCACCAACCTAATGCTACATGTTCGCATTTCCTGAGACAAGTAAAATAAAAATTAAAATATCTTTTTGTTGCGCTTTTAATTACCTATGCCGGAAAGAGGTTACAGAGACGTAGCTTTCTCTAGTGACGGGAGTTTCGGTAACGAGCTGTTGGCGCAAAGTTAGAAAATATATATATTATATATATGTTTATTATGGTATGTTATGTATACAAATTGTAGCGACCCGCCAGATATGGTACGTCTCTCTGCGACGTCCCCCCTATGTAACCCGAACAGAACCTAGATCAAAGATTTCCAACTTATATGACAGCCAGTTTTGTGATCGTCATTCGCAGAAGTCGCACAAGATTCAGTCTTTGCTTAGGTTCTTCTGTAAGGTACGCAACTATTCAACCTTCACACCTGGTGACAAATAACCCGCTATATATATTTCTTCCCTATGTAGCGCCCATTCCAGGTGGAACAAACCGATTAATGGTCCACTCTGTATATGGTTCGCCTTATGTAGCTTACAGATACTGGTCTCACACATGCTTGAGTTTGCACAATCGAGTAGCACACGTAAGAAAAGAGATTCAAATCTGATTATAAAAAAAATATCGAGTGAACAAACCTTCTGTCAAAGCATCTTTCCCACACAGACCTTTCTTTCAACCTCAGCCAAAAATATAAAGAACATCGTTACCTGATGAGTTCATCATAACACGACGCCGTTGCCGAAATTCTACGCATCTCAACATTTCTTATTGCTCCGCTTTTGGAATCGCAGCCAATTCAAACAAACAAGTTTGCCGAGTATTGTTATCCAAATAGATCCACAATATAACGTTTGCTTCACACAGATCTCTCGGCGGATAGGTACAATAGCTTCGAAAAAGCGATGCAAAGCGACAGATACAATCTGGCCAAACAACCGCTGCGTACATTATGCATTGACTTGGTAAATGTGTTCAGTTGTGTATACTCAGTATCAGTTAATCCCGGCGATAGGTTAACTAGATTAAAGATAGACTTTCGTATACCCTCCTCGTCTTCTCTCCCTTTGTAGAACTGATCTTTTGAATAAGATGTGAATCAGGTGCTCACTAAAGAATGTGTTAAAAGTTTTAGATCAAGATTGTGTTGAGAGGTTTTTATTTATACATCTTACATTTATTTTAACTTAAGGGGAGGTTCTCATCTAGAGACCCAAAAATGATGTTTTTCTTGAATTTTTTTTTTCCAAAGACGGAAGCAAATATCAATGTCAAATTGTGTACACATATTTATTAAGCATTTAGGTATACATAAAAAAATATTTAAAATTGTCTATTTAATAGGTGACGCAGTGTGACGATTCGAAAAAAAAGGTACCCAATCGGTCTCCATCGTAGCGCTGTTTGCAATCGTCCGTAGTCATACAACAAAAAGTTTTTTGAAATTATATAATATTTGCCGGAGTCTGAATTTTATTTTCAAGAAAAAAAAAATCGAAAATAAACAAAATGGCGGACATGCAAGCTTTAGATACCGATTTTTTTGCCTTTTAACGATGAGTAGAAAAATAGTTTATGAAAAACTCATCTACATTTGTGTTCAGACCCCAATAAATTCAATTTACTATAAAATAAAGTAAAAAACGGATCAGTCGAGTAGTTTTGGGGATATCGTGGAGACCAATGTGAAAAACATGGAAAAACAAAAGCGTTTAAAATTTCAAAATGATATACGAGGCTGGAGTGAAAAATTTCCGGCCTGACATATAGATAACACCAGCAGGTCCATTTACTATGTCAGGTTCTATAGTGCTATATCTCATTAACTTGTATATATATTTTCGATCGATTGCTCCATTAGTATAAATTTGCGAGCCTACTGAACAAAACGCCTGGAAGTGAAAAATAAAGGACCTCACTTGACTTTGTTATGCTGTAACTTTTTTATAACATTATTTTCTCAAAAACACTATAAGCTATCAAAATGAAAAAAAAAACAGCCGACTTTTTTTAAAACTTCTTGATGAGAACCTCTGTACAAAACGTGTAGTGCTCCACGAAGCCCTACTACTTCCCTCCCTCTTACATTAAGTATCTGGTTACTATAACTCCATCCATATCCCCAAATCAACATTGAATCCAATGTTGAGCAAATTAATTCAAATGTTCAATTGTTTTTTTTTTTTTTTTGGTTTTTAACCCACTTTTATTTTCCTAATTCTTTTTACACGTATAATATTAGGGGTAAATGTTAAACCCTGTTCTACAATCACAATCCTTAAATTAACTTACTGGCTCTATGCGAGCTCTCTAAATTACACATTACAACTTGATTTTTATATATGCCTTTCGGCGTACATCTTTTTTTTTTTTGTTTCTTATATATATATATATATATATATATATATATATATATATATATATATATATATATATGAAATAAGTCATATATTAGAGGGACTCCTCGTTTACATCTATATGTATATATTATTATTACAATGTTTTTTTTTTTTTTTTTTTTTTTTTTTTTTTTTTTATAATATTTATTTATTTTATTATTATTATAACAAGCAAAAACTTCAAAACGAAACGAATAAAACATAAAATAAGAAATAAAAAATAAAATAAAATAGCTACACAAAAGTAATTGGGAAAGGAGGACAGGGGGAGAGGGGACAAGAGGAAGGAGAGCGTTGCTCTTGAGAGGCATACTATATCTGAGGATGTGAAGTCCTCTCCTCGTTGAGAAGCCACCACCATTTGGGAGATGTTCGATCTTTGGCTGATTTATCTCTTTCACTGATCGCGGTGCTAAAACGCATGCGGTCTGGGGCATTGGAGTTATCACTATCATGGAGAATTCGTTTGTCCCTGGCACCACGGGGAACGTGGTAAATAATCGGGACTCCATGCACGTCTTGGATACGGCCTTTTTGATCCAAGAGAGGGAACGCTTCTGGGGGAATAAACCCATTCTGGAGGATATTCTCCAGATACATATCATTGGGATAGAATGCTCCCGAGATAAGATTATTGTCACTGCACATTGCCCTTGCTGTGTGACCACGAGTAATTTTAATTATGAAATTGTCTATCCTATTTAACCCTGATTTGTTATACAGGATTTTGTTGGGATAGAATTTTTAGTATTGCGACTCTGGTGTTCTATAAAGTCCGTGGCAGGAACGCAAACACTGCCGTTCGAACTCACGAAACTTCTACATATAAAGTGGAGATATATTATACCATACTGGACAGCCATAAATCAAAACTGGTCGGATGAATGCCGAGTACGAAATTATTTTGACTCTGGGGTCAAGAAGACTACTTCGGAATAGACTTCTTGTCATAGAATATGCGCTTTTAGCTGCGGAGAGGGACGCTGCTACGTGCTTGTCAAAATATAAATACTGGTCTAGCCAGATACCAAGGTATCTAACTACAGTTTTCACTTGCAGTGGAAGGTTATTGTTACCTACAATAGAAAAGTGTTTCCAGTTGTATTTTGTATCCCTCGAGGCCCTGGATAGGGGCGTTCTGAAAAGGATAGTCTCGGTCTTCTGGAAATTAATCTTTAATTTCCAGTCGTCGCAAAATTGTTTTATTTTGTTGAAGTCATCTTGAAGGTGCCTATTGATGACGTCTATTTTTCCTCCTGTTCTGTACACCACTATGTCATGTCATATTGCGTACGCAATGGCGTCTTCGAGAGAACTCACTAGATCACTAGCGTAAATATTGAATAGAATGGGAGAATTCACATTCCCTGCTGTAAGCCATTTTTAATTTGGATGGTCTTGTTGGAGAGTATGTCCCCGCATTTCACCACAAAATGTTTGTCCATTATCATATCATAAATAATGTATAGCAGATATTGCGGCATACCCAGGTTTGTTAACTTATAGACAAGTCCTTCTAACCATACGGTGTCGAAAGCCTTTTCAAAGTCAACCAAGCAGGCGCCTGTACATTGTCGCTTTGCCTTGTTCCACTGTATATCGGAAACAGGTTTCGTCGCTGCATGAACTGTATCATGTCGCGCTCGAAAACCAAACTGGTTGTTGGGGATGATATCGTTTTCATCACACCAACCTATCAGTGCTTTGTTTATAATTTTTCGAATACCTTGCTGATGTTGGGAAGCAGGCTGATCGAGCGCAGATTAGCTGGATTGCTCTTATCCGTACCCTTTTTGGGGATAGGGTGGACTACTGCAGTCTTCCAATGGGTTGGATAGTGTGCATTGTTTAGAGCGTTGTTAAACAAAGTAGTGTATATGTTCACTGCTTCGCGAGGCAAGTGCCTTAGAACCACATTTGGAATGCTATCTATTCCAGATGATTTCTTATTTTTTATTGAGCTAAGTAGGTTTCTAAGTTCATCCTTACGCACAAACATATTTGTATTTTCATTTCAGACGGGAGAATCCGCCCTTTTATTTTCGCCGAATGTGATGAAACTACAGTTTTCGGATCGCCAGTTGTGAAGTTGATTGCGCAGCGAGCAATGTCTTTGACGGGCATTGCTTTCAATTTCAGTGTTAGCATGAACTGATTCGTTAACTCTGTACACTGCTTCGAAACAGGCTCCAATTGAATTCGATTTCTTTTGCGGATCTTCGACTACTATTACTTCATCATTGGAGTTGATCTGCTCTAAGGTGAGTCCTGCGTTCAGCATTATCTGACAATTCTCGGGAGTCCGTGGAATTCGGAGACAGGGAATGTCATTGTGATCTTTTCTTCGACATATTTTCTTGATTTGTGAAAACATGTTCGGTGCGTTTGCTTGAACAGCTCGAATTCCGTTGCTCCACTCCTCATTTATTACTGCTCGGTAATTATCCCGGATCAGTTTTTGAAGATTTTTAATGAAGGCCTTGATTGTTTTGATTTCATTGCTATTTAGGTCACTGAACTGCCTATAGCACAATTTCAGCTTTGAGAGCAGGGTGCTCTTTTGCCTACACAAAGCATCGATAGTTGCATTTCTGTATCGGTGGGTATAGCCATCCATATGAGCTACTTTGGTGATGGAACGATTCATTGTGTTAGTAACAATATCGTTCATAGTTAGGAGGTAATGATAGATTTCATCATTACGGAGGTTTCTATTAGGCTGTGGGTCTATGCCAATGTTGCGTATTTCTCTTTTTACTATGCGATCGAAACGCGACCAATGTGCTTTTCGGAAATCGAAAGAGTGTACCTGGTCGTACTGCTCAAGTAGATGGTACTCGTTTAGCACGTGTATTACGGCTCCAAGTCCGTAATGATCGTTATCGTACTCAATTGTGCGAAGACAATTTCGAGTAGTTACCTCAGAATCTGGTAACTGAATTCGATCATCTGTCATAAGTAAATCTAGGAAGGAGTTACCTCTTGGATAAGGCGGTGTACTTGTAGCGTACAATTCTAGTTTATGCTCGATCGCATTTGTTTGTCACCAATCAAACAAGGCATTGCCTCTGGTGTTCGAGGTCAGATTGCCCCAGGCACCGTGCTTGGCGTTAAAATCACCTGCCATTAAAAAGTAATTGTTTTCCGAATCTAACTTGAGATTTCGGAAAAGCATATCGATTTCACTGATAAATTGGGTACCTTGAACAGATTCAGGAGCGTAAGCAGCGACTATATATAGATGCCTTTGACTTTTTAGCGGAATGTCTATAATGCATGCCTCTAGCACCTGGAATTTGTGTACTTCCGTGCTGTAAACGACCTTATGGTGAAGACCTTTCTTAACTAAGATAGCGACCCCACCCCCTCGAGTAGAGTGTGGTCGATCTCGTCTAATTATGTTATAATTTTTGTAGCCCATTTTGTGCCTTTGGTTTAGTTTAGTTTCGCTAGCCAAAAGCACATCTGGGCATTCGACTTGGAGTAGATTGCCTAAATTATCCCTTCTTTCGATGTGGATTAGTGAATTTACATTCACAGCTATAATTTTTAGGTTAAGTTCAGACGGAGGGTTGAAGATTTTGATGTGGAAAGTTATTTGAGAACAGGGTTGAATAGAGAGTATCTATTCGTGCTCTTTGTTCAGTCAGTGTTTTTTTTTGAAATTCGGCAAATTGTCCTTGCATGGTTAATAACATTGTTATTATTTCTGAGTGTGCCTCTGGCGCAGGCATCCTTCCATTACTATATGTATGTTCCATGGATGCTGGCTGCTTAGAAGCACCGGCCATTTGAGCATATGACACACAAGGAGCCACGAAATTGTTGTAAGAACGAGTTTTCATTTTTTTTTCTCTTCTTCAACTTGTTTCTTTTTGGATTCCAATTTTAATTTCATTTGTTGAAATTTAGGACATCCTCTAAAATTTGAAGTGTGACCTGTAATTTTACAGAGGACACAGGACAGTGTTTTCCTATCTGGAAGCTGTTCCTTGCCCAAGGGGCATTCACCAATGATATGGTCGGAGAGGCACTTTACGCGCCTGAATTGCATGTGGCAGTTTGATGCCGCGTGCCCGAAGCGTTGACAACGCATACACTGCAATACGCGATCGATTTTTCTAATTTTTTCCCAACTTATTGTTTGATGGTTGAGGTGTTTGATGTATCGGAGAGCATCAACTTTACTGTTGGGACTCAGTGATACAATAAAGAAAGGCAATTTGCAATTGCGTTTTCTGGAGTTGGCGGTAGAGAAGGGTTTCACACCTGTAAATTTTAAATTGTCGGTTTCGACATTTTTTAATACCTCTAATACCTCCTCAGGGGAAAAACATGGATCAACGCCTTTTAGGAGCATGGAGACTATTTTCTCCGATTTCGGGGTGTACGTGTAGTACTCGCTTTTTGTCCTACCCAAAGCAGTCATTACTTTGCGATAACCTTCAATATCATCGCACATTCATTTTATTTTAGAATTATTAATTTTTTTTGTTTTGAAATTTTTGCAAGTTAACTCACCTAATTTTATAACGTCCTTTGTTGCATGGACGTAAGTATTATAGGCGGCGCCTTTTCCTTTTTGTTGGTTACGATGTGCTGGTTTGTTTGCTGCTTCTGCATCTCCTTTGTTTGCTGCCTTTTGTTTGCTTCCTGATGTTGTTCCTGATTTTTCCTTTGTGTTGTTGTATTTTCTTGGCTTTGTTGTTGCTGCACCAGGTCTTTTAATTTGAGGATTGCTTCTCTTTGTTTATTGAGTTCCTCTTTTTTTGTGTCAATGTCCGCAAGGAGTTTTTCTAATTCCGCCGGATCTGTTGCAGTACCTGTGATATTGTTTTCTTCCTCAGCAGGTAATCCGATTTCACTTGGGTCAAGGCCAACCAATTCGTTGAGTTGGTTGCCTGCGCCTGTGTATTCGTTTTTCTTTCCTTTTGCAGTTTTTTCGCCGTCCCTATTTGGCTTGTGCCGCTTTGTTATAATACTCGGCTGTCGCTCGAGTCGGCTCCGTGTCATCGCTTCAAGGTCTGCCTGGCCCCTTTTCATGAAAGGCGACGAGCTCTTTAGCACTTTGTTTGTTTCCATAATTTTTTATTTTTTGATCATTATTATTTTTTTTTTTTAAACAACCGCTCTCAGTGGCGGCCACACTGTGTAATCCACACTTGTTCACTTACACTCGTGCGACGAATTTATTTATTTTTTTTTTCTTTCTTTTCTTTTGCTTTCTCCTGTTGTCAGGTATACGTCTTATCTCTTTGACGTGTTGGTAACGACTGAAAAAAAAGCCGCGACGCTACATAGCGTTAAGGTGGATTGGCCTGTATCAAACGTTCAATTGTCGCATTGATTCAATTCCCAGAAATCCTTCAATCCTTAAATCATATACATTGTATTTTCAATTATTATTTCCAAAATCCCTAAACTAAATGTGCGGACCAGATGCCCCATTTTCGATCAAATATTATTGAGAATCATAAAATGTGCCTCTGCAAGTTTATGATCCTCCAATAATTTGTTTGCACAAATTTGGTACCACAAAACTCAATATCCATTTACACCTATCAAATTCAAATACAAACAATTTGCACCATAAAACGAACCACATGTTCATTTTATCGCACACCAGCATCTGGGATCATAAATGCGCATCCGCAAGATCCTTTATGTATTGTTTCCTGCCGAAGCGCATTTCCTTTTCGTGATCCTAATTCCAAAGTTTAAACAAAACAAACGAATGGCGGGTGGCAATTGAGGCAGATTTGGTGTTGGGCAACGCTAGACTCAGGCGAATCGCAATGGGGATTAAAACGTTTCCGTGGTGCAAAAAAAGTAAACATATTTTATAAAAAAGGTAAAGTGTTTTAATTAATTCGAAAACCAGGTCGCTCCTCTTCCTCAATTATGAGAAGCACGGGAGCGACTTCTATTACAAATGTTCAGACAGAATCTCGCTTAGCTGATGATCGAACGTGGACTGTAGACTGAAGAGCGATTGTCAAAATGGGCAAATTTGTTCAGACACAATCTCGCTTACGCCATTCGCCAACTTCACTAAATTGGATGAGCACACTTGTCACGAATTTATTCAAGCTCTTGTGTTGTAATTTTATTTGCATACAATTAAAATATATAGGGTGGGCCATACATTTTTGCACATTTGAATAGAAATAAGACTACAAATGTTATTTTGTTGATCATTTGTTTAACGTAATAAACGTTTATTGAAATTTATGTTTTTTAAATGACATCGTCCCCGCCACTCGCGCGCCCCTCCCCCTAACAGTTTTTATGAAATCAAGTGTTGCCATTTTCAGAAATTTATTGCCCACCCTATAGTATTTTACAAGAGGGTACTCATGTGGATGGCTGCCAAATTGTTTTAATAAATGTTATATGCTGGGTGGCTGTTATTGGTCACGTTCCCTCCTTCCACTCTTCCTTGTTCTATTCACACAGCGTAAGCCGAGCACTGCGTGTGAAGTAATTACGAAACGAAATACAATTTACTCGTACTCTGATCTTAACGCCATATTATAAAAACTCAAATCGAATGGACAAAACTCTGTTTTATTTTCAACTGTTTTTTATTTGTTGTTAACAAAAACTTTTGACTTTTTTAATTTGTTCTTTATTTGTTGATAACGAACATCTTTTACTTTTATAAAAACTCAAATCGAATGGAGAAGTTTTATTTTCAACTGTTTTTTATTTGATGATAACAAAAACTTTTTACTTTCTTAATTTGTTTTTCATTTGTTGTTAACAAAAACTTTTTACTTTTTTAATTTGTTCTTTATTTGTTGCTGAAAAAAAAAAGTTTTACTTTTTTAATTTGTTCTTTATTTGTTATTGAAAAAAAAACTTTTTAATTTCGAAATTTGTTCTTCATTTGTTCTTAACAAAAACTTTTTACTTTCTTAATTTGTTCTTCATTTGTTGTTAATAAAAACGTTTTACTTTCTTAATTTGTTCTTCATTTGTTCTTAACCAAAACTTTTTACTTTCTTAATTTGTTCTTCATTTGTTGTTAACAAAAACGTTTTACTTTCTTAATTTGTTCTTCATTTGTTGTTAACAAAAACTTTTTACTTTTTTAATTTGTTCTTTATTTGTTGTTAACAAAAACTTTTTACTTTTTTAATATGTTCCTTATTTGTTGTTGAAAAAAAAAACTTTTTACTTTCTTAATTTGTTTTTTATTTGTTGTTAACAAAAACGTTTTACTTTTTTAATTTGTTTTTTATTTGTTGTTAACAAAAACTTTTTACTTTCTAAATTTGTTCTTCATTTGTTGTTAATAAAAACTTTTTACTTTTTTAATTTCTTCTTTATTTGTTGTTAAAAAAAATGCTTTTTACCTTCTTAATTTTTTCTTTACACCCACTCAAACTCTATTTCAATTTCAACTGTTCTTTTTACATTGGATCTTAATTGGATTCTTTTTTCCTTGGATGGGCCAACACCGTGCTATAAATTCAACGCTATCGCTTCAATTTTTACTGCCAACTGATTCCCTTCGTCAATTCATGAACTTATATATCAAGATACAATTTACGCCCACTTTATCGTCCATCGATTCGTTAAATTTGGGGTTGGGGTTCGCAAAATTCAACTCCATACAAAAAAATCGTTAAATGTACGGTACAAAGATGATAGCATCTGCAGCTGGCACAAAGTTACAGAATCATGTGACCAGTTGATAAGGGTCGCATTCGGCTATCAATGTAATAATTGCCAACAGCTTGGTCATACAAAAAATGTTTGCAAATATAATTCAAGATGCGTTAAGTGTGGTGGGCCTCACCACACAACCCAATTCTCGAAACAACGCAACAGCGTAGTAACATGTGTGCTTTGACACGAGAATGGCCACCCAGCTAGTTACAAGGAATGCTCTGTGTATAAAAATAATTAAAAGCTCAGCATCCAAAGAAAACTACAGTCATTCAAAGACTTCAATCAAAAAATACAGAGCCTCAGACTTGTTAAATAAGGCCAAGGCGGGATCCCGCTTGTAGTGCCGATGATGATGACGGAGGGTGACGTGGTACGCCCATGCTCGCCTCCCAAGATACTTCGGGTGGGGCGAAATCACCACACATGTCTGCCTCTAGTTTCACGAAATCGCTGAAAGCCCTCAGTTCCGGCTGGTCCTCCCTTCGATGGCTATGGTGATACATTTACCACCTGTGTCTCCTGGATGACGGCATCTTGGCAGTCAGTTCCTTTATTGTCTCAGGAGAACTCAAATACTGCTCCTTGTCCGGCGTCTTGATGGTGGTCACGGAGTTTATCACCTGACCGGCGAAGACTCCGATCTCGTTCGGATTCTCTGTGACTCGAGGCAGTCCCTTTAACTATGTTAGTTCCGCCGGGGCCAACGCTCCCGGTCTTCCAAAGCGAGTCTCCAGTCCCTTCATTACCTTTTGTGGCTCCTCGGCAATAAATAGGAGACTTCTAACGGCTTCTTTCGCCCTTCCCTGAAGAGCTCTCCGGAGAAGCACTAAGTTCTGCGCTTATATGAATATGACGGCCGTGTGTTTGAACGATCTCCTGAAAGCCATCTACTCCTCGCTGGCTCCGTCGAAATGGGGTAGCTCGATCATTTGCCTCTAGGTAATTGCTCTGGCGGTGCTCGCCAGGCTATATCTTGGGCCAGATCTTGGATGTCGCTCCTTTCCTCTTCGTGATGCGGCGGCAGTCTAGCTCGTGCCACTTTCGCCTTCGCCTCAGCGATCTCCAACTTTCGCTTGGCGACTTCCAACTTTGCCTCGATCTCAGCCCTCCTCGATGACCTTACCGAGCTACCTCTTGTGGGTATGACTCGTGCTCCATCGCGCATCGATCTTAGCACGCTTGTCCCGGGCTCTGTTCTTTCCGGACACACTGGTTCTCTGGTCTACCTCTTGGTGCGTTGGGTCGACTCCCCGCCCGGGGGTGTGGGGTTCAGAGTGGCTCTCCTTCACTTCGATCAAGTGCGATGATCCCCTTCTTTTGACGAGCGCTCCGACAGGTCTGTCGTAATCTCCTCCAAGTCGTGGGGGAGATTCTTCTCCTGTGGCGCTTGCATCTGGTCCGGTGCTGTCCACTCCAGGTTAAGTAGACAGTCCTCCCGTAGGGGATGGTAGCGCCCTCCTGGCTATAGCCGATTTCGTTATCGCCATCCTCGTTTATCACCGAGATAAAGGAGAGTCAAAGGAACAAAACTGGCACTGGTCTGGGGACGGCGCCTTCTCCGGTGACGTCTCAACTGCGTCACCTCCTTTCTGTGGACTGTATGCCGGCCTAATGATTTATTCGATTAGTATATCGTACTTCACAGCCGGACTCTGTCTGGACGAAGGGCGTTATTGTCTTGCCCAGTACGATTTCTTCTAAATAAAACAGCGCTGTTACAATCACTTAGTCTAATCATTATTTATTTACTTTCCTTTGTACACCCTGTTAGATCTCTATGCAAAGCCAAGTGGTCTCTTTACGACCGTGCGGCGAGGAGTTTCTGTGGCGACTCCCTCTGCTCAAAAAAAAAAAAAAATGGTGGCGAGAGGCCGACTTTAGCGAGACAAGGACAGATGTGTCCTTCGTCTTGTCTCTGGCTACTGGTCATCTTGGGATAGCCAGAATCACCCACATCCGTGAGGATGTTTGGGTCGGTCTCGAGATATCTGAAAAGAAGGGGGGAAGAGGTATCTAAGGATAGTGTGGACAGGGTTAGTTCAGGTGTTCTCTAACTACTTGGATGGATGGATGGTGGGAAAGAAATCGTGCAAGACCGGTAGGTTTTGATTGCGGTAGTAAGCGCAGATCACGTTTTTGGCGTCTGATGATATGCGCTTTTGGCTCCTCGATAGTATAGTGGTTAGTATACCCGCCTGTCACCCGGGAGACCGGGGTTCGATTCCCCGTCGGGGAGCCCCTGGCGCAAGACTAATGACCTTGCCCAGAAAAAATAAATCATTATGGAAAATTTAACAAGCCTCAGGACTTGCTAAATAAGGCCAAGACCGGTTCCCGGTTGTAGTGCCGATGATGATGATGATGATCTGCGCTTTGGTCGGTGTGTGTGTATGTTTGTGCCGTCTTGTACTGTGCGTGCGTGTGTGTGTGGTGTGTTAGCAAGAACGCAAGACCCCCGTACAAGTCGGTTCTCGCCGTTCTGAATGGTTTTGAGGTACTTGTATGCTAATTGTAGCATACAATACCATAGCATAGATCGTGGCGCCATCAAGGGCGCGGGGTTCACCAAACTCCCACCGTCTATTTCGCTAAAGGTCGTTCACCGGGATTTCACAGCAGAATAGTCATCCCTTCCGTCGATAACCGCTCGCCAAGAAAGAGCAAAATGAAACACTTGCGGCTTGTTTGGTTGTAAACTTTTCCTTTTATTTGTATGTTCCTAAACGAATTTTGTCACTTTGTATACATCGTTCGAAAATATTTTACAGCTTTTATTTGATAAATCTTCGGAGGATTTGAAGACTACGCACCGGGGCACCTCGTGCGGTGAGGACGATCGTCCTTGTTCGTTTTTAATTCGGCGAATCATTATTCCGCCCCACGTCTTGTTTATTTGCAAATACTATTACTTATTACGTTACAACCTCTCGCGAGCTTTCGATCCGTTTTGCCTCGCGTGGATCAAAACTTACGTCCGAAATATCTTAGTAGCACTGAGCGGTTGGGACCCGACTGAGCTGGTGTGTGTGGCTTGGCGGTTGAAGCTCGACTGACTAAAGAATGGGAAAAATATATTCGTGGCGTCGTGGCGGTTGAGTCATAGCTCAAATAAACTCGCTGCCACTTAGGAGGAATTTCGAGAAGAGTTGCTATGCTTGCATAGGGAATTCAGTTCCAGCGAATCCTCGCCGTGCCGGCAAATGGGTCAAGTATGATCAAGGGTCTTAATTGTTGAGATTGTTTCGTGGAAAATTAGCTGTCGCTTGGTCGCAGACGAGAAGTATGATTTAAGGAGGAAATGAACCGAAGCGGTTTTCGGGGGAATTGGAATTGCTGGGGTGCAAGCAAGGAATATCGTTTAGATAAGGTATTGACCGAAGTAATTTCGGGGAAATGTATGCGGCTCGGTATAGTTGGTGCTGATGGTTAATGTTCGTTGTAGATTTGAATATGCCTTTTGTTACGGCATGTGAATTTCGGGGAAATTAAGATTGCTTGATCGCAAGGAGGGCATATGAATTAAGTACAGGATTGACCGAAGCAATTTTGGGAAAATGTATGCGGGGATGATTAGAATGTATTCTGTTGAATTGTATTCTGTTGCGGGTTTTGGAGTGTGTTTATTGCAAAATTTGCTTTTGCGGATTTTGTATGGGGAGTGGGTTAAAGTCACGCGCTGTTAGCGGTCAGGGTTGGTTAGAATTGTGGGTTGGTTCTCCATGTGGTGTAGAGAACCCGCACAGTACAATAGTATACCCCCAAACTCTTTCAGATTTTATTAAAAACATAAATGATGATCGCGACAAATTTTGCGAAAAGTAAAAATCACAACGTCGTAGGAGTTTTGAGAAGTAAATCAAGTAAAAAAATTGTACACTTGATTGATATTAACAGACGCTCTCAACATGATAACATCATCATCAAATTTTATCAATTGGACTCTACAAATAAGTGTACTAATTTAAGTCTACCTTTTTATTCCAGTGGGTTGAATCAGTACCCTTCCTTACAAACGCTGAGATTGTCCAATTTGCACAATACAAAATCATAGAAATTTAATAGTTTCGATTCATATTAAACAAAGTAGTCTTGAAGGGCAATTCAGTTTTCAAAATTTGTTTCCCCCCTATGGAAGCTCATATTTTAACTGTGCTTGATTATCATTCATGGCGGCATGTAGACGAACAAGAGCGGCATGAGTAGTCTAGACACTTTGTTAGTCTTCATATGCTAATTAAGCTTCATCAATAAAATCAATTTTCGCCTGCACAGCTATCATGTTATAAATGGGGTCATGATCTTCAACTTATCTCAAAATCACCGCAATTAATTTTCGAGTCCATAATTGTATCACAAATTTGGCGACTGTTAATTGTAACATCCAAATGTTGGTAGTACAGTTATCAGGTCCGCTTTCACTCATGAATTGTAGGTATTCAAGAGTTAAGAAATACAAGTATGGGTATGGCAGATATATATGGCACGGATCTGCTAAGTTGCGATTTTGAAATACCACTTGCGTAGTGCTGTACACTTTTATGTACATAGTATATCGGCGTGCAACAACATCAATGACACAATCTTAAGTCGAAGTGAACTTTCACTAGTTGTGTTTCAATAGACCAACATACTGTACGACGGAGATACAAAACCCTTACTATGTATTGCTAGAGGATTTAATAGTGTGTGGAACGTAAATTTATAATACCAGTAAAAAGTTTGGTGCGTGAGAACAGCACATCAGGAACTGCAGGTTTAATTATTTTAATTAATTTCAACATATGGAATCTAAATCAAATCACCGGGACAGGAAATTAATTGACGAATCTTTAGTTAATCATACTAGGTTGCTTTACTATGATTAACTAAAGATTCGTCAATTAATTTCATAAAAACGTGACTAATTTACAATTTTCAAACCGTTCGCACTGTGCTATTCCAAAATCCCCTTTTGTGCGCCCGGTACTGTATTTTAATAAGAAAACGACAGCATTTTGTAGTTCACCATAAAACAGACCAGAATCACTAAGTACATTGGTGTTACTTTTCGGTATTCAAGCTAGCCTAAAATAAAAATCATTTGCTGTTTACCCAGAAATAAGTGTCCTTCTTTATTAGCAATAATGTTTTACAGGGTGAGGCAAAGGTGAAAGTAAGTAAAGTCATAATATAAATATGCCGCAGTTTTTGCAAAGCGTGTCTAATGTAATTGTCCATTGACTTTTATATTACAAATAGAAAATTACTACTAGATAGAGAATCATTAATATTTACATCGTTAAATTAACTTTCCGAAAACAACAGAATCCGGTTCTTTCATTTCTAAAAAAATAGCAAAATGACTAACTTTTGCTCCACTCTGTATTTAGCATAATATATTAGTAAAGAGAAATCCATTATTTTTCCTTGAAATTGAAGGCTTTATTTAGCATAGCTATAATGATCCCATTTAGGTCAAATATGGACCGTTTTTTTCGATAACTCGTTGCCGTTCGAAGGTAATTTTATTATTCCCCCCTCATAGAAACCTTCGTCCATATTGGAAAAATGGCGGTTTCGCCAAACCCCACGGCCCACTTACCTAAAAAAACTCCCTATATCCGCAACCCAACTCCCATTGTCCCCCGCCAATGCAATCGCATGGGCACCTGAAAATATGCATACAAGCATTACCTAAAATTCCTAAAAAGAATTTTTCCTACATGGGCATTCACACATTATCAATGCATCTCTGCATTAGCGACCCAAAAACCGAATTTCCAATTAGTGTAGATATTCACACTATAGTTCGATCCTGCCGTCGCCATAGATGCCATGCCTAATTGACACAGATGGTATACACAACCGTCATTGTGTATCCATCTAAATTACCTTCCGAAGACTTGCAACTATTGATTCAGTTGCAAGCACTTTTCGCGGAAATATATCTTTGTTTGAATCTTCAAACAATCACCGACGTCACGTTTTGCCGTCGGATTGGATTCAATAGCATAAACATATGCAAACAAAATAATCCGATTCTTCCAGTCGGCAGAGAGACGATGTACGATCTCTATTGTATAATTTATCGCAATCTCTTTTAGCATCTAATGAGTGGCTGCTATTTAGACAGCTTACCCTCATTACCGAAAGATGCCTTAGGCCGTTTCCCCTTTGTTCTTTTTCCCTTGTCGTAGGTTCCGTTTATCCTTGGCTAAACGCATCGATGAACACGGTGTTGTGTACGAACACACACATACACCACCGCGTCCCAAAGATCGCTTTCCATTGGTCGCTAGTCAAAGGATATTTCATTTCCTTTTCACCACACCACCAAAAACTCACTCCAAACGATTAAATATCCTGGAGTCGTATTCCAACCACCGATCCGGACGGTTCGTCTTCCGTTCCCCGTACCGTCGGGGAGGCGTACATCCCCGGAGTAGCGGATTTTCAATTCCCGAGTCGTGTGAGTCAATCGCGCGAGTGTTAGCAATGTAATTAATAATCAAAAACACTAACCAAATAAATTTAAATAAAAAACTAATATTAATAAAACAACAACCGTGTGTCTTACTTTTCGTGATGGTGTTTCCTTTGCTTTGCGTAATCGGTTTGTGACGGAGTTTTGCTGTTTCTGTTGAGAACTATGCATCTTAGTGTTCGGTGGAACTTACGGAATTACTTGTTGGTGAGGGCGAAGTAGAACCCTGTGCCCATGCCGGTGCAACGACTTCGCACCCCACAAGGGCATAAAAACCTCCCAACCAAGCTCCCGGAGCTTCTGGCGAGACACTATCGGTGTGTGTGGCCTGGTGTTGTCCTGGTAGAACACAATTCCTCTCCTATTGGCCAAAGATGCCCGCTTCTGCGCGATTACTTTCTTCAGACGGTCCACATGTTGACAGTGCATGTCCGAGTTAAGACTTGGGCCTAGGGGAGCAGCTCATAGTAAATGATTTCCTGTCAATCCCACCAAACACACAGCAAAACCTTCCAGACCGTCAATTCTGGCTTGATTACCGTTTGCGCCGGCTCACCACGGTTCTACCACAACCGGGTTCTCTTGATGCTGTCATAAGTGACCCACTTTTCGTCACCAGTCACCATTCGCTTTTGAAATGAGTCGATTTTGTTGCGATTCAGCAGCGATTCGCAAATGGAAATTCGGTCCACGAATTTTTTTTTTTTGCGTTAATTCTTGTCGCACTCAATAGAGCTTATTTTGTATCCAGCCTTAGTCAAGTGGTCTCAAACGCTTTTTATGCTACGTTTAGCTCCTGGATAAGCGAGACAGTGCTTACATGAGAGTCAGACTCGACGATTTCCATGATTTTATCGACATTTTCGACAATTGGTCTTGCAGAGGTTGCTGCATCTTTGACATACGGAACGGAACGGAATCGACGAAACTAAAACTGCGCTTGAATACCTGTTACAGTATCAGGACCATAAACACAATTTACATTTTCAGCCGTCTGGCTTGCGTTTTCCCCAGTTACGCCTCGCAATCGTGCTTCCTTAATCACTTAAGGGAAGAGTTGCTGAGCGAGAGTTATAAAGAAATTCGTCATCGCGTAATAGGGCTCTTTCTCGAGATCCCGTCGACGTTCGACTGATAATGGCATGTTATAACATCAGTGGCATCGATTTCACCAATATGAATGTAAACGCCGTCCACCAATGTTTGCAAACACCAAAACCTGATATCCTTACCCTAACCGAGATCCAGGTCGATTCTTCACCTGAGTCGACATATATTCGTTGCCCAAGATACGACTTACATTCGAAATTCCGTTTTAAGGGTGGAATCTGCGTCTTCGAGCGGTCCGATCGGGCTTGCCAGAGGAAGGAGGCGTTGGAACCCAACAACATGGACATCATGTGGTTGAAGGTCGCGCTGAGGAATTCTGTTAAAATTTGTTGTTGTTTTTACCGCTCCCCGAATGAAGATCGACCGGCGACATTTTTCGACCATCTCTCACGTACCGTCAACTGGGTATAGATCAACCACTAAAATTGTCGTCCTTGGCGATTTTAGTGTGCCCAATTCCCGCTAGTTGGTACATTCTAACAGAACCGAAGAGGCTGGGCGGGTGGTGGAGATGTTTACTGTTAGCCGCAATTTGACTCAACTCGTGGAGAAACCTACGCGAGTGCCGGATACCCAAGATGATTATTTGAGCACCCTGGATCTGTTTTTTACATCCGAGCCGAGGATTTATACCGTGGAGATTGCTGCGCCACTGGGAAACTCAGATCACTGCTTGGTATCTGTCGCGCAACCACTTGCATTTCAAGGGAATAGCCGACATAAGAGCTTCGCCATGTCAGTCGTTACCAGCACGTCAAAGAGATAAGACGTATATCTGACAACAGGAGAAAGCAAAAGAAAAGAAAAAAAAATAAACAAACAAAAAATATGTACGCCGAAAGGCATATATAAAAATCAAGTTGTAATGTGTAATTTAGAGAGCTCGCATAGAGCCAGTAAGTTAATTTAAGGATTGTTATTGTAGAAAAGGGTTTAACATTTACCCCTAATATTATACATGTAAAAAGAATTAGGAAAATAAATGTGGTTCAAAAACTAAAAAAAAAAAAAAAAAGCTTCGCCATGTATGGACATATGGGGCTGCCAGCTGGGACGATTTACGAGATTTCTTCGCATTCTTTCTGTGATCGGAGGTGTGCTTTGGAGACTCCGATGCCGATGCATGCGCGGAGTCGGTCACAGAGATTATTCCCCTCAAAATGGAGATTTGGATTCCGCATTCCATCAAATGAAATTCATCTGAAAAACTTGGTTTGATGAAAAAAAAACGGGCAGATCACAGCGGCAAAAAATAGAGCTCTTAAACGAGGCGCTCTAATCCCACCAAGAGGAACTGAACAAATTTTGTTAGAATCAAAAACGCGTGTAACCAGACGATTAATACCGCGAAGAAGGCTTACAATGATAGAGTAACCAATAAACTCTTTGAGTGTCCGACTGGTCCGCGTCCCTTCTGGTCAATGGCAAGGGCTGTCAGCAATAACTTCGCTTCCTCCTCCTTTCCTCCGTTGATGACGGGCGGCGGAACACTAGTCACAAATTCAAAAGATAAAACTAATGTTTGCGGATTCAAATCTCGATGCCGGTCTTTTGGGTCCACCTGTGATCGCGCCGGTACGGTCTTCGATGCGGGATATGAGGTTCCGTCGCGTACTATTCAACGCATTCTACGTGGACTGGACTGTAGGAAGGCAACCGACCCGGACGGAATACCAGCAATAGTCCTTAAGAACTATGCTCCAGAACTGTCCCCGTTCATGGCAGACTCTTTCACTTATCTTATGAACGAAGGACTTTTACTGCCTGCTGGAAAATCTCTCGAGGTGGACGTGTCTCACACAAAATTACCTGCTGATAGCTTTACTGTCTATGTTATTTAAGGTTATGGAAAAGGTCATCAATGCCGAGTTAATTAAGTATTTGGAGTGGAACGGACTTCTGGATGATCGTCAATACGGATTCCGTGGCAGGCGATCAACGGGAGACCTTTTGACCCTCATAACCGACATATGGACATCTGCGATTGAGGGGCATCGTGAGTCAAGGGCGGTGGCATTGGATATCTCCAAGGCTTTTGACCGCGTCTGGCACGGAGCTTTGCTGAGCAAACTTCGTTCATATGGACTTTTCCAGCAGTTTTACCACTGGACGAAGAGCGTCTTCGAAAATCGATCGATCCGGCTTGTTGTGGACGGCGAGTGTACGGGTCTGTATCCTGTTCTTTCCGGGGTTCCCCGAGGTTCTATTTTTGCTCCGACTTTGTTTTTGCTTCACGTGAATGATTTGTTGGAGTCGACAGATAACAAAGTGTTCAGTTTACGGATGATAGTACGCTTGTTTCCTCTTTTTCGAGTGATCGACCGATCAGTGTATCAATGTTGCGCCAGTTGAGATGTAGCCAGATCGACTCTCTGAATCGAGATCTGGATAAGGTCCTGCAGTGGGGAAAGGTTAATCTTGTCAACTTCAATGCAGCGAAGGCACAGGATACAGCATTCTCAAATAAAAAGTGCATCATCGGTTCCAAAGCTGGTGATGGATGGCTGGGCCGTCGAATCTGGGGAAAGCTTGAAATTGCTCGACGTCACGGTCTGTGGGAATATATCGTGATGTAAACACCTGTCGAATATCGCTAGATCTGCCTCAGGAAAACCGAACTATCTTTTTAGAGCCACGCATTATTTTACTCCGGGCCAGCTTCTCCTCCTATATAAATCCCAAATTATACCCGCGCCGGAATATTGCTCGGAGCTCGGCTCCTAAACATACCCCCGACCTACTTGAGAGCATACAGAGACGAGCCATCCGCCTGATCGGGGACTCGGCACTAACAGTCGCTATCACATTGAAGGCGCGTAGCCGACCTCCGTCTGTTTTACAGATATTTTTACGTGTATTGTTCTTCTGAGGCCAAGACCGGTTCCCGGTTGTAGTGCCGATGATGATGATGATTGTTCTTCTGAATGGCGCAAGGCTAATAACCTTGCCCGTAAAAATAAATAATTACAGAAAATGTAACAAGCCTCGAGACTTGCTAAATAAGACCAAGACCGAATCCCGGTTGTAGTGCCGGTGATGATCATGATCATTGCTCAGAAGAACAATCGTGGTATTGTTCCTCGCAATTCGGTTTATATGCGCTCTACAAAGCAATCCGACGGATCACACCAATTGCGGTTCATCTCTCGACGGCGCGAACATCCCTGCATCAGAACTCGTTCCGTTACAGAGTGGGGAAGGCGTGGAATTTACTCCCCGCGCGAGTCTTGCCGGAGCATTACAACGTGCAACTGTTCAAAGAGAACTGCAACAGTTATTTGGTGGCATCTCGGGGCGCCGTATCGGCCCTATAGACTCGCCTCTCCCGAGAGAAGTATATTTTAAAAAAAAGAGAAAAAAAAATACGGTTTTAACCTTTTCCTTTTTATTTTACCAATATCCTTTATTTATTTAACCTTATATTTATTTATGTAGTAAAAACGTCCGCTGTACTTGTTCGACTCTTTTATTTTTATTAATTAATTAACAATTGGTTTTATTTGGTTACTCCTTTATTTCATAAATGAGGTCTTGTAACCTCTGATTCACGGGTTTATAATTAACTCGGTTTTATTTATTCGGAGTAAAAGGCCCACTGTACATATGTGAGGCTGTGACTGTGCTTTGATCGATTAATTCTGCCCAATTCCCTTTGGAACCACCCCTTTTATACTCAAATTATTGGGGAAGAATCGCAAACGATGCATCTAATTCTTCTCCACTCAGCCTGGCCTCAAGCGCAAGTCATTTACCCTGCCGCAGTTCCGCTCAATCGTCTTTGACCTATTTTGAGTGCAATTGCCCGGCATGAGTCATTCGCTTTGCTTAATTGGTATTTCCACCTAATCGATCCACTTGAAGTGCAGTGGCCTTGGTTCAAGCATTCGTTTCGTCAATTGAGTTTCATTATTATCCATATGCCTTTCTTTCGTAGGCATGAGCATTTTTATGGGAATTCACACCTGGCGTACGCCAATTGTCATTATCCGTTGCATTTTTGCAGGCGCCAGCAATTCCTAGGAAACTTCCCATGTCAGCTGTGACGTTTGCTTTTAGATATTAATGGCGATATATGATACGATGCAAGGAATGTACTTGTAATTGGATATAACATAGCATAGAGTGGGAAATGCCTGCACGTCGCAGGTGGGCAATTAAAGAGGAAATGATTAAGAGCGTATGGTGTGCGATATGATTATCAGGTGAAATGGGATTTATGTAGTGGGATACTACACGCCTTTCTCGAAGAAAAACTGTAAAATATATCTTATTTTCTCATTGCTGGTGTCCATATTTGACTTTCTAACAAAACTTAGTCAAGCAATCACAAAACTGTCTGAAGAGTTTTTTTTAGTACGAAATATTATCTTTCTGAGGTCATCTAACGTAACCTAATCGTACTTATGCAACGCTAGATATACATTACTAAAGCCATCTATTGTACAAATAGTGGGTTTCCTTTTACTACACCTTATGTTTTTTATCAGCTTTGAATTTCTGTACTTTCTATTTAAATTAATATTATTTATGTAGAACAATTTAATACACGTTATTGATACGTTTTTAGAGGTGATAAAGATAGTATAGTGGTTAGTATACCCGCCTGTCACGCGGGAGGCCGGGGTTCGATTCCCCGTCGGGGAGCCTGTGGCGCAAGACTAATGACCTTGCCCGGAAAAAACAAATCATTATGGAAAATTTAACAAGCCTCAGGACTTGCAAAATAAGGCCAAGACCGGTTCCCGGTTGTAGTGCCTATGATGATGATGAAAGATAAAGAGACAATAGGGGCGCCGTGACGAGAGGTTACTCAATCTAAAACTACATTACATTACTTGTTTTTCCGTATATACTCCTTAACATACTATATAACACGGTTACCACGACATTTCGTAGCACGCAAGACTTTTTTAAGGATGATGGTAGGTTTTTTGTAACCGACTTTTTCCCGCTCGCTGACAAGATCCTGATACAAGCAAACGTACAGAGGCACATGCGTCACTGTCCGTCTTGCCGAAGATGCGATAAGAATATTTGAGTACTTTCCACAATATGGTATATCATGGTGGTCATTTAGGGAATAAAATTCGTTGTGCCTTTTATGATAATTTCTTATACGATTCGATAAAGAGCTTTATTGCTTTTCCACAATATGCTTTATTTTCGTGTTCTTTTTGAGGACGAAATTCGTTGTACGTTTTATGGCCCTTTTTTGTGGCATGTTATTGCATAGGTCTCGAAAAGAAATGTACAGAAACACAGCAATCTAACATTTATTCTTCTGTGAGATTTATTCAGGGTCACATGTGCCATTGTTCTGCGTTACATCCGTCCACCAGTCTTATTCCCGACGGTCTTCCAACAAGAATTGTATGTACGACTCTCTCGATGCCTTTTCTCGTTATGTGCCCGGCCTAAGTTAATCCTCATCATCATCATCATCGGCACTACAACCGGGAACCGGTCTGGGCCTTATTTAGCAAGTCCTGGGGCTTGTTAAATTTTCCATAATGATTTGTTTTTTTTTCGGGCAAGGTCGTTAGTCTTGCGCCAGAGAAGTTAATCCTCGCAACCTGATAATTCTTACTATTGTTGGTTTGATGTATAGCTCTTCCAAATGACTGTTGTGAACCTTCCTCCAAACGTCTAGTGCCCCAACCTGTTGTGACCATCATCATCATTGGCATTACAACCGGGATCCGGTCTTGGTCTTATTTAACAAATCTCTCCACCGGTCCCGATTTCGAGCTGATGTGATCCAGTTTCGCATACCCAGGCTCTAACCTGTGGCGATGCCTATTTTGTCTTTGACAAATAAGATCCTTGCGAAACAGGAGATTATAGGAGTTCAATTTTAATGATCCTCAATGCTACTCGTATCGACGGATTTTCAAGGAAAGGAAACCAGAGCGGCGCGGCACCCTAGCAGGGTTCGTAATGTTTGCATTTTTATTGATTATAATTTTAGTTAACTTCTTCTCTCTTTCTATATTCTTGACCAAAGTGCATCCGGCGATACGTTCGGTTATCTACTCTCGCTTACGCCATTTACCCGGAACTAAGGTCGATGAAAAATTTACCATTATGGATCAAATGCTAGGAAATACTCACATGAAACAATCAATTTTAGGACGAAACGCTTCACTATATACTATTATTTAAGTTTAGTTAGTTTAGTGAGGGCAGAACCCTCATTTACTTTGCCTAATTCAATCTTAAATTAAACTTAAATTAATTATTATAAAAAAAAACCGAACAGACTATCTTAAATCTAGAGAAAGAAGGAGAATAAAAAGAAAAAAGGAAAACCCAGAGGAGATGGGAAAATGTATGCGGGGATGATTAGAATGTATTCTGTTGAATTGTATTCTGTTGCGGGTTTTGGAGTGTGTTTATTGCAAAATTTGCTTTTGCGGATTTTGTATGGGGAGTGGGTTAAAGTCACGCGCTGTTAGCGGTCAGGGTTGGTTAGAATTGTGGGTTGGTTCTCCATGTGGTGTAGAGAACCCGCACAGTACAATAGTATACCCCCAAACTCTTTCAGATTTTATTAAAAACATAAATGATGATCGCGACAAATTTTGCGAAAAGTAAAAATCACAACGTCGTAGGAGTTTTGAGAAGTAAATCAAGTAAAAAAATTGTACACTTGATTGATATTAACAGACGCTCTCAACATGATAACATCATCATCAAATTTTATCAATTGGACTCTACAAATAAGTGTACTAATTTAAGTCTACCTTTTTATTCCAGTGGGTTGAATCAGTACCCTTCCTTACAAACGCTGAGATTGTCCAATTTGCACAATACAAAATCATAGAAATTTAATAGTTTCGATTCATATTAAACAAAGTAGTCTTGAAGGGCAATTCAGTTTTCAAAATTTGTTTCCCCCCTATGGAAGCTCATATTTTAACTGTGCTTGATTATCATTCATGGCGGCATGTAGACGAACAAGAGCGGCATGAGTAGTCTAGACACTTTGTTAGTCTTCATATGCTAATTAAGCTTCATCAATAAAATCAATTTTCGCCTGCACAGCTATCATGTTATAAATGGGGTCATGATCTTCAACTTATCTCAAAATCACCGCAATTAATTTTCGAGTCCATAATTGTATCACAAATTTGGCGACTGTTAATTGTAACATCCAAATGTTGGTAGTACAGTTATCAGGTCCGCTTTCACTCATGAATTGTAGGTATTCAAGAGTTAAGAAATACAAGTATGGGTATGGCAGATATATATGGCACGGATCTGCTAAGTTGCGATTTTGAAATACCACTTGCGTAGTGCTGTACACTTTTATGTACATAGTATATCGGCGTGCAACAACATCAATGACACAATCTTAAGTCGAAGTGAACTTTCACTAGTTGTGTTTCAATAGACCAACATACTGTACGACGGAGATACAAAACCCTTACTATGTATTGCTAGAGGATTTAATAGTGTGTGGAACGTAAATTTATAATACCAGTAAAAAGTTTGGTGCGTGAGAACAGCACATCAGGAACTGCAGGTTTAATTATTTTAATTAATTTCAACATATGGAATCTAAATCAAATCACCGGGACAGGAAATTAATTGACGAATCTTTAGTTAATCATACTAGGTTGCTTTACTATGATTAACTAAAGATTCGTCAATTAATTTCATAAAAACGTGACTAATTTACAATTTTCAAACCGTTCGCACTGTGCTATTCCAAAATCCCCTTTTGTGCGCCCGGTACTGTATTTTAATAAGAAAACGACAGCATTTTGTAGTTCACCATAAAACAGACCAGAATCACTAAGTACATTGGTGTTACTTTTCGGTATTCAAGCTAGCCTAAAATAAAAATCATTTGCTGTTTACCCAGAAATAAGTGTCCTTCTTTATTAGCAATAATGTTTTACAGGGTGAGGCAAAGGTGAAAGTAAGTAAAGTCATAATATAAATATGCCGCAGTTTTTGCAAAGCGTGTCTAATGTAATTGTCCATTGACTTTTATATTACAAATAGAAAATTACTACTAGATAGAGAATCATTAATATTTACATCGTTAAATTAACTTTCCGAAAACAACAGAATCCGGTTCTTTCATTTCTAAAAAAATAGCAAAATGACTAACTTTTGCTCCACTCTGTATTTAGCATAATATATTAGTAAAGAGAAATCCATTATTTTTCCTTGAAATTGAAGGCTTTATTTAGCATAGCTATAATGATCCCATTTAGGTCAAATATGGACCGTTTTTTTCGATAACTCGTTGCCGTTCGAAGGTAATTTTATTATTCCCCCCTCATAGAAACCTTCGTCCATATTGGAAAAATGGCGGTTTCGCCAAACCCCACGGCCCACTTACCTAAAAAAACTCCCTATATCCGCAACCCAACTCCCATTGTCCCCCGCCAATGCAATCGCATGGGCACCTGAAAATATGCATACAAGCATTACCTAAAATTCCTAAAAAGAATTTTTCCTACATGGGCATTCACACATTATCAATGCATCTCTGCATTAGCGACCCAAAAACCGAATTTCCAATTAGTGTAGATATTCACACTATAGTTCGATCCTGCCGTCGCCATAGATGCCATGCCTAATTGACACAGATGGTATACACAACCGTCATTGTGTATCCATCTAAATTACCTTCCGAAGACTTGCAACTATTGATTCAGTTGCAAGCACTTTTCGCGGAAATATATCTTTGTTTGAATCTTCAAACAATCACCGACGTCACGTTTTGCCGTCGGATTGGATTCAATAGCATAAACATATGCAAACAAAATAATCCGATTCTTCCAGTCGGCAGAGAGACGATGTACGATCTCTATTGTATAATTTATCGCAATCTCTTTTAGCATCTAATGAGTGGCTGCTATTTAGACAGCTTACCCTCATTACCGAAAGATGCCTTAGGCCGTTTCCCCTTTGTTCTTTTTCCCTTGTCGTAGGTTCCGTTTATCCTTGGCTAAACGCATCGATGAACACGGTGTTGTGTACGAACACACACATACACCACCGCGTCCCAAAGATCGCTTTCCATTGGTCGCTAGTCAAAGGATATTTCATTTCCTTTTCACCACACCACCAAAAACTCACTCCAAACGATTAAATATCCTGGAGTCGTATTCCAACCACCGATCCGGACGGTTCGTCTTCCGTTCCCCGTACCGTCGGGGAGGCGTACATCCCCGGAGTAGCGGATTTTCAATTCCCGAGTCGTGTGAGTCAATCGCGCGAGTGTTAGCAATGTAATTAATAATCAAAAACACTAACCAAATAAATTTAAATAAAAAACTAATATTAATAAAACAACAACCGTGTGTCTTACTTTTCGTGATGGTGTTTCCTTTGCTTTGCGTAATCGGTTTGTGACGGAGTTTTGCTGTTTCTGTTGAGAACTATGCATCTTAGTGTTCGGTGGAACTTACGGAATTACTTGTTGGTGAGGGCGAAGTAGAACCCTGTGCCCATGCCGGTGCAACGACTTCGCACCCCACAAGGGCATAAAAACCTCCCAACCAAGCTCCCGGAGCTTCTGGCGAGACACTATCGGTGTGTGTGGCCTGGTGTTGTCCTGGTAGAACACAATTCCTCTCCTATTGGCCAAAGATGCCCGCTTCTGCGCGATTACTTTCTTCAGACGGTCCACATGTTGACAGTGCATGTCCGAGTTAAGACTTGGGCCTAGGGGAGCAGCTCATAGTAAATGATTTCCTGTCAATCCCACCAAACACACAGCAAAACCTTCCAGACCGTCAATTCTGGCTTGATTACCGTTTGCGCCGGCTCACCACGGTTCTACCACAACCGGGTTCTCTTGATGCTGTCATAAGTGACCCACTTTTCGTCACCAGTCACCATTCGCTTTTGAAATGAGTCGATTTTGTTGCGATTCAGCAGCGATTCGCAAATGGAAATTCGGTCCACGAATTTTTTTTTTTTGCGTTAATTCTTGTCGCACTCAATAGAGCTTATTTTGTATCCAGCCTTAGTCAAGTGGTCTCAAACGCTTTTTATGCTACGTTTAGCTCCTGGATAAGCGAGACAGTGCTTACATGAGAGTCAGACTCGACGATTTCCATGATTTTATCGACATTTTCGACAATTGGTCTTGCAGAGGTTGCTGCATCTTTGACATACGGAACGGAACGGAATCGACGAAACTAAAACTGCGCTTGAATACCTGTTACAGTATCAGGACCATAAACACAATTTACATTTTCAGCCGTCTGGCTTGCGTTTTCCCCAGTTACGCCTCGCAATCGTGCTTCCTTAATCACTTAAGGGAAGAGTTGCTGAGCGAGAGTTATAAAGAAATTCGTCATCGCGTAATAGGGCTCTTTCTCGAGATCCCGTCGACGTTCGACTGATAATGGCATGTTATAACATCAGTGGCATCGATTTCACCAATATGAATGTAAACGCCGTCCACCAATGTTTGCAAACACCAAAACCTGATATCCTTACCCTAACCGAGATCCAGGTCGATTCTTCACCTGAGTCGACATATATTCGTTGCCCAAGATACGACTTACATTCGAAATTCCGTTTTAAGGGTGGAATCTGCGTCTTCGAGCGGTCCGATCGGGCTTGCCAGAGGAAGGAGGCGTTGGAACCCAACAACATGGACATCATGTGGTTGAAGGTCGCGCTGAGGAATTCTGTTAAAATTTGTTGTTGTTTTTACCGCTCCCCGAATGAAGATCGACCGGCGACATTTTTCGACCATCTCTCACGTACCGTCAACTGGGTATAGATCAACCACTAAAATTGTCGTCCTTGGCGATTTTAGTGTGCCCAATTCCCGCTAGTTGGTACATTCTAACAGAACCGAAGAGGCTGGGCGGGTGGTGGAGATGTTTACTGTTAGCCGCAATTTGACTCAACTCGTGGAGAAACCTACGCGAGTGCCGGATACCCAAGATGATTATTTGAGCACCCTGGATCTGTTTTTTACATCCGAGCCGAGGATTTATACCGTGGAGATTGCTGCGCCACTGGGAAACTCAGATCACTGCTTGGTATCTGTCGCGCAACCACTTGCATTTCAAGGGAATAGCCGACATAAGAGCTTCGCCATGTCAGTCGTTACCAGCACGTCAAAGAGATAAGACGTATATCTGACAACAGGAGAAAGCAAAAGAAAAGAAAAAAAAATAAACAAACAAAAAATATGTACGCCGAAAGGCA
Organism: Microdon myrmicae; assembly: GCA_963931805.1. Classification (NCBI taxonomy): domain Eukaryota; kingdom Metazoa; phylum Arthropoda; class Insecta; order Diptera; family Syrphidae; genus Microdon; species Microdon myrmicae. The sequence goes on from OZ007496.1 coordinate 98,836,897, forward strand.
TATATAAAAATCAAGTTGTAATGTGTAATTTAGAGAGCTCGCATAGAGCCAGTAAGTTAATTTAAGGATTGTTATTGTAGAAAAGGGTTTAACATTTACCCCTAATATTATACATGTAAAAAGAATTAGGAAAATAAATGTGGTTCAAAAACTAAAAAAAAAAAAAAAAAGCTTCGCCATGTATGGACATATGGGGCTGCCAGCTGGGACGATTTACGAGATTTCTTCGCATTCTTTCTGTGATCGGAGGTGTGCTTTGGAGACTCCGATGCCGATGCATGCGCGGAGTCGGTCACAGAGATTATTCCCCTCAAAATGGAGATTTGGATTCCGCATTCCATCAAATGAAATTCATCTGAAAAACTTGGTTTGATGAAAAAAAAACGGGCAGATCACAGCGGCAAAAAATAGAGCTCTTAAACGAGGCGCTCTAATCCCACCAAGAGGAACTGAACAAATTTTGTTAGAATCAAAAACGCGTGTAACCAGACGATTAATACCGCGAAGAAGGCTTACAATGATAGAGTAACCAATAAACTCTTTGAGTGTCCGACTGGTCCGCGTCCCTTCTGGTCAATGGCAAGGGCTGTCAGCAATAACTTCGCTTCCTCCTCCTTTCCTCCGTTGATGACGGGCGGCGGAACACTAGTCACAAATTCAAAAGATAAAACTAATGTTTGCGGATTCAAATCTCGATGCCGGTCTTTTGGGTCCACCTGTGATCGCGCCGGTACGGTCTTCGATGCGGGATATGAGGTTCCGTCGCGTACTATTCAACGCATTCTACGTGGACTGGACTGTAGGAAGGCAACCGACCCGGACGGAATACCAGCAATAGTCCTTAAGAACTATGCTCCAGAACTGTCCCCGTTCATGGCAGACTCTTTCACTTATCTTATGAACGAAGGACTTTTACTGCCTGCTGGAAAATCTCTCGAGGTGGACGTGTCTCACACAAAATTACCTGCTGATAGCTTTACTGTCTATGTTATTTAAGGTTATGGAAAAGGTCATCAATGCCGAGTTAATTAAGTATTTGGAGTGGAACGGACTTCTGGATGATCGTCAATACGGATTCCGTGGCAGGCGATCAACGGGAGACCTTTTGACCCTCATAACCGACATATGGACATCTGCGATTGAGGGGCATCGTGAGTCAAGGGCGGTGGCATTGGATATCTCCAAGGCTTTTGACCGCGTCTGGCACGGAGCTTTGCTGAGCAAACTTCGTTCATATGGACTTTTCCAGCAGTTTTACCACTGGACGAAGAGCGTCTTCGAAAATCGATCGATCCGGCTTGTTGTGGACGGCGAGTGTACGGGTCTGTATCCTGTTCTTTCCGGGGTTCCCCGAGGTTCTATTTTTGCTCCGACTTTGTTTTTGCTTCACGTGAATGATTTGTTGGAGTCGACAGATAACAAAGTGTTCAGTTTACGGATGATAGTACGCTTGTTTCCTCTTTTTCGAGTGATCGACCGATCAGTGTATCAATGTTGCGCCAGTTGAGATGTAGCCAGATCGACTCTCTGAATCGAGATCTGGATAAGGTCCTGCAGTGGGGAAAGGTTAATCTTGTCAACTTCAATGCAGCGAAGGCACAGGATACAGCATTCTCAAATAAAAAGTGCATCATCGGTTCCAAAGCTGGTGATGGATGGCTGGGCCGTCGAATCTGGGGAAAGCTTGAAATTGCTCGACGTCACGGTCTGTGGGAATATATCGTGATGTAAACACCTGTCGAATATCGCTAGATCTGCCTCAGGAAAACCGAACTATCTTTTTAGAGCCACGCATTATTTTACTCCGGGCCAGCTTCTCCTCCTATATAAATCCCAAATTATACCCGCGCCGGAATATTGCTCGGAGCTCGGCTCCTAAACATACCCCCGACCTACTTGAGAGCATACAGAGACGAGCCATCCGCCTGATCGGGGACTCGGCACTAACAGTCGCTATCACATTGAAGGCGCGTAGCCGACCTCCGTCTGTTTTACAGATATTTTTACGTGTATTGTTCTTCTGAGGCCAAGACCGGTTCCCGGTTGTAGTGCCGATGATGATGATGATTGTTCTTCTGAATGGCGCAAGGCTAATAACCTTGCCCGTAAAAATAAATAATTACAGAAAATGTAACAAGCCTCGAGACTTGCTAAATAAGACCAAGACCGAATCCCGGTTGTAGTGCCGGTGATGATCATGATCATTGCTCAGAAGAACAATCGTGGTATTGTTCCTCGCAATTCGGTTTATATGCGCTCTACAAAGCAATCCGACGGATCACACCAATTGCGGTTCATCTCTCGACGGCGCGAACATCCCTGCATCAGAACTCGTTCCGTTACAGAGTGGGGAAGGCGTGGAATTTACTCCCCGCGCGAGTCTTGCCGGAGCATTACAACGTGCAACTGTTCAAAGAGAACTGCAACAGTTATTTGGTGGCATCTCGGGGCGCCGTATCGGCCCTATAGACTCGCCTCTCCCGAGAGAAGTATATTTTAAAAAAAAGAGAAAAAAAAATACGGTTTTAACCTTTTCCTTTTTATTTTACCAATATCCTTTATTTATTTAACCTTATATTTATTTATGTAGTAAAAACGTCCGCTGTACTTGTTCGACTCTTTTATTTTTATTAATTAATTAACAATTGGTTTTATTTGGTTACTCCTTTATTTCATAAATGAGGTCTTGTAACCTCTGATTCACGGGTTTATAATTAACTCGGTTTTATTTATTCGGAGTAAAAGGCCCACTGTACATATGTGAGGCTGTGACTGTGCTTTGATCGATTAATTCTGCCCAATTCCCTTTGGAACCACCCCTTTTATACTCAAATTATTGGGGAAGAATCGCAAACGATGCATCTAATTCTTCTCCACTCAGCCTGGCCTCAAGCGCAAGTCATTTACCCTGCCGCAGTTCCGCTCAATCGTCTTTGACCTATTTTGAGTGCAATTGCCCGGCATGAGTCATTCGCTTTGCTTAATTGGTATTTCCACCTAATCGATCCACTTGAAGTGCAGTGGCCTTGGTTCAAGCATTCGTTTCGTCAATTGAGTTTCATTATTATCCATATGCCTTTCTTTCGTAGGCATGAGCATTTTTATGGGAATTCACACCTGGCGTACGCCAATTGTCATTATCCGTTGCATTTTTGCAGGCGCCAGCAATTCCTAGGAAACTTCCCATGTCAGCTGTGACGTTTGCTTTTAGATATTAATGGCGATATATGATACGATGCAAGGAATGTACTTGTAATTGGATATAACATAGCATAGAGTGGGAAATGCCTGCACGTCGCAGGTGGGCAATTAAAGAGGAAATGATTAAGAGCGTATGGTGTGCGATATGATTATCAGGTGAAATGGGATTTATGTAGTGGGATACTACACGCCTTTCTCGAAGAAAAACTGTAAAATATATCTTATTTTCTCATTGCTGGTGTCCATATTTGACTTTCTAACAAAACTTAGTCAAGCAATCACAAAACTGTCTGAAGAGTTTTTTTTAGTACGAAATATTATCTTTCTGAGGTCATCTAACGTAACCTAATCGTACTTATGCAACGCTAGATATACATTACTAAAGCCATCTATTGTACAAATAGTGGGTTTCCTTTTACTACACCTTATGTTTTTTATCAGCTTTGAATTTCTGTACTTTCTATTTAAATTAATATTATTTATGTAGAACAATTTAATACACGTTATTGATACGTTTTTAGAGGTGATAAAGATAGTATAGTGGTTAGTATACCCGCCTGTCACGCGGGAGGCCGGGGTTCGATTCCCCGTCGGGGAGCCTGTGGCGCAAGACTAATGACCTTGCCCGGAAAAAACAAATCATTATGGAAAATTTAACAAGCCTCAGGACTTGCAAAATAAGGCCAAGACCGGTTCCCGGTTGTAGTGCCTATGATGATGATGAAAGATAAAGAGACAATAGGGGCGCCGTGACGAGAGGTTACTCAATCTAAAACTACATTACATTACTTGTTTTTCCGTATATACTCCTTAACATACTATATAACACGGTTACCACGACATTTCGTAGCACGCAAGACTTTTTTAAGGATGATGGTAGGTTTTTTGTAACCGACTTTTTCCCGCTCGCTGACAAGATCCTGATACAAGCAAACGTACAGAGGCACATGCGTCACTGTCCGTCTTGCCGAAGATGCGATAAGAATATTTGAGTACTTTCCACAATATGGTATATCATGGTGGTCATTTAGGGAATAAAATTCGTTGTGCCTTTTATGATAATTTCTTATACGATTCGATAAAGAGCTTTTACTGCTTTTCCACAATATGCTTTATTTTCGTGTTCTTTTTGAGGACGAAATTCGTTGTACGTTTTATGGCCCTTTTTTGTGGCATGTTATTGCATAGGTCTCGAAAAGAAATGTACAGAAACACAGCAATCTAACATTTATTCTTCTGTGAGATTTATTCAGGGTCACATGTGCCATTGTTCTGCGTTACATCCGTCCACCAGTCTTATTCCCGACGGTCTTCCAACAAGAATTGTATGTACGACTCTCTCGATGCCTTTTCTCGTTATGTGCCCGGCCTAAGTTAATCCTCATCATCATCATCATCGGCACTACAACCGGGAACCGGTCTGGGCCTTATTTAGCAAGTCCTGGGGCTTGTTAAATTTTCCATAATGATTTGTTTTTTTTTCGGGCAAGGTCGTTAGTCTTGCGCCAGAGAAGTTAATCCTCGCAACCTGATAATTCTTACTATTGTTGGTTTGATGTATAGCTCTTCCAAATGACTGTTGTGAACCTTCCTCCAAACGTCTAGTGCCCCAACCTGTTGTGACCATCATCATCATTGGCATTACAACCGGGATCCGGTCTTGGTCTTATTTAACAAATCTCTCCACCGGTCCCGATTTCGAGCTGATGTGATCCAGTTTCGCATACCCAGGCTCTAACCTGTGGCGATGCCTATTTTGTCTTTGACAAATAAGATCCTTGCGAAACAGGAGATTATAGGAGTTCAATTTTAATGATCCTCAATGCTACTCGTATCGACGGATTTTCAAGGAAAGGAAACCAGAGCGGCGCGGCACCCTAGCAGGGTTCGTAATGTTTGCATTTTTATTGATTATAATTTTAGTTAACTTCTTCTCTCTTTCTATATTCTTGACCAAAGTGCATCCGGCGATACGTTCGGTTATCTACTCTCGCTTACGCCATTTACCCGGAACTAAGGTCGATGAAAAATTTACCATTATGGATCAAATGCTAGGAAATACTCACATGAAACAATCAATTTTAGGACGAAACGCTTCACTATATACTATTATTTAAGTTTAGTTAGTTTAGTGAGGGCAGAACCCTCATTTACTTTGCCTAATTCAATCTTAAATTAAACTTAAATTAATTATTATAAAAAAAAACCGAACAGACTATCTTAAATCTAGAGAAAGAAGGAGAATAAAAAGAAAAAAGGAAAACCCAGAGGAGATGGGGGGGGGCTAGGGTAGAGCAAGTCTATGTGGGGGAGGCAAATTCGGCATTTGTGAGGCAGTGGCAGTGGGGGGGGGGGGCGTCTACGTACTGGTGTGGCGCCGGGGTTGGTGAGCCGGGGGAGAGGTTGAAATTTGTGGGGGGGGGGGGGGGGGGGGTTCTTCTGAGTCGTCGTTTGAGGGCAGGAGTGGAGAGGTTGAAATCGATGGAGGTGGGGAAAGGGTTGGCCTGTCGTAGCATACGCGAGATGGGCTCGTTAGCGCCGTAAGAAGTGTGATGAGTGTGATGAGCGGGCACGTAAAACAGACGAGGGTTCCGCTCATTACGGGGGTTTGTATGAAATGATAAAGTGGAGAGCAAGTTTGGGCAATTGATTGAGCCTGACAGAAGGCGATGGACAAAGATGATGTCAGCATGGATTCTGCGCTCCTCAAGTGTGTTGAGATTGATTAGAAGGAGCCGGCCTATGTATGGTGGTAAAATGAGTGGGTTTTCCCAGTTTAGTCCACGGAGGGCAAAGCGCAAGAAGCGACGTTGAACGCCCTCGATCCTACGAATGTGAGACAGTTGATACGGGGATCAGACCTGACTAGCATATTCGAGTAGTGGCCAGACAAAAGTTGTGTAGAGTGATCGAGTGACGTAGGGGTTTAGGAATTCCTTCGACCAGCGTTTTATAAAGCCAAGGGCGGCGTTAGCCTTAAGGATTATGTCATTAATATGTGCGGTAAATTTGAGCTCCTTGTCGCATAGGACGCTCAGGTCGCGAATCGATTCAACCGATGTTATCGGTTGGTTCAGTAAGAGATAAGAGCGTGGTTGGGCGGGGTAGCGCTTCCGAGAGAAGATGCTTGTGTAACATTTGGCGATATTCAATTCTAGGCAGTTATTTTGACACCAGATCGAAAAGCTGTCAAGATCCGAATGGAGAAGTGAGGAGTCAAGAGGAGAGCGGATTGTCTTGAACATTATGGTATCACCCGCGTAAAGCGAGATGAGGGAGTGATTGATGCACGAGCTATGCCGTTTATGGTTAGGATAAATAGGAGGGGGCCGAGATGGCTCTACACCTGCGGTTGGAAAAAAAGTGTCGGAGAGGGTGAATCTAAATCGCACACGGCAGGTTCGAGAGTTGAGATAGGATGAGATCCACTTAATCAACAGGGGTTCAAAACCAAAGGAGGATAATTTAAAGAGAATGGGGTTATGGGAGATTTTGTCGAGGGTCTTACTAAAGTCGGTAGTGACTACATCGACCTCATCGTCGTTTTCTAGGGCAAGGAGTGTGTGGGATGTGAATTCGACTAGGTTGGTAGTAGTGGACCTGCCGGAGACGAAGCCGTGCTGGTTAGGAGAGATGATGGGTGAGCAGCGAAAACATAACGCTTCATATAGAAGGCCTTCGAACAATTTAGGAATGTGCGAGAGCTTAGGAATGGGACGATAATTGGATATATCGTTTTTTGTCCCTTTTTATGTATGGAGGTTATGTAGGAGGATTTCCAAATGCCGGGGAATAGACCTTGTGCAAGGGATAGATTGAAGATTGACGCGAGCGGGAGAGACGGAGAAGAGGAGCATTTTTTAAGAAGATAGCAGGGAGTCCGTCTGGGCCGAGACTGAAATCGTCTTTCAGTTGTTCAAGTTTTTCTTTAACTTGGTGTTGTTGAATGTGTAGAGGGATGAGTGGGTCGAGGGAGAATTCAGACATGCCAGTAAAGTAGGAGGGGTTCGGCTCGAACGAGTCGTCCGCGAAGGATAGCTTGAAGAAGGGCGCGAAAAGATTGGCTATGGTATGGGAGTCAGTTGAATTAGTTGAGTCGTAGAAAAGAGAATTGGAATAGGCATCTGATTTCCGTTTGTAGCTGATGAAGTGGTAGAAAGAGTTGGGGTCATTGATCAGATTGAGTTGGGCTTTGGCAAGGTAATTGTGGTAGATGGAGCTATAAAGCTCGGTGAATTGGTAAAAGTAGCCGAGATAGTTGGAGTAGTCAAGGGGAGAACGCGTATTTAAGAAATTGTTCCACAACTTATTCCTCTTGTTACGAAGTGCGCGGAGTCTGCGGTTATACCAAGGGGGCGATGAGAATGATAACCTGTTTCGGGAATATGGGACAAATAGGGATATGGCGTTGTAGATAACTGTGTAGAGCGAGGCTGTAGCGACCCCTACACTTATTTCATTTAAGCGGGGTGTGGTATTGCTGAGGTATTCATTTATGAGCCGGAAATTGGCTTTTCGGAAGTTGAATGGATATTGTGGGGAGGGGGGGGGGGGTGCTGTGGGCTTAGTAGTCGCGGTATGAGGATAAGAGAAATGGGGGGTGGTGGTTGTCAATAGTTAAGAGGATGTGGGGACTAGGGATAACTGGGGAGTTAAAGGGGTCTGTCGTTAACACAAGGTCGAGTTGTCTGTCCAGATGATTTAGGATATTGCTGATTTGGTAAAGGCTAGAGTCAGTGAGGCTGTCTACAAAAAGACATTCCCTAGTAGTAGTGGGGTTTGAGATGTAGTTGGAGTAGTCGTCAGACAGCGTCCATTGGAGATGGGGGAGGTTGAAATCGCCCAGGACTACAACGTCATCTTGGGAAGAACTCAGTTCCGTTAGGCGGTCGATTGCAGCAATAGCGAGTTCGTATGCCTCGGTAGCTTGCGAAGGTGGAATGTAGAAGCATATGATGTACAAGGACTTTAAGCAGTGATCAATTTTTATAGCGGCATAGTCGAGGTTGGAAGAAGAGAAGATGTTAGTCCGTTTTGGATGGCAAGCAGCACACCTCGGCAGGGGGTGGTGGACATCGTCGTCCGAAAAACTGTGAAGGGGGGGGGGGGGGCAGTTCTGGGCTATTGATACGGGGGGTGAGGTTATTTTCGGTCAGGGCGTATATATCATAGGGAAAGGAGTGGGTATTGTGTAAGATCGCCTGGGTTTTGGACCGAAGTCCTCTGACATTCTGATAGTATATGGCTAGGGGACGAGTATTGGGATACCCCATAGAGAGTAGGGTGGGCAGCCGATTAGGGCCGAAAAAAATTATTTTTAGTGGCTTCTCTGCGTGGCGGACCAGATGCCATTTTCGTGCAAACGTGTTATCGGAGAGCCGAGAGGTCTCTTGTAAATTTAAGAGGGGGTTTATTGAAATGTTCGTGGAACTTTATGAACAGATTACGAAGGCTAGGGAAATCGGTGGGGAGCCATTCCTGTTGAATGGAGATCTTAACACTCGTTTTCGTTTTGCCTTCATAGCAGACTGCATCAGATTTACCATGAAGATGCCATTAAGATTGTATACTTACACCAGTTGTATACTTATATCAGTTGTTACTCCGATAGAAAAAAACAAAATAGATGCTCATCTCAAAAAAAGTATGGTACCATAAGAAATGATCTTCTGTGTGACGTAATGGAATAGATTTTTTTTTTTTTTTTTACACTAACGCGCACGGGCAAGATCATTAGTCTTGCGTCAGAAGCTCTCCGACGGGGAATCGAACCCCGGTGTCCTGCGTGACAGGCGGGTATACTAACAACTATACTATCGAGGAGAAACCGAATGATATGGTATAGTAAAAAGCAATTCTAGAATATTTCCGCGACATATATACTGTGCTGATGTAGAATCTTGGCATCCATTTTGCAATACTTTGTGTCGAACATGCTTTTGAAAATCGAATATCCAGTTTTTGTCGAGAATAAACGATAATCGAGGCTTTTATTTCTATTTTAAAATATGACCGTCTTGAAAAAGTATAACCTGTTTTGTGAAAAACCTTTAAGAAATATGTCGGAGTTGTGAATTACCCATGTAACTTAATACACTGAATATATATATATTAAAGCCAACGTTATTGCACATGATTTATATTGTAGAGAGCTGGAAGGCCATAAACAGCAGTTACAGTGGTGATGATTACAACGATTGCATTTATAGTAGTGGTTTGCTAAGTTTGCACAATTACAGTCTTAAGAAGTTCTCAAGAAACGATACTTGGATTTTTAATGTGAATAATTATTCGTACGTCGCATTTTGTTTGAAATTAAATTACGACAATAATATATTTCGTTCAGCGGTTACATCACGGCTTTGCTTTTTTAATTAATTAAAGTGCGACCGTCTTTGTTGACGGTTTATTATAGACTTTTTATGGCTTCGATCTTGATGGTCAATCTGTAAATATTTTTCCTTTCTTTAGAGCTCTTTACTATCTTCGGATGTTTTCGCGTGTATGCATTATTTAATTATCCAAAATCTAGTGTTTATATTTCTGACTGATCACCGGCGAGTTTTGTTTTCACAAATATCCATTCATGGTGCACGATATCAGAGCAATAATAAATAAGTATGCAAATAAGATGCTAAGACTAAATTAGGTATTAAAAAATGAGTATGCAAATAAATATACAGCAGGTAACTAAACTAGTGGTAGCCAATGGCTTCTTCACTGTCCTTGGTAGCATCAGGTGTTGTTTCGTATTGCCATTCGGGCCTACTGGAATATATGAAGCAAGAAATGATTAAAGTTTAAGTTACGTTGTCGTACATGAGGTCACTCTGTTTAGGTTTGGAAAACTACACAGAACCTTGGCAATGCACTCAAACAAACGGGTTTTTTCATTCCCTTCTGCACTTGATATTATCTGAGATTGTTTTTAAGATAGTTGTTTTAAATGGTAATGGGTAATTCGATACTTTCCGTCTTCCTTGACCCAAATTGTCAATAATGCGAGCTCAAGTTTCGGTGATAAAAAAGAAATCGCCAGGAAAGTTGAGGATATATTTTGACTAGCTACGCAATAAACAAGTTTCTCTCAAGCGAACTATTTTCTGAGTTCTAAAATCTGTACTTGACTTCGCATTCCACGCCTTCAACTCGGACGAAAACATGATCAAAAATCTCACGAAGCGCTTAATATGAGTGAATAAACCCCCACATTGACACATATTTATTTGCCAATTACTTCTGCCTACAGTCCGTGTTACCTAAAGTAACCACGTCGCCATCGTTGGAGAAAATCATTCTAATTAACCTAGAGTGCTCCCCACAAGACGAAATCAACGACGTAGGTGATGTGGTCACCCCGACAAATGTCGATAAGATCCAAAGCGGAAGACACTAATGACGATTGTACAGAAAACAAAGTAAATGAATAAACAGAATAAAATCAAAACGAAACAAATGAATTGAGGTGGCAAACACCGGTGAGTGAAACTAAAGGTGGAATAACTGGCGATTGAATCTGAGCTCTCATGCAATCGCTAATTAAGAGAAGAACAGTGTTGTGAACTTGAGGCTGTGACCACGTGAATGTGAAGGACTTTTGCATCAGTCATTACCACCTGATGCGTGTTTGCTGATGATGCATTCGGTGTATTTTTGGAGCGCTTATGAATTCGTTGTAAATGATGATGAAGGTGAAGCTAAAAATATGAACGAAATTCGAATCTGCTTGGTCAGGAACTGTGAAGAAGAAAAGTGCAGTGCTGTAAATTGAAATGCTAAGTGATTTTCACTGCAATGTAAATCCCAAGAATGCGATGTCTTTCGGTTCTGATTGAAAACAGACACGAAGGTGCATAATAAACAAACTCACCAAGTTGAGCTTGTTTCCGGTCTCAAGAGGTGTATTGACCTCGTCCTCTCATTTAAGATATTTTTGCATTGGTAATTGCAACTTTGCATGTGTTTTTATATTTTGATTTTACAGTGGAATTACGTAAAGAAGCAAATGGTATCTGGTAGTAACAACTCACGTAAACCACAAATCTACATACATTTGTTTTGTGTTTTCCTTTGAACTCTGACAGTGGTATTTCCATGCGGTGCAAGCATTTATTTTCGAAATATGTTTGTCAGAACATTACTAGTTGATTAATGAAAAGTTTTAAGATATCAAGGATTCGGTACTTACACACACATATGGGATACGGTATATACAGTTTTGGCGAACTAATTAAGAACGGTACTAGAAATTTTGTTTACAATAATTTTTTTATTAAAATTCTTTGCTATAAACAGTTTGAAAAATGTTTTTTATATATGCATTTTAGTATATTAATTAAAATATAAATAATATTTACAAAAAAATAACAAAAAACCATAAAATTAAATTCAAAAGGTTTTGTAAAACAAAATTAGCTGGCGATCTAATTAAGAACGATTGATTTTTAGTCCAAATTTGATACCTTAGCTTAGTATTTTGTAGGAAAACCTTTGTTTTTAATCACTACCTTACACCGCCTGGGCATTGAAGCGATAAGGTCCTGACATTTGTTTTTTAGTTTTTAAACCACATTTATTTTCCTAATTCTTTTTACATGTATAATATTAGGGGTAAATGTTAAACCCTTTTCTTCAATCACAATCCTTAAATTAACTTACTGGCTCTATGCGAGCTCTCTAAATTACACATTGCAACTTGATTTTTATATATGCCTTTCGGTGTACATTTTTTTTTTTTTTTTTTTGTTTCATATATATATATATATATATATATATATATATATATATATATATATATATATATATATATATATATATATATATATATATATATATGAAATAAGTCATATATTAGAGGGACTCCTCGTTTACATCTATATGTATATATTATCATTACAATTTTTTTTTTTTTTTTTTTTTTATATTATTATTATAGCAAACATTATTATTCAAACAAACAAAAAACAAACAAGTTTGCCGAGTATTGTTATCCAAATAGATCCACAATATAACGTTTGCTTCACACAGATCTCTCGGCGGATAGGTACAATAGCTTCGAAAAAGCGATGCAAAGCGACAGATACAATCTGGCCAAACAACCGCTGCGTACATTATGCATTGACTTGGTAAATGTGTTTAGTTGTGTATACTCAGTATCAGTTAATCCCGGCGATAGGTTAACTAGATTAAAGATAGACTTTCGTATACCCTCCTCGTCTTCTCTCCCTTTGTAGAACTGATCTTTTGAATAAGATGTGAATCAGGTGCTCACTAAAGAATGTGTTAAAAGTTTTAGATCAAGATTGTGTTGAGAGGTTTTTATTTATACATCTTACATTTATTTTAACTTAAGGGGAGGTTCTCATCTAGAGGCCCAAAAATGATGTTTTTCTTGAATTTTTTTTTTCCAAAGACGGAAGCAAATATCAATGTCAAATTGTGTACACATATTTATTAAGCATTTAGGTATACATAAAAAAATATTTAAAATTGTCTATTTAATAGGTGACGCAGTGTGACGATTCGAAAAAAAAGGTACCCAATCGGTCTCCATCGTAGCGCTGTTTGCAATCGTCCGTAGTCATACAACAAAAAGTTTTTTGAAATTATGTAATATTTGCCGGAGTCTGAATTTTATTTTCAAGAAAAAAAAATATCGAAAATAAACAAAATGGTGGACATGCAAGCTTTAGATACCGATTTTGACTTGTTTTTGCTTTTTAACGATGAGTAGAAAAATAGTTTATGAAAAACTCATCTACATTTGTGTTCAGACCCCAATAAATTCAATTTACTATAAAATAAAGGAAAAACGGATCAGTCGAGTAGTTTTGGGGATATCGTGGAGACCAATGTGAAAAACATGGAAAAACAAAAGCGTTTAAAATTTCAAAATGATATACGAGGCTGGAGTGAAAAGTTTCCGGCCTGGCATATAGATAACACCAGCAGGTCCATTTACTATGTCAGGTTCTATATTGATTCTCATTAACTTGTATATATATTTTCAGGTCGATTGCTCCATTAGTATAAATTTGCGAGCCTACTGAACAAAACGCCTGGAAGTGAAAAATAAAGGACCTCACTTGACTTTGTTATGCTGTAACTTTTTTATAACATTATTTTCTCAAAAACACTATAAGCTATCAAAATGAAAAAAAAACAGTCGACTTTTTTTAAAACTTCTTGATGAGAACCTCTGTACAAAACGTGTAGTGCTCCACGAAGCCCTACTACTTCCCTCCCTCTTACATTAAGTATCTGGTTACTATAACTCCATCCATATCCCCAAATCAACATTGAATCCAATGTTGCGCAAATTGAATCAAACGTTCAATTGTTTTTTTTTTTTTTGTTAGTTTTTAAATCACATTTATTTTCCTAATTCTTTTTACATGTATAATATTAGGGGTAAATGTAAACCCTTTTCTACAATCACAATCCTTAAATTAACTTACTGGCTCTATGCGAGTTCTCTAAATTACACATTACAACTTGATTTTTATATATGCCTTTCGGCGTACATCTTTTTTTTTTTCTTCTTATTTATACATATATATATGTATATATATATATATGAAATAAGTCATATATTAGAGGGACTCCTCGTTTACATCTATATGTATATATTATTATTACCATTTTTTTTTTTCTTTTTTTTAATATTATTATTATTATTATAACAAACAAAACTTCAAAACGAAACGAATAAAACATAAAATAGGAAATAAAAAATAAAATAAAATAGCTACACAAAAGTAATTGGAAAAGGAGGACAGGGGGAGGGGGGACAAGAGGAAGGAGAGCGTTGCTCTTGAGAGGCATACTATATCTGAGGAGGTGAAGTCCTCTCCTCGTTGAGAAGCCACCACCATTTGGGAGATGTTCGATCTTTGGCTGATTTATCTCTTTCACTGATCGCCGTGCTAAAACGCATGCGGTCTGGGGCATTGGAGATATCACTATCATGGAGAATTCGTTTGTCCCTGGCACCACGGAAAGCGTGGTAAATAATCGGGACTCCATGCACGTCTTGGATAAGTCCTTTTTGATCCAAGAGAGGGAACGCTTCTGGGGGAATAAACCCATTCTGGAGGATATTCTCCAGATACATATCATTGGGATAGAATGCTCCCGAGATAAGATTATTGTCACTGCACATTGCCCTTGCTGTGTGACCACGAGTAATTTTAATTATGAAATTGTCTATCCTATTTAACCCTGATTTGTTATACAGGATTTTGTTGGGATAGAATTTTTTGTATTTCGACTCTGGTGTTCTATAAAGTCCGAGGCAGGAACGCAAACACTGCCGTTCGAACACACGAAACTTCTCCATATAAAGTGGAGATGTATTATACCATACTGGACAGCCAAAACCAAAACTGGTCGGATGAATGCCGATTCTTTTGACTCTGGGGTCAAGAAGACTACTCCAGAGTAGACTTCTTGTCATAGAATATGCGCTTTTAGCTGCGGAGAGGGACGCTGCTACGTGCTTGTCAAAATATAAATACTGGTCTAGCCAGATACCAAGGTATCTAACTATAGTTTTCACTTGCTGTGGAAGGTTATTGTTACCTACAATAGAAAAGTGTTTCCAGTTGTATTTTGTATCCCTCGAGTCCCTGGATAGGGGCGTTCTGAAAAGGATAGTCTCGGTCTTCTGGAAATTAATCTTTAATTTCCAGTCGTCGCAAAATTGTTTTATTTTGTTGAAGTCATCTTGAAGGTGCCTATTGATGACGTCTATTTTTCCTCCTGTTCTGTACACCGCTATGTCATCGGCGTACGCAATGGCGTTTTCGAGAGAACTCATTAGATCACTAGCGTAAATATTGAATAGAATGGGAGAATTCACAGCTCCCTGCTGTAAGCCATTTTTAATGTGGATGGTCTTGTTGGAGAATATGTCCCCGCATTTCACCACAAAATGTGTGTCCATTATCATATCATAAATAATGTATAGCAGATATTGCGGCATACCCAGGTTTGTTAACTTATAGACAAGTCCTTCTAACCATACGGTGTCGAAAGCCTTTTCAAAGTCAACCAAGCAGGCGCCTGTACATTGTCGCTTTGCCTTGTTCCACTGTATATCGGAAACAAGTTTCTTCGCTGCATGAAAGGTATCATGTCGCGCTCGAAAGCCAAACTGGTTGTTGGGGATGATATCGTTTTCATCACACCAACCTATCAGTGCTTTGTTTATAATTTTTTCGAATACCTTGCTGATGTTTGGAAGCAGGCTGATCGAGCGCAGATTAGCTGGATTGCTCTGATCCTTACCCTTTTTGGGGATAGGGTGGACTACTGCAGTCTTCCAATGGGTTGGATAGTGTGCATTGTTTAGAGCGTTGTTAAACAAAGTAGTGTATATGTTCACTGCTTCGCGAGGCAAGTGCCTTAGAACCACATTTGGAATGCTATCTATTCCAGATGATTTCTTATTTTTTATTGAGCTAAGTATGTTTCTAAGTTCATCCTTGCGCACAAACATATTTGTATTTTCATTTCTGACGGGAGAATCCGCCCTATTATTTTCGCCGAATGTGATGAAACTATGGTTTTCGAATCGCCAGTTGTGAAGTTGATTGCGCAGCGAGCAATGTCTTTGACGGGCATTGCTTTCAATTTCAGTGTTAGCATGAACTGATTCGTTAACTCTTTACACTGTTTCGAAACAGGCTCCAATTGAATTCGCTTTCTTTTGCGGATCTTCGACTACTATTACTTCATCATTGGAGTTGATCTGCTCTAAGGTGAGTCCTGCGTTCAGCATTATCTGACAATTCTCGGGAGCCCGTGGAATTCGGAGACAGGGAATGTCATTGTGATCTTTTCTTCGACATATTTTCTTGATTTGTGAAAACATGTTCGGTCCGTTTGCTTGGACAGCTCGAATTCTGTTGCTCCACTCCTCATTTATTACTGCTCGGTAATTATCCCGGATCAGTTTTTGAAGATTTTTAATGAAGGCCTTGATTGTTTTGATTTCATTGCTATTTGGGTCACTGAACTGCCTATAGCACAATTTCAGCTTTGAGAGCAGGGTGCTCTTTTGCCTACACAAAGCATCGATAGTTGCATTTCTGTATCGGTGGGTATAGCCATCCATATGAGCTACTTTGGGGATGGAACGATTCATTGTGTTAGTAACAATATCGTTCATAGTTAGGAGGTAATGATCGATTTCATCATTACGGAGGTTTCTATTAGTCGGTGGGTCTATGCCAATGTTGCGTATTTCTCTTTTTACTATGCGATCGAAACGCGACCAATGTGCTTTTCGGAAATCGAAAGAGTGTACCTGGTCGTACTGCTCAAGTAGATGGTACTCGTTTGGCACGTGTATTACGGCTCCAAGTCCGTAATGATCGTTATCGTACTCAATTGTGCGAAGACAATTTCGAGTAGTTACCTCAGAATCTGGTAACTGAATTTGATCATCTGTCATAAGTAAATCCAGGAAGGAGTTACCTCTTGGATAAGGCGGCGTACTTGTAGCGTATTCTAGCTTATGCTGGATCGCATTTGTTTGCCACCAATCAAATAAGGCATTGCCTCTGGTGTTCGAGGTCAGATTGCCCCAGGCACCGGGCTTGGCGTTAAAATCACCTGCCATTAAAATGTAATTGTTTTCCGAATCTAACTTGAGACTTCGGAAAAGCGTATCGATTTCACTGATAAATTGGGTACCTTGAACAGATTCAGGAGCGTAAGCAGCGACTATATATAGATGCCTTTGACTTTTTAGCGGAATGTCTATAATGCATGCCTCTAGCACCTGGAATTTGTGTACTTCCGTGCTGTAAACGACCTTATGGTGAAGACCTTTCTTAACTAAGATAGCGACCCCACCCGCTCGAGTAGAGTGTGGTCGATCTCGTCTAATTATGTTACGAGGGTTGCCTCTTATGCTTCGGGATTTGGCAACCCTAGTGTTGCAGTTCGGCAATTGACAGCTCTTACATTCTGCTGGGACTCTTAGTACCGCAGGCTTACATTTTCCTGAAATTTCTTGTTTCTCGGGCTTACAGTCTGCTGGGAGTTCTTGCTCCTCAGGCTTACATTTTTCCGGTATTATATGTTTGTGAATTTCCACTATCTGTTGAGAGGTGGATGCAATTTTATGCAGTCAACCGTGCCGTTTTGTTTTATATTTACTGAGGATATTGAAGTTTCAGGTTCATGTTTTTCTGAACTTTGTTTTTCACCGAGTTCCTTAACTGTTTCGTTACCACGAACTTTGTTTAAATGGGAAGAGGAAGATTCAAGGGTGGTTGGTTCCGTTGTGTTTGTCAAATCATCGGATCCGGCCCGTAGACAAACGGATTTGGATGTTGACCCACGAACGGTGTTTTCCAAATTTTCATGAATGCCTGTATGTTCCGTAGAAGACGCCTCGTAAGGTGTGACCTTGACCTCATTTTTGTTTCCTAAAGGCTGCTCGAGTTTTACCACGGTTCTCTTCTTTACAGCGAATTTAAGGAATCCCTTCTCAAAGTTAATGTGGCACTGGTGCTTCGTGAGGAAATCGCTTCCCAGTATGCCATCGTGTTGAAACTCTACGTCGATCCCCACTACAAAAAGGTTATGTTTAAAGGGTATGGTGTGTCTGTCAGTTCTAAATTCGAATTCCCCCAATACCTGGCCGCATGTACTGACCGTTCTCCCAGCAATGGTGGATATGGTTACTGGGTCTGAATTATCTGCAGGTCGTTCAACATATAAATTATCTAATTTGATCAGTCTGATGCCAGCGCCTGTGTCGATGAGGAAAGTGCAGTATTTTTATCCGATGGGTTAAATTTTACACGTACTACTGGCTCCTTAAATGCAAGGCAGAGAAATACACGCATTTTAAAACTTACATCGGGATGGGGTGTATATCGGCGATTGTCTGAACTCGAGAAGGATTGCCGTTGCTCGGTGCCCGAGTGAGTTCGTTTCCCTGTTGTTGGTTGGATACCCTGTTAATGTTTTGATTTTGTCGGGTGTTTCGATTTTCAGTCCGGGGCGAGTTTGTCAATGTCCTATTTTGGGATTGATTGGATTGATTCCTAAAAGGATTTCGAATCGTTGAGGGTTGGTCCTGGTTTCGCATATGAGCTAATCTTGTTCTGCACTCTGCCTGAGTGTGATTATATTTTCGACAGTATGTGCAGTGGAGACGTTCAATCTCTGTCTTAATGCGTTGGGGGACGAAATTTGGAAAATTTGTATTGCGATAACAAGTAGCAGAAGTGTGTCCCCTCTTGTTGCATGTTTGGCAGATCAGTGGTTGACTTTTCCCTAAAATTGTTAGTGGAGGCTGTCATTGTGTGGTCGCTGTTCAATCTTCGAGATTGTTCTAAAACGTAGCTGATGGCTGCTTTAAGATTTGGGGCGCTGTGAGACTTCACCAAGATTCTGAGGCTGGAATTTCTCAGCCCATCCTCGAATGTGTTCAAGACGAGTCTCTGATTTTCAGCCAGAAGATATGTTCTGACTGCAGGCTCAGGTGAACAAGCGTATGTGGCGCTGTCCAATTCATGCAGGTGGTGTGCGAGTGTAATTGCAAATTCTTTCACACCCTCCTTGCTATCCTGTTTTGTTGCCACTAAATTATTCTGCGCCGCAGACCTAGAGATGAGAGCTTTAAATTCTCCCTCTAATTCGGATACCAGTTCTTCCCAAGTTGGAATGGTTTTATGCGTGATGCAGTCATTGCCCGGTCCCTGCAATCTGGTCTTTACCACCCTTAGGATAAAAGATTTCTGGTTGTCGTCTTGTGCCTGTGAGAACAAAATGTCTCCACAAGAGACGAATCCATTTAATTCGTCCGGATTACCGTTGAACGTCGGCACAAATCCTAATATGTCACTTAATCCTATAGGGAAATTCATTCTAGAAGTCTGTTCGCGTATTTCCGTGCGCAAAGTTTCCATTGACTCGACTTCGCGATTCTGTATGAGCTCGGGCTCAGGTCTTTGTGAACGTGTACCCGGTTTTGCTTTATCACCCACAACGTATTTACAAAAAAGTCGTTCCAAAATTATGGTAATACAAGGCAAAGAGCATAAAGAGGAGATCTTCATTATTGTGATAACAAAAACAAGAGAAAGTACCTTCAAACTTGGTTAGTTTGATCCTATGAGAAAACCTTTGTTCTACTTAAGGTGAAAGAAACAACCCTTTCGCCCTATTGAAAAAGTGTCTAAACCGTCGAGAGAGAAAAAGATCCTAGAATATATTTTCCAAAGAAACGCAAATGATACAAAAGGAAAAAGATCCAGCACACTAAAATGTCCAGAACGACGCTAAAGACAAAGGACCAAGAATTTTAAATTTGTCCGTTATTGTTCAATTATCCCTAGGAAGTGTAAGAAAAATCTTCCCGAAAAGTCGAAATAATCTTAGAAAATATATGTATATATGTGTGTATGTATATTCGTAACAATTTTATGAACTGAAATTTGTTTGTTATATATATAAAGATTTTAAATTTTAGGATATATTTAAATTTTGCCTCGGTTATATAAAAGTAAAACTATCTGTATCCCCCTTTATCGATTTTGGGATCTATTATGTGTTTATTTCTTTAGAAAAGGAGGAAAAATTAAAGTTAAAATCAAATTAAATTAAATTTTCTAAGCTTTGGGGATTTTTATTTGTCACTTTTGTATAATGAAAATTTCGATTTTCTTGAACGACATTAAAAAAAAATGTATACACATTTGATGGTGGGGCTGTTCGTTTCTCCCCTTTAATATAAAAATATTTACAAATACCTGTGGTCTCTGGATTCGCTGAAGTTGTTGGATGTATCTGCTGATGTTTATTTCGTCACTGGATCCAGTTGTTTGGTGTCCTGGTAGGAGGTGTTGGGATGCTGGTATTATGTAGGACAGATTTTTCTGCTTCTCCACGGGACTTGTGGCCGTCATCCACTTAGCACTTTGTTTTTTTTTTTCACTACAGCCGGTGTCTAGCCCCAGGCAACACTTTTATTATTTGAACAGAATTTTGTTTTTTTTTTTTTTCAATATTCCCGGTGTTTAGCCCCAGAGAACACGTTTGTTATTTAAAAAATTGTTTTTTAGTTTATAATTTTTTCACTGTTCCCAGTGTTTAGCCCCGGGGAGACGCTTTTGTTATTGTAAAAATGGCCAGAGCTGGTCCATCGAAAAGTTGTCATTTTTCACCAGGACAACGCTAGACCACATACATTTTTGGTGACTCGCCAAAAATTATTGAAGCTTGGTTGGGAATTGATGTTACATCCACCATATAGCTCTGACCTTGCTCTATCAGATCACCACTTATTTTGAACATTGGAAAACTCTTCTATGGTAAAACTTTCAATGATGATGACGCTGTGAAATCGCACTTGATTCAATTTTGTGCCGATAAAGATCAGAAGTTCTACGAACGTGGAATTATGAAGTTGCCAGAAAGATGGCAAAAGGTTATCGAACAAAATCGAAAATATATCATTGATTAAAGTTTAATCGTTGTATTTAAAAAAATATGCTTTATTTATCTGAAAAAATCAGCAATTACTTAGTTGCCAACCTTATAGTATTTATCGTTCACTTGCATTCTTAGAGAAAGCTCAGATATTAAAAACGATACACCTTTCATAGATGTTTCTTTATTTAACCTAAACTGAAACTTCCATACAGTGAACTCCCGATTATCAGCGATGTCTAAATTCCAATATATTCGCAAAACGGATAATCCGGTTGCGTATCTTAATCTCATTCATCTTACTTTCATGCGGCCTTGATAGCCGAGTTGGTACGAAGGTTATATTATACATTAGATGAAGTGAAGACTCTTGCTATTGTGGCAGGTCGCACAATTACTGGTATATTTTGCTTTGTTTGCGGTTGATTGCCGTATGTGGGAATTAACAAAATGCCAAATACCGAATTTTTTTTAAATCCCTTCATGTCAAAATCGGGAAATGTCTCTGATAGGAGGTGCTGTTTGGAATCTTCTGATCGAATGTGGGAGCTGAATTAAAGTTCTGGGCAAATATTGGCTTTACAAAATGTAGACAGATTAGATAAGATGATGCTATTTTTGCATCTCTAAAAAAAAAAAAACACGCCAAATGGGAGAATGGCACCGGCAGATTATCATTGGTTCTAACCTCTGCCGTAGTTCGATTACGCACAGTCAGATTAACATTCTTCTGCTCTCTGCTACACTCCTAGTATAAAATTGACCTAAAAAGAAAATTATGTACAGTACCCGATTCAGTTTTTACATCTGACCTGAATAGTGAAGAAATAATAGGTGCATACATGATGTCGGTTGTAAATAATGACCTATATTTCCATTAATAAAGTTGCTTTTGTTGTGGATCCGCCCTAAGCTGCGTGCTCTGTGCGATTGCAGCGCCGGACCGGGCGTAACGAGTAAAAGGCAAATGAATTCACGCTTTAATGCGCTCACTCTACATCTGACAGTTACACGAGATCGAGTGCGCCTTTGCTTCAACATAACATAATACTTGACTTGCTTTTATACTAATCATTGTTAAGTTCCTTTTTAATAAATAATATCTTTCGTACGACTAGTCGCCCGTTCATTTCATTTCCTGCTACAACAGGTTATGGGCCCAGGAGCAGAACATCGTCTGGACAATCGGAATTGGAAATCAAAAAGACGAGAAGACAACGTGGAAAACACACGCGGAAATATAACCTCACTGCAAACAAAATGGACGGTCAAGCTACGAACCTAATGCGCATACAAATGCGAACCAGAGATAATTATGATACCTGGAGACTAAGAATGCGGGCACTCCTGAAAAACAAAACATAGGCTCACGCAAGCGGTGAAAAACCGAAACGGGAAGCAGCCGAAAATTTGACAGCGTGGAAAGTCGAGGACGAAATGGCGAAAGCCGATTTGTATCTCGCTGTTGGCGACGCCGAACTCAGGCAAATCAGATACTGCGAAACAGTCCGCGAAATCTGGTTGAAGCTGGAAGCAATTTTCGTGTCGAAAGGACCGGCGAAAAAGGCATCATTGTGGAAACGGCTAATGAATCATCGACTCAACGAAGGCGGAGATGTACAACGACACGTCGACGAATTCTCCGATATGGTCGACAAAATGTCCGAGTTATCCGTACACGTCAGCATTGAATTACAATCGACCATGCTTTTACACAGTCTGCCGGAGAGCTACGAGACAACGCAGCCAAGCCGAAGACCTAGCAATGTTCGCGAGAAAACGAACGCCGAATTGGAAAAAGACGAACAAGTCCGTCGAAAAATCGGATGATCAACGTACCGGTGGACCATTCAAATACAAATGCCATAGATGTCGCCCAATCGGTCACAAGGCCAATAATTGTGCAGAGAGGGCCGAACGAAACGCGAAACATCCCGAAAACAAAGAAAAAGCCGTCATCGGCGAAGACATGTCCTTCCTAACCTCCCACACAGACGCAGATTTTTGCTTTGCAGGGAACGTTCAGAAAAACGATACGTGGTGTCTCGATAGTGAATGCACATCACACCTATGCCACGACAAGGACGTATTTGAACAAATCGCAAGTGCTGGAAATTTAAAGATAAATCTGGCAAATCATGGCTCCACCGACGTAAAAGCGAAAGGAACCGCAAAAACCACGGCATCCGACGGAGACACGACTCGGATCATACGTCTGAAAAACGCACTGCACGTTCCCGACCTGCGTAACAATCCCGTCTCGGTCGCGAAGATCACGGACGCCGGAAACAGCGTGACGTTCACGCACGAAGGAGCTACAATCAAAAGCAACCACGGATCTACGATCGCAGTAGCAGATCGGAAAGGAGATCTCTATTTTCTCCCCGAATCCGGAAAAGAATCTATCTGCGCCCTGTCGACGGGAACGCATAAACCTTTAATAACCGTTTGGCAGGAGAGATTCGGCCACCTTAACTGGCGCGATCTCTTGGAGATGAGCAAAAGGGGGATAGTGTCCGGACTTGACCTAGAAGACGACGGAACCACAAATACGTGCGAGATTTGTTCGGAAGCGAAGATTACCGCGCTGCCCTTCGGAAAGAAATCGCACCGAAGCGGAAAACTATTGGACATCGTCCATGTCGACGTATGCGGACCGATGAGAGACGAATCAAGGGTAAAGCTAGGTACTTCCTCACGCTAACCGACGACTACTCTCGTTGGACAGAAGTAAGGTTTTTGCACAAGAAAGGCGACGTCTTGAACTTTTTCAAGGAATTCAAGGCTCTCGCCGAAAATCAATCTTCACGAAAAATTAAATGTATGCAATCCGACAACGGACGAGAGTTCTGCAACGAAGAATTCGACAGATTCTTGAAGGGAGAGGCAATTGCGCGAAAACTCACAACGCCATACACTCTCCAATTAAATAGAGTAGCGAAAAGGAAAAAATCGCACGCTCTTGGAAATGGCGCGTTGCATATTGACGCAATCGAAGCTCTCAACCTCGTTTTGGGCAGAAGCGATCGCCATGGCAAACTTCGTAAGAAATCGATGCATTACGAAGATGCTAGGAGGTAAAACTCCTTATGAATTATGGCACGGAAAACGCCTGAACGTGAAGAACATACGAACTTTCGGAGAGACAGCATATATGTTGGATAAAACTCCCGGAAAAGGGAAGCTGGAACCGCGAGGTATGAAGTACGTTTTCCTCGTATACGAAGAATCGACTCAAGGCTATCGAGTATGGGTATCAAACAAACGAAGGGTAACCACGACACGAGACATTAAATTTACTGATATCGATACAAAAACGGAAATGCATAACGAATCGTCATCGTCTTCGTCAAATCTGAATCGAGAAATGAATCGCAGGAACACGGCCACCCGACGGGAGAAAGGGACGAGATCACCGAAACGATCAGAAGAGCTCCGGGTAGACCTAGAAAGATTCTCACCAGACGACCCGGTCGCCCGCGAAAATTGTATCGAACTACGCAAGAAGACGAGGATCCTCGCGGATCAAGCGGGGGTGGGATCGACCGAACCCTCGACGACGAGAAGTCATACATCCCAGGCGGCCTGGAGGCAAATTTAGCCAGTCGTCACTCGGAGATCTCGTATCGGCAAGCATTGAACGGACCGGACAAACAAGAATGGTTGGACGCCATCGTCGAAGAAGTCAAATGCTTAATCAAGAACAATACATGGCTGATCGTGAATCGACCCAAGAATCGCATCGTGGTCGGATGTCGAATGGTTCTCAGGAACAAGTACGACTCGGGCGGCAAGGTCGAGAGAAGAAAGGCACGACTCGTGGCGAGGGGGTTCGGGCAGCGACCCGGGATCGGTTTTCACGGTACCTTCGCCTCCGGTCGCTTGCCTGGGATCCATGCGTATGCTACTTGCACTGGCGTTCAAGCACGACCTTAAGGTGCATCAGATGGACATCGCGACTGCCTACCTAAACGGTACGATCGAAGAGGAAACATACATGGAATTGCCCTATTTACTCGCAGGATGTTTGATGAAAATCGTCGCGACAGTAGGCAAATCCGATATCGAGAGCCGCGCCAAGGAAATGCTGAAACAGCTTCAGGGTGGCGAAAAGGTCTGTCGTTTGAAAAAAGCTTTGTACGGCCTTAAACAGGCCGGTCGGCAATGGCATAAGAGACTGAATAGGAAACTCAAAGAATTAAATATGACACTGACGAGCGCGGATCCGTGCGTTTATCGCCTCAAACGAGGGGGAGAACCGTTGATAATACTGGTGTACGTTGAAGACATTTTGATATTCTATCAAGACCAGAAGGATCTTGATTTCGTCCGAAAAGGTTTGTCGCAGGAATTCGAGGCCAGAGATCTGGGAACAACTTGCTATTGTTTGGGGATCGAAATCGACAGGAGCAGAAATCAGATTACCATTTCTCAACCAAATTACGTTCGGGAACTACTCTCTCGATTTCGGATGGAGGACTGTAACGCCGTCAGTACTCCCGTTGAATCGGGTTCGAGGCTCGAGAAGGACGTTGAAGAAGAAGGATCACCAGGAGGAAATCGGCCCTATCGCGAACTCGTCGGAGCTCTGAATTACTTGGCGATTGCCACAAGACCGGACATTTCGCATATTGTCAGTTTTCTCAGTCAATTCAGCACTTGTCACGGCGAGGCACACTGGAAGGCGGCGAAACACGTCCTGAGATATCTGAAGGGGACCACCGACTTCGGAATCACGTACACGAAGAGCATGAAAACCTTGGCGGGGTTTGTTGACGCCGATTGGGCTGGATGCCCAGTGGATCGAAGGTCGTATATCGGATACGTCTTTAACCTAAGCGGTGCCGCCATCAGCTGGGAGTCGAGGAAACAGCGCACCGTCGCGCTTTCGTCCACTGAGGCGGAGTACATGGCATTAACTGAAGCCGCGAGAGAAGCCATATACATACAGGGATTCTTGTCGGAGCTCAAGCTGTTCGAGTGTGAAATAGTTCTGCTGATGAACGACAACCGAGGGGCACAACTACTGACCCAGAATCACACGTTTCACGCGAGATCGAAACACATCGACATCAGGCATCACTTCGTCAGAGACGTCTTGCGCGAAGGTCGACTGGATATTAAGCACCTTCCTTCGGATAAGATGCCCGCGGATTTCCTCACGAAGGGATTGACAAGAAAAACATCGGAATTGTCTGGATTTAATCGGCATCAGGGATTCTTCAGAGGATCGACCCAGCACTACAATCGACGGGGGTGTTGTGGATCCGCCCTAAGTTGCGTGCTCTATGCGATTGTAGCGCCGGACCGGGCGTTACGAGTAAAAGGCAAATGAATTCACGCCTTAACCCTTATGTCAATAACCAACTTTACCGACAGTAGTCAATGACCGAGTACCCGGGTACCCACATATAGAAACATTGTTTTAACAATGTTAAAACAAATATTTTGCAATCGATTTTAATTTGTTTATCAGAAACAAATATATTGTGAATATTTTATGTATTTTATATAATTATTTTTTATAAATATAAAGAATTTTGACTATCTGCGGCTACAAAAGGCCTATTGAAATCGGCGCAGAGCAAGGTCAGGATCGGCAGGTGTGTAACAAATTCAGTTATACCTGCTAGAGGTATCTCGAGTATTCGGTTGACGAATAACTTGTACGGTCAACTTTCTATTTATAACTTGCGAGTTTATGGTGAAACCATTCGAATCCGGCATTAGAGAAAGTGTGGTTCAGTCAGCGTCCTTTGTGCATCTGAGCATCTTCAAAATGACGACTTTGTTGACACGTGCTCAATTCAACAGGTAATAATATTAAAATTAATATTGTTAATGTATTTAATAATATTAAATAATTTTGTTGTTGTATTTTTGTTTTTATAAAACAAGAAAGGCGTGTCGGCAATGTGAAATGCCGGTTTGCGACGAACACGCAACTATGTTACGTTGATTGAATGTAATGCATGTCACAGAAGTCCTTCTGAATAAATTTGTTTGTTAATTTAAATGCATTTTTATTGTTTTTCATTAATTATTAGTTATTTAAATAGTTAATTATCAATAATTAATTATTAATTAACTATTTAACATACAATTTTGCATCATTCTTCATCATTCTCAATCCTTTTTGCAATGTCATCTGCGTAGGCAAGTATCTGGCTGGACTTGGTGACAATGGTCCCTCTAGTTGTAACGTCAGACTCGCGGATTGCTTTCTCCAACGCCAGGTTGAAGAGGAGGCAGGCCAGACTGTCACCTTGTCGGAGTCCATTAAAGATGTTTATTGGTTTGGACAGCAATCCCGCTATTTTTACTCGACTAGTTACGTTGGTCATGGCCAACCTACAAAGTCGTATCAATTTGTTTTTAATGCCAAACTCTCTCATGGCATCATATAGCTCTAACCTGGCTATGCACTGGCAGGCGACCTTAAAGTCTATAAATAGATGATATAATGAAATCTTAAATTGCAGACATTTTTCCATCGTCTGACTAGGGGTGAACACAATCGAAATACAACATTTTGTTTATTACCTTTTATATGAGGGTGAATCAAATGTAAACGCTAATTTTAGATATTTGTTTAGCAACAAGTTGCGAGCTAGATAATCTTGTGCGCGGATATCGTTTGGTTTATGTAGTCGTACCGGCTAGTACCTTGGCCACCCAGTAGTGGAACCGGCTCAGCCAGCGGTCGCGCTCGACTTTGTAGTCAGTGCAGCCATGAGCGAGCAAGAGGTATAGGGTTTTCCAATAGGGACTAGACAACTTTTTTTCGGTAGTAATTTTTTATAATTTGCAGACGTTGTTCGTTCGTGTACTTAACCACGATGAAAATGTTGAGTTTACTGAATAAGCTGACAGTGACAGTTCGATGATTAGTGATAGGGTGCGTTCACCACTTAAATTAAAAGTTGCCAAGTTCCTATTGTATAAGCCTATATCTAAATGGGGTACCCGGGTACCTGGTCGTGGAATACAGAATACAATTTTTTAAAATGTCAATTTGAAAGTAAAAAAAAATTTTTTTTTTCATTGAAATTTCGTAATTATCATTCAGAAACGTTTAAATGGAGATGATCTAAGACATGGGACCGAAATTCGTCTACTAGGCCGAGCAATCGTGAAATTGCGACGAAATGGATACCCGGGTACCCGGTCATTGACATAAGAGTTAATACGCCAGTTAACACACCCAACTCCCAACTAGAAAATAAGATTCATCACAAACCTACATCACAATGTAATAAAAATGATGACCTCCAACGTGATCAACATTGAAGATAAGATTTACTGCTGCATCTGTCCAAACAATGCAACAGATAAACCTTCAGCATTGAAGATAGGATTCAATGCTGCACCCGACATGACACAGCTGTCCAAACAACCATCGACCAGGATTATCAAAACGATCCCAAGACCCAAATGAAGTGTGAGATAAGAAATTGGAGAAACAACAAAAGATGACTGGAAAGGGGATACAGACGAACGGTAGAATCGGGCAGTCAGGTTTCATCGACTGACGTGTTAAGATATAGCTAGTATTTAGAATATTTTAAAAGTCGTAAGAAAATAAAGTGCAAACGTTTTTGTAATCAAATAAGAAGACTTATTAATTGGCGATCCTGCCAGGAGGATATAAATTCTAATTTTGTATCACCCTGTGGACCAACAACCCAAGGAAGACCACGAAGAACTCGAAACTAAGAGGAACCTCAGAGGCATATCCAGGGAACCCAAAAAAAGGAACAAATCGTACGGACTCGAAGACAAGAGGACACGCAGCATTTGACATCCTTAGCATCAATGTACATAGTACAACAGATTCGTAAGAAATCATTTATATTTTACTGAACAAATAAAAACGAAAAAAAAACAATAGAGAATTCAAATAAAACAATGAACAAATTAACATATCAATAAATAAACTTTAGTGAAAACATTGAACAAACTAACATAGTCAATAGAGAATTCAAATTAAATGAAAATAACGAAAGTAAAAACATTCAAGAACAGAGCCATACAATATAATATACTCAATAAAGACGCCGATAGTGACAGTGAAGAGGAATCGGCAAAGAACCCATCAATATTATACACACCAACTGCACCAAAAATGACGACAGCAGCGGAAATCAAAGCCCAAATCAGCCACTTGGCAAAAAACCAGGAAATACTCGCATCAGAGAACAAAACGCTACGCGAATATATCAAAACGATAGAGACAAGAGGATTCGGAAATGTGGAGCCCATCACAATAAGAAAATTGCAACCCAAAACTCTATCATTGCAAAGTGCGAACGAAATAGATACGGAAATATTCAAGGCTCTTCCGACATTCGACGGAAACCAAGAAAGCTATAGAGCATGGAGAAGCCGAGTTACCACGTGTATGAAAAACATAGAAAACTTTCAGGACACTAATAAATACTTCACCTGCCTCTCGATAGTGATTCAAAATTCCTGGGAGCAGCTGCAAATGTGTTAGTTGCACATAATACAATTTTCAACTTCGAGGCCATCATGAATAGATTGGACTACGTTTACGGAGATAGACGACCACTATACGTGCTCGAAGAGAACTTGCAGAGGATCACGCAGGGACACCTAACTCTCTCGCAGTATAACGACGAGGCTAACAGAGCACTTAATTTGGTGCTGAGCAAAATCGAAATGACCGAAGGAGAACATGCAGAAGGATTCATCAGACACACAATAGAAGGAGGAGTACGTGCATTCATCAGAGGCTTAAACTGTGACTATACATCACTATACACGTTCAAGCCGCAAGATCTAGAAAGTGCCTACGCTATGGCGAGCACTATTTCACATGATAGCAACGGCTATCAACTCCACCGTGCTAGACGTGAGCATTATCCTGTTCAATCCTTTAAACCACCCACCCGCCCCAGCAACGACAACACTTCGTACAACAGAGGCACGAACCACCAAGATATCGTCCCAACACACAGATCCAATATAGACCGGCAGCGGAACCAATGGAAGTTGATGATTCACGGCAATTTATGCGACCAACCCTATACAACCCACATAATGATTCCTACAGAAACCAACAACAACATCAAGGATCTCACAGACAACAAAATTTCCCACGACAAGAAGCAACGAGAAGAGAACATGGTACATTCTCACAGAACCAGCACCCAACACGGAAATTCCAACGTGTACACAAAATCGAAGATACACGCGATAACGAATTCATAATCCCCCAAGTAGATCAAAATGAAGTGTGGGAAACTGAAAATTCTTTTTTAGGGAAATAAACGGCCTTCCGTGTTTAGTTCTTAAAACTAAGGATACAGGAAGACCTATAATAATCTTAATAGACACAGGCGCTACCAACAACTACATATCCACAAAATGTAATATCAGCACATCCATTCCCATTTCTCCCATAAAAGTAAAAAGCATCCATGGTATATCTGTACTAAAATCTAAGAAACGAATAAATTTATTAAATCACTATATAATGTTTTATGAGACAAATGAATTAAATGAATTTGATATGATCCTAGGAAAACAAGGTTTAGAGAAAATGAAAGCCCAAATAGATATGGAAAAGAACTTGTTGAGGACTAAATACCAGAAAAAACAAGAAATCAATTATACTATAGAAAACGGAAAATATAAAAGAGAAATTGACGAGATAATCCGAGTGAACGAGGACACGAATCCTACTTTGCCATTCACAACGACTATCGAAGCAACCATCAGAACTAAGAACGAAGACCCGATATACTCACCACAATACCAATACCCAGCAACGGATCATGATTTCGTTAACAAAGAAGTAAATAAATTACTAGACGAAGGTATAATACAAAAATCGTATAGCCCATACAACTCCCCAGTATGGGTAGTTCCCAAAAAAGGTTTAGATGAAGATGGACGGCCGAAGAGACGTATGGTTATAGATTTCCAGAAACTAAACGCCGAAACCATCACGGATAGATATCCAATCCCCGATGTGAACCTAACCATTCAAAACTTGGGAAATGCCAGAATTTTTTCAACCTTAGACCTGGAATCTGGATTCCACCAGATAAAGTTGGGGAAATCCGACAGACCCAAGACAAGTTTTAACATCAATGGAGCCAAGTACGAATTCATACGAATGCCCTTCGGACTCAAGAACGCACCATCGATTTTCCAACGATGCGTCGATGACATTCTCCGACCATACATCGGCAAATTCGCGTATGTCTATATCGATGACGTACTAATTTGTTCAAATACTCCAGAGGAACATATTGAACACATAAAGATAATTATCAATGCCCTAAAGAACGCAAATATGAAGATATCAAACGAGAAATCACCTTTTTTTTGACAAAGAAGTTAATTATTTGGGATATATAATTAAACATAATATTATAACCGTCGATCCGGAAAAAATCAACACAATAAAAAACTACCCCGAACTGACAAACTTAAAAGAACTAAGGTCATTTTTCGGACTTGCTGGATATTATAGAAGATTTATTAAAGGTTACGCTAACATCACTAAACCTATGACATTATTATTACAACAGGAAAATGGGCAAACATCGAAGAATAAAAGCGCTAAAGTGCCAATAAAATTCGATGAAAATGCTAAAGAATCCTTCAACAAAATAAAACATGAATTAAGGGCACAAGTAGAACTATATCAATCGGATTACTCAAACCCCTTCGACCTCACTACGGACGCAAGTAACTTCGCCATAGGAGCTGTATTAAGCCAAGGAAGAAACCCTATCACCTTCATATCAAGAACATTAACGTCTACCGAACAGAACTACTCTACCAACGAAAAAGAATTGTTGGCTATCGTATGGGCACTTCAGAAATTAAGAAATCTACTATATGGAATAACTAATTTAACTATCTATACCGACCATCAATCACTAACATTCGCAACCTCAGAGAAGAACCCTAATACAAAATTAAAAAGATGGAACAATTTCATCGAAGAGTTTGGAGCAAAAATCGTCTACAAACCGGGAAATCAAAACGTTGTAGCAGACGCACTATCCCGCCAACAAATAAACTCAACCTCATGTTCAGATCATTCCGCAGAAAGTTCACTTATTGAATAATTTGAAAGAAGCCCACAAGCACTCAACAAATATAAAAATCAAATAATTCTAACTAAAAGATTATCTAATGACCTACGATCACATACTATCTTTAAAAACTCAAGACACATAATTAATTTCAAAAACGAAGAAAACTTAATTTCCAACCTAACGAAGATACTGAACCCCAATGTAATTAATGCAGTAAAAATTGACGAAGAAACAATTTTCCAATACGGAGATAAGATAAAGAAAACATTCAGTAACTACAAAATTGTTCTCACACAAACATTCTTAAAAGACATAACCGAACCTAACGAACAGCTTCAATTAATCAAAACTATCCACGAAAGAGCTCATCGAAATCATAGGAATAATAAACTAGAGATTTATGAAAAATACAACATAGATAAAGATTGCAAGAAATACGCAACCAACTGCAAGGTCTGTATGACCACGAAATACGACCGGAAACCCAACAACCATATCATCGGCACCACACCAATACCAAGCAAAGTTTCACAATATCTGCAAATAGACCTATTTCATATGAACAACGAAATCTACATCAGCTCCATCGACAGATACTCAAAATTCCTACACCTACACCACATTCCAAATAAATTAAATACCCACTTAGTCCTAGACGAACTCTTATCTCAAGTTTTTACATACCAAGGCCCAAGATATTTCACGACGGATAACGAATCAATATTCATTAGTAATTATGCCAGAAACATTTACGACCGACACAACGTGATACACATAAGAGTCCCCACGGATCATTCCACATCCAACAGCCAAGTAGAACGCGCCCATTCTACAGCAATAGGGATAGTCCGGGCATTAACAAAAGCAAACGGAGGCGAATGTAAAGATTATATTTTCGACGCAGTCAAACAGTACAATCGAACAATTCACTCAGTGACTGGAAGAAAACCCGAGGACGTGTTTTTCAACCGAGCGGCGCACCTGGACATCAAGGAAAAATTAGAAGTAAAACAAAAGCAACTCCTAAACTATTTCAATAAAAACCGCACAGAAAAAATCTATAAACCAGGAGAAAGAATTTACGTAAAATCCAAACGCCGAAATAAAAATACCGACAGGTTTATTGAACACAAAGTACGAGAAGACAAAGGAAACACAGTAACCACAAATCGAAGTCTCCAAGTTCACAAGGACAATATCCGCTCACAACCATGCAGCTAAAGATAATTCCCACCATGCTCATCATTAAAATCCCAGTTGATACCACACCAGACCAGGAGCAAAAGAGGTATACATTTCTTGGGAACCATATTTAAATTTATCACAGGTACTCTAGACCACTACGACATCATAGAAATACAAACTTACCTATCATACAATACACGTCATGGAATATTCTAAAATCATTGCATGTTACTTTAAGGGCCCTATAGCCATTATATACAAACATCCAATGTTAGCCACTAAGTATAAACCTAGCATCTAAGATCGCATACTGTAACCATTTGACTTATATTCACGTATCTAATTGTAAAAATAATATTGGTAGTTATATATGTATAAACAACAGACTACTGTACAATTAAGATTTTAAATATTGAACCAGCCCAATGTACCCTAATAAAACAAAAAAAACAATGATTCATTTAAAGAATTAGAAAACGGGCATATACTACAAGACTATGAACATATTGTGAATAATAAAACGCTGTATGGTCCAAATTTAATCCAGTTCAGTAACACAGTCAATATAGATAGAATCATATACCCAAATGTAAAAAAATAACTTAAGACAATAATCACGAGGAAACATTATGAAAATTTTGAAGTATTCAAATTACAAAAATCAAATCCTGAAACTAAGTTCACAAACAGCCGGGAAATTTCCACATTTTTTTTATCCCATTCGAAGAAAATCCAGTGAAAAGCTCCATCTGTCTTGTATCCCTTCTAATCATCACCTTATAACGAGAAGGTTATGCAACCACTATCAAGAAAAAAACAACTGATCCAAAGGAGGAAATCTCAAGAAACCTACGAAAGGGAGTTACGACTCTTGGAGAAGGGACACATAAGTCAGTGAAAACGAGGACGTTTTATTCTAAGCCAGGGGAGAGCTAACACACCCAACTCCCAACTAGAAAATAAGATTCATCACAAACCTACATCACAATGTAATAAAAATGATGACCTCCAACGTGATCAACATTGAAGATAAGATTTACTGCTGCATCTGTCCAAACAATGCAACAGATAAACCTTCAGCATTGAAGATAGGATTCAATGCTGCACCCGACATGACACAGCTGTCCAAACAACCATCGACCAGGATTATCAAAACGATCCCAAGACCCAAATGAAGTGTGAGATAAGAAATTGGAGAAACAACAAAAGATGACTGGAAAAGGGATACAGGCGAACGGTGGAATCGGGCAGTCAGGTTTCATCGACTGACGTGTTAAGATATAGCTAGTATTTAGAATATTTTGAAAGTCGTAAGAAAATAAAGTGCAAACGTTTTTGTAATTAAATAAGAAGACTTATTAATTCGCTCACTCTACATCTGACGGTTAGACCAGATCGAGTGCGCCTTTTGCTTCAACACTTGAATTGCTTTTATACTAATCATTGTTAAGTTCGTTTTTAATAAATAATATCTTTCGTACGAGTACAACAGTTTGTAAACTACTCTGAAAAATAAAAATATATATCATATACATTAAATATTTATTAAATGTAAAAATCTAGAGTATATTTAAAAATGTTCAGGCTACTAAAACGACAAGAGTGTCGACACGCTTTTTATTTCAATAGACATGTTAGCATTGGACGGAAGGATTAATGTAAAACCCCAAGATCATACGAATTTTGAGTCGAATGTAAGGAATTGCCGACAGTATTTCCGCCAATTATGCGGATTTATTCATCACCGGGTCTTTTACTTTTCATCAATGCCCATTTTTAAAACTGTTGCAGAATGTTTTGCAATCTTAAAATTGGTCGTGGTTATTTCAATTTAGTAAGAGCGAAACAAAAATTTAACTAGTCAAGAATCCTACGTACACAGCTTTTTTATCTCAATCTAGCTGAACGACAATCGTCTTAAAATAGTGCAAGAAGAGGGAGAGTATAAAGAAGAAAGGAATCGATGCGCATTTGCTTGGAACCTAGTCGAACAATTTGTGAGTAATTGAAATCAAGTGCGAAGGCGTCGTATATTATTGGATGCGATCAGTGACTAACTTATTAAATTTTGTTGTTAAAAATGTAACTGTTCCATGGTGTCCGCCATATTTCTTTCTTCTGTTCATTAATAATTTGTACACAATACCTCGAAAAAAGTCTAAAATGTTGCATGCACCCTATTATAAAATTAAATGCTTTGTATCCCATTTGACATGATACACACAATTTCTTAAAATCAATCAGTTCGCTTTGTTAGAAAAACATCTGTCACTCTCACAAGTATTCCTTGTCGAGTTAGACTACCAAGATTTATTGGACCTAAATTCAACGGTGTGGGTTTGATAAATCGTAACAAAATATGATTACCATACATCAGCAAAATAATGATTGCATAATGAATTAGCCTGCTTAATTTCGTCAACATAATTAATGCGCATTTATATGGAACGTTGACCTTAGAAATAACACACTTTTGTCAACATACGCAGCCCGCCAATCCTCAAGTGTGACAGATCATACATTGCCATTAGCTCTGATCTTACGGATAATAGCTTGCTAATGTAACATCTTCTCCTAGAAACGTTCTCGACCTACTTTTACTTCAAGTATGAAATAGCGACGTTCGTAATTATGGACTTATTTTGCTATAATAATGCCAAAGAACATTAGCATCCGTTTTGCTATATTCGTTCCACATATCCTTGATTTTATTTATCTGGTCATTTGAACTGGTTAACAAGCTGACGTTCTCACACCCAACCTCACAGCTGACCGCCCCTCAGCATCACCATAAGGTATCGCTCAATTGCAACTAACGCGCTTCGGTCTGTTTACCAATTTAGCTCGTATTTTTATCGTTTATGCTTTTTAAAATTCCATTTGCCGCTAGTGATGATTATTGGAAGGTTGCTCGTGCTCGAAACATATCCCCTTAGAGATCTTTGAATGTGGGACGTACGAGTATCTGGGCGCATTTTTACTTTTAATGTGTTGTCTGAATATCTAAGCGACGACACAATCAGCATATCTTATAAATTAATTGCTTTTCGTTTGTCATGCATACAATGAAATGTGTTTAAGCTTTGCGATTTTTAAGTTCCAATATTTGCAAAGCGCGTTCACACTTATACATTATTTTTTACCACCTTAGACTTGTCAATGAACGCGTTTATTGGATAAACAAACACATATTTTCTTGTAAAGCATTATTAAAATTCAATTTTTTTAATATACAATATATTGTAATATCCACGAATAGAAAATAGGTTTTGATAGTCTTTAATGTCAATGCACAGTGTGGATGTAGGAGAAAGAGGACGATTAAGATTTTTTTTTAAAGTTAAAAACTGTTTTATTGAATATTGGCAGGATTACTCAATCCACTGTATTTTAACAATAATATTTCTTAATCGAGTATTCTCTTTACAAACACTCTAAATTATTTTTTTTTCTAATTACTTTTTTCAACAATGCTCTAGGTGATGAAATAGCGAACCTAAAAGTAAATATTGGATTGTACCACATGAAATGTCCGATTTTATAGTAAACAAGTGAAAGCTAATATTCATCATCATCATCGACACTATAACCGGGATCCGGTCTTGGCCTTATTTAGCAAGTAAAATTTGTTAACTTTTCCATAATAATTTGTTTTTCCGGGCAAGGTTGATAGTCTTGCGCCAAAAAAAGCCAATATTATTTTTCCGTTAATTTTTAATGTGATACAAGATCAAATATTCCTTTTTCGTAGATGTGCTGACTTTTTGAGGCGCTGAAATCTTCAAAGGTTTTTATGACCTGAATTCTTACCTTACCTGCTGTGGATAGATTCCTGGTACCCTGGTTGGGAGGCTCGGTGTCCCTCATCATCATCATCATCGGAACTACAACCGGGAACCGGTCTTGGCCTTATTTAGCAAGTCCTGAGGCTTGTTAAATTTTCCATAATAATTTGTTTTTTCCGGGCAGGGCGGGGGGGGGAGGGGGGGGTGAGCTGGGGGAAGAGGTTGAAATTGTGGGTGGGGCTGGGGGAACTATTTTGTGGGCAGGAGAGGTGAGGTAGGATTGCGAGGTACAGGGGGCGGATTTAGGGCGGGTTTATTCTGAGACGTCGTTTAAGAGCGGGGTGGAGATGTTGAAATCGAAGGAGGTGGGGCAAGAGTTGACCTGTCGTAGCATACGCGAGATGGGTTCGTTAGCGCCGTAAGAAGTGTGATGAGCAGGCACATAAAACAGTCATGGGTTACGTACGTTACGGGGGTTTGTATGCAATGTTAAAGTGGAGAGCAAACTTCGGCATGGATTCTACGCTCTTTAAGTGTGTTTAGATTAATTAGACGGAGCCGGCTTGTGTATGGTGGTAGAATCAGTCGATTTTCCCAGTTTAGTCCGCGGAGGACGAAGGGCAAGAAACGAAGTTGAACTCCCTCAATCCTGCGAATGTGAGTCACTTGATACGGGGACCAGACCTGACTAGCGTATTCGAGTAGTGGCCGGACCAAACTTGTGTAGAGTGATCGGGTGACCAACGTTTGACGAACCCAAGGGCGGTGTTGGCCCTGAGGATTATGTCATTAATATGTGCAGTAAAATTGAGCTCCTTGCCGCATAGGACGCCCAGATCGCGAATCAATTCAACCGATGTTATCGGTTGGTTCAGTAAGAGATAGGAGCGTGGGTGAGTGGGGGAACTCTTCCGAGAGAAGGTGATTGTGTGACATTTGGCGATATTCATTTCTAGACAATTATTTTGGCACCAAGTCGAGAAGCTGTCAAGATCTGCTTGGAGAAGTGAGGAGTCCAGGGGAGAGCGGATTGTCTTAAACATTTTGGAATCATCCTCGTAAAGCGAGATGAAGGAGTGATTAATGCAGGAGCCTATGTATCGTTTATGGTTAGGATAAATAGGAGTGGGCCCAGGTAACTGCCCTGGAGGACACCTGAGGTTGGGTAAAAAGGATCGGCGAAGATGGATCTAAATCGCACGCGGCAGGTTCGATAACTAAGATAGGATGAGACCCACTTAATCAACAGGGGTTCGAAACCGAGGGAGGATAGCTTGAAGAGAATGAGGTTATGCGAGATTTTATCGAAGGCCTTGCTAAAGTCGGTAGCGACTACGTCGACCTCATCGCCGTTTTCTAAGGCAAGGAGTGTGTGGGATGTGAAAGAAAAAAGAGCGTGGAGTATCCAGGAAAATAAAATTAAAAATTTCGTTTTTCCTTATAAGTTCACCTTATTTAATTTGAAAAGCTCATCTGCCTGTATACGTTTACTTTATTTAATTTGAAAAGAACAAAACCACTATATCACCCGGACTACCGCTCAGCTCGACGTGCAAAAGTGTAATCTCTGTGTATAAAAATCGAATGTATGAAGTCGATTCTGGAAAAAGGGTTTCTGTTTCTGGTACCTGAAAGCCGAAACACATGAGCGTCGTTTGGCCAATCACAATCGAGCAGTTGCTTCGGTTGCTCGATTTCGGTTTTTGGCTTGTGTTGCCGGGATTTATTATTCTTAGCAGTTGCTGGTTGCTCGATTTGATTTCAGAATCGTCACTTATACCATTTGCTATGTTTGCATGGTAACGATTCTGGAATCGTTATATTGGACAACCGCTATTGCAGTTGCTATGTAGATAAGATGACGATTTTTGGAATCGTCATATTGGGGTTGTGATATGATGGATGGGATATGTATATTGGGAAATGGGATGCTGGGTGTGTAATGTATAGGGAGATGGGATATTGGGATATGTATATTGGGGTTGTGGGATGATGGTATGATGGCTTCGGGAGCACTACAGATTCAACGAAGACAGGGAAAGTTTGTATCACGATAAATTTACAGGGCGTCCTTTGATGTGATTACCGAAGAAAACGTCCATAAAGTACGTGATTTTCTGTCAAGAAATCTTGAGTTAGATTCATAAAAATGGGAACTTCACATAACGAAAACAATATTTCATTGCATTTAAACTGAAAAACTTGGTCTAAGGAAATTGAATTCAAAGTTTGTTTCACATCATTCAGTTGATAGCCAAAATTCCATCGAATTGAACAATGCAAAGACATCATTAACACGCTTGAAATGACGAAAACTGTTTAAAAGCTATTGTAACAGGTGATAATACATGGTGTTGTCTATATGAATGATTATTGGTTATTCAAATAAACATAATGAAAAAACAAACAAAGTTCTGTCGCCGAAAGGCAAATTGTACAATAGACAAGTGAAACTTAGCTTAGAGCGTCTGCGTAGCACCAGTAGGCTATAATATAATATAATATAATAATAAAGCATTTAACTATTTTATGTCTAGCCTATAATTTAGAATCTAAGAAAAAAAAGTAAATAAAAAATGTTGGAAAAATTTAAAAAAAAAGAATGATGAATGAAATGAAACTACAATTAATAAATTTTTTTTAACATACTGTGTTTATTTGACCAATAATCAATGTTTACATTAAGTACTACAGCTAACTTATAATTCTAGTGATATAATTGTTCACATGTATACATTACATATTTTTCAAACATAACTGAATGTGTGAATAACTATTTGAGTATTATAGGTTTTAATATTGACAGTTTTCCTGGAAAAGGTCAGAAAACCAGGATTTTTATTTTTTAATTTAATCTAATCTAATAGTTAACTTAACTCTAACTTAATCTAGCTTAACCTAATTAATATTATAATAAGTTAAATATGTTATTGAACATATAACATATTTAACTTATTATGTTATATAGGGATTGATGATAAAGGAGGCAAGTTGCCGTGGGATATGGTCAGTTACTGGTCTCGAGCGGGGTAACACTTTCCGGTTGTTCGTTAAAACGCAGAATGTCGACGAATGGTTGTATGTTACAGTATTTGAACTGATTGGGTGCCGGCTCGGTGTTATGGTACACTACCTCGTTGGAGTTATTAACCAATCTTCCAGAGGTGAAGAGATTTCTGGTGTGGAGACAATTCAGATAGTGAGCTCTGTTATCTAGAAGAGTTGATAGTAGTGAAGTTATTATGGGGTTGAGATTATTTGGGAGGTTTTCAATAAATTTGATAGACAGCTCTAGGAAGCGTCTATCGAGACGGTCAATATCAGCGGCATTGTATAGCAAGTTGTTATTGCAATATTTGTAAGAGTTGGGTTGTCGGTTGAGGTCAGTGACCAGCCTGAAGCATTTCCTTTCGAAAGTGCGTAGTTTTTCCATTTGGGCTGGTGTTATATGATACCACAGTGGACACGCATATGTGAGTGTGGGTCTGATTATTTGTTTATAGATGAGCAGTTTGACTTTGTGAGAGCGACCGTTGTCTTTCCACATCACTCTTCTACAGAGATTCAGTTGTATTGTGGCTTTACGTAAAATATTTTTAATATGGGTGGAGAATGAAAGGTCATTGGAAAAGATTATTCCCAGATCTTTTAAACTTTTGGAAGGTTTTATCTAGGTGTCATTTAGTTTGAGTCTAATTTTGTTGTGGGTACGCCTTGTGTTGTTGTGCAGTGCTCATTTTTACCCTTAAACACTATAAGTTGGGTTTTATCAGGATTTAGGCGAATTTTCCATTTATTGAAGTATCTTGATAGGTTTGGGGGGAAGTTATTAATGCGGTTTCTTGCCTCTTTTAGAAACTTGCTGCTGGAGTAGACTATGGCGTCATCAGCGCAATTCAACATTACGGTATTGGGTAATTGACGCTGCGGTATGTCTGCAGTATAGAGGAGGTATAATAGTGGTCCAAGAATTGAACCCTGCGGAACCCCTGCGGTTATATTATACGGTTGGGAGAGAGAAGAATTTAGTTTGAACATGAATTTTCTACCAGAGAGGTAGGTAGTGAGAAGTTTGGTGGTGTGCGTGTTTAATCCAAATATGTAGTGCAACTTGTAAAGCAGTCCTGAGATCCAAACACAGTCGAATGCTTTAGATATGTCGAGAGAGATACAGACCGTCGGAAGGACTGGACTTATTGATAGGAACTATAGCCGTGGTTTTCCAGTTATCTGGGAAATGTGATGTGTTAATTATGTGGTTGAGAA
Source organism: Microdon myrmicae (assembly GCA_963931805.1). Taxonomy (NCBI): domain Eukaryota; kingdom Metazoa; phylum Arthropoda; class Insecta; order Diptera; family Syrphidae; genus Microdon; species Microdon myrmicae. The sequence goes on from OZ007496.1 coordinate 98,877,863, forward strand.
GACCTAGAATAGGGACTAGTTTTGACGGGAGAAGTCTTTTGTGAAGAAGGTTTGGAATTCCATCTAAGCCTGTCGACTTTTTGTTGTTGCGTGATATTATAAATTCAGATAATTCAGATTCGCCTGCTGTTGGGAATGACGAATTATCCAGAGGATGTGACGCTTTGTTTATTTCGTTAAATTGCACGATGAAAGGGGTGAAGAATGGGATCATTGTGCGTGAGATGTAGTCATTTACGGTAACTTGAAAATTTGAGACTGAGAGGGAGTCGTTTTGTTGATGGATTTTATAAAAGTGATTAGTTAGACAGTGTGCTCTGTCAATATCTGATGGGGGTTGATAAAATAACCGATTCGGGGTTTGTATTTTCGATCCGTTAGTCTATTGATGTTTTTGAATAAATCACAATTGGGTTTAATATTGTTAAGTACAGACGGATCGAAAAAATCCTAGCAAATTCTAGGCAAAGAACATCAGAGGTATGTATGCCGGCATAAATCAATTAGAAATAGCTACCGAGGGAGATCCAAAATAATTCGAAACGCAAACGACTGTCTGGTCACAAAAACAAACAATATCGTGACAAGAAGGAAGCAGTCCTTTGAAAACCTGCTCAATTTACGCACCCATCAACCACAAATAAACGCACCAGGCGTACATACAGCCGAGCCCCAAATCCCAGAGACCTCATTCAACGAAGTTGTAGACACAGTAAATCGATTGAAAAACAACAAGACTCCCGGAGTCTACTGCATACCGGCGGAGCATGTGAAGCATGGAGGAGAGGCAACCGCTCGAAAGATCCACCAGCTCATTCAAACAATATGGGATAAGGAAGTCACTCCGGAAGAATGGAAAACCTCAATAGTGGTCCCCATTTTCAAATAAGGCCACAGATCTGACTGCGAAAACTACAGAGGAATATCATTGCTCCCAACCGCATACAAAATATTATCAAATGTCATTCTGGCGAGACTCACACCGTACGCAGAAAAAATATTGGGAGTCTACCGATGCAGATTCTGTAGGAACCGGTCAACAAGCGACCAAATGTTCACAATAAGGCAACTGCTGGAAGAGAAGTGGGAATACGGAGAGATGTTTCACCAACTGTTCGTTGACTCAGTAGCAAGGCAAAGACTACCATATTGTAGTTCAGTTGGGAATCTCAAAAAATATGCCGCCCTCATTCAAACTAGCATGAACGAAAACAAAGGGCGAGTTAGAATAGAAAACCACCTCTCAGAACCATTTGAAATCTGGTACGGACTAAAACAGGGAGATGGTCCATCACCGTGTCTTTTTAACCTTGTGCTCGAGTATGTCATCAGAAAGTGTACAAGACGACAACATGACCGGATCATCCCTGAATGGGGTCACACATGTGCTCGCATATGCGGATGACATCGTCGTTCTGGACGATAATCTAGAAACTGTAAGTAAAAACAGTGAAATCGTCATGCAAGCGGCAGAAGAGGTGGGCCTAAAAATAAATAAAGACAAAACAAAATAAAAAGGCCTAAAAAAGGTGGCTAGAGGCGGGTTTTGCCTGTGCTGTAGGATTTAATTGATGCCTTAGGACGCGAGATGCGTATATTTGTTTTGGTCCCTTGGGTGTAGGTCGCCAGCCCATGTGTATGTATGGTGATTTATGATACACTTGGTGAGGACAGAAAATAGGCGACGCAATGTTTATGATCCCTGTTATGATGGTTACATTGTATGCAAACCAAATCATTTTGTTTTCGTCTAGGGGGATTTGCCTGGCACCCAAGGTGCCGACTTGGTTTTGGGATTTCTGATAAGTTAGGAAAGAATTCTTATAGGGAATTTGTATGCGAAGAGATGCATGAAGGTAAAGATTCTTTTCTAGGGGGTTTTAGCTAAATAAACTTGGTCAATTTGATGCGTGAAGCATTAAAGGTGCTAATGCGATTGCATTGGCGAAAACTTATGCAGATTGGGATGAAGTTATGGGGGTTTTTCAGGTAAGTGGGCCGTGGGGTGTGGCGGAACCGCCACGGGTCTATTTGGTTACGCGTTACGCCGTCGGGTGATATCCATGTAACTTTATGAATTTGCTTGTTCTTGAACATCGTGCTTTTCACTACCAGATATTTTGACGAGACGAACGTGATAGTTCGAATTTCATTATCATTTAAAACGTCGTGTAGGTTTTCTTTACATATATTTGGTTGGAAGATATCTTCCTTTCCAATTTTCGCGTTGAGGTCCACGAGGAGAATTTTAACATTGAATGATGAGATCCCATCTAATACTTCCTCTAGGGTCTTGTAGAACGCGTCCTTCGTTTCGTCGTCGGTAGATTCTGTTGGGGCGTGTGTGTTTATGAGTACATACTTGTACCATTGGCCCTGTATTTTTAGCGCCGACATCCGGTTATTAATAAATTTCACATCTTTTCCACAGTGCGTAATCTTTTTGCTTATGATGAGGACAGTTCCGCGGTTATGTGTATCGGTAGCTCCACACAGCAGTATAAACCCGTTTGTTTCGATTACTTGACGTGGGAGTCGCACTTCCCGAAGCGCGTCGATATCCATTTTACATTGTTTCGCGTTCTCTACGACCGTTTCTATCGCGCCTGGTTTATATAACGTTCGAACATTCTACGTGGCGACTTGTATACCTCGCTTTTTCCGTTTTGCCGAGTCGGTGTTTTCTTGATGAATTGTTCCCTTATCGTAGTGTCGGTTCATCACACCTACGCCTGCCGGGTTTTTCGTGGGATTGTTTTTTTGTATATTGATTATTCATTTTTGTTCCCACGAGTCTTGGGGTTTCAAATAGTCCACCATATCAGAGCTCCGTTTTGATATGGTAAAGTCTGTTTACTGCTTTGATTCAGTCCGGTGTCAGAGAGGCGCCGTTATAATACAGCCGTTATACCCCTGGGTGCAAACCATCTATTGGTCACGGTGGTCCATAACACCCTGGATTAGGGGTGGCAGATTTTTGAGTGTTACTCCCCGCTAGCCTGTCTGACATGGGTGGCCCTACTGGAAGCGTATGCTTCCGTCAGCATAGCCTGAGTGATTCATGGTAATTTAAGCCCCCGCACCACGTCAAGGGTTCTAGCAAGTTGGAGATGGTTGTAAAATAAATAATAGATTTCATGAGATTTTAAATACGTGATGTACGATTTCATGGGCTTTTCTGTTTAAACTCTGATATATGTGAAGTTTGATTTTAATTTAATTATATGATATAGAATCTCATATTAAGAAAATAATTAAATGTATAATCAATTTATTGTAACAACAACATCATGTGGTATGTTGATTGGACAATGCACAATCATTTAATTTGTGTTGTATCACTGTGATTAATAAGTCAATTTATAACCAGTGACGGAATGTATTATCTAGAACAACTTAAACACTTCTTTTTGAAAGTGTGTAATTACAAAATATATTTATCAAAGTGCATTTAAAAGTGCTCTTAAATCTACACTTGATAAAGTAAAGTAAAGTATGGCTAAACATCTACATTCGAGTTAATTGTTTCCATCTCATCCACAGCTGCGAACTCGTAACAGAATACTGAAACCACAACTACTATGCAAAGAGACAAATTACTATAAGTCAATAAACTGATGCTCCAAATTATTTGCGAACGTGATATTTACAATGAGCCAGGGGGGTGTGGGTAAAATTTGGCAAACATCCCAAACTCGTTCAACAAAATCTGTTTTGCAAAACGTAATCGTGAAGGATATAAAACTTTTAGATTGCGGTGCTGAAAATGAATGGTATTTTCCCACCACCAGTCGGTCCGTTTCTTGCACCATGAAATTCTTTCTCGAAATGATTTGTAAGTTTAATGACACCGCCGGTCATTGAGAAAAGTTTGTTATTGTATAAAGCAACCAATATACAATAGTATTAACAAAGAGAAGGGCCGTAGGGGAAATCGATACACATCTGACAGAAGTAGATACCTGTTTAACTTATGACATGACTTCGAGATCGCCTCAAACAAAATATGCATGAACTCTGTGACTAATTCGTCTTCATTTGTAATTGCTTCTTTGGTCGGTCGTGCTGGTCCTGCTGATTTGTGTAATTAGTGTTGTCATTTCGTTAATTTCGTTGCAAATTGTTAATTTTACACGACTGTAAATTGTTTCGTCACGTCACCGTCGTCGAACCCATTAATTCGTTAGTTGAATTAATTACTCGGCAAAAATATAAATTTATTTTACTATTGATCGAGCCGCTGAAATTGACATTTTCTTAATACACAAAAAATGACAGGACTGCAACCTTGCAAAGGTCACTACATCCGAGAATGGGGCAAAACCTCCTGCCATGCGACCAGCATCGAATATCAATATTGTCGATAAGGTTCATTATAGTGTGCTAAGCGTTTAAGAAAAAACAAAGAAAATGATGCATTACAAATGTAGTCATCACTTTACTTCCATTTTGTGTTGCCAAGATATGCGCCGATACAAATTGCCTATGGGCAATGACTTTAGCCTCCGTAATTATTGTTTTTTGTTCAGATTCAACTCTACATAAAAACGAGTGGCTAAGTCCACACTACTTTATTTTTCAACCGAAAAGTGTTACTGAGTGGCTGAGTTCACACAACATTATTTTTAACCGAAAAGTGTCAATGAATCAGCGAGTTTAACTTGTTACAATTCACTTTTCGCTTGGACGCTCATTTTAATTGTCCATGAATATGATATTCTGCATATTCGTCACAATAGAGGTGTTTCTGATGGAATGTGGTTGAAATACATCCGCAGCAGTTATACAAACTATGCACGATTTAATACAAGTTGCAATCAAATATACCACCAAAGACCCACCCCATTCAGTGGCTCAATATGTAAATTAGTTTCTCTTCATGATATAACTTGAGTGGATTAAAATCATATGCAAAATTTTGGACATACGTAAAATATAGAGGAAAGGAAAGTGAAGCGTTGGCATACAGACAACAACAAATTTGGTAACGCATTTCGTATTCTCGAATATCAGCTATAGATCCTTGAACGAAATTGGGTTTTCTATGCGAAGGTGTGTTAAAAATACCATTGCATTGCACATTCACATTGCAAGACATATTTTTGGAAAGTCTTATTTTGTCATTTTTGAAACTCAGAAATCATTTACAATTTTTATTAAAAACTATTCCCACAATTTGACCCAATTTTACAAATATAAAAAGCAAATTTATTCTATAACCGACACAATAGCGTAGAGTTTCCAGTTGAATCTTCATTTGCTCAGCCGCAGGCATGAAGTCGCTAATGACCACTGTTGCTTCACAAAGACGTAGTTCGATCATAAAATGTAGATTCATTTGAATCAAGATAAACTTTTATGTGTTATGCTAATTGTTCTGGTATTGAGCAAAAGATAAAACAAAATAGTTCTGTACATTGTTTCACAAAAACTGACCTTCTAGGAATGACTGCAATGCGTACATTCAATGCGTAAAGTTTTTACATGACCAGAAAATGAGACAAACAATACTCCAGGTAGTAGAATATTCGGGACATTCTTAAAGTGCATCAAAAACTCTATATCCTCACCCATTCCCTCGCTTATAGTTGATAAAAGACCAGTTTTCAACACGATATACTCAACTCTTCCTGATCCAACATCAGCTCCGTCTCAATTTGAACACAAGCACCACACTGTGAGCCAGATTCACTTTCGAAGTCGTGCTGGGGAAAGTCTTGCATCTGTCCTATCCAACAGGCTAATGCCCAAATCGATGGAATTTAGTGAACATTCAACATATTTCTAAAAGCGAGACAATTCTTAAAAAAAGTGACAAATACCCCTCTTCGACTCATAGATTTAATTTCGATAGATCATTCGAAAATGCAGAAATCAGTGCACTATCGTCGGTAAAAAAGGAATACGAGGGCAGTTTGATAACTCGGTGACTTTTTGAAAAAAAGGTTTTTTTTTTTTTGTGATTAAGCATTTTATTTCTCAACATAGTCTCCTTTTAGCTCGATGCGTTTAGTTCAACATTTTTCCAATTTTTTTATTCCATCCAAATAATAGGTTTCCTCAAGGCCGTCAAATAGGCAATTCGACCCAAATTTCTTACTACCCAGCCATTTCTTCAAGTTTGGAAACAGGAAATTGTCACATATCTGGAGAATATTATTGATGGCGTAGCAGTTCGTAGCCCATTTTATGGCTTTTGCTTGATTATGCTTAATCAGCACACGGAATTCACTTTTTTCCATCTTCGTTAAAATTCACGAGGTTGTTTTCTTTCAATAGTTATCAAACACAAACTAAATTACGCTGTTTACTCAAACTTTGACAGTAGTCTATTTATAGGTGGTGGATGACGGGGCGGGGGGGGGGGGGGGGGGGGGGGTTGCGGGGCAAAGTCTCTGCTTTCAACCGGACGAAGGCCAGGGCGATCCTTGTCCCTATTCAATCCAAGTCGACATGATGTCTCCACGTGGCGCCCCTGGATAGCTACTTTTTGGCGCCCGCAAATAGTGAACCAATGCATGAGCGACATCCTGAGAAAGATTGGCGCAAGGCTAATAACTTTGCCCGAAAAAACGAATTATTATGGACAATTTAACAAGTCTCGGATATGGACCGGATACCGGTGGAGAGACTTGCTAAATAAGGCCAAGACCGGATCCCGGTTGTAGTGCAGTGCTGCGTTTAAAATGACTGCGCGTGGATTTAAAAAATCACCGACTTACCAAACTCACCTCGTATTTTGTCCCCATCACGACAGACCCTACTAATTCCTCAGTAGCCCCCTCCCCACTTGTTCTGTCTACCATCGAAAATCACCACCCCCATCTTAGCCTATCTTCTTTTCATAATTCTTCAGCGCGGCCCACCCCATCCCGTGACATTTACTCACATGACTTCCACAAAGCGAACTATCGCCTCATTAACGACTACCTCAACAAAATTTTATTCAATTTCGATCATTTGACGGTAGAAGATGCTACCACTTATCTTTATACCAAAATCTTTAAATCCATTTCCCTTTAGGTCCCTTATTCCTACCTCTTCACCTCCTTGGTTTAATCGCAGGCTTCGCACGTTACGTAATAAAGGGAATGAGCTGTGGGCTACCTTCCTCCGTAATCGCTCCGCCTGCGACTACTCCAACTACCTTGGCACTTATTTTCAATTAAATGCACTCTACAATGACCTTTATCACAAATACCTAACAAAAACTCAGGCTAACCTAATCATCATCATCATCGGCACTACAACCGGGAGCCGGTCTTGGCCGTATGTAGCAACTCCTGAGGCTTGTTAAATTTTCCATAATGATTTTATTTTTTTTTTCTGGGCAAGATCATTAGTCTTGCGCCAGAGGCTTCCCGACGGGGAATCGAACCCCGGTCTCCCGCGTGACAAGCGGGTATACTAACCACTATACTATCAAGGAGCTAACCTAATAGATGACCCAAAAACGTTTTTCCAATTTATCAATCATAAACGTAAACCCGATGATTATCCCACCTCCCTCTCTTATAACTTGGAAATCTCAACGGATTCACACGAAATTGCGAACCTCTTCGCCTCGTTTTTCAGACAATCCTTCACTGACGACTCTTTCGTTCCCGACCTCACCTATTTCAATTACTTATCAACTTTTTCCCATGGTCCATTATATATAGATCCACCCACGATAGAAAACAAACTAACCCAACTCAAAGACGAATTCACCCCCGGGCCTGATGGCCCCCCGCTATATTCCTAAAAAAAAAACTCCTCCGTTCTCCCTTCCCCTCTTTCGACTATTTTCAATCTGTCGCTCTCTCAAGGTGAGTTTCCTAATATTTGGAAAACATTTATCACGCCTCTGCATAAAAAGGGGCCCAAAGGTGATATCTCAAACTATTCTCGCCAAACTCTCCCACATCCCCAAAGTGTTTGAAAGCATTCTCTACCAAAGATTACGCTTCCACTGCAAATCCCTAATTTCACCCAGGTAACACGGCTTTCTTGGTGGGAGATCTACCACTACTAACTTAGTCGAATTTACTTCCCAAACACTCCTAGAGAACGGCAGCGAGGTCGGCGTTGATACTACGGATTTTACTAAAGCCTTCAATAACATTTCGCTGATACCCTTCAAATTATCCGCCTTGGGCTTCGAACCCGTATTAAAAAGGTGGATTTCGTCATACTTGAGTAACCGCCTCTACAGAGTGCGTTTCCGATCCGTTCTCTCGAATCCTTTCCATGCTACCTCTGGAGTCCCAATCATTTAGGGCCCCTTTTGTTCATATTTGCAATGAATGACATCGATATGATTATCAAGCATTCCTGCATCTCCCTTTATGCCGACGATACCAAGTTTTTCAAAACTATTTGTTCTCCACTTGATTCTTGCCTTCTCCAGACAGACCTTGACAATTTTTCGTTATGGTGCCAAAAGAATTGTCTGGAGCTTAATGTCAACAAATGCCAATCAATTACGTTTTCACGGAAGCGCACCCCTCCTCCTCCCCGGTTCTATCCAAACTGAAATGGTACGGTATAATATTGTGACGCATATGACAATCAGCTGTGATATCTGGCAGGTCTCCAAAACAAACTACTAGATTATTCTAGAAAGTACTGGAAAACTGGAGACTATGAGCAGTGGAAAATTCGAGGCTATGGAACGGACGAAAACGAAACACAGAATGAGGAAAAACGGTATAAATACGCCGCACGCATATAAAACAAGAGAGTGCGCAGAAAGGAAGCGATAAGTAAAGAAGGGATAGGAATTAAACGATAAGTCTCGGAAGTGAAAGAAGGGTCACCGAATTATTAGCGAAATAACAAGAAACGGTTGTTATTAACAGACTAATAAAGTGTTTACAAAGAAAATCGATTTAACGGCTCTTATTCATTAAAATAATTAATCCAGCGAACCCTGAGCTCTCTACAATATATATAATATATGTTATAATAAAAATTTGCCAACGATGAAGAGGTGATGTCTGCAGTAGATGGGTATTTTGAGGAGCCTGACATTTCTTACTATAAACAAGGTATCGTTTTATAAGCTAGAATTTAAGCATCTTTTTTCTAGCAAGTTAGACAAATATAAGAAAAAGAAAAATATCAAAATGTATTGTAAGTAAAACGGAAAAAGAAAAACAAGGTATCGAAACTATTGAACATCGCTGGGAAAGGTGTATCCAGCTAAAAGGAACCTGTGTTGAGAAATAAATAAAGGTTATTCCCAATATTTCATGTTTTCTTTGTCAGACCGATTAATTGTGGGATTATCCTGGTATTTCCTTCTTGTTGTCCCCGTTTTTCTTTGCGAGACATTCCGCATCAGGGCTCGGAGCTTGTAGCTAGGAAAACCATGGGGTCGCCACAGCTACCTATGACATACGAATATGTTTTCACTTAAGGGCATCGTCATGGAATTGCCATCATCCATTCACATTTTATTCACCTTTGTGGTTAATATTTTCATTTTCCAGTAATTTGCAATGCTATTAACACTCAACACAAATGATACCATTTTATCACTAAATTTTCGTAGACTCCGTATTTTCGAATACTTTTTATAGACATAATTAATTACATACGTGACCCGATTGAGCACGATAAACCGTTTGGCAACGAGCACCATCACCTCAATGTGCCCTTCTGAAGGACGTTCAGAAACTTCCAATTTTTGCACGACATCAGCAAACAAAACAGATTTACGAGTCAAGTTGTACGAAAAGTACAATTTTGTTAACACGAACGAACCACCAACATAACATAAATTTTGAATGACTGTCGCTCGCCCGTCAGTACACCCATTTAGGACAGATTTCCACAGGAAGGTCTGTGAAGCTCGTGAAGTTCAAAGACATTCAAAAAACCATATATAGCATGTCGCCATCGTTGAGTGCCTGGTTTGTTTTCGAGAGTATGGTGCTCCAACGAAAGTGGAAAACCACATTAGCGGCATAAATCAGTGATCTGAACTTAAATAAGTGGCTCATGCCCAAATGGCAATTAATTCGAGTGAGGCAGGGAAGATGCGCATGTTTTACCAATATCCCCCGCCTATATACTCCATCCGCAGAGCATACGTTATAAATAGGGAATTGTTTGCCGTTAAGGTTTCGACTCGATGCATAATGCTGCCCGCATGTCGGGAAATTTCATTTGATTTTCGGCTCAATCGTAATTTATGCTATTTAGGTTCATGTAAGGGTTCACCCGGGCGGTGGAGTTTGTGAGTAGAAACATTGACATTGAAGTTTATGGAAACACTATGTGCTGTGCCTGTTTGACGTATCTTCCAGATGTGAACTTAATTATCCCATTAGTAATTATAACTCGGCACACATGACTAAGTTTTCATTCATTTGTGTAACTAAGTAGTTTTTATCGAGTTAAGCTACAATATTAAATTAAAAGGAAGTTGTCGCAAAGAGGCCATAAAGGAATCATTTGGTATAGTTGAAGAGTTTCTCGCTGAGGCGCATAGTACTTTGATTCTCATAAATTTGTTTAATTGCGACATGATTTTCTAACGCGGTGTAGAACCTTTTTTTTTCTCTTCTTCTTCTTCTTGGGCAATCTCTATTGGGGTCACTGGGTTGATTGTTTGTTGTTTGGTTAGTTTGATATATGGGTGAATGATCAATACTAGTGTGGATGTTGTGTGGTTTGAACACTGAAGCCAGATGTTGTGCAAATATTTCAACTTTATCCACAGTTCTGCGTACCCACTGTTCCTGGGCATCCTTTATAGGTGGCACATGATTAAGGGGACGTTTAAATGTACGTGTTGCCTTCCAAAGACAGTAATCCGTATCCGCCCAAGGACTCAGTCCACTTAGATACTCATCTATACAACTCTATTTATGTTCTTTAATTAATTTTTTAACTAGATTGCTTACCTTGTTAAATACTTTTTTATCGTTAGGGTGTTTGAATCTGTGCCAGGTTTGTTTAGCGCTGCGCCTGCCTTTGATTAGATCTCTAATCTCAATAGGGTAGGTGGTTGCTGGTTCTGGTTTATCACTTGGCACCGGAGTTACTGTTGCGGCTGCGCTTTGTAGTGTTTCGATAAATTGGTGTACTTGTTGTTCCAATTCTTCACAATCTTGAAATTTTACCTTTAATTCAATTTGATTGTCAAGGTCATTTCGGAATTTGTCCCAATCTGTATATTTGTTAGTAGGATTTAGTTGTCTGTTCTTTCTGGGAACAGGTGTATTCAATCTTAGTAGTACTGGAGTGTGGTCAGAAGTTATATCAACTATACTATCCGTTTCAATATAATTCGATGCCACTCCGTTCGAAATAAAGAAATCGATCAGGTCAGGAGTTTTTTTGCTATCAATAGGCCAGTATATTGGTGAACAAGATGAATGAAATTCGAACTTTGCTTCTTTGATGGCTGTAAGCAATTCTTTAGCCTTGTGGGGAGGAAGTATGTACCAGCACGGGTACTTGGTTCACTTCCTCCGCCAACATCCTCTTACAGTCGCACATTGCGCCGCCGTAAACTGTCCGCAGGAAATTGTCACCAAAGAATGAAGCAAAACGCACCGATGGTAGTCTCCGAAATAAAACTGTTGCAGTTCCGCAACATATACATTCTATCTTATACCAGTCGGAAAATACATACCACACGGAGCGCCACCTATTGCTGAGTAGACAAAAGCAAAATGGTCTATGCATGTGACGTTTTCTGTGGTACTGTTTTCACACAGCGCTGGTTTTACTGTTTTTGGTGGACAGTTTTGTTTTGGAAGTTACTGGTGCGGTGCCGTAGTATATACGGTGCTATGTAATTCGTTATCATCGTTTTTAGTGTCTGGATTGTTTAAAGTGATCATGTTAAGTGGCAATTATTAAATATAGTAAAATAAAGTAACTTATTGTAAATTAAAATAATTACAAGTTTTCTTTTGACACAATCGTTGTGAAAAAATGGATTGCTGTTCCCAAACTAACTAATGGAGTTGGCATTTTGCTGTCACGTCGAGGAGCCTCCTCGACGCTGTACATTATGGTCCTTCGAGCCGGATGTCCAACATCCGTGCAAGAAGTCGGCGCCACAACCCCTGGATTACGTCCAATTAAATGAAAATTCAAGAAACATTTACAGTCCACATCAAACAACGAAGGTGCACTCCCCGTGCAGCGTGCTGGACTTACGATCCGAGGGACAACGTTAAAAATTGGAAAACTACAACAAGGAAATATCACCGAAACCAGGTAGGTGGCAATTCATATAATTTAATACATAAATTAATTAGCGATCCGAATGGATCTTAACTACAAAGTGTTGTGTGGTGTGTTCATCGAAGTGTTCAATTTCATCGACATTCTACCGCTGGGTAGCAATTGTCATTCCTTTAATTAACATTAATAATATTGGAGTGATATTTGTTCGAGACAGTTCTGGTTTCTAAGTGAACTGAGTGAAGACATTGATTTGGAATCAATAATGGCAATTACAAACAAGGCCGCAAAGTTAGATATATTCGAAGTGTCAATCAATGTTATCGAACGCAATCCGCAATCCCTTGAAACAGCCGAACGGATTAAGAATGAAGGCAACCGCCCGATGAAGGAATGCAAACATCAAAGAAGTGGTGCTTTAATCAACCGGGCCATCAGTTCGATCCGAAAAAACCCAATATTCTACTGTAATCGGGCTGTAGCATATATCCGTGTAGCAGAAAATGATTGTGCGATTAAAGACTGCGACTCTGCGTTGTTCGACAATCCAGATTACAGCAAGCATATGGCCAAATGGGAGATGTATATCTCAATACAGGAAAGTACGATGAAGCCATAGACGCTTATACGAAGCTATTCAATTGGAACCTGACAACAACGATTAAAAATGAACCTGAACAAACGGAAGGAATTGATACGTGCCACAATAGCTGTTGTTCCTGAACAACGAGAGTTCGTCGAAAAACAACTATCCCAGTCATAGAATTTCTCCAACTATTCTACAGGCTATGAAGAACAATGTAAAACTACCAGCTAGACAAGCTGGAGCTATCTACCTCAAGAAGCTCACTTCGTCCTGCTGGTACGACAAGGAGACAAACCTGGCGAAACAATCACCTTCTCAATTAATGAACAGCGCTGTGCAGTGATTCGGAACAATATTGTGGATGCAATTGTGCATGTTCCTGACATAATCGTACGCATATTTGGAAGATACAGAAGTCCCGAAACCGTTGATAATAATTATCGGAGATTTGCGAAGTAGTATCTTCTTGTGTTCACGTCAAATGTTCTCGATTTCACTCAAGGATTTCGACCAAACTCGTAAGCACGGAGCTTTGTCACAACGAGTCTTAACACATTCTCAATGTACCTATAAAAAATGCGGTGGTTCATGTCTATTCCTAGAAGTTAATTAAACGTCACATGGTTGCAATATTGAAGATGTTATATTTCTAATAACTTCCTTCACAGAACTGACCAAGACCTCTGGGAAAGCGACCCACAGGAATGTATTCAGTCAATTTCAACATTTGACCTTTGTGCAGATTTTAATTGTCCAGTTTCTGCAACACAAATATTCCAACATCAGGTAGAACGCAGAAAGGAATTCTACCGAAAACAATGGGAAGCATGAAGCAGGGTATTACATCACCAAACGCTGAATGTATTCAAAAGGGTTGGAACTCTGGCAAATGTGATTCTGAAAAACGAATATACCGTGGTCAAGTGGAATATGCTTACCACATATCTATTGCCAGAGTTTCAAATCGGACTGACATATACCAGCCGTATTGGTTTGCAAAACAAACTAACACCTGCTTATTTATTTTAATAATTTTTCTATTGCAATCGACGGTAAATAGAATGAATTAATAGATATTTCCTATTTTACCAATATTATAAACCTCCAATATAAATAGAATAAACATGTTTTGCGTTCTTACGAGTGGAACGCATATGGATTTACGATCCAAATTAGAACTACGTTCAAGGGTCATCGAAGACATAGAAGGATTCACGATCCAAAAGAGGACTACGTCCGAGTAGCCATCGATGACATAGATGGATTTACGATCCATCAAACATTACTCCAACTTTAACACATAGGTCGAACAATAACCTAAATAACAATATTAGTAACCGAAAAGGTAGTAATTTTAACAAACTACTGTTATTTAGCAATTTAAATAACAATCAACTTTAACAAAGCCAAATTACAGTCCACTTTGCAAGATCCAAGGTTGTTTCATTTATTTAATTCTGCAGGTCACAGCGGGTAAATCAAAGAACATTCTGATCGTTCCCAGTACCAGGTTGAGGACATCATTCGGCTCCTCTTTTAATGAAGTTTCAGGTACTTGGCACGACCACGCTACAGAACTCAGATACGCCCCGCGTAAATTAAAGGAACCTCAAGAAGAGGACGATGACCCATTGGACAAAACAGTGAAGAGGACAATGCAATGAAATCGAAGCGGTCAGTACCAAGAAAGTTTTGTCAACAAAGGCACTTCCAGTCCTATACCTGCAATATCAATCCAAACATCGAATTGCAGATAAATAAATCCAAGGACCCCGGGAATTGCGATCTTCATCGCTACATTTACATCCGTTCCTGGGGCACCGCTCCTCGAAATCTGGGCGCATCGTTCACGCATTCCTGATTTTGCCGCTCTCGCCACTCAGCCACATCGCTGTCACGTGTCTGGGGTTCTTCACCTTTCGCCGCCTGGACGAAATGCTTTGGGGGCACCCTCTTAACACCGCCCATTGCACATAGCTGCCACGGGGGCACCACTCCAACGGAGTCGGTGTCTAAGATAGACTTTCGGTGCAAAGATTAGGGAATATAAAAGGAGAAGAATAGGAAAGATGCCGGCACCCTTCGGGAAATCCAACCAACGGACGGCGAACAGTGAACACATGGTCCAGCCACCAGTCAAAGAAGAAAGTACCTGGCTTTAGGATTATTTCATCATGTGGCTCAATAGAACGTAAGCTTTTAATAATCAGCAGAGTAATCTTCTAAATAGCAACTTGGATGCGCAACCTCTCTGGCTCAATCAAGTGCCAGTATAATTCAACAAAATATGCCGCAAGGATTCAACCACAACATTCCAAATGGAAAAAGACACCATGTCCAGCACCATCATTCTATCAGTTCATCAAATACGACCAAAGGTAACGCTGCCGACAGAGGCTTCAGTTCCCATCAAGAAACTCGCCCAACGCCGAGCATTGGTTTAGCGGCGTAGATGGGACATATCCCCAACTGCAACAGCATCAGCCAGAGCAATCAAATTGGATTCGAGTCGCAGATGATTCTATGCGGTTGGCGGGATACCTAACATTTCTGGCAGCGGCACAGGCTGGACATACTTAGAAGATGGTGGAATTACAACCCATCACCTTCAACATATTGACGATTACATCGCTCAATGACCATTCATGGATCCACGATCCAACATAGGACTACGTCCAAACTATATAAACTAAACTTACGGATTTACGATCCGACTTGGGACTACGTCCAACGTATTGAAATTTTACATACAAATGGATTCACGATCCAAAGAGAGGACTACGTCAAAGAAGGTCATCGATGACACAGAAGGATCCACGATCCAAGGGGAGGACTACGTCCAAGAAGATCATCGATGACACCAGGGATGTACGATCCAACCAACTATAAACAATAAACAACGACGGCCTTATCACAAGCTACAACGTTAGTAATCAATGGCCAACAGGATCTTCGGTCACACACATACACACACATACACACACACACACACACACACACACACTGACACTGATAATTGACTAGGAATTGAAACAATAACTAAGTATATTTTATAACAAATGAATTCAATTAATAGTTAGTTCTAGTCAACATAATTAATTATTGCCACCCTACCACTGCACCGTACCGTTTTATGAGCAACACGAGCATTAAGGGCTCTGAGCTCAACGAAATACCAACCGCCACTTCCCACGGCGCTGACACCAGGTGGTGACGCCAACTAAGGAGGACTACTGGATCCATCGTCGCGGCCCGGGAAGATGTTGCAGTTCCGCAACATATACATTCTATCTTATACCAGTCGGAAAATACATACCACACGGAGCGCCACCTATTGCTGAGTAGACAAAAGCAAAATGGTCTATGCATGTGACGTTTTCTGTGGTACTGTTTTCACACAGCGCTGGTTTTACTGTTTTTGGTGGACAGTTTTGTTTTGGAAGTTACTGGTGCGGTGCCGTAGTATATACGGTGCTATGTAATTCGTTATCATCGTTTTTAGTGTCTGGATTGTTTAAAGTGATCATGTTAAGTGGCAATTATTAAATATAGTAAAATAAAGTAACTTATTGTAAATTAAAATAATTACAAGTTTTCTTTTGACACAATCGTTGTGAAAAAATGGATTGCTGTTCCCAAACTAACTAATGGAGTTGGCATTTTGCTGTCACGTCGAGGAGCCTCCTCGACGCTGTACAAAAACGCACTGATTTCGTTAATGTTAATTCTTTAATCGTTACGAGGTTGCTTTCACTTAGATTTATCTTTTAACATTGAACTGATTTTTCGAATTTAATTTAAACACCCACACGACGGACTCGTTTAATTACTCCTTTCGTTACCACGCACTAGACTCTAGTTATTATCGCTCCCGTCCGCGGAACGGAAGCGGAAGTCCGCACTACTATTGTCGTCGGCAGATGGAAAAGGACTCACCGATATCCTCTCCAATAAGGATATCGTTTTTACCTACAACCAGGGAAACGTAAAGTCTCTCTTGGTGGTATAGGAAACCAGATCTTGTAATAAAGGTCATGATGGTATGTGTGGGATCGTTCAGATCGATGTTATTCACACGTGCTCGACAGCGGTGGAACAACGAAACAGGCAGGCGGCAAAGACAAAAGGAAGAAAATGACGCAATATTTATGGTCCCTGTCATGACGGTTACAATGAATGCAATCCGAATTATTTTGTTTACAGGAATTTGTCTGGTACCGAATTGGTTTAGAATACCAGATAAGCAAAGAAAGAAATCTTACGGAAATTGTATGCGAAGGGATGCATGAAAAGGTAAGTTTTCTTTATAGGGATTTTAAGATTATAGATGGTGACCTACATAATGCGTGAAGCATTTACAGGTACTAATACTGTTGCATTAGCAAACTTAAGGGAGTTGGGTAGTAGTTATGGGGTTTTTTCAGGTAAGTAAACCGTAGGGTTTGGCGGAACCGCTACAGCCTTGCCTGGAGTAATCAACCTTGACCCCTAGGCAGTGTGCTTGACATTAAAATCTCCAACAACTATAACTCTTCGTCCGAGCTTCTTGAAGATATACGTGAATTGTTGTTTTAAATTGTGTGTCTAGGTGGGCAATATACAACACTTACGTTTAAATTAGCTCTATTAAGGTTAATGGTAACAATGGAGTTTTAAATAAAAGTTTATTTTATTTCTTCTTGTTGGAAGTGATGTGTATTTTGTTTTATTATTAGAGCCGTACCTCCACGGGCATGGTCGCTGGGGTGCGTAGTCCAATAGGCCATTGGTTATACTATAGCGTTTCAAATAATAGTGAAGAAGATCGTGTGATTCGAACTGACGCTATGACAGCTCGAATCACGAAAAAAATTTTACCTAAGCGTTACACACCAGGCTACTAACCGTGTTTTGAATTTCATTTCCAAACTCGAGTATATTCCACTGGTGTGAATTATTTTTTATTTATCGCTTGGTATACGGTTCTGATGTATTTTTCTTATTCGATTTTTTTCGTTCGGTGTTCTTCACTATTTTTGCTTGCTTGTGAATTGTGTGTATCTGTTAGAATCGCTACAATACCACATGAAATGTTCGATTTTATAATAAATATTTAATTACATCGTCATCATCATCGGCACTACAACCGGGATCCGGTCTTGGCCTTATTTAGCAAGTCTCTCCACCGGTATCCGGTCCATATCCGAGACTTGTTAAATTGTCCATAATAATTCGTTTTTCCGGGTAAGGTTATTAGCCTTGCGCCAAATTATTTAATTACACTTTAGCAAAAATGTATTAGTCTGAACTATGGGACTATACATACCACTATGTTGAAAAACAGGTATATGATTTTGAACCTTAAGAATTGTATTTTACTATTCTTCTTGCCCGATGTTGCTTTTTTTTTTGCACTCCACAAGCATGTGCTTATTACTTTTCAGCCTAAACTCGTATGTTAGAATTTTTTATCACGCCAAGGTTTCTCGAATGAATTTCGTTTGATGGATTGTGGAATGTGAAGATGCATACGGAGTGGATTAATTTTCATAACTGGCTCCGCGCAGGCGTTAATATCAGAGTTTCTAAAGCAGATCTCTGATCACACAAAGCATA
Organism: Microdon myrmicae; assembly: GCA_963931805.1. Taxonomy (NCBI): domain Eukaryota; kingdom Metazoa; phylum Arthropoda; class Insecta; order Diptera; family Syrphidae; genus Microdon; species Microdon myrmicae. The sequence continues at coordinate 98,896,230 of OZ007496.1, forward strand.
GAAAGAATTTCCGTAAATCGTCCCAGTTAGCAGCCCCGTACCTGCATACTTGACTAGGCTACTTAGGTTGACAACTCGTCCGAAATGTAAGTGATTGCGCAACCAATATCAAAACCGTGGCCTAAGTTTCCTAGTAGCACATTCGTTTTCAGGGTATAAATGCTTGGCTCGGTAGACAGAAATACATTCTGTATGTTACATATTGGGTTCTACCGCATGAAATGTCCGATTTTATAGTAAACATTTAAAAGCCAATATTATTTTTCCGTAAATTTGTATTCAATCAAAATAGGATCCGTTGGCATCTATGACCTTCTTCCAACGTCATCATCATCATCATCGGCACTACAACCGGGATCCGGTCTTGACCATATTTAACAAATCTCTCCACCGGTCGCGATTTCGAGCCGATGTCATCCAGTTTTGCACTTCCAGGCTCTGGGCGTCCTAGTCTACGCCATCCCGCCATTGCAGACAAGGTCTGTCGCGCTGTTCCTTCCATACATCCTTCCACAAAGGACTTGTGGTGGTTCCGCCAAACCCCACTGCCTACTTACCCGAAGAATCCCCATAACTACAACCCAGCCTTCATAAGTGTCTGCTAATGCAATCACATTAGCACCTATAAACGCTTCACGCATCAAGTCTATCAAACGCATTTAGCTAAAAGCTTCGGGAAGAGAATTCTTACCTTCATTCATTTATTCGAATTCAAAATTCTCTATAAGAATTCTGTTCCAAAAATCATAAATCCCAAGCCAATTCGGCACCTTCGGTTGACAGGCAAATCTCAATCTTACATACGCATTTTCCCTAGTCGAATTCCTGAAAACAAAACGGTTTGGTTTACATATAATGTAACCATCATAACAGGGATCATAAACATTGCGTCGCCTATTCCCAGCCTCATCATGTGTATAATAAATTCCTTTACATACACATTGGCTGGCGGCCTATACCCAAGGGACAAAAGGAAATATACGCATCTTGCGTCTGAAGGCATGAATTATATCCTACAGCATAGGCAAATGCAAATACGAATTGAATACTTACCCTTGGCGTCGATGCTATAAACACCAATTCCCTGTAAATAAGCTGAAACCAATTAGCTCCATGTGCAGGATGCATTGCGGTCTATCAGTATAGCCCCAATGCACATTCATAAACAATGATATATACGATCCCTTTGTTCCTTTTCCCTCATTTCAGGTTTCGTTTATCCTTTGCTAAATGCATCGATAAACACGGTGATGTGTACGATCACACATGCACACCACTGCGTGCCAGAGATCGCCTTCCATTGATCACTGGTCAAAGGAAATTTAATTTCCTTTTCACCACACCACCAAATTCACCCCAAACGGGGGTTGAATCATTAAGTCTTATTACAACCATCATAGCAGCCGGTCGGGTCGTCTCCGCTTCGCCGTACCGTCCACGCGGTACAGCACGTTACACACGCGATTTTCTACATGCGCACGTCAGTAAAGTTCCCTTATATCCGAAATGTGAATAATAAACTCTTAACATGCATTTACTTTTGAAATATATCAAATACATTGCCGCGGTAGAATAAGTAACATTTGACGGTAGTTTGAGTTGTGTAATAAAGTTCTCATCACCTCGCTATAAGTTATGTGCCTAGTGATTTTAATAACTGTACTTAAGCAATAAACTCCATTAAATCATATTCAATCGATGGCAATAAATTTTGTGACGGACTACCTCGCCACCTTTAGTGAAATTTTAATAAAAGAACCTCTTAAACAGAAACCATAAACATTGCGCTTTGTTTTTTTTTTCTCCCCTGGACGTTCGTTTTTTCTGCCACGTTCGGCGGAATCTTTTAGTAGATGATGGAGGAAGAAAGTGAATCAGCGCCGTACGCCGGCGCACCATACTTCATCCCCACAGACTTTCCGGGCAGGATCTTCTTCGCTCATTCGAGCTAGCTGTCCCGCCCACCGGAGTCTACCGAGCTTGATTTTTCTTACAATATTACCTCCAAGGTAGATTGCGTACAACTCATGGTTGTAGCGTCTTCGGAATCGTCCTCCCTCATATACGGGGCCAACAATTCTCATTGAGACCTTCCACTCGAACGCGGCTAAGAGTTCAGAGTGCCTTTTATTGAGCACCTAGGTCTCGGATCCACGCATAAGTACTGGTAGTAGCTTGGATGTTCTGAATAAATTTCGGGATTTAAAGAGTCTTGATCGACCATAGTAGGCTTTGATCAGTCTTTCGCGTATTTCTACTTCCATATTGTTATCGGCTGATACTATTGACGGAAGGTAGTTAAAGGATTGCACTATTTCAAATTCGTGCTCCACTACCCTGATAGAGTGACCGACGTTAGATCTTCTCTTCGCAGAAGTTGCCACCATGTACTTGGTTTTTCCCCTCATTAATGTGCAGTCCCAGTTTTTGATCCGCCTGCTCGATCTAGATGAAGGAGTCCTGTACAGCCGATTCGCTTCTACCGATGATGTCGATCTGCGTAGGCAAGTATCTGGTTGGACTTGGTTATAATAGTCCTTCTAGTTGTGACGCCAGAGTCACGGATTGCTTTCTTCAACGCCAGGTTAAAGACGAGACAGGCCAGACCGTCCCCTTGTCGGAGTCCATTAAAGATGTTTATTGGTTTGGACAGCAATCGCGCTATTTTTACTTGACTAGTTACGTGGGTCATGGTCAACCTACAAAATCGTATCAATTTGTTTGGAATGCCGAACTCTCTCATGGCATTATATAGTTCTACCCTGGTTATGCTGTCGTAGGCTGCCTTAAAGTCTATAAATAGATGATATAATGGAATCTTAAATTCCTGATATTTTTCTATCGCCTGCCTAAGGGTGAATATCTGATCAATCGCTGATTTGCCTGGGATGAAGCCACACTAATGATGGCTTTAGCGTATGGGGCTATCCGATCTTGTAGGATAGTGGAGAGTATCTTATAGGCGGTACTCAGCAATTATTTTCCTCTAAAGTTGCTGCACAGTGTGATATCTCCCTTCTTATGTATGGGGCAAATTATTCCACTTCGCCAATTTTCCGGCATCTCGTCTTGCTCCCATATGTGCACCACGATCTCATGAATTGCGTGATGTAATGCTGTCGTTCCTTGTTTGATCAGGTCAGCTGGCATGCCATCAGCCCCGGGGCCTTTATTTAATTTGAGCTATCTTTTGGCTTTTAATGTTTCCTCAATGCTTGGTGGCGGCACCATTTGGCCTTGATCTTGCATTGGTGGAGCCTCCAATTCTTCTGTGAGGTGACCATTTAGCAATTCATTCAAGTGCATTTCCCTTCGCTCCAGAACGCCTTCAAGATCGCTGATCAGATTACCCTCTTTATCCTTGCAGTAAGTGCAGCGTGGTGTGGACCGCGCCATACTGCGGATTATTTGGTGGAACTACCGCGCCTGGTGCGGACCTTGCTCTCTACTTTTCTCTATTCCACGCACTTGTCTTTTGTCTGTGAAGTCTGTTTTCAGATCTTCTGAGCTCTTTGTATTTCTCGTCGCGTACCCGCGTCCTATGAGACTGCTGCATTGCCCAGTATGCAGAATTCTTACGTTCAGTCGCTAGTTTGCACATCATCAAACCAGTCGCTCCGATCTCTACGACTACTGCCTAAGATGGAGTTGGCAGTACTAATGACTGTATTCTTAAGGCGTGTCCATTTTCCTTCTACGCCTGGCATTCTGGCCCCAGGACTTACTCTCCCTCCGTCGAGCTCTTCGAGGATGAGTCTTAACGCATGACCAAAGGTGTTACTGGTATTGTCATTGCGTAAGGCAGCCGTCTTGATTCGAACCTGATCCGTGGATGCAATACGTTTTCGTAAGGCAAACTGCGCTCGGAAAACTGTACAAACAAGATAGTGATCCGAGTCGACGTTGGCAGCTCGGTACGTTCGTACCGTCATCGGGCTAGAGGAGTGGCGGTGATCTATCAACACGTGGTCAATTTGGTTTCGAGTGCCTCCATCAGGTGATACCCAGGTGGCTTTGTGGATATCTTTACGCGTTAACCTGGTACTTGCAACGACCAGGTTTTTCGATGCTGCCAGTTCGATGACTCGTAGTCCATTGTCATTAGTGTTCTCATGCAAACTATGGGAACCTGTGTAGTGCCTGAAAACCGGCTCCCGACCTATTTTTGGATTCAAATCACCAAGAACGATTTTCACATCGTATCTTGGGCAGGCCTTGAGGGCCCGTCGGACGTTCTCGTAGAATTGTTCTTTTTCGTCATCAGGGGACTCCTCTGTAGGTCCGTGAACGTTTATGAGGCTTATGTTCTTAAACTTGCCTCGCACGCGAAGAATGCATAGCCTTTCGTTTATTGCATTAAAGCCGATAATGCCAGGCTTCAGTTTTTAGCTGACTAGAAAGCCTACCCCGAGCACATGCTGTTTTGCATGACAGCTGTAATAAATGTCATACTCGTTTCTTTGAATAACACCACTCCCCGTCCTTCTTATTTCTTGTAATGCTGTTATGTCAGCCTTATATTCGGACAGGACATCGGCTAGCTGGTGTGCAGCTCGAACTCTGCATAGTGAGCGGACGTTTCATGAGAAAATTCTTAAATCGATTAGCCATTTCCGTTTACGTGATCGTCGTCGTGTATCCGGTCCATATGCGAGGCTTGTTAAATTTTCTATAATAATTTGTTTTTACGGGCAAAGTTATTAGCCTTGCGCCAACCTTTCTCAGGATGTGGCGGCATGCATTGGTTCACTATTTGGCGGGTGCCAAAGTAGCTATCCAGGGTGTCACATGGAGACAGCATGTCAACACGGATTGAACAGAGACAAGGATCGTCCTAGCCTTCGGTGAGTTGAATGCAATCAGAGACTTTTCCCTGTGTGTTCGCTCCCATCGCCCCAAGACCCGCTTACGTGCCTTTCAAAATCAGTGGCTCAAATAATCACTTATCTTGAAGGTGTGCATATGATATGTGCACTTAGATTACTTTAATTATTTACACCCTTTGCATACCATTTTAATTCCATTCGCACTATTCTTTGATATTGGTACGAGTGCCAAAATGTCTGTTTTTGTGCTTAGATGTACAGTGTACCGCATTTACGGCGTATCCCTAGTAAAATCTGGCAAATGTAGACATCTGCAATTAGTTTCAGGTCGTTTAAGACATTTTTAAGAACACTTTTTCAATGATCTAAGTGTAACTCCAAATTATATTCGATGCACATGTAATTCCTTAATATATTTTAATTTATATTGTGGGGGGCGAAGTCGTGGCACCGACATGGGCGCAGAGTTCTACTCCGTCCCCACGATAAGGTTCGCTGATGAATAACTGCACGTCGCCGAGGGAGGATTGAAAACCAGAACAAACGATCACCACAAGAGAAATAAAAAACACTAGTCTTGGTTTTGTAATTTTATTTCTTAACTTTTATTGAATTTAATTAGATTACAGAAAACAGATTCTAATTACACTGACGACGAAACGGATGCACAAAAGATGTAAGACAGTGTACTCTACTGGTTTCACAGATGTTTTACTTATTTACAAGAGTTTCTTGATTAGTTTGTTATATGTTATTAAAAGTGCACTTCTAATAGTAAATTCGTCTTAACGATGTGTTTACATATTATGTTGAATTGAATTTTTGGTCTGATTTGTATAAGTTATAATTTTACGTTGGTGGGCGTTTTTAAGCTTACTAATGATTACTGATTCACCGAACTATTGAACACACACGACTCTAGGATATACGCGTCCCCGGACGCCGTGGGGAACGGAAGACGCACCGACCGGATCGGTAGTCGAAATACGACTCATCGAGGAAAGAACTCCGACCTGTATTCAATCCTCGGTTATGGGTGAGATTTGTAGGTGAAAGAGAAAATTTTCTCTTTAGGGTGTGGCCACCAATGTAATGCCATCTTCCCTTACTGCCAGTGACCAATTGAAACGCGATCTCTGGCACGCAGTAGTGTGCATGTGGGATCGTATAGATCTTGGTTTGCTCATGCATCGAGGCCATGAAAACAAAGCAGAATGGCGGTAAGGACAAAGGGATCGTGATGATCATTTTTTCTGATGTGCATTGGGGCTAAATAAATAGACGGCAATGCATCGAGGAAATGGTGCTAAAAGGAAAGATGGTACGAGGGCATCATTAAAGTCTTGGATTAGTGATGCCCTTGCGTAAATAGACGCATAGCCATTAGAAAAAAGGTGCTAATGGATTGGGATACTTTATACAATGAAGATTGTACATCGTATCTTGGGTCGGTGGAAGAAACGAATCACTTGTCTGCATTTGTATATACAGGGTAATTCTTTTGTGACAAAGCGCGAAATTGGTGGTTGTTTGTTCGTTAGACAAGGGATCGTAGTCGGGTATATTCCAGCTGAACAAACAAGCTGCCCGACGCTGCTTTGGTCGTTGGACAAGGGAATCACCAGCCAATGTGTATGTAAGAACATTGTTGTACACATGTGAGGCTAGGAATAGCCGACTCATGATTAATATTCCCTGATTATGTGGTTACATTATATGTGAACCGAATTGTTTCTTTTCAGGAGTAATGTCTGACCTTTAAGGAATATGACCCTTGGTCGATAAAGAATTCTTTTGAGGAAAATTTTGCCGAGGTGTTGATGCATGGAAAATGCCTTTGTGGGAGAAATTCTTTTTACAGGAGCTTTAGGGTTATGCATTAGATAACCTTAATGCGTGAAGCTTTTACAGGTGCTAATACAATTGCACTAGCGGGAAACAGTGGAATTTGAGGGGCTTTAGGACAGGAAGCTTGGGGGTTATTGGGCAAGTAGGCAGTGGCGTTTGGCGGAACCGCCACAATAAACAATTCTAATAGATTAGAGATCCTATTTAGATTTGTGGGCTGGGATGTAGGTTTGCGCTCTGATATTGTTGCACAGTGTTCCTTCAATAAACCAAGTAAAGGTTTTTTTGATCATCATCCTCTTATTTTCCCAACATTTGACCGGGTCATTCACCAGGCTCCGAAACAAAGTCAAACACATGTGATTATACCCCGGATTTGTAACGCGGCTTATCCTAAAGCAACAGTTGGAACCAGGATTCCATCTGTTCCAACATTTTCAACCAGTCCAACAGACAAACTCCTAAGCATAGCCAAAAATGCTTTCTGATCATTTACAAAAATGGAAAAGCGTATTAGGTGCCAAACATAGGAAAAATATTTAGACATGCTACAATATTGGAAGCCATTTTCCATTATCAAAATTCATCAGTTAATGCATTGCAATGTACAAAGATTCAATTAAAAATAAACTTGATATGTGACTTCCAATGAATTATTCCTCTTGGTAATGCATTAAATTCACGCCATGACAGATTTTATCAAGAAGCAGAAAAGCTTTTAATCGTTCAAAGAATTGATTTTAATTTCAATTAAATGGATTGAAAGTTAGAAATCACGTGCCTCGTATTCCATCAGTCCACCAGAAACGTAAGCCAATCCGCAATTGGAGACTTGCTCTGCCTTTAATTGACCAACGCTATGAGCAAATTCACCGAACACGAACAAGCGCAATTACTTCTTTTCATTACCAAAATCCACCAAGTGGAACACTTTCTCAAACGTGATCGCGATTCTGTGTTAATTTCAGTCGCAGTATAAGAAACCACTGCTAATCATCTCACTTTCATAGTCGGTACAATGTGGCCAGGCCAGTCAAAGATTACACAGCCAAGAGGAACAGAAATTAAACTAAAAACGACTTAAAAGATAGAAAATAAAAAACAATAAAATGATTACATTCCACTCGAGAAGATGATGAATTTGGACCGTCGGTGGTAGTGTCAGAACCAGAAGTCGTGTCTCCATAGTCTTGATATCATTTGAACAAGTGGCACATGGACACTCGACGCATTCGTTGGATCCTTTCACTTCGGTGTCTTATGAATCCAGAATTGGCGTGCCTTTGTTTTTATTCTTTGTGAGCATCAAAGCATAAAATCAGCTACAGACGACGTTACAAATCTATCTGAACACAAGGCCAGAAATGATGGTGTTCAGATCAAGTCTTTTGAATACCTCGTGCTCATCTCTCGAGAACAGACCGTGGCTTTGTTTTCAAGTCCGAAGACACCCGCGTGACAATTAAAATTAATTTAATTGTATGGTTGCGTGCACGGTCGGCTGAATTCAGAGAAGAATTTCAATCTCTTCAGCTTCTTAGGGCAACTAGACGCTACGTGGCTGCGGGAGTATTAAGTCACTCACTCGGCTCTTTGTCAATCGGCTATTTGTACATTTGCCAAATTCACTTAACGAATTGCGACTGCCATCTGGAACATGTAACCATCCGACGCATCCGGTCGTTTTACTGTCAAGCAACATTAATTATCTAAAGGTCGGTATTACGATACCATCGTAATCTACCGTTCCTATCATTTACGGGTCCCTATACCATCATGTCCAATAAATGGACTGTTGGGTATCAGTTGCACAAATAAATTGACATTGTCGCAGTCGGGGTCGTCCGTCAGTCGCCTGCAATTGTATTTTTGTGTAGACCGTTGTTGCAGTTGACTTGTGTTTATGGTCCTTAGAGTAAGTTTCTAGCTCGTGATAAGTGTTCTTCATTTTCCTTCACCCAGCAATTGACTTGACTAATTGATTTCATTTTTCTTGTTTCTTTTCAGATTACGATGTTCATGGAGAAGTGAGTGATAACAGGTGAGTGTCGTTATTGCACCTTGTGGTGATTTTTATGTCAAGGCAAAATAGGAGGATTGTTTGTTCTGCCTATTCAGAGGTTTGTGAAAGTGTTCAACAGTTAGCATTTAGGAAGGTTTACACTTATATGTATTTGTCGGTTATGTCATCTGTGAGGTTTAATTACTTTGGAAACTAGAATTGCTACCTTCGTTGTCAACGCAACCGATTTCGAACACCTGACTTGAATGAATCCTTACATGAATGACATAAATTTATAATCGCAAAGTTCAGTCGCCTGGCTGAGACTGGAGACTTTTGAAATCAATCTTTATGAACCAAATTAAGTTTTAATATTTTTCATAATCCGTTCCGCTTTCGCCATTTTTCGAAAGCTTACCAAAAAGTACGGTTTATCAAAAACTCCGTGGTGTTTGTCCATGCTGTTCAACAGATTCCTCCGTGGGTGTGTCTTAACCCTTTAAATAATTTAAAATTGGAAATCAGATCAAAAGTAGAGACTTGACGAAAAATACCGTCTCACAATACAATTTCATTAATTTAGGAACTGAAGTCGCAGATGAGGAAGCTCGTACATTTCCATGATGGGACGAGAACTTTGTGATGCTTTTCAATTCAGACTTCAATCAAAATAGTTAATAGAAACAGTGTTTGTTATTTTTAGCGTTGAGTACACCAAATTTGTGGAATTTTTTTTACATTCCCTGATGGACGATAGTTTTGCTGTATTGAATTATTACCACTATCATTAGAACATAATTGACTAACCTTGTTAATGATTGGCAGAAGCGATTCGATGAATTCCGATCTGTGTGCAGATATAAACATCCTCCTCCTCCAAATGGGGCTCTATAAATGGAGGTTTTCTGTATCAATTGAAACGCATGTTTTCTGTTTTATATACTTATTATTATTACTGGGTACTGTTGTCACTACGAATTTTAGCCTTAAATTCTTTTACAAGTTCTTAATCCCATTTTAGTCATGCGTCAAGCTCTTTTGCGAGTTGAAAATTTGCACTTCAAAACTGAAAGCGAAACATATAAACTAAATGTTTGTTTTAGAACCCTTTTTGTTCTTTTCAAAAGTGTTCAGAGAATGATAGATACCACCATCCGCAATAAATCACGGACGTGTAGATCACCTTTTGATTTTCAGTATGTAGTGGTGTGGGGGTTCTTTATACTACATTGAGAACCAACCCACAATTTCAACCACAATTTCCGCCTTATTTCGACCGGTTTCAGCACGTCATATCAACCCCGATCCCACCGTTCGGTAATTCACCTGCAAAACATGTTTCCCAAAAGGACGCATAGATAAACTCATTATCCTATGCAGATAATGCATAATTGAGTTTAGCTATCTTTTACGCCATACGGCAACTCCATTTCGCTAACCCATGAGATTTCCACCGGAAATCGCATCATGTCGGTTAGCAATGGCATAGTCTGATCAAACGATGCGGTTGCATAATCATGCAATCGCTGGGGAAATTATTAAAGTATTTAATTTAGTTCCCATGATCAGATTTCCCTAGCCAATTCGGCGTCCTAGTCACTATCCCCAGACACTACATTCGCTGGGGATCAATGATCTCTTCTTACAGGTGAATTTCCGTTTATATCTTCCCCGGGTTCAACGCACTCTGAGATCACCACAGTCATCGCACTAGGGCAGTAGGTCATCCTCAGAAGCTGCATTGATACCAGCACACAAGCTAAGCCAACCCTGAAGTTATTGCGTTCTCTCTTTTGTTCTTTTCATCCTTCGCATGCACAGCGGGTCACCACTGAGGCATGCAAATGAGAAGATTCATGAGAAGAGCGCAATGATGATTGGCTAATAGCCGTGCGTATTGCAAAATCAAAATTTCATCCCTAATTGGGATAAGTCGCCATTCAGTCATTACCGTAGTTGGTCACGCCGCACCAAATTTCAAAATTATCCCTAGTAGCGCTCCCCCAATTTACCAAAAGTCGATTGTTGTCGTTGCGCGAGTCACATATCAACACCAAAGTGCTCACATGCTTTTGGGTAAAATACTTAATTACCGCGGTCACAGTGTCGAGAAAGAAGTTTATTTTTTCCAACTTGTATAATATCTGTAAAAAAAAACAATTTAATAACAGTAAATAATAAGTTCTAAGTTAATTAAAAAAGAAAAACAATACAATAAACAAAAACTATAAAAAGAAAGAAAATAAAATTAGTCTCTATCGGTACCAGTTGGTATTTCTGTGTTTTGTTTCCCCTCGGTGCCGCAGTTGTTAGTGGGAAGGAAGTGAACCGCGTGCCCGTGTCTGGTGCAGTACTTCGATACCCCCACAGTGGTTTTTCGACTCCCTCACAGGATGGCAATTAAAGCACAATCGTGACCTGTGATTCTCATTCCTGGTATAATTTACATCACCTTGTAATGCAAGATTCCATTTCGGGATTTCTTTTATTTAGATGACCTGAACCTGCAAATGTAGTATGTGTTATCTGTGGTATGTTAAGTGTGTAGCATTTTTTAAACTCTCTCTTGATTTTCGGATGTATATGCATGAGAAATGTTATCATTGGCCAACAATGTAGGAGATCGGTGAATACCACTTGGGAATGTGCAGTATCTGTGATTACCTTTAGTTACCTTTAGTTTCGGTGTCCCATCTTAATATATGTCCCGTGAAGGGCAATATCTCTGTCACAGGATTTAATAGGAGCGACCCTTCATAGAATTTTTTCTAGATCTGTTCTATGGATTGTGCTACGGGAAGAATTAATGATACTTCTGCAGTGAGGAGCTGCGGAAAAAAGACAGTAAAAGAGGTCGGTAGTTGTCAGCTCCTATCTCTTACTGAACTAACCGATAACATCGGTTGAATTGATTCGCGATCTGGGCGTCCTATGCGGCAAGGAGCTCATATTGATTGCATAATTCTCAATGCCAACGCCGCCCTTGGGTTTGTCAAACTCTGGTCGAAGGAATTCCTTAACCCATATGTCACCCGATCACTCTACACAACTTTTGTCCGGCCAGTATTCGAATACGCTAGTCAGGTTTGGTCCCCGTATCAAGTGACTCACATTCGCAGGATTGAGGGTGTTCAACGTCGTTTCTTGCGCTTTGCCCTCCGCGGACTAAATTGGGAAAATCCGCTGATTCTACCGCCATACACAAGCCGGCTCCCATCTAATCAATCTAAACACACTTGAAGAGCGCAGAATCCATGCCGACATCATCTTTGTCCATCGCCTTCTGTGTGGCTCAATCAATTGCCCAAGCTTGCTCTCCACTTTAACATTGCACACAAACCCCCGTAACGTACGTAACCCTCGACTATTTTACGTGCCCGCTCATCACACTCATCACACTTCTTACGGCGTTAACGAACCCAGCTCGCGTATACTACGATAGGCCAACTCTTTCCCCACCTCCTTCAATTTCAACATCTTTCCCGCTCTTAAACGACGTCTCAGAATAAACCCATCCTAAATCCGCCCCCTCCCTTCAATAACCCCTCTACCCTACAATCCTCTCCTCACTCTCCCTCAAACTCGTTCTACGCTACACCTTTCCAACCGCAGCCCCCCCCCCCCCCCCCCCTGTCCCCAACCACCGCCCCTGTATCAGTCCGTACACATGCCCTCTACTGTCGCACAAAGGCCGCGTTCAACATCCCCACATACACTCATTAAACTTTCTGTATTTACGGTAATTATTTTATAATTATTGTTCACATGCACACTACCAAAATTGAATTCGTTTTTTTTATTCTCTTTCCTTTGATTAAATAATGGCGCGGATTTTCCACACGACTCGACTACGTTTAAAGGAAGCATGTGGGGGTTCCTTAAAGCATTCACAAAGAACCACCCATTCCCTTTAAATCAACCCGCCTTTCCACACCCAACAAAGCCATTTTGCTTACCTGTAGTCGAGTAGCACTCAAGGAGTCAGATCGTATCCACCGAACAACGCACACGTCCCAGGGACATTGCGCTTCGAGTACCTTGTAATTATCCCTCGCCGAGTACACCACGACGAGGAGTCCGAATTCAACCCCCAGACTGGGCAGATCAGTCGAGTAGTATTTCCGTCGGTTGTTATTCGTGAATGATGTTTGTGTTAATAAATTAATCAAAATAAAGTTTTACCAAGCGTTTAACTAAACGATAAATCGAGTTTAACTAAACGATAAATCGAGCAAAATAAAGTTTTACCAAGCGTTGTTGAAATGTGTCGTGAATAACGTTGTGTCACCCAATAGAACTCTACCCCTGCGAGGGAAACCTTACTTGTGATATCTATATGACCATAAATCGAGCAAAATAAAGTTTTACCAAGCCACCCAACTACCAGTGTGTTTTATTTCATCCTTATTAGCGTGGAGAACAGTGTTCGGCAGAGCAATTTCCTGCGTAATATCGGTGGTGTTTTTGTTGAACTAGCGTCGATGTTGACGCATTAGTAAAAACCCCCACAAGCCCCTCGCGACCCGTGTGTGTGTGTGTGTGCACGCAGCGCTGGTTAAGATCTGACTGTTTGAGACATCGAGTCAATCGTGTGGCGACCAATGAAAAACCAGTTCGGTTTAATTGGAAGGACTTCCATTGTGCTCGTGCAGATCTGGTTGGGTGTCCATACACTGGAAGTGTGGACAAACAATAATGCATCAGCGGTTAGATGTGAGGGAGAGCGATCAATCCTGCAGCTGTTCAAATAAATGAACGTACACGCAGGCTAAAGCCATGCCATTGTAAGCAACAGAAGATATTGCTGAAGGCAGAAATGGATTTTTCTGTGATGTTGTCAACAGAAAATTTGTTCGCGATGGCAAGGTCTAGGATGGAGCTTGTTTGATTTAGAAAAACGGGTCGTGGGACACGGCCGTTGATATGATTGTTTGGATAACAATTATGGTCGTGTCCAACTCGATGATCGGTTATCGGTTTAGGCGGTCGATCATGGGAAATTTGGCTTGCAGATGTGCAAGCAGGCAACTTGCCCGGCTTGTGGTTTGGACCAACAGATTGTTGGAACAAGTAAACACAGGACATTGCTGTGTGTTCGATGGACATGTTGCCGACCAGAGGAACCGATCAGGTTCCTAAATGGTTCGTAACAGATGAATCAGAATGGTTTGGATGACTTGATACCGTTTGATGCCATGGCAAGATGATGATCTTGCCGTGGATTTATATTTCAGGTAAGAAATGAGTGAAGGAAAGCTTTGTACTGCTCGTATGCAAGTAAGAGGCTATGATCGGTAATGTATTGCAGGTTGGAAAAGGGGAGTTGGGTTAGGACGATGGGCGGTTCTTCGGGCGAGCCTTAAAGAACCCCCACACATACCCTACGGATCTGTTGTTGCGAAGATATTCACTAGGAGAGCACAATGTTTTTAGATATAAATATTTACGAAAGCAGTTTGATAAGTGTGCGACTTTTTGAATGTCCCGCGCAGTAATTTCAAATACACTCGTCAACCGCCATCTAAATAAATAAATAAATTACTACTGTCAAAGTTTGAGCAAGCTGCGTCATTTAGTCTGTGTTTGATTCTCCTTTTCAATTGTGTAGAATGGTTCGACTGCTCATGTAGTGGTTTTACCAGTTAAAGTTTTTACGAAGGCCTTAAACAAAACCCGACGCCATCGAATTTGATAGGAGATTCTAAATGGTTGACATGACTCTGTTATTTTCTCTCACTTTCACGGTTTACTCGAGAATGTTTGTAAACTGCCGAGAAACTACGACTGGTACCGCTTAGAAAGAGATCTGTGGGGAGGAAGTATAATGCACCGGCGTACGGCGCTGATTCACTTCCGTCCTCCATCATAAATTGTGTGTTCGTCCTCATACGAAAGAACTGAGTTTCACCACAACCGAGTCAAAACACCACCACTAACCGATCACACCAGGAATAAAACACGCAGCATTAACTTTATTTGATGTTCCTTTTATTTAGGCAGAACTGTTTACGAGTGCGTGTTGTGGTTATCATTTCTACAGCGGTTATATGTCTATAATATGTATCAAATATTTATATCTACTTTACACTTAGTACAAACGGCCACTGATTGATTATATAATATAAAAGTATAATTGGCAGTGCACATTTTAAACTCCATCCAATCTATTGTTCACTTTGTCGACTTACGAGATACAAACTTGACTTTTACATTGGGGGTTGAAACGCGACTTATTGTGTACCACCGTACAGGTGCGAAGTAAGGTGGAGGGTGACGTGACCGACTCGATCGGCGATTGAATTTCGACTCAATGATACAACCCTCGTTTGGGGTGAGTTTGGTGGTGTGGTGAAAAGGATATGAAATTTTCCTTTTGAGACCGACCAATCAGAGTGGATCTCCGGTACATAGATCGTAACGAGGGTGTGTCCACTTACGCGCGGATCACTTTGTTTGCTCGTGGCGCGAGCTCTTGGGTGTACGAACCTTGGAAATGAAAATTCACATGCAAGAGCATCTTTGGACGAAGTGTTTGCAGCTGTTTAAATATGGTGCTGGTGATTAGGATGCGTTTGGGATGATTACACAAAGACGGTTGTGTTTACATCCACGTCGATTGTGTATTGCATCCATAGCAAGTGAAGGATCGAATTCCAGTGTGAATATTTATACTGGCAAAGAATTCGGCTCTTGGCAGCTAGGCGCGAATTGCGCTATGATTTGTAGGTTGAATAAAAGCCGCCCTGGGTACGGATACACTGTCGCGCACGTGTGGGGCAGCAAACGCAGGCAGACAGGGGTTTTGCTGATTGTTTCTATAATCCATTTCGGTGATCTAGTATAGCAACCGAAATGTTTTCTTTTTAGAACAATGCTGGAAAAATGATATAACGCATTAATTGCGTGAATGTCCTTGTTGGGAAAATGCTTGAGGGTGTTGGATGCGATTGCATAATCGAAGAACTATGGGGTCGGTGGGAGAATGCTTGAGGGTGTTAATGCGCTTGCATAAGCGAAAAACAATGAGGTCTCTAGAGCTTTAGGGCAGGAAGATTTGGAGGTAAGTGGAAAAGGTAGCAGTGGCGTCAGTGGAACCGCCACAGATCTCTCGGAGAGGATTTAATTTGGCGTATTATTATTGGATAAAAATCCAAAATTTATCAATGAGATATGCAGTTGGATTCCAGATATTTTGAAATTTAATGGCTAGTCTGTGATTCCACAAACTTCGACGTAATAGAAGGTAAATGACTTCTCGAGGGTAACATTAATATAACACGTGCCATATTCGCTTAACTAGTGATAGGCCATAATCCAATGCCTTCGATAAAACTCATTTAAAAAGAAATCGTGAGTTCAGTTCAAAAACATGCTTCATTGAGAAAGGTCATGTTATTTCCTCCTGAATTGTTAGTAGAGAAGCTTTTTCCCACATATCTTCCCTCTCTGCTATCATTATCTTGCGCACAATTTCACTCGTGTCCTGTCTAATTTCTTCTGTCATGCGTTTGTGCGACCGACGATATCAATTCGACCATACACAAACGATAACTCAGATAATTCTTATCATTTCGGAATGCCTCAATAGCGTTAGCAGCCAAAAGTAGTCTTTTGTCGTTTGATTACTTTCACTAATGAACAACACCATTAATACAGTATCCTTCATATATCCACTTCTCGCCGTATACATTGACCTGCGTGATTTCAATTTTGGGGCCAACTTGTATAACATGCCACCCTTCTCGTTAGTGCATTCTGCCTTTTGCAGTTCAGCATACTGCGGTTGTGGGTATGCAGCAATATCTAGCGAAAAGTGTTTGTCTAATATAATATGGAACTCATCCACTCTACGACTGGCCGCAACTACATAGCATAACGAAGGTAAAGAGGAAAATATGCCGTCTACCAAAAATGAAAAAAGTGACCGGTAAAAGCGTTCCATTTATCCTGACCTTTACCGACCAACATACTACGTTGAAGTTTCAAATTAGTTCCTTGATGGTGGTTATATTGGCACTCAATGCAGGTCATATGTTAGCTGGGTTAATGCCAGAAACAAGTGTCCTTTCAATAGAAACACATCACTGTCTAGTTACGCTTTTTAGGCAGTGCTATAAATTTGGAAAATGGATGCTAAAGGTCAGATTTTTGTGTAAAGGATGCATGTATTTCTACTTCCTGAACGTAAATTTAGGCTAATAACCTTGCCCGGAAAAACAAATTATTATGGAAAATTTAACAAGCCTCAGACTTGTTAAATAAGGCCAAGACCGGATCCCGGTTGTAGTGCCGATGATGATGATGAACGTAAATTTAAATTTAAGTCACTTACAGAAACATTTGCTGTCCCCCTCTGGTAATGGTTGTAGATGTGTCCCAAATATTAGTATTATACTACATGCAGCAAGTGGATAAGAGAAAATCTATTTTGCGTTTTGTGGGAAATGGATAGGGCTGGCATGTGAATTATTTACCTGAAAGGACAAAGTTAAGTGGGAAGACTCTGGTTTGTTGGCAAATGTTTGATACTTTGGTTTAAAATATACATCAATGGCATTGAAAGGCTCCCACTTCAATCAATACTATTTCTATTTTTGTATTTTGTATACGCCTATTTTCGACCAAAAGGTGTCTCTTAACACCTTTGCATTTAAATGCAAAAAACTATGAAAATAGTTAATTAAACTTTTTATTTTATTTTCTTTTGTATTGTGGTATAAAAATATTTACTTTATTAAAATGTTCATGACTGACCCTCTTCTATTCTTTTGCTTACCCTATCAAGAGAGGCCTGCTCTGATTGACTGTGAATTATAGGACTAAATAAAATTCAGCTTGTCTCCATTATCTCGACGTGGCTGTAAGTCTATCTCAAACTCACCTCCGTCATTGTCATTCCACACTCGGACATCCTGACTGGACATTCGATACGAATGTTCATCCTCTTCGGAACACTTAAATAAATCCTCACTGTCGTCGCTTGCTTGGGATTCATATAGTCGGCGGCGGATGACGTCTGTTTGCGCCCCTGACTCTCCCCGATCCGACGCACAGCGTAGCGATCGTTGCACAGGGTCTTGATAACCTCATACGGTCCAAGGAAATTGTGCTCACATAGACTTAGCTTTTCTAGAATTAGGGTAGTATGCAATTTAAGTTAAGTTAAGTTAAGTTCTTTTAAATAGAATTAAAAAAAAATGTAGGTAGATTAAATTTTAAGAAAAAAACAACAAAATTCAACAAAGTATTCCAAATTTTTCTTTCTTTGTCACGCAATTAATCATAAGTACAGCCACAAACAAAATTCTGTTACCGAAAGGCAAATTATACAATAGTTATGTAATGTTTAGCTTAGAGCGTCTGCGAAGGACCAATAAGTTATAGTTATATACATAATTAAACTACAATTTAAGCATTTTTTGTCTAGCATGTAATTTAGACACTAAGAAGATAAAAAGAAAACAAAAAAAGTTTTTTAAAAATGAGAATGAAATCGTCGAATGAGGCAATCAATTCTTCCTCCAGAAGCTCATAAATCTGCGGATCGTCCTTCAAACGAACGCCGACTCCCAACATTCATCGGAATGGTGACATCCTTATGCTCCGTTGCGATGTGGTGCTGTACCATCTTTGTACTGTGTCCAGGTACCGCTACCACCGCTTGGTTTAGTAGCTGATAGGTTTGTCAGCAGTGGTATTCGGGTACGGTTCACCTTTTCAACTTAACCGTTGGCCCTTGGTATCCCCGTGGTTACCAGAATCTCTTGCCCTCTTCGCGGCAATAGCTCTCGAACTCCTTTGAAGTAAACACGGTACCCCTGTTGGAAATAATCTTCCGAGGATTTACAAAGATTAAATGACTTACAAAAACAAATAGCAGATGACTTCTGCGGCTGCCGTCGATTTTCTGCCATACAGCCAAATGTACTTGGAAAAAGTATCTACAATGACCTGGATGTGTGCATAAGGCTTCTCGGTTGATGCCAGCGGAGCCAAGTGATCGATGTGAAAGGTGTCGAGGGGCACACTGCCCTCCTCTACAGGATTCAGGAATCCTTGCTGTTTTTCTTGGTTTCGGTCGGCGAGTATACACGAAACACAGTTCTGAATTACCTTTTTAATCTTAACCCCTAAATCAGGCATCCGGCAATCATTCTGGACCAGCGCCTCTGTCTTATTGATCCCAAAGTGGCCTCGCTCATGAGCTTTTCGGATCACCCGTAGCTACATGGTCTTCAGAATTACATCGCACACCTCGTCACCAACAATTTTATATAATAAACCACGGTTAATATATATATTCAGTTCCGGAGGCCGACTCCACGGCTAGAAAAATATATTAGTAATAATAAAGTAAGGTCCAACAAAAAGAAAACAAGCATCGTCTTTTTCATTTTTTTTTTATTACACTTCTCTAGCGAACCTATAGCGTCGAGTGGGCGCCCCGAGATGCCATCAAATAACTGTTGCAGTTCTTTTTGAACAGTTGCAGGTTGTAACGCTCCGGGAACACTCGCGTGGGAAGGGAGTTCCACAGCTTCCCCGCTCTGTAACGGAACGAGTTCTGATACAGGGATGTTCGCGCTGTCGGGAGATGAACCACAAACGGGTGCGATCCGTCGGATTGTCTTGTGTAGCGCATATAGGCCGAATTGCGTGGAACAATGCCAAGAATCTCCGAAGAACAGCACCCGTGATAATATCTGTAGAACAGACAGAGGTCGGCCACGCGCCTTCGATGTGATAGCGACTGTAGTCCCGACGTCAGCGCCGAGTCCCCGATCAGGCGGATCGCTCGTCTTTGTACGCTCTCAAGTAGGTCGAGAGTATGTTTAGGAGCCGAGCTCCAAACATGAGAGCAATATTCGAGCGCGGGTCTAATTTGAGATTTATATAGGAGAAGAAGTTGGGCCGGAGTAAAATATTTCTTGGCTCTAAAAAAATAACTCAGTTTTCCTGAGGCTGATCTGGCGATACCCGATACGTGTTTATGCCATGATACATTCCCACTGACCGTGATGCCGAGCAATTTCAAACTTTCCCCAGCTTCGAGGGCCCGGTCACTCATCATCAGCTGTGGAACCGATGATTCAGTTTTCTTTGTGAATGTTGTATACTGTGTCTTCGTTGCAATGAAGTCGACGAGATTGGCCTTTCCCCACTGCAGAACTTTATCTAGATCCTGATTCAGAGAGTCAATCTGTCTACATCTCAGCTGGTGCGACGTTGATGCACCAATCGGCCGATCACTCGAAAAAGAGGAAACGAGCGTACTATCATCTGCAAAACTGAACACTTTGTTATCCGTTGTCTCCAACAAATCATTTATGTGAAGCAGGAACAAGGTTGGAGCCAAAATAGAACCTTGGGGCACCCCCGAATTAACAGGATATGGATCCGAACACTCGCCGTCCACAACAACCCGGACCGATCTATTCTCGAGGAAGCTCCTCGTCCAGTCGCAAAGCTGTTGGGAAAGTCCATATGAACGAAGTTTGCTCAGCAATGCCCCGTGCCAGACGCGGTCAAAAGCCTTGGAGATATCCAATGCGACCGCCCTTGACTCACCATGTCGTTCAATCGCAGATGTCCATATATCGGTTATAAGTGTCAAAAGGTCTCCTGTGGACCACCTGCTACGGAATCCGTATTGACGATCATTTAGAAGTCCGTTGCACTCCAAATACTTAACCAACTCTGTATTGATGACTTTTTCCATTACCTTAGATAAAATAGACAGTAATGCTATCGGACGGTAATTTTGTGGGAGACACTTTTTTCCCGTCTTTGGGATTGGCCGAACTCGAGCGATTTTCCAGCAGGCAGGAAAGGTCCTCCGTTCATAAGATAAGCGGAAGAGTCTGCCAAGAACCGGCGATAGTTCTGGAGCACAGTTCTTAAGGACTATTGGTGGTATTCCGTCCGGGCTGGCTGCCTTCCTACAATCCAGTTCACGTAGAATGCCTTGAATAGTGCGCGGACGAAATCCCACATCCCGCATGGAAGACTGTACCGCTGAGATCACAGGTGGCTCCAAAAGGCCGGGGTCGAGGTTGGAATTCGCGGAAAATAAATTCGCGAACGCATTAGCTTTATCCTTTGGATTCGTGACTAACGTCCCGCTGTCTGTCACCAACGGAGGGAAAGAGGAGGAAGCGAAGCTACTGCTGACAGCCTTTGCCATTGACCAGAAGGAGCGCGAACCAGGTGGGCACCGAAGGAGCTTATTGATCACCATGTCGTTGTGAGCTTTCTTCGCGGTATCAATCGCCTGGTTGCACGCGTTTCTGATTCTAACAAAATTCGTTCTGTTAACATCGGTGGGATTGGAGCGCCATTGCTTAAAAGGTCTATTTTTTGCCGCTGTAATCAGCTCGCATTTTTTGTCAAACCAAGGTTTATCAGACGAACTTCGTTTGATGGAATGTGGAATATACATCTCCATCCCCAGAAGAATAATCTCTGATACCGACTCCGCGCAAGCGTTAACATCGGAGCTTCCGAAGCACACCTCCGACCATGGAAAGGATGCGAAGAAATCTCGCATATCGTTCCAGTTAGCAGCCCCATACTTCCATACATGGCGAAGCTGCCTAGGCCGGTTATTCGCTTGGTATGCAAGTGCTTGCGCGACAGATACCAAGCAGTGATCTGAGTTTCCCAGTGGCGCAGAAACCTCTACGGTATAAATACTCGGTTCGGATGTCAAACACAGATCCATGGTGTTCGCATAATCGCCTCGGGCATCCGGCACTCGCGTTGGCTCCCCCACGAGTTGAGTCAAGTTGTGGCTTACAGCAAACATCTCCGCCAGCCTCCCGGCCTCGTCGGTTCTGTTAAAATGTAACAACCAGTCGGAATTGTGCACATTAAAATCGCCAAGGACAACAATTTCTGAAGCTGGGTGGTTGATCTGTATCCAGTCGACGGTGTGTGAAAGATGTTCGAAAAATGTCGCCGGTCGATCGTCATTCGGGGAGCGGTAAAGACAACAAAGAAATTTAACGGAATTCCTCAGCACGACCCTCAACCATATGATGTCCATATTATTGGGTTCCAACGCCTCCATCCGCTGGCAAGCCAGATTGGACCGCGCGAAAACGCAGACTCCGCCCTTAAAACGGAATCTCGAATGTAAGTTGTATCCTGAGCAACGAAGATATGTCGAATCAGTTGACGAATCGACCTGGGTCTCAGTTAGGGCAAGGATATCAGGTTTCGGTGTTTGCAAATATTGGTGGACGGCGTTTACATTGGTATTGGTGAAGCCAATGCCCCTGATGTTACAAAATGCCGTCATCAGTCGAACATGGACAGAGCCTCCAGAGCGAGCCCGGTTATGCGATGACGAACCTCTTAAAGTTCCATTATTTATCATAATTTTTCCGCCTTTATGGGACTAACTACCCCCGCCTATCGACCAGTCTTTTTCACCTCCTGGTTTTTCTTTTTTTTTGTTTATTCTCCTTCTCACTCTAGATTTAAGATAGTCTTTAAGGTTATTTTTATATTAATTAACTTTAAGTTTAATTTTGAGCTTGCATTAAGCAAAATAAATGAGGGTTCTGCCCTCACTAAACTATTGATAGACCATAGTAGGCTTTGTTGGATTTAATCAGCTGTTCGCGTATTTCTTCTTCCATATTGTTATCGGCTGATACTATTGCCCAAAGGTAGTTAAAGGGCTGCAATACTTCAAATTCGGGCTCTGCTACCCTGATAGTTTGACCAACGTTAGGTCTTCTCTTCACAGAAGTTGCCACCATGTACTTAGTTTTCCCTCATTAATGTGCAGTCCCACTTTTTGTGCCACATCTTCGATCTGGGTGAAGGAGTCCTGTACAGCCGATTCGATTCTACCGATGATGTCGATGTCATCTGCGTAGGCAAGTATCTGGCTGGACTTGGTGACAATAGTCCCTCTAGTTGTGACGCCAGAGTCACGTATTTCTTTCTCCACCACCAGTGATCTGCCCGGGTTGAAGCCACAATGATATTGACCAAAGATGGCTTTAGCGTATAAGGCTATCCGATCCTGTAGGATAGTGGAGAGTATCTTATAGGCGGTACTCAGCAATGTTATACCCCTATAGTTGCTACACAGTGTGATATCTCCCTTCTTATGTATGGTGCAAATTATACCACGACGCCAATCTTCCGGCATCGCCTCTTGCTCCCAAACGTGCACCACGATCTCATGAATTGCGTGATGTAACGCTGCCCTTCTTTGTTTAGCTTAGCTGGTATGCCTTCAGTTCCGAGGGCTTTATTTGATTTGAGCTCTCTTATGGCTTTTACTGTTTCCTCAATGCTTGGGGGCGGCAGCATTTGGTCTTATCTAACATTACTGGAGCCTCTAATTCTTCTGTGGGCTGACCATTTAGGAATTCATTGAACTGCACTACCCATCCCTCCAGAATGCCTTCAGGATCGCTAATCAGATTACCCTCTTTATCCTTGCAGTAAGTGCAGGAGGATTATTTGGTAGAACTTCCGCGCCTGGTGTGACCCTCGCTCTCTACTTTTCTCTATTTCACAGACAAGGTTTTTTTCCCAGGCATCTTTTGTCTGTGAAGTCTTTTTTCAGATCTTCTGAGCTCTTTGTATTTCTCCTCGCCCACCTGCGTCCTATGAGACTGCTGCATTGCCCGGTATGCAATACGAGGGTTGCCTTTTATATTTCGGGATTAGAGAACAAAAACAAATATTGATCATCGAAAATCACTTTATTGTTTTTCAAAATATTCCCCATGTAGATCTATACACTTTTGCATGCGTTTGAACCAATTGTCGAAGCACTTTTGCCACTCTGAT
Source organism: Microdon myrmicae (assembly GCA_963931805.1). Classification (NCBI taxonomy): domain Eukaryota; kingdom Metazoa; phylum Arthropoda; class Insecta; order Diptera; family Syrphidae; genus Microdon; species Microdon myrmicae. The sequence continues at coordinate 98,919,720 of OZ007496.1, forward strand.
TGAGGTATCTCCAACACATGCATTCTGAATTCAGCAACCGCTTCTTCAGGTGTCGAAAAACGTTGACCTCTCAGTTTGTTTTTTACGTACGAGAATAAAAAGAAGTCATTCGGTGCCAAGTCAGGACCATACGGCGGATGACCCATCAAATCGATGTTTTGGGTGCTCAAAAACGCAGTTGTCGCAGCCGATGTGTGAGAGCTCGCATTGTCGTGGTGAAGAGTGATCCGTCTTCGGCGGTTGGTTTTCCTGATTTCAGTGACAGTATTCTTGAGGCATGTCCATTGCTCTTCTATGCCCGGCATTCTGGCCCCAGGACTTACTCTCCCTCCGTGGAGCTCTTCGAGGGCGAGTCTTAACGCATGACCAAAGGTGTTACTAGTATTCTCATTGCGTGGGGCAGCTGTGTTGATTCGAACCTGATCCGCAGATGCAATACGTTTCCGTAAGGCAGCTCGAGCTCGGGAAACTGTACCAAGAAGATAGTGATCCGAGTCGACGTTGGCACTTCGGTATGTTCGTACCGTCATCAGGCTCGAGGTGTGGCGGCGATCTATCAACACGTGGTCAATTTGGTTGCGAGTGCCTCCATCAGGTGATACCCAGGTGGCTTTGTGGATATCTTTACGCGGAAACGTGGTATTTGCAACGACCAAGTTTTTCGATGCTGCCAGTTGGATGACTCGTAGTCCATTGTTATTGCTGTCCTCATGCAAACTATGGGAACCTGCGTAGTGTCTGAAAACCGGCTCCCGACCTATTTTTGCATTCAAATCACCAAGAACGATTTTCACATTATATCTTGGGCAGGCATTGGGGGCCCGTTCGACGTTCTCGTAGTATTCTTCTTTTTCGTCGTCAGGGGACTCCTCTGTAAACGGAATTAGGGAGACTATGGCTGTGTGCAGTATGTTAGTGATTTTGAAATAGGGGTTTTAATTTATTTTAATTATTTATCTATTGTATGTGGGAATATTGTATTGTATTTGTATGTGATGTGTTGATATTGGTAAAGGATATTCATGTGCAAACACGAGATTGCAATATTTATATGACGGCGCGGGGGGGGGGGGGGGGGGGGGGGTGCTGGGGGGTGATAATTAAATGAACTTAATTATATAACATCTCTCCCGCCTTACAAAAATGGAGTTTCACTCTTGGAAGAGGAGTGAAACGCCCCGTCCCCCCGCCCCACACCGCCTTTATGGGACTAACACTTTTTAAATAGGCGTTCCTCTCGATAATGGCTAAGACGTCTTGGCTATATGCAATACTTGTGGATAGGTAGAACTAGAGTGCTACACAACTGCAACTTTTGGCGTGATAGATCGATTTTGGATTTAAGAAGCGTTGACAGGCCGTAGTTGACTTTGTCGCACTTTAAAAATTGCAAACGCATCTCCCAATTTTATATTTGTGTTATAATATAAATCATTGTTTTTATAATACTTGTCATTAAAAAAAAGGGTGTGCTGGCGGGAACTTTAAATTTCACATCGTATATAATCTTTACCGTTGAAGTATATTTCAAAAAACAAGATTCACAAGGTTGCCAATATAATATTGAGCTATATACATGTTTCTTATACATACATTTAAAAGAAGACTACATGCGAATAAGTCTCCGCTGTAAATGTTTTGGAACTATGGAGAAATCTTCCAACTTTCTTTAGTCTCTTAAGACATTTTTCGTTTCTTCAAGATTTTCACTTTAAATTGCGCGCAAGACTGTGATTTTTTATGTACCAGTGTCACTATACAATTGACACCCTTTTAGAAACTTCTTCCATCTTGACATGAATTTCCTCAGAAAGAACCAACCAATTGCGTTATAACAAGAACTTGTTTTTCTAATTTTCAAAACTCTGGTCTACTCATTAGTAAAATGGTGCGATGCCATTCCAGGCCATGACATGAGAATTTCGACTATTATCTGGGTCACAAGTCTTTCCAGGTCACAACAACCGGCCCTTAATGCTGCTTTGAATTATCCATTAAATAATTTACGTGTGTAGTGCTGCGAGTGCAATGGCTCTCTGTCACATATAAGGGATTTTGTGCTTTGTTAATTGCTCCCCACAAATTACCATTGTCGTAGGATTGCCCTTTTTAGATTAATTTACTTTTTTCCAACAACAAAACGACTCCATAATAAATGATAATCATTATATGCAGTTACCAAGTGCGATCCGTAGTCATTTCAAAGCCAATAGACAACCATGTGAGTCGAATGCAATAGGAACACTCAATATCGGACAACCTTGACCATAATTGATTTTTTCGTGTTGAAAATTTGTAATGGCCTCTCGGAAGTACCCACTGTGAGGCAGAGTAAAGTTATTAAATGTGTTGGTCGTCGACAGTGCTTCCGCTTGTTTCGGATTCCATAGTATTCTCCATAAAAAGAGAATTTCATGGAGTATAGCTGGTCAACGGAAACTGTTGATTGAAGTTCTACCCGCATCTACCGCCTATTATACACGTCATCAACATGTGCTTCTAGAGCCGCTGCAATCTACTGGATATTAAAATTCAAGTCACGTTCCAAATGAAAGGGAACATGGGCAACCTACGAGAACATCGTGCTGCTTAGGGGTAGACAAATTTGTTTTCCAATATCCCTCTGTTTTCATGGATCACATGACTTGGTAATAGTAGGAAAGGTTGGTAATAAAGGTGACATTAGGGTGTTTAGAATTATATTTAATTTTGTATTATTTTCCTACTTTTTTGATTACAGTATTTGGTTTAGGAACGTGAACACACCGTTGTCCAGATATCATATACATTTTTGGTCCTTTCTCATATAAATGAATATTTGCATCATGTTCTAGGTTCCTTTCTAGTATTATTTTAACTTAAATCGGAAATTCATTTACTTATGTCTTATTTAAATGTTTTTGTTTCAATTTCAAACATCTGATCATGAAGTTGACTTCACACACATCAAAACCTTCACAACTGCTTTTATATACCACTGACGAAACCGATCGAGTGCAAAAACCTTTTCTCAGAATATATGAGGAAGTGTTAAATTTCAAGGCCTTGTATTTTAAACTGAGTTGTTGAAATTACTATAGTTTATTGCAAACTATTTATAATTTTTATTTTTGATTACCATTATGATTGAAGAACCTAATATGTACGACAATTATATAATAGTCGGAATTGATTCGATATGTATTGTTAATGTAATGAGATTAGAGGATAGGATGACACACGTCCGTTTCGTGGATAAATGCCAACGTTAATAGAGATATACAAACAATCCCGCACAATTAAATAATTGTAACAAAAGGATGCTTACCTGTTGATTCGGCGACTCTGGAGCGACGGCGATAGAAGAAACAGCAACATCACTCCCTCCAGAAAGTTTTCCGTGCACCCTTTGCCGCAACTAAAGAAACACCCTATACGCCGAAAGATATAAGAAAAATAAATAAATTGATATTGTATAAGTTAGAGTGCTTGCGAAGAGCCAATAAATTAATGTAAGAATTTATCAATAGTCCTATTCTCATTGGCTGCCCATGTTCATCCGGTTTTTCTCCGATCCTTAGTGAAGGGGATGATAAAATGTTCAGAGTTGGTACCCATGCGAGGGACTTCCAAACACTGGCCTAGTCCATCCTCTTTGCAATTACAGAAAATCATTGCCCAAGAAACCATCGTCTGAGAATCCTGGCAGAGAACGTTCCACTTGGAATGAGTGTAGTACACTCTGTGCAACTTGAAATGCCCCAAACAGCTTCCGCTAATTTTCTCTAAAATAAATGGTTTCTGCAGGCTGGATGGGTCTCAACTGTTAATTGGACATTCATCATCATCATCGGGACTACAACTAGTATCTGGTCTTGACCTTATTTAGCAAGTCTCGCCACCCGTCTCGACTTCGAGCCGATGTCATCCAATTTGGCACTCCCAGGCTCTGGGCGTCCTGACCTACGCAATCCCTCCATCGCAGACAAGGTCTGCCGCGGTGTCTCCTCCCATACATCCTGCCACAAAGGCCTTTCCGGGCAGACTCCTCTTCGCTCATTCGAGCTAGGTGTCCTGCCCACCGGAGTCTATCGACCCTGATTTTTCTTTTCAAGGTAGATCACGTACAACTCATGGTTGTAGTGTCTCCGGAATCCACCTCCCTCACATATGGGGCCAAGATTTGCTCCTTAAGACCTTCCTCTCGAAAGCGGCTAAGAGTTCAGAGTGCATTTCATTGAGCACCTAGGTCTCGGATCCATATATGAGTACTGGTAAGACCATGATCTTGTACAGTAGTAGCTTGGATGTTCTAAAGCTTGATAGACCATAGTAGGCGTTGTTGGATTTGATCAGCCGTCCGCGTATTTCTTCTTCCATATTGTTTTCGGCTGATACTATTGACCCAAGGTAGTTAAAGGATTGCACTACTTCAAATTCATACTTCGCTACCCTGATAGTTTGACCAAGGTTAGGTCTTCTCTTCACAGAAGTTGGCGCCATGTACTTAGTTTTTCCCTCATTAATGTGCAGTACCCGTTTTTGTGCCGCCTGTTCGATCTGGGTGAAGGAGTCCTGTACAGTCGAATCAGATCTACCGATGATGTCGATGTCATCTGCGTAGGCAAGTATCTGGCTGGACTTGCTGACAATAGTCCCTCTATTTGTAGTTCTAGAGTCACAGATTGCTGTACCTAACGCCCGGATTCAGAGGAGGCAGGCCAAACCGTCCCCTTATCGGTGTCCATTAAATATGTCTATTGGTTTGGACAGCAATCTCGCTATTTTTACATGACAATCTACAAAATCATATCAATTTGTTTAGAATGCAGAACTCTCTCATGACATTATATAGTTCTACCCTGGCTAGGCTGTCGTAGGCGGCCTTAAAGTCTATAAATAGATGGTATAACGGATCTTAAATTCAAGACATTTTTCCATGGCCTGCCTAAGGGTGATTATCTGATCAATCGCTGATTTGCCTGGGCTGAAGCCACACTGATTTTGACCAATGGCTATCCGATCTTGTAGGATAGTGGAGAGTATCTTATAGGAGGTACTCAGCAATGTTATACCCCTATAGTTGCTGCAACAGTGTGATATCTCCCTTGTTATGTATGGGGCAAATTATACCACGACACCAATCTTCCGGCATCTCCTCTTGCTCCCATACGTGCACCACGATCTCATGAATTGCGTGATGTAACGCTGTCCCTCCTTCTTTGATCAGCTCAGCTGGTATGCCATCAGGTCTGGGGCGTTTATCTGGTTTGAGCTGTCTTATGGCTCTTAATGTTTCCTCAATGTTTGGTGGGGGCAGTATTTGATCTTGAGCTTGCATTGGTGGAGCCTCCAATTCTTCTGTGAGCTGACCATTTAGCAGTTCATTGAAGTGCACTTGCCATCGCTCCAAAATGCCTTCAGGATCGGTGATCAGATTACCCTCTTTGTCGGTGCAGTAAGTGCAGCGTGATGTGTACCGCGTCATACTACGGATTATTTGGTGGAACTTCCGCGCCTGGTGCGGATCTCGCTCTCTACTTTTCTCTATTTCACAGACAAGGTTTTTTCCCATGCACTTTTCTTTTGTCTGTAGAATCTTTTTTCAGATCTTCTGAGCGCTTTGTATTTCTCCTCGCGTACCCGCATCCTATGAGACTGCTGCATTACCCGATATGCAGCATTCTTAAGCTCAGTCGCTAGTTTGGACTCATCATCAAGCCAGTCGCTCCGCTCTCTACGACTACTGCCTAATATGAAGTTGGCAGTACTTGTCGGGGGCGATGGCGTCGCACCGACATGGGCGCAGACTTCTACTCCGTCCCCACAACTTCCACTAAATGTTCCACAGTACACTGTCCACCGAAACAAATAAATACACCCAGGAACTGCGGAAAATTAAACACACTGACTTAGTTTGTTATTATTAATGTTTTTTTTTTCACAACGGATCTCAACTCAAATATTTCACACGTTAGAAAATTCCACTTTACAATTAGGGAGGTCCTGGGGGAAAATTCCCAGCGAGGGAGGGAAAGAGCAGTTATATAACACACTTATCAACACGTCAAAGTTAATTGGTATGAACTGAACCACGATGGGAATATCAGCTTCGGTGGCTGTAACACTTTTTGGCCAACGTACTCAACACTACAACAAGACTCCGTGTATATATCGCGTCTCCGCAGCGCCACGGAGAGCGGGAGGCGAACCGACCATCGCGAAGCGTGGTTGTAATAGGACTCAATGATTCAACCCTCGTTTGGGGTGAGTTTGATGGTGTGTGGTAGATATCCTCTCCACTAAGGATATGTTTTTACTTACCACCAGAAAAACGTAAAGTCTCTCTTGGTGGAATAGAAAACCAGATCTCGTAATGGAGATCATAGTAGTATGTGTGTGATCGTTTAGATCTGTGTTGTTTACTCATGCGCGAAGGTAATGGAAAAACAAAGCAGGCAGGCGGCAAGGACAAAGGAATCGGGGCGATCATGGTTTCTGATGTGCATCGCGGCTAAATAAATAGACGACGATGCATCGAAGAAATGGATTTAAAAGAAAAGATGGGACGAGGGCATCATAAAACGTTAATACCTCAAACCTTTCAACCCGACGAACCCAGGACGATCCTTGTTCCTGTTCAATCCAAGTTGACATGCAGTCTTCACGTGAAACCCCTGGATACCTACTTTGGCCCCCGTCTAGTAGTGAACCAATGCATGCAGCGAAATCCTGAGAAAGGTTGGCGCAAGGCTAATAACCTTGCCCGGGAAAACAAATTATTATGGACAATTTAACGAGTCTCGGATAAGGACCGGATACCGGCGGACAGACTTGCTAAAGAAGGCCAAGAAGGGGGGGGGGGGTGCTGAGCTAGGGCAAGATGTGGATATGGGATAGGAGATGGAGGATTCGAAAATCGGTCTTGAGTTGGGTTCGGAGGACGAGCTAGATGATATTTAGGGCGCGTCGGGGGGGGGGGGGGGGGGGGGGGTGGAAATTGGTATACTTCGCCCCGTTTTTTAAAGTCGAAAGGAGAGAAGGGACCAGAGATAGTGGTAGGATGTAATATGGGTCAAGCAGTTATGTTATGATGAAGAGGAATTTTTCTACGGGCGGGTGAGGAGGGAGGTTTAGAGTGAAGGGAGCTAAAGCCGTTAGAATTAAGAAGAGGAGTTAGATTATAATATGGCTTGGGATAGGATTTTATGGCTCGAGTTGTATTTGGTTTGAAAATAGGGCTGCGGATGTAGCTAAATTTGCGGAGAGGAGGCTGAGTTGGGCATCTGCGACTACCAGCAACATACTTGATGAATTCTTGGGTGTCATCTAGACATATTGCGAATTTTGGTAGCGCTGTACACTTTTTTGCTAGATTACCTTACAGATTCCCGATTCGTCGATCTCATTTTAAAACTTCCTTACCATATGACCATCGTGTTGGGATTATCTGTTGCCTTAATCTGCATAGAACCCATAACTCTCATAGGGGAGGATCAGAATAGAAGATTGTGTGCTGCCATTCGATTTCCTTATTTTTCTCACCATATCTTCCATAATAGACGTTTGTCGGAATTGTTCGATTAATGCAGGTGCGAGCTCCTCTTTTGTAGTGACTTCATTTATATTGTGACGCATATGACAATCAGTACTAGAATATTCGAGAAAGTCCGAAACAAAGTACTAGAATATTCTATAAAGTACTAGAAAACTGGAGACTATGAACAATAGAACATTCAAGGCTATGGAACGGACGGAAACGAAACACCGAATCAGAATGTGAGGAAACGGTATAAATACGTCGCACACAGATCATGGAGACAAGTAATAATTAAGAAAGTGAAGCAAGCGATAAGTAAGAAGTAAGCAGTAAAATACGCGATAAGTACGGAAGCGATAAGTCAAGAAATCGTTAAGTGTATAGCAATAAGTAACGGTTGTTATAAACGGACTAATAAAGTGTCGCATTAATTCAAAATCGATTTAACGGCTCTTATTTATTAAAAATAATTAATACAGCGAACCCTAAGCTCGCTACAATATTCTCTTCACTCGATGACATTTCGCGATGATAGACTTTTTATTGTAGCAACGTTTTCTAATGTATCATATCTCCCCTTCATGTCCGCGATTTAGTCAGTGAAGTTCCGCTTCAACTGGAGAAGGAGGTCGCCTTCAGCTGTTTTTTTCTGATCTTACATATATTCTCCTTATACTGCAGTAAGTGAGGAGTGTTTTTCAATTTACTCAGCATATCCGCATATGACGAATCCCCGGACTTGGTGAGCATGTGGAGGCGGGGGATGTGGTGCCGGCGTACGGCAGGGGGTTTGCTCCGGTCCCCATCGCTCTGCCATTGTACCTGTCCACAACGAAGAGAATAGAGGGGAGCAAACGCCCAGGACGCTGCTGCACGGCGAGGAAGCGAAACCGCGGGAATAAAACACACAGGTGTAGTTGGTTTACGAGTTGCTTTAATTGTTCACTTAGTTTTATTTACAAGGAGAGCTGCTTAAATTGTTCACTTAGTTCTAGTTACAAGGGGAGTTTCTTTAATTGTTCACTTAGTTTTATTTACGAGGAGTTTAGTTGCCCGCGTTACGCGACGCCGCTTATTGTTTGTGTTGTACGCTACCTTTACACTTAATGATAACCGCCGATTCGCTGAACCTTAAGACGCACGGCTAAACGACTCCAAACTTATGGATAGCGAACCCGACACACGACTAGATGATTTTAGTTTAGAAATCAGGGCCCCGGCAAAGACACGGCGTGCTGGGTTACACACTCGGGGCTTCACGCGCCCTCGAGCGCACGTTACGGGGGCTGAACCTCGACCTGATGTGCGCGCGCTGGTAGTTGGATGACGACTGACTAATAATGGAAAGAATCTATTCATTGTGTCGTAGCGGTTGAGTCATAGCTGAAATAAACTCACTGCCACTTACTAGGAACTCGAACGGGGTTGCTATGCCTGTGTAGGGAATTTAGTTCCGGAGAAAAATCGCCGTATAAGCTGAGTTGGGTTCGTTGGTTGTGTGTACCGGGAAATTGGTTTCGGCGGCATAGCCAAGTATGGTCAAGGGTCTTGATCGTTGCGATCATTTCGTGGAAAATTAGCTGCCACATGGTTGCAAGCGAGAAGTATAGTTTAAGGAGGAAACGAAGCGATGTGATTTTTGGGGAAAATGCATGCGGTTTGATTGTAGGGAATTGATGTGGTTTTACATCTTTTAGGTAGAATAGGAACCGAAATGGTTTTTCTGGGAAATTAAGATTGCTTGGTTGCAAGAAAGTAATATAACTTAAGTAAAGAATTGACCGAAGGGGTTTTGGAAAAAAATGTTGTGTGGTGTGATGTAATTGAGGGAGATGATTTAGAATGTATTCTATTGAATTGTATTCTGTTGTAAGTTTTGGGAAATGCGTTTCATTGCAGATTGGGAGATGGATTCTTGCAAGTTCGGGATGGATACGCTTGCAGGTTTTGCATGGTAACGAATGTGTGTATTGCAGGTTTTGAAAGAGGAGTTGGGTTGAGGTGACGCGCTGTTAGCGATCAAGATTGGTTGGCATTGTGGGTTGGTTCTCCATGTGGTATAGAGAACCCCCACAAGCACTACCACATCAGGTTGTTATCGCTTTTGCTGATATTGTTGCGCCCTACTTGCCTTACCGTTTTTCTTTCCGCCAGCTTTGCTTTTTACCACTGTGGACCACGCCTCGGTATTAGCTTCTGTGTCTTCTATTGTTTCTGAGATTTAATTTAAGTTTTTTTTCCGTTTGATCTGCTTTTCTGCCCCAGTGGTTGTTCTTCTGTTTGTTTGGATTTACTTCTCATAGCGACCGCTATCACCTTAACCATTGGTCGTTTCTCCCATTCATAAAGGAATATGATTACGTCAAGATTCATGAGTTTGTTGATCTGAGGGCGTTTGTCGAATATGTTTTTCAAATCAGATATTTTTTCGCCTAGTTCTATAAAGGTTTTGGAGAAAGTTTTGCTGCAATTTTATTTAAGATGGTGTTTTCCCCACACCCGCTTCCTTCTCTGCGTTTTGAAATGATACTACTGTCCAGTTCTTTGTTATTTCCACGCGTCATTTTCTGTTATACGTGTTTACTCGGCTTTCCGGCAATTGTATTCTTGGTGATGCGGAACACTTGTGGACTGGGTCTAACTTTCCCAGCAGTCCTTGGGAGATTCCGTCACTTTATAATGATTTCTTTGCTATTAGCAATTTCCCTCTAAATATTGTTATTAGATTGCAAATTGCTCACCTGGTACCGTGGTTGTTAGGAACACACTGTCTCTGCCAATAGTAATAAGTTTTCTTAATTTTATCGTTCTTTTTCGCGCGTAAAACTAACTTATTGTTGCCCCGAGTTTATAGTACGTCTGCCTTTGTCCAGGTAATTGACCCGACGGCGCCCGTCAAAAATATATGTGCGACCAAATGGAGTGTGTGACAAAGGTAGTGCAGTGGGGATCAAATTTGCCATTCCGTGTCCTTACCATCTGTTTTTTATTCTTCAAAGATCAATATCCTCGGGCATTAGTATGTTTGCCTTCAAAGTAATTTCCTTACGACACAATACAATTATGCCACCTCTCATTCTAACTCTCGAAACATCTATTAATGTCGATTTACGTAATGGCTTTCCAAATACGCAGAGATTCGACCCTTACCTCATCCATCCTGCGGAAATGGTGTGCCACGACACGCCATTAGAACACTCAACCATAATGAAGAACATAGCATCGACAGGTCAATCCACGGCCGCGTGCAGACGATGGTATATTTTTTGTGGGACTGTAATGTTAATTACTATGGTACACAACTCCGACTGTTTTATTTTTCGATTTTCTTTTGGTGCTGTGTTTCTTCACCATGAACGTGTATTCGCGTTGTGTCTCGTGTCTGTTTGAAACGCAACACGTCAATTTCTTTTTCAAAAAATGTCGTGTGTTTTATACCTTTTATTTTAATAGTTTTCTTACAAGAGGTGAACCTACAATACCGAGTTTTATATTGAGATAAAACTGAGTTCCTACTGATATTTCTTCTTGAAAAACAAATTTCTGAATTTCTGAAGTGCTGTACTTGGAATATATGGCGACGAAGGAAAGCTTTTGTTTTGTTCATGATTCGAAAAGCAGTTCTGCTTTATGATTTTATATTTGTTTGTAATACTCGTAATATTCTTTAAAATCACCAATTGGACTTACTATTACGATACACGTTCATAATCACTTTAACCATCTTCATAAGAAAAGGATAGACATGAAGGCTTCTGTGCGTATCTCTTCAAAGGACATGTTTCGAATTTCGACTTTTATAATAGGCATATTATTTTTTTCTTTTTCTTAAAGGATTTAAAGAATCGTTACAGACGACCTACTTCTCGCTTGCTGTGTTTTCGTTTTCATAAAAACTTTGTCTTACCGGCTTTCCACATATCCCTTATGGGTTATACGAAAAGTGTTCTAAATACCATCCATCACCCATCAAGGTGTTCAATTTTGCTCATCCTTCTTTCAGTGCTCCGACAACATCCTAGTGCCCTAATAAGATATTGAACCAGACAAGTAGTAGGTGTAGGTAATTGTAAGGACACCTCCGTTGTTGGCACTGCCTGCACACTTGGCAGGATAGCATCTTATTTGTCGCCCTCTTAAAATAAGCATAAATTACTGAAAGCATCCTGATGCAAGGATAACGAGCAAAACTGTGATTCATCAGTAAACTTTGGCAAACTCCTAGCTGCATCTACGGCAAACAAAAACAAGTTTCCTTGAATTGCACTTAAGAGGGAATAACGGACATATTTTTGGGGAGGCTTCCTTCTATCGGAGAAATTCCTTTTTTGCTTTGGCCGACATGAGGATACTTCTTAACGGGAATGTAAAAAATGTTCGAGTTGTAGCAGAGCAAAATGTTCTACTTGTTTCAGGATTCAATGGGAAACTAACTCAATAGCATATACGAGGAGGGAGGGTAACAACCTTCTTGGCGTGTGCAAATGGAGCAACCGACATGAGGGTTGCTTTCTTCGTTCTATTATGTGGGAATGGAAGTGTTAAGGTGTGGTAGGTTATTGTTGGATGAATGCTTCAGCTTTTAGTGGTTAAGAATTTGCTTGGGGAATAAAGAGTGGATTCTGGAAGTGGAATGCTTTTGCGCATTGTTTTGTCGTCTTTGTCAGCAAAACTCATCGGGGCTGCAGGCAACGTAATTGACAAACCTCAATGTCTTAATCAGCATTTTATGGTGACGAGGACCTCAATACTGAACGTATTCAATTTGGTAGAACGAGGAGAATGAATTGTGTACATTTGATGAAGTCGAATCGGTTGAAAGTGTTCTTATTGGTCACGTCAGATGCTGTGTGATTAAATGTTGGGAAAAATGTGATCACGAACTTTCATTACTACATTGTAGTAATTGAAGTTGCTTTGTGATTTTGCCGAACGCTTTTATAGGTAGTGCAATATACATTGTCCGACAATTTTTTTTTGATTCCATCTCTTTTCTCTTTAGTATTGGTCCTTTCAATGGCGCAAGGCTAATAACCTTGCCCGGAAAAACAAATTATTATGGACAATTTAGCAAGTCTCGGATAAGGACCGGATACCGGTGGAGAGACTTGCTAAATAAGGCCAAGACCGGATCCCGGTTTTAGTGCCGATGATGATGATTCGTCCCTTCAACTGCCAATGATACTAATTTCTATTCAATGTGTCTATCGTGGATAGAGATTGACTTTCCAAGTTTTAAGGATTGCTCGTAATTAGTTTGGTTTCAGAAAAAAAAAATGAGCCAGAACGGAAGCATCTTTATATTTATTTATATTTTGTATATACTTTTTATTATGTATTTGGTAGTAATGAGAAGTTTATTTTTCTATTTGAGTTTTCCGTTTTTTTACTTAATATTATTTACCTATTTGCTTAATTTGTACTTGGACCTTGTGTGGCTTTTATCGATATGCCTGAATGATAAAAAATCAAGTACTTCTGTGGCGGTTCCGCCAAATCCCACGGTTCGCTTACCTAAAAAACCCCCATAACTTCCACCCAATCTCATAACATCACTAATGCAATCTATTAGCATCTTAAATGCTTCACGCATTAAATAGATCAAATCTTTAACCTAAAAGTCCCTGTAAAAGAAAACTTACCTTTCATGCATCCCTTCGCATACAATTCCCCGTAAGATTTCGTGCTCAACTTATCAGGAATTCCGAACCAATTTGGCACCTTCGGTGCCAGGCAGATTCCACTAGACGAATTCCTAATAACAAAGGATTTGGATTACATACTATGTAACATTCACCAGGGACCATAAACATTGCGCTGTCTATTTTTCAGCTTCGCCATGTGTATGATAAATCTCCTAACGTACACATTGGCCGGCGACCTTTTTCTTCCAGCAATAAAATACCCAAGCAGCCGCATTCAATTAGCGCAATCGACGCTGAAGCCAATTTCCCTCGCACCAAGTGCAAACAAAGAACGCTGTTCCTCCATAGGCTTTCTGGCGGTACCATAAACAATCCATATCGTCTGTGGTATCCTAAACGCAGTCTTCATTTAATGAGTGGCTGCTATTTATCCAACTGACCCTCATTATCAAACGATGTATAGGTCGCTTTTCCCTTTGTATTGTAATTGCCCTGAATCCTTCATGACCTCGATGCATAATCAAATACAAACCCATTAGCATCCCACGAAATTCGATTTGTTTGTTTCAACGAACACACATCTCCTGAATGCACGTTATGCCCCTTCTTGGTGTGTCATGTATATATGATGATCGGTGTACGGGCTGGGTGTATTGTCACCGCACGATAGAGGATAGATTTTTGATTGACGTTAAGTCAACAGAACTTTGCCCACGATGGCTAGGGACCAGAATGGATGTGAGCCTGTTTGTTTTAGAGGAAGATAACGAGGGACACGATCATGGGTATGATTGTATCCAATTCTATGGTCGGTTGGTGGCCAATCCTGGGGAATTTATTGCGGCTGCTGAAAACCTAATAGACATCGAAACATTGTATGTTTATTCATTGGCCACTGCGTACAGCATCAATTCGCTTGTACACAGATTGCCAACGTCCCATCGGTCAGGTGTGTGTTTATGTTAAAACAACACTTGAAATTCCTGTTGGTAGCCAGCAATGGGCTGTGCTGTAGATTGTTGTTTGAACGATCGACCGATGGTTCAGCAGATAAGGCGAGGATGAACATGTCATGCACGTGCATGAGAAAATGCTTCTTAGCATTGCGCATTGACATGTTCGGGGATTCATGTTGGTTACTTGATAAGATAACCGAATTAGATTTCAGAGGCATGATGCGTTGGATGCAAGCATGCTCCGAGGTGAAAGTTGATGCCACGGCAAGGTCGGTAATCTTGCCGTGGGCTCATGTTTTCAGGTGTAAGGTGATGCGGGGTAGCTTACGGTGCTTATTTTGAGGTAAGTATGAATGACTTGCGTGGAAAGTGGGAGACAGGTAAAAGGCAATGGGTGGTTCTTGGGAAATGGCTTTAAGAACCCCCACATACTACACTCATTCCAAGTGGAACGCTCCTTGCCAGGATACTCAGACGATTGTTTCTTGGGCAACGATTTTCTGTAATTGCAAAGTAGATGGACTAGGCCAGTGTTTGGAAATCCCTCGCATGGGTACCAACTATGAACACTTTATCATCTCCTCCACTAAGGATCGGAGAAAAACAGATCAACCGAGTGTCAGTAGATTCTCCAAGCCCTTTTCTATTGCCGAATACATCTCTGACTCCACGAAAATACTCCAGAGGGCAATAGAATGCAGGCATGTAATTGTCTAAGCAGAAAAGATTAGCGACTCAATCATCTTCGAATTACCTTAGATGAACGAGCGAACAAAGTCCCCATTCCCATTCTTTATGCAAATACACCTTATATTTTCTTCCAAAGTAAAACCTTTCCATAAAAAAATGGACGACTTCCTCGCAGAAATGAATCATATGTGCCATTAAAATTTAAAAGAAAATTAAAACAAAATCTTATGTAAACATATAAGTATAATGTGATTAACAGAAAAAACAAATCATTATGGAAAAATTTAACAAGCCTCAGGACTTGCTAAATAAGGCCAAGACCGGTTCCCGGTTGTAGTGCCGATGATGATGATGATAATGTGATTAAAGAAATGATAATTATAGGGAAAAATAATTGATACAAATTACAAATTATATGACATTAGATATTTTTCTATAAAAACTCAAACTAAAGTTTTAAAAAAGAACAGAAAAAATAAACCTGGAATATAATTAAATGTTAAAAGGATATCTACGAAACATTTTCACATCACCAATTTGGGAATAACACGAAATCATTGCTTGTTATTGTATTCATCATCATCATCGGCACTACAACCGGGAACCGGTCTTGGCCTAATTTAGCAAGTCCTGAGGCTTGTTAAATTTTCCATAATGATTTGTTTTTTCCGGGCAAGGTCATTAGTCTTGCGCCAGAGGCTCCCCGACGGGGAATCGAACCCCGGTCTCTCGCGTGACAGACGGGTATACTAACCACTATACTATCGAGGAGCCATGGGAAAATGTGTGCTGATATGGAATTGTTATGTTGTCGCTATGGTATACGGCTCTGATGGTTTGCTTATTCGTATTTCCTTTCGGTGTTCTTCACTATTTGCTTGCATATTGTGTGTGTATCTGTTGGAAACGCCACAGAATCACTTGGAGGAAAACAATTCGAAAATAATGAAGATGTCGAGGAGCATGTGTGTGCAATTGGCTAACAACTCACTATAAATCTTTCTCCGAACAAGAGATATTAAAGCTTCCAAATCGGTGGCAAAAGTGTGTAGATCACATAGGAGACTATATTGAAAAATGTTGATAGTATAGTTGTGTGCAACATTATTCAATAAATGTATAAAAGGAAATTACCGTTTATATTTGATTCACCCTTGTAAAATGTCTGTTATTGCCTATGGATACATACCGTGCTGCACAGAAACAGATATATCATACGATGGATGTGGACAAAATTTCACAGGAACATGAGGAGACCTGAAATAATTAATATTATTTTTTTCTTGTGGGTATATGAAAAGGTGTAGGAGAGTCGAGTCATGGGGTAAGATTCGATTTGTTAAGGGCTGAGTACGTCACACGGATGGAGTCGTGCAAGGGCAGCATTTTATTTTATTTTTATTTTAGCTGACATGTCAAACCTATCATTCCCAATGAGTACCAGTAATTGTGTAAGGAAAGGATCTACAGTGCCACTCTTTAAAGAGGACTTCTCCATTAAGCCTACAGCTTGAACGTCCGGCCGTTTTTCAGGTCATACGTCCATTTGCTCTCTCAACCACGAGACAAACCATCAAACTGTTACGTTTCGAACAACTGTTCTAACATATCTTGTACACTCTTGTGACCGGTAAGTCGCTTTAAAGAGGGTTCCTTACTCCTGCATATATCCAAAAGGTACACCTCGCCAACCACTCGTATGGGCTACAATTGAAGAAATATTTGCTGCTCCATAGCTGTCAGACAACCTATTGTCCTCCTGCAACAATTTACGAACGCTTTCGCTTTTATATTTTAATGTCTCTCCTGGAGGACAGATCATTAGTGTGTCTGCATTCCCTAATTAATAAGCAGCACTTGTGTGGATGTGCGTAAGACGATCGTTAGAAACAACTCTCCATTTATTATCAACGATTGCAACAATATTTTGTATATCTTATTGCAACGTTTCCATGCTATTGCTTAGTGTTATGAGTGACACAATTTGCATTTATATTTCTTTTGTGTCCACATAGACTTTTCCCAGATGTGGTATCTGGCCTCTATGTTTTGCCTGTGCGTATATGTTCGATTTTATGTATTTTTACAGGTACTCATAAGGCAATTTGGTGTGCTGATCATGTGCAGGTTAGTCAGCACATGGGAATTCATATTAAGGTGAATCCTCTTAATGACAGGGGTGGTTCCAGTTGGTTGGCTGATAAGTTTTGCGCATAATAATTGGACGAATGTCTTCAATTAATGCAGAACAGTTTCCTTCCATAGGTAAATATAGTTTACGAAATAGGAAATAATCGTTCATATTGAAAACACTATACTTCATTACCCCCGTCATTCCGCGTATTCGAGAATAAAGTTTTAAGGGGTATCTTTGGAGGTATATATGACGAGGAGGCAATACAGTGGAGGAAACTCCACAACCACGAATTGGAAGAATCGCAAGCCTACAGTAGTGAGAGTAATCAGGCCGCAAAGATTAAGATGACCCGGACATGTCGCGCGAATGGGCAACGATAGGACAGTGCGTAGAATTTTTGACGGTAGACCAACGGGAAAGAGACCGAGAGGACGCCCGCGAGGAAGATGGGAGGACAATGTTAGGTTTGACCTTGAGGAGATCGGATCAGCTGGTCAAGCTCCTTCAGTGGAAGGAGAGTGCACAGGACAGGGAACGATGGCGGAGTCGAGTCGGTGTGGTCATGAACTTACGGGTTCCTACAGGCCAATAAATATTAGTAGTAATATTTCATTACCATTTCATTAGTTTTTAAACATTTTTTGTGGATCATTCACTTGATGTGGAGCAAACTCTGAATTCAATTTCCTTAGCTCAAGTTTTTCAGTTAAAATGTTATTTTCGGTATGTTAAGTTCCATTTCCAAGATTGTCGCTAAAGATTTGTTGAAAACCTTGACGAAATCACATAATTTATCAATGATGGAGGGCCTGTGGCGGTTCTGCTAACGCCACTGCCACCTTTTCAACTTACGCCCAAATCTTCCTGTCCTGAAGCTTTAGTGATCTTACCATTTGTCGCTTACACAAGCGCATTAACTCCCCCAAACATTCTCCCACCGATTTTATTATCTTTCGATTATGCAAATCGCATCCAACACCACAAGCATTTTCCTCACCAAAGACATTCACGCATTCAATGCGTAACATCGTTTTTCCTGGAAAAATACTGTACGCCAGTATCGCATACATCAATGCATCTCAGCATTGCTCTAAAGAAAACATTTTGGTTGCCATACTAGATAACCGAAATGAACAATAGAAACAATCAGCGGAACCCATGCTGCCTGCGTTTTCTGTCCCACACGTCCGCGACAGATTTTCATGTTGTATCCGTATCCAGGGTGGCTTTTACGCAACGTACAAAGCACCAGCGCAACTCGCGCCTAGCTACCAAGAGCCGAATTCAATGCCAGTGTAAATACTCACACTGGAATTCGACCTGTGACTCTTTTGGAATGCCACACGCAATCGACATGGATGTAAACACAACCATCATTGTGTAATCATCCCAAACGCATCCTAATCTCCAGCGCGATATTTAAACAGCTGCACACATTTCTCCTAAAAGACGTTCTATCTTGTGAATGTGCATTCCCACGGTTCGTACACGCATGAGCTCGCGTCACGAGCAAACAAAGTGATCCGCACGCAAATGGACACAGCCTCGATAGGATCTATGTGCGGAGATCCACTCCTATTGGTCGGTCTCAAAAGGAAAATTTCATTTCCTTTTCACCACACCATCAAACTCACCCCAAACGAGGGTTGAATCTTTGAGTCGTATTTTAACATCCATCCACGCTGGTCGGATTTTCTCCTGCTCCCCGTGGCGCCATGGCGACGCATCACACCCAGAGTCTTATTCAACCGAGTGTCCGAGTCCTTTATTTTATGTGCCGAACCAGATTGTCCTCTTTTTCGTGATTCATAACTTGACAAAAGGAAAGATGTGTTGTGTTTTGTTGCTTTGGAAGTGACAGTTCTTATCACGGTCGAAATTGAAATATAGTAAAAAGAAAATATGCTCAAGGATATGTGACACCCAGTACGCAAAATTAAAGAGGAAACAAAAGATGAATCGGAAATGTGAAAGACCAATTTTATACATCAATTGTGTGGGTTATAACGTGAATATTTTAATTGTTTTGTGTTTTGTATAATGTTACTCCCAGTGTTTCATTCTCCACAGTATTAAGTGAGACGCGATCGTGTATCCATGGCTACTAATAAAGTCTATTTACGTCCCTCCAATGCGTGTATCTCTGAACTAAATAAGTACTAAATTAAAAGCTGAATAAAAATGCATTGACCCTAAGAGATATTGTGTAAATAGTAACTCTCTAATTTATGTAAGGCTTGTTTGCATATTAAACGAAACCCACTCCGCCGACGACGTCAATACAAATACCCGACACAGAAGATGCATATCAAATTAGCATACATTTGCACAAATCAAAACTGTATTCATATAATTAATCCAATTCATAAACAAAAACGAAGCCACGAAATAGAAAAACAGTGACGTGACGTGTTGTGACAACTAAAACAAAGTGCAACAACAACAAACAAACAAAACGAATGGTAAAAGTGACAATAAATGTGCTCACAAAATAACTTCAGTGAGGTGCAACAACAACGTAAGACAATTTAAATATATCACCTCAGTCGTAAAAGTCAAAACTAAAACAGACAATATATTGCTAGTTACGCACAAAGTTTTCAAAGCATCATTTGGCGCGAGTGCAAGTTCACTGACTCTTAGCCGACGATAGCCGAGTTCGAGTCGGCGTACGGAAGAAATCGACTTCGTGGTTCGTATTGCAGGTCGCCTTTGTTTTTTTTAAATGAAAACAAACTGGAAAGAACCAGCATGAACACGGAGGAAGACAAAAACGTGACAAACAAACGAAAAGGTACACCGAAAATCTCCATTGTGACGCGAAGTAAAACCGCGAAATTAACAATGGAGAAGAAAGGTCAGCAAATGGAGGAGGACAGTGAGCGTCCCTCCCCCTACAATTTTAATATGTATGGGGCAAACAATTTGTTCGCTTCTCTTGCATCCTCAGATTCTGAGGATGAAGAGGAGGAAATAACTGAATTGGAGGCGAAACTTGCGATGGCAAGAGCCCGTCTAGAAGAGATACGCCGAAAGAAAAAAATAGCGGCACTCGAAAAAAAAGACACCGAACAACAACAAAAGCCGAAGACAAAAGTCGGCCAACAGCAACACCAACAGCAACATCAACATCAACAGCAATAATCAACACAAAATCGACCACAGCAAGCAACACAACAGCGGCAAAGCAACAATAACAACCAAAAAATAAAGATGCCACCAATCAACACCATAGATATTGAGTGTAAGGAATTGGTAAGTCTTTGTAAGCTAGCTATAGGAAGCAATTTTGCAGTCAAAAGACTGGCTGGTAATAGGCATGCCATTCAAACCTATGCGGTGGCAGACCACGATAAAATTAAAGAGGTCTTAAAAAGGGCCACCGCGGAATTCTACTCGTTCACGCCGAAGCAAACAAAGAGGGTAACGGTTCTATTAAAGGGTGTCGACCTGAGGTGGAACCGGAGACTCTGCTCGAGATGCTTCAAAAGTTGAGGCACGACGATCTCGAGTTTATCTCCGTAAAACCGTTCACCACAACCAAGGCAAGAAGGGAAAACCGCAAGCTACCCTTCTTTTTGGTTCAACTAACGCCCAGCAGCAGAATTGGTGGTCTAAGAAAGATTACAGTCTTGGATCATCAAAGTGTCACATGGGACAAATTAAAAAAAGGCAGAGACATCCTGCAATGTGTCCGCTGCCAAAGATTTGGTCACGCGGCGGCGAACTGTGAAATGCAGCACCGTTGCGTAAAATGCGGAAAGGACCATAAGGCAGAAGAATGCCCTCTGAGAAAAGAAAGGGTAGAAGACAAAGCCCTTCTAAAGTGCGCAGTGTGTCGGAATGAGGGACACCCCGCTAATTATCGAGGATGTCCTAAATTCCGAGAAATAATGGCAAGAAGTGTGACCCGGCAAAAAAACACAGAGCCAGCTCGTACTACAACAATGCCCGTAACATCGCAGCGGTCGTACGCACAAGTTGCGTCGGGTGGGAGACTACCAAACCAGGCTACAACATTGGTAGCCACAAATACTCCCACACAGGCTGAAACAACATTGCAAGCAGACGTGGTCACGGTTCTGCTTAATCTGCAGAGACAGATGACACAGCTGCAAAATCAAATAAACGAGATCTACTCATACTTGCCCAATCTAAACAAAAAGTCAATATAAACCCTCTAACCACAACATCAATAAAAGCTCTTGTCGTGAATGTAAATTCACTAATAAGAACTGAGAGAAGAGCCAATCTTTTCAACCTGTTGCAAGTTGAACAGCCTGATGTACTTCTGGCGGGGGAAACAAAGTTAAACCAGAGACACAAGATATGGCATAAAAACTACGATATTATACGAAGAGACCGACCTAACTCCTCTCAAGGGGGGGGTGTCGCAATCTTTATTAGAAAAGGGATCAATCATAAAGTAATATATAGTGGAGAAGTCCGCAGGTTCCGGGTGCTGGAAGCCTGTATCGTACGCATACCCCTTCAGCAAGGAAGGGGTTTGTATGCGATTGCGGCCTACGCACCTGAGGAGCACCAACATAATCTATTTATAGCAGAGCTCGAGACTCTCCTCCGATGCTTACAATTGCACCTGGGCAAAAATTACTTTATCCTAGGGGGAGATATGAACGCCAAGCATAGAAATTGGGGAAATCATATATCTAATGCCAGAGGAAATCAGTTGGCTGGCTGGTTAGATCAGTTTCATAATGAATATAGAACTGACCTGCTAGCTACGGAATATCCATCGTTCCCCAGAGGTAGATCGTTCTTAGATATCTTGCTAATCGACTCACGACTGAGATTACTTAGCACCAACAGACGAAACACAAACTATTTACGGACAATTGAATACGACAGTGACCACTGTGCATTCACGGCAGTAATAGAGCTTCCGAACGAGCTCGCAGATCTGGAGGAATTCGTGATCCCGCAACCCTATAACTACGGGGCAATGCGATGGCCGCGGTTCACCAGATCATTAACAAGAGAACTGCGTTCGAATGACTTTAATCTGCCAGTAAACAGAAACCTGACTAATGTCGAAATTGACAAATACATTCAACAAATGGACGAAGCCGTAAAACGAACAATAGACGAAACAATTCCCAAAACAACAGTTACAGATCACACTAACATGTACAGAACCGCAACAATAAACGCACTCCACAAGAAAAAGAGCAGACTGCTATCGAAATTAAAACAATTACACAGACAGTTTACAGACAGACAAGACCAGGAGATAATATCACAGAAATCCCGATTAAAAAACCTCCAACAATTACTTAAAGCTAATTATAGATTAGCAACAAATTTGTATTGGAACAACAGAATTCGAGCTACAAAAACTAATAACCCGAATATGTTCCCACAAATAAATAAAATATTCAGGAGAAATAATCAAAATGAGATTCAGTGTCTCCAAATCCCACGTACTGAGGTAAACAAGCAGCTGCTAACCAACATTGCCATAGATGCAGAGAACGCTATCCTCAATAGTGAGCTCTTCGTGATCGAAGATCCTTTGGAAAAGGTGAACGCTTTGGGAGCTGTCTTTCAGGAAATGTACAAGGTGAATGAAAGCATTCACCGAAATCACGACCTGGAGGACAGAATTCGACTGAATCACCTGCACCTCCGGAATGGAATTTCACATTGGCAATCGGAGAATCCGGGTTTTACGGAATTCAGTGACGATAATCTGTCAATTGACATTAATGCCAATGGTGTAGTGGCTAATAGCCTTTTAGTCACAAGGGAAGGAACCCAGAGTATCTTCGACTCATAAGAAGTAAAAAGTCAGTGGGAATAGATGGAGTACCTAACATCGTACTAAAAAACCTGCCCCCAATGGCAATAGATATATACACGGTCCTGTTTAAAAACGCGTTGAATAATGCATATTATCCCGCGCGTTGGAAAACGGCTATCATTCAGCCCATCGCAAAAAAGGGCAAAGAGTGCACAAACCCAATGAACATGCGTTCGATAAGTTTACTCCCAAGCATCAGTAAAGTATTTGAAAAAACCATTAACAAAGCTCTGGTAAAATGGGTAGACGACAACAGCATTTTCCAAATAACCAGTTTGGCTTTAGGGCGGGTCATGAAACCACACATGCCGAAGCTAAACTGGTCTCCGACATACATAGGAACCAATGCACAGGGGCCTGTCTGATCGACTTGGAGAAATCCTTTGGTACCGTCTGGATCGAAGGGTTGTATTACAAACTGGTCAGACATGGCATACATAAGCCTTTACTATATGTACTTTACGATATGTTAAAGGACAGGAGGTTCGTGGTCAAAAGTGGTAATGTGACCTCTAATAAAACGTATAATATCAAGAATGGCTTGCAACAGGGCGCGGTACCCTCTCCGATTCTTTTTAACATTTACATTAGCGACTTATTAGTTGCACGTCCGCAGGCTATTGCGTACGCAGACGATCTCATAATTTACAGAACAGCTCCGAATGTTGCGATCATAAATAGTTTAATACAGCGAGATTTCAACAACGTGCAGCGCTATTGCGACAACTGGAAACTTAAGATCAACTTCCAGAAATGTGAAGCCATCCTATTTAGAACCCCATTATATAAAGCCACGAACGACACAAGGAAAAACTGGCGAAAGCTAGTTATCGTGGGACCGCATGGAGATAAACTGGAAACCAAGACTTTAGTTAAATACCTGGGCATCTGGCTAGACCAATATCTGTATTTCAACAGACATGTAGAGGCTGCTTTGCTCAAAGCGAGGAAAACTTTTGCTATGACAAGGAGGCTATTTCACAGTAGCCAACTTGACAGCAAGGTAAAAGTCATAGGCTACATGACGCTAATCAGGCCAATGCTCATATATGGTTGCCCAGTATGATTCAACATAGGTCCAAATTTGATGGAAAAGATTCGGGTGTTCGAAAGAAAGTGTCTCAGAAGTTCTCTCAGATTATATCGGACACCGGAATCGGACTATAAAAAGTATTACTCAAATGAGACTTTATATAATGAAGCGTACATAAATAGGGTGGATAATTTTATGATTAAATTAATCAGAGGATATATTGCGAGAGCAATAAGCTCGTCCAATGACCTAATTTTCGGGGCTTATTATCCAAACACCTTGTACTATGAGAGCGTGCGTCGCAACGGCTTTGTTCCACCAGAGGCGTTCCTTGACTTGGATATGAAAGGGCTCATACAGGATAGATCCGGAATTCCGCTGATCTATCATGTAAGTAGATCATCTGTAGACGGGCGATTGTGCTACGACCGGGAAGTAACGCGCACCGAAGAAGAGCTCCCGCGCTTCAGTAGGGCTATCTCCCACAGAGACCGGGACGATAGTATTAGACAGCGTCAACAGTTCTGCTGGTTGAATGGCATATAAAGACCTGGATACCAAAGTCGGTATAGAATCATACTATCATCAGCTAGCTTACATAGACTTAGCTTTTCTAGAATTGGGGTAGTATAAGATTTAAGTTAAGTTAGGTTAAGTGCTTTTATATATATAAAAAAAAAAAAAAAAAAAAAAAAAGTAGGTAAGTTAAGTTAACTTACTTACTTTTTTTTTTTTTTTTTTTTTTGAAATGTAAAAGCACTTAACCTAACTTAACTTAAGAGAAAAAAAACAAAAAAAAATTGACAAAGTTTTTCAAATTTTTCTTTGTATTTCAACTAATTATCAGTACTGCCACAAAGTTCTGTCGCCGAAAGGCAAATTATACAAATGTTAAGTAATGTTTAGCTTAGAGCGTCTGCGAAGGACCAGTAAGTTATTATATAAGATAATTAAGCTAGAATTTAAGCATTTTTTGTCTAACCTTTAATTTAGAAATTAAGAATATAAAAAGAAAAATAAAAAATGTTTTAAAAATAAATAAAAAAGTGTTTCATTCTCTCCTCTGATTGATGTTATCTGCTTCCCTCGGCGATCATTCGTTTGTTTTTGGTGCAACGTTTAGTGGAGTGTTAGTGGGACGAAATAGAACTCACACCCATGCCGGTGCCACGACTTCGTTCCCCACAGGCCTATACCTTTATCGTCATACACAACTTTGCTGTCCTAATTTAACCATCGAAAGCTGTGAAATACATAAACACACCTATATCAAAAACGACTGTCATTTAATGCGTTGTATTTCGGTTTCCACCGAACGATATGTTGTCGAACTTTCACGGTTTATTAGGTTAGGTTACGTAAATCAATCACCAGGCGACAAGTTCCATCTGTAGGAAGTGATTTAAATTAATTTTGTTTCGGCTTCCACTGAACGGAATCTCATCAAACTTTGACGATTTAAAGGAAGATTAACACTACGTAAATCACCAATCAGTAGCGAATAGATGGCGTCGATTACTGCATCTGTACGAGACGACTCCGGCTTATTTTAGGACAGATCGTGTAATGATTCTGAAGTAAAATGTTCACGACTCTCCTTTGACTGGGCATTCGTGTAAAAAAGTACTTTTTTCTTTTGCAGCAGTTCAACCTCCTCTGATACTTTCCCAATAACGTCAATTGAAGCATAATTCTCTTTGTCCTTGACCCATGCCGCTAAATCAATCATCACGGTAACAAGAACATACGTATTTGTGCCGACATAAGTATCGTAAAACGTCCAGACGTGATTTTACTGGCAAATCAAAGAAACAGATCTTATATAAACTAGGCTAATAGTACCTGCTGTCAAGAACAAGTAAAGAAATTTAGCGAAACTTAGTACAGCCTCAAAGCAACGACAGCAGCCCAAAACAAGCAATAAATTTAATTCGGTTGTTTGTCTTTGCACTTAACGACTCCAGTACTTTTCAAACGACTTCATGTGTGGGGATATTCAGATTTCAACTCGGCTATTCTCAATAATTCATATCATTCAAATGATGATATGATATCTGTCCTACTCCCTGCATTTTGATTTCCAAATTCAACCAGCACGGAAGAGTATCCGGCTTGAACTTCAATAAGGATAAAAGAAAACGAGAGTACATACGGAGATGTAAAACCCAAAGTAAATGCGGACAACCCAATGAAATCTGTCCAGCAGCCATACAGTATCATCATTTTATTGACGCCAGCAGGAGGGTGTGCCATCTTTTCTCAAAGCGTTTGACCTAAATCCAATGACCTTACATCCGCCTTGGTTCATTGCGAAAATTCCCTCAACCTGGTTTTCTCTTTATTCCAACTGCCTCTGCATTCATTCTTATCAATATATTCTTGCCACGTATCTACACCTGTTCGTCCAGTTATCTGAAGAACACGTAGCTCCAAACACTGCAGGCGGTGCCATCATTGCCTAGGTATTGTTCCATGTGCAGGAAGTTGTTCATAGGTAGCACTAGAAAGATAAACTTCACCATTCAGGCACGGATAGTCCTTAATGGAAAAGTCACTGCAAATACAATCGCTTTCTTCGTGAATGCCTTTAGTGAATATTCAGCGGTAGGGTGCTTTTTGCTTATGTACTCTTGGGAGGATCCTTTGTATAGTAGGTTTGGGTAAGTGTGTGTGCTACTTGTCAGGAATTGAAAAATTCAATTTCCTCGTACGAGTCTGCATACTGTGACAAAAAGCTTCACTTACAATCGACTCCAATCAAGGACGCAGTCACTTGAAACAGCTTCCGATTTAATATCAGAACGTCCATTGGTGGTAACATGTAGTAGTCCGGAGGAAACTGGTTGAAAAAGCACAAGGAGAAGTCGAAGAAGTGGGTGGAGACGAATTATTATGCGTCAGTTCAGAAATCCTTTACGGTAGGAAAATTAGTTTTGTTGGGAGTTAAATGTAGTTGCTAATTTCGCCTAACGTTCAAAGCAGTGGGTAAGGTAATATCAATTTTTAACGATAGAATTCCGGGCAGGTTCTTTGGAACAATCGTAATTATGTAAAAGACCTCAAATTCGTGCCATGATTAGAAGCGCCTTATGCCGTGGTTCTTATCAACATATGGCGGTATAGTCAAAATGTCTAATTTAAATATAGAGCGGAGCCTGTTGTGTTAAATTGTGTACCGAAACGGGGCTTTATAGCTTTGGTTAAGTTCAGAAAAGGTTTCTAATTTCAACTTGGACGTAGTTACTCGATTTATAACAATGTTGAAAGTTTCTGCCTATGTAATATGTCCCATTTTTCCGTAATATAACCACAACACCATATGGACTTTTTAAAAACTACAGGCTAGTCCAAGCCTTTCAAGGAGTTTATACATTTTTAGAAGCAGTAGGTATTGTAAACTGTTTTCTCGCTTCCTTAGGTGGAGTTTAGCCTCAATCAAAAAGCCTTTTTTGTTAAATGTGATCTTTGATTGGGCTCCTCGATAGTATAGTGGTTAGTATACCCGCCTGTCACGCGGGAGACCGGGGTTCGATTCCCCGTCGGGGAACCTCTGGCGCAAGTCTAATGACCTTGCCCAGAAAAAACAAATCATTATGGAAAATTTAACAAGCCTCAGGACTTGCTAAATAAGGCCAGGACCGGTTTCCGCTTATAGTACCAATGGTGATGATGACGATCTTTGATTAATTACCCTTAGTTCAAATTGCCGACTTGGCTGAACTCATTCTGCATTTGTCTGCTCCACCTGAAGCGGAACCTTTTCCCGCCTTGACATCAGGGTCGGAATCGAACATTCTTCGAGTTGATTCGTTGGTTGTTTTTTGCGTTGCCTTTCGGAGCAGTACTGGGTCATCCTTTTTTTAAATTTGGTTTCTAGGGCTTTCGTCAAGTAGCAACAAAAGACGTGGTTTTTGTCAGAAGATCCTTTATTTTCAATATATATTGACATTCTCTTTCACCCATAAGTGCAACACTGAGTATATCTCTACACTACAACACTAATCATATATTTAGATTTGCAATACTGTGCTTTTGTGAACTTAATACATTCCTAAAGAAGCACCCATCCTCTTAAATTAACCACCTTCCTCTTTCCATGCAAACCCATAGTACTTACCTGCAATTAGGGGCAGCGTAAGCTGCCCTGCAGCATCATACCTGAAAGGAAAACCTACCCGACGGCATCCGCACATTCTGAATTTCTCTGGTTCATTTTCCATGAACCAGTTCATCTCCTATCGGCTCAGTCTGTCTTCAATTACGATAAACAAACGCTGGGCAGCGTATTGTTGACATAGCTGTAGCCGATATTCTTTCCATAGGTCACAATTGTATATCGCGCCTATACCCTTAGGTCCGCGACAGTTGCGACAATTCCCCGTTATCGGCTATCAACCGATCATGGAATTTGGGCATGGATAAGATCATTGCTTAGGCAATCTTACCCATGCCATGCCTATGGTGGCCCGCCTGAAATCTAAAGTAAACATACAGTATCTCACTGTGTTCGTTACTTACCCGCATATTAATTCAAACATATAGCCATCCACCCTGACCCTTTGCCGCAGTCGACAAGGTTTCTGCTGACTTATGTCAACAAAATAATTTGCCTCCTTGTGCACCGGAGCCATACGGCTAGATTGGATATTGCCTACATCGTTGTTTCCAAGAAATCTTAGGCAAATACCATGACGACCCCTTTGTATCATAAGCACATCATTTACATCATGTGCGCCACCATTTGATCTGTGAAATAGCGTTTTTGTTTACTTTGAAACAAAGATCTATTTCGATCCCTGGCATACATCATCAACGATGTATGGGTATATCGCCGCAGCCCCCGATCATCGTACGTCTGTTTAATCAGTTGTCCGCCGATCATCGTCCTCATCGCAGGGCATTGTACTTGTCCTATACGGACACATATAGAATCCTCGCCTATCGATGCAATTCGCGGCCATTGAATCTGATGGATGTGAGTTGCATCGTTGAGTTAGATCGTAACCCCCGCGAAGCGTACACGTACCGGGGACGTGGCGTTTATCAGAGTCTAATTTCAACGGCTAAGAGTGTGCACGCGTCGAAAGTAAAAATGCTACCTCCAGTCCAATTTCTCCGCGAATAGTGTGAAGTGGCAAAATACGAACTGTTTCGGTGATCTACGGAGTATCTTCCTTGTCGAAGTCGGTGAAATTAAGAATATGTTCGATTATATTTTTGGATAGAGTATCCTCCGATATAAGCATTTATTATTAAGTTTATCGGAATTGGTATTAGTGTTGGTAAAATATAGTTAATCGTCTAGTTGTTATGTGGCCCCTTGCTGGGTGCCAGAATGCAACACCTGGGCGTAACCCCAGATATTTACATTTATTATTTAGTTACTGGGAAGGTTTATTTCATTTACTTGGAAGGATTATTTCACTTACTTGGAAGGTTTTGTTGTCGAGCCGGGGTCCTTTGTCTGCAACTGTGCTTGTTACCCTGTGTGTGAATGGGGGTATTTGGTTTGGCCTCCTTGAAGTGAAACACTTTTTAACTACACTTTTAATTTATGTTTTTATTTAGCAAATTCAAGCTGGGAATGTCCATCCCTTTACTAATACATTTAATCAACTTTATTTAAACATTACACTCTGGTATGTTACTTTCAGTTTCAGGAGAATTAGAACCGACTGTGCTGTTCCGATGGCTGCAGTTCTATTTTCCGTTATTACAATACCCTAGACTAACTTAGTAACAAGGAGACCCGCTCTGCTTACAGGTGGCCGCAGTCTTCTTGAAAGCGAATTTTGCTGCGTCTTCAGAACGTTTGTGTTATGAACGTTTGTTTGCAACGAGGCTTCGGATTGGGATACTGCTTTGTAAACAGAATGAATTAGGATGAAGATCCACATTACTTTTATAAAATCTTATCGATATGGAGTGGATGGTGAAGATGCATCATTCGAGTGATGTATGATAAAGAGGTCGGTAGTGAAATGTAACATGAGTTTGATTATTTGAGACAGATCGAGTATGTTTCTAAAACCCTGAAGATCTTTGGAATGTACTGAACCGTCAAATGGGGAATCTTCAGCTTTCGATCGTGAACAATCAATAAAGAAAAGTTAACCTGTGTAATACAAGCAAATAGTTATATATATATAGTGAGAAATAAAAAGTAGTTTAAGTGCACGAACACTTTGTGGTTCTAGATCATCATTTGTGAAAATAGATTGAGAAGTAACAAAACAAAGAGAACACCTAACACCAAAACAATCCAGTGCGTTTTTACCTTTCACTTTCCTTGGTGCTTCGATTTTTGTGCACGTATATTCAGCGGAACAATCGGTGGTGTTTCTGCGGACCCCGCATCCTTGCTGATGCCAACGTAAAAACTAGCCACAAGATCAATCTCATCTTGAAGTACGGCTACAAAAACCGACGGCGACTATTCACTACCGACTTCATCAAGTGTCCTCTGAACCCTGACCTTATTTGCTACTTTTCGAAGGCTGATTAACTGCCGTGTACGAACCTGGTGACCACAATTAATTAGACGACAGGTTGATAAGGGGAACGCTCGCTTTATTCAGTTTTATTACTATGGGAACGAATTTTTCCGGCGTGATCACAATGACCATGTTTGAATTTGCTTGCGCTCTTATCGTAGATGGCCAGATCGTGCTGTGTACAGTGTAAACTAAAGAAAAAACCCCAGACGGTACTCCATAAAGGGACGACAGTGATTTCTGTTTTTATTTTTATCTTATTGGCAGTAAATACCACGATGCTGGACAAACAAAACGATAGGAGCGTGCGTAGAATTCTTGACGGTAGACCAACAGGAAAGAGAGTGGTAGGACGGCTGCGACGAAGATGGGAGGACAATGTTAGGTCTGACCTTGAGGAAATCGGATCAGATGGTCAACCGTGAAAGGAAATTGCACAGGATAGAGAATAATGGATCAGCCGAGTCGGTGAGGTCATGAACTTTCGAGTTCTTATAGGCCAATAAATAATAAAAAGTAATAATAATAATAATAATAATAATAATAATAATAATAATAATAATAATAATAATAATAATAATAATATAATAATAATAATAATAATCTTATTGGTCGGGTCCTTGACACAATGACCTCAGTGTTGCATCCCCTTCAATTGCGTCATAGGCTTCAATCAAGAACGGCGTTAAACAACGTAAATATACTCACGGCAATTCGAGCGTGGGAAAATACCTGCAAATAAGAATGTGCCATTTTACTGCATAAAATATAAGTACATATAAATCCAAGTGATAGTATGAATCACTTTGTTGTACTGGTAGGTGTACTAGCCATTCATCATCAGCTGTGGAACAGAAGATACATTTTTTCTTGTGAACGTTGACCGTCGCATTGAAGTCGATGAAATTCGCCTTTCCCCACTGTAGGGCTTTATTCAGATCTAGACATTTTAAATAGTGCGACCATGATGCATTAATCGGCTGATCATTCGAAAGTGAGAAAGTAACTCTACGATCACACGGAAAACTGAATATTTTATTAACTGTTAGTTCTCATCATCATCATCATCGGCACTACAACCGGGATCCGTCCGGTCTTGACCTATTTTGGCAGGTCTCGCCACCGGTTCCCGGTCCATATCCGAGACTTGTTAAATTGTCCATAATAAATTGTTTTTCCGGGCAAGATTATTAGCCTTGCGCCAACCTTTCTCTGGATGTCGCTGCATGCATTGGTTCGCTACTTGTCGGGTGCCAAAGGAGCTATCCAGGGGTGTCACGTGGAGACTGCATATCAACTTGGATTGAACAGGGACAAGGATCGTCCTGGCCGTCGCCGGATTAAAAGCAGAGACTTTGCCCGGTATGTTCGCTCCCTCACCCCCAACTGTTAATTATAATAAATCATTAATATAAAGCAAAAACAAGGTTGGAGTCAGAATATAATCCCTAGGCACCCGGTATTAATAGAATACAGATCCGATAGACACGCCGTCTACAACAAGCCTGATCGATCGATTCTTGAGAAAGCTCTTTGCCCAGTCGCAAAATTGTTGGGAAAGTCCATATGAACGAAGGTTGCTTAGTAACGCTCTGTGGAAGACGCAGTCAAAGCCCTTGGAAATATATAATTCGGCCGTCCTTGATTCACTATTGTTTTCAATTGCAGATGTCCAGATATCTGTTACAAGGGTCAGATGTTCTCACGTGAATCGCTTGCTACTGAATCCGTATTGACGATCATTTAGAAGTCCGTTGCATTCCTAATATTTAATTAATTGAGCATTGATGACCTTTACCATCTCCATAGACAGTAATGCAAAAGCTGTTACAAGGGTCAAAAGGTCTTCCGTGAATCGCTTGCTACTGAATCCATATTGATGATCATTTATAAGTCCGTTGCATTCCAAGTATTTAATCATCTGAGCATTGAGGACGTTTTCCATCACCACAGGCAGTAATGCATTGAATCAGTAATTTTGCGGGAGACACTGTTTTCCCTTCCTTGGAATGGGTTGAACTCGAGCGATTTTCCAGCATGCAGAAAATGTCCTTTGTGCATAAAATAGACGAAGGAGCTTGCTAAAGACAGGCGATTATTCTAGAGCACAGTTTTTAAAGACTAATTCGAGCATTCCATCCGGCCCGGTTGTTATAGGAAATCTTAGGGAGCGCATCTCCTTGTCTTTAAAAGGACGAGCGTTACCTAGTTGCTCGTTGCGGTCGCCACCGTGCTTCCTCAGACCTGGCGGAAGAGTGACGACCGATTCGCTGAATTGGGTCCTGGGAATCGAGTAGGCTCATTCAAAACACTTTTTATTTTATTCTATAATTATTTTATTTTATTTAACTTAATTTATTGGCGTCCTACCACTTCGGACGCCAATCGAGACTGATCCTCGAATCTAAAATTTATCGCCCTTTTATACAGAATCTTATCGGGAATTTGTATCGCGGATGCATCGAAAGAATTTCGAAATATACTTCGACTGGAGTCGAGTACTGGAGGAAAGGAATGGGATATCTTTTAGTATGGTTTTGTTTGCATATGAAGATATGCATTGTGGTGTTTAGTTTTTAGGAAGGATTTGATATTTAAACATTGGATTGTTAGTTTGGGGATATGGATGCATGATATACTAGGTGGGTAGAAATGTATATGGGAGGAAAATGGTAGGGCTTCTTGGAGCACTACACGGTTGCTTTCTCACAGTTCAGTCCACATAGAATGCGTTGAATAGTACGTGGGCGGAACTGCACATCTGTCATTGAAGATTGCAACGGCGCGATTACAGGGGGTCTAAAAGGCCTGGATCGAGGTTTGAGTTCGCGAAAACATTGGATTTATCTTTGAATCCGTGCCTCATTGTCTGTCATTAACGCTGGAACAGAGGAGGGAGCGAAGTTATTGCTGATAGCCTTTACCATTGGTCAGAAGGCATCCGTGCAGGTTGTTGGTTACCATGTTATTGTGAACCTTCTTCGTGGTATCAATCGCCTGGTTGCATGCAATTCTGGCTCTGACAAAATTTGTTTTCTTGACCTCCGTGGGATTAGAGCGCCATTGTATAAAAGCTATATTTTTAGCCGCCGTAATCTTATTTTTGTTATTTGATATTTGAGTTTACACAGTTAAAGTATAGCAAGAAACAGGTAAATATTAAAGTGATACCAACACCTTCGTAGAGTCATCCCTGCAATGGACAACACCTTGAAGCAATAGAAGAGAATCCACGTAAAGCGTCAGTAGTGCTCACAAAATACACGCCATCTGTTCACACTTTTCATTAAACCGAGATTTGATACCGAGAAGAATCATTTCCGTATCTGACTCCGCGCAGGCGTTGACATCGGCGTTTCCAAATCAGATATCTGACCACGGAATCTATGCGAAGAAATTTCACAAATCGTCCCAGTTAGCAGCCTTGTATCTCCATACTTGGTGCGGGTGGTGAGGTTGGTTATTCGATTGAGATGTAAACGTTTGCACGACCGATGTCAAATAGCGATCTGAATTTTTCAATTTTTCGTTTCACGGTATAAATGCTTGACCCGGATGACAGAAATGTAGGGATTTTGCAGAATCACTTTAGTTATCCGGCACTCAAGTAGGTTTATAGCGTTTGCGACGATAGTGAAGAACGTGTGATTCTAACTGACGTTATGACGGTTAGAATCACTAAAAGATTGAACCAGTACTCAACACACCAGGTCACTGCCGCGTAACTTTGAGACATTGGCTTGGAGGTTCCAGGGGCTTTCCCGAGGCTAACACTTCTGCGCTATGATCTCCAACCCACGATTCTTTGCTCCGAATGAAAGATCTACCTATAGTTGACCCCCGATTTTGAGTTACTTCTGACAGAATCTTATCCTTGGCTCTAAACCTAGGGCAAGATAATACAATTGGCGCCCATCGTGGGGCCAACATCATACATCATTAGTTTCAGTTTTTAGAAATATTGAATCAATATGCGACAAATGAACATTTGGTTCAATTTATCGTGCTTTCGATTCAATTGGGATATTGGTTATTTTGGGTATTAATTATGGTTAGGGTTAATCGATATGGGGATATTGTATAGGTGTACATATATATGGGGGAGGGCATTGCGTAGCACCACATGGTGACGAAACATGGGTCTTTGAATAGGACACATTAGCTGATCAACAATCGACCGAATGGCGCTTGGAAAGCAAGCCTCGAAAGTGAAAGTTGTGCTGACTGTTTTCTTTGATTGCCGAACGCCTTCCGGAGTGATAGACTGTGAATAAGTAGTTTTTTTTTTTAATATCTTGCGGTCTTTGTGTGAGAATGGGCGACGTAAGAGGCCAGAGTAAGTGAAAGGACAACCGATGAATTTTATATGACGGTGATGGAGCTTCTCCACTTAGAAAGATATGATGAAGTCAACGCAAAAAGATACGCGACAATTCGGAAAGAGACAACGAGACTTTTCAAACGCAAAAAACGCGAATGGGAGCAGACTAGGATCGAAAAAATCCCAGAAAATGGCAGAGCAAAAAACATCAGAGGTATGTATGTCGGCATGAACTCAATTAGATATGGCTACCGAGGGAGAGTCCAAATAATTCGAGACACAAACGGTTATTTGGTCACAGAAACAAACAATATCGTGACAAGATGAAGGCAGTACTTTGAAAACCTGCTCAACGTGCGCACCCATCAACCACAAATAAACGCACCAGACGTACATACAGCCGAGCCTCAGATCCCAGAGCCGTTTATCAACGAAGTTGTAGACGCAATAAATCGATTGAAAAACAACAGGGGTCCCGGAATCGATTGCATATCGGCAGAGTTTATGAAGCATGGAATAGAGGCAACCGCTCGAAAGAGCCACCAACTCATCAAAACTATATTGGATAACGAAGTAACTCCGGAAGAATGAAAAAGCTCAATAGTCGTTCGCATTTTCAAAAAAGAATATCATTGCTCCCATCCACATACAAAATACTAACAAATGTCATAATGGCGCGAATCATACCGTATGCAGAAGAAATACTGGGAGATTACCAGTGCGGATTCCGTACGAACCGGTCAACAAGCGACCAAATGTTCACAATAAGGCAACTGCTGGAAAAGAAATGGGAATACAGAGAGACGGTTCACCAACTGTTCGTTGACTTCAAAAAAGCCTATGACTTAGTCGCAAGACAAAGTCTCTACCATATTGTAGTTGAGCTGGAAATCTCGAAAAAATATGCCGCCTCATTTAAATTTGCATGAACGAAAACAAAGGGCGAGTTAGAATAGAAAACCACCTCTCAGTACAATTTGAAATCCGGGACAGACTAAAACAGGAGGATGGCCTCTCACCATGTCTTTTTAACCTTGTGCTCGAGTATGTCATCAGAAAGGTACAAGACGACAACATGGCCGTATCATCCCTGAACGGAGTCACACAAGTGCTCGCATATGCGGATTACATCGACGTTTTGAGCGATAATCTAGAAACTGTAAGTAAAAACAGTGAAATCATCATGCAAGCGGAGAAGAGGTGAGCCTAGAAATAAATGGAGACAAAACAAAATACATGATTACGGCGAGAGCAGGTGGACCTCAGAGAACACATATAAACGTCAGAGGTAAGATATTTCAAAAAGTTAAAGATTTTAAATATCTGGGAACGATACTGACGGCCAGTAACGAAATGCCGATAGAAATTAACAAAAGACTACACTCCGGCAATGCTAGTTGACACACAGTCAGTAAACTGCTGAAATCCAAACTGCTATCACGTAATATAAAGCTCCGTGTCTCATCATCATAATCATGCCGATTGTTCTATACGGATGCGAAACATGGGCTCTCACAAAACGGGAAGAAAACAAATTCCGCGTATTCGAGAATAAAGTTCTAAGGGGTATCTTTGGCGCTAAATATATGAGGTCATGAGCTTCCGGGTACCTACAGGCCAATAAATAGTAATAGTATAGGTAATGTGCCTTTGCACAGGCCAACAATTGTCACAGTACAAAGTCAAAAACTCAGTAAACGCAATCGACTGTCCACCGCGTTCGGCGGCTTTAACCCCCTATGATTTCTTACTGTTCCCAAAACTAAAATTGCCACTCCATGCAACCTGTTTTTACTCGATTGACGACATAAAATGAAATTCCCAGTGATTACTGAAAGCCATACCACTTTCGGGTTATGAAAAGTGTATAAAAGAGTGCTTCGGCGATATCACCGTTGTATAGCAAATAATGACAAAAGAAATTTTGATGAATAAATTTAAATTTCTGTGTTTTTTAACATTAGTGTAGATTTTACTCAAACGGAATATCTGTAATTCTTTTACGAATATCCCAAAATAATTTTAGGAATGTAAGTCTCAAATCCTAAGAAACACATTTATCCTAAAAAATAATTAAATTAAAACGGATAGGACCTCTTTATTTATGCCCCTTTTCTGTCGTTGTTGATCATTGTTAGCGTATCCCACACAGAAATATATCGCTTATAAAAAAGTAATTGCGTATTGTTCAAAAAGCGTATGTTCCTACTGTAAAATCGCTCATTACAAATTGTATAGGTATTGTAGTTCATAATGGCTTCCATTGACTGCAAAAAAAAAAAAAGTTTGGAGTAACCCAAAGACCAAATTCTCCCTTAATTGGAGCATTAAATAACGACAGCAAAAACCCTCCACAACAGCTTTCATATTAAGTGTTTGCTGCACGTTATTTCACTGGTATTCAAAAGGACATTGTCTTTAATTTTTGATTGACATGCAACGCCCTAAGAGTTCATTTATAAATCCATAGCAACGGATATTTTTAGTGAGTCTTATCACGCATTTAGCCCACAACATTCGACTTTACCATTACTCCAACGTCAATACGGTCAATAACAGGCAAATGGATCTCATAAATACCAATGCCGCGATTACCAATGACATTTGTGTCCTCCTGGTGTCCCTTTAATGTATACAATTTGTCCGCCCCTCAATCACCTGTATACAAATTCGTAGAACTAAGCTGGTGCATTCTGATCGCTGTGCCATGTCCTGTTTATTTTAATGGCCATCAATTGTCTTAAAATTGCACAAGCTCCGTTTGGCTGCCTGCATTTTCGTTTTGTTTTTATACATCAGGTCTTTTATGGATTGCTGAAAACTATTTCTATAATGTTTCTCCGTACAATTGTATACACGAAAGAAAACTAAAAGTATTATAATTCTTCTCGGAAGAAAACAAATGGACGCCGACCTCTTTTTCTGGAATAGACGCAATTTCTGTTTATTCCAAGAAGGATGGACTGAAAGGAGCCCATGGTACTATAATTTATTTATAACAAACAATGTATCTGTGTACTTATTAGCTCTGAGGAAATGTGGAGCAGTTTTCTCCTTGGTTCACATCAAATGAACACCAACCGGTGAAATTTCGGTGATTATCCTTGATGGTTGTTTGAAAGAATATTTTCGCTCTAGCACAATGTTTATTTTTAGTAAACGGCTAACACCCAGGCGTGTTGTAAATGGATGCGCGAAAATCTTAGCCAATTAAGACGGGAAACATTATTTACAAATACAAAAAAAAAAAACAAAAAAACGCAATGCATAAGCAGGTTCTTGAATGAATGAGGGACTCGAGTGGTGTTTTTAGTCCTCTTTTCCATTGCGTGTAAATTACTAACCATCAAGATAAATAAATTGGGAACCCGCGTTAATGTCGAATGGTAAAATGTCGGACTTTATGCAGGCCTATTTAGTGCTTAAAAAGGTGAAGAATCATCCTTGAAATTCCTGGAATGAATGGGTAGTTGAGAAACAACTGCATTCTGTGTTTTTGTGGCGTGGTCTGAACTCATATCTAGCTGACTATTTTGAGATTCTTGAAAGTTATTCCAGTAGGAGTTTTAAAACTTGACTTTAAATATACAAAGCTGGGGCATACTAGTAAAAACTACCTATGAGGTATATTTACTCAGTTACTTTCATTAGAGAGAGTGTTCAAATTCGTGATTTTTTTCCGCTCGTATTCATATAAAAAATTGTTTTTTGCGAATACCAAATACTTTTTTCAGTGAAAAGAAGTGTTACTTTTTAATGAATTTCGCGGAACCCATCATCATCGGCACTACAACTGGGATCCGGTCTTGGCTTTATTTAACAAATCTCTCCACCCGTCCCGATTTCGAGCCGATGTCATGCAGTTTGGCACTCCAAGGCTCTAGGCGTCCTGGTCTATGTCGTCCCTCCATCGCAGACAAGATCTGCCGCGCTGTCTCCTTCCATACATCCGGCCACAAAGGACTTTCCGGGCAGGGTGCTCTTCGCTCATTCGAACTAAGTGTCCAGCCCACCGGAGTGTCCCGAGCTTAATTTTTCTTACAACATTAGCTTCAAGGTAGATTGCGTACAACTCATGGTTGTAGCGTCTCCGGAATCGTCCTCCTTCACATACGGGGCCAACAACTCTCCTTAAGATCTTCCTCTCGAACGCGGCTAAGAATTCAGAGTGCCTTTTGTTAAGCATCCAAGTCTCGGATCCATACATGAGTACTGGTAAGACCATGGTCTTGTACAGTGGTAGCTTGGATGTTCTGGATAAATTTCGGGATTTAAAGAGTCTTGATAGACCATAGTAGGCTTTGTTGGATTTGATCAGCGGTTCGGGTATTTATTCTTCCATATTGTTATCGGTTGATACTATTGACCTAAGGTATTGCACCACTTCAAATTCGTGCTCCACTGCCCTGATAGTTTAACCAACTTTAGGTCTTCTCTTCGCAGAAGTTGCCACCATGTACTTAGTTTTCCCCTCATTAATGTGCAGTCCCAGTTTTTGTGCCGCCTGCTTGATCTGGGTGAAGGAGTCCTGTACAGTCGAATCGGATCTACCTTCTTCCTTCGTTAGCTGCTAGCGACCACAGTCGGAAATTAATTTAATCAATACGTATCAAAGCAATCGTTTGAAGTAAAATAAGGATTGTGATTCAAGTTTGAGTCTTAAGTGTGAAATAGTTTGCTATTGATTTATTTTATACGATTGCGAGTGTTTTCGAGCTGTATTGGACTTGTTAAGCTGGTCTGTGAGACCATATGCTTTGAGAATATTTCTGGGTGCTGCGCCTCCAGCGCGTGGACCACGAGAGCTGGAGTATTTTAAAGTCAACTAGGTACTCATTTCCTTTTAACCTATTTACAATCAAATTGCTTTCAGTTGGCTGCCACCAACATTATTGCACGCCAGGAGCCACCACGGTTCCTGACGTTTTGTATAGTTATTGCTACAGCCAATGGACCATCGTTGCACGCCACGAGACCTGCTCCTTGTTCCTGACGCCAGCAACTCAGCCCACAACAAACTCTATTGTTCGTGGAAGGTGTGTTCGACGCTTGTTGAACTGGCTGGACTTGGTGATAATACGAGGGTTGCCTCTTATGTTTCGGGATTTGGCAACCCTAGCGTTGCAATCCGGCAATTGACAGCTCTGTCGTAAAGTTGGACATTTTTGAGGTTATACGCACTCAGAACGTTTTGGCATACGAGCACTATTTGTGTTGTTTACAGTAACTTAAAAGATTCATCTCGGCCCAAAAATGGAATTAAATCGTCAACATTTTCGTGCGATTATTTTTTACAACTTTCGGCGTGGATTAACTCAGCAACAGTGCATGGAGGAACTTAATTCAATTTTTGGCGATAAAGCTCCATCAAGGACCAGTGTTTATCGATGGTATGGTGAATTCAATCGTGGTCGTAGTTCACTCCAAGATGAATTTCGTGAAGGTCGTCCAAAATCAGTTGTTGTTCCGAAAACCATTGATGCTGTGCGCGAACTGATATTGGAAGATCGTCATGTGACCTATCGTGAGATTGAGACAACCTTAGGCCTTAGTGGGACCAACATACATTCAATATTGCATAAACATTTGACTGTCAAAAAAATTTGTTCGCGTTGGATCCCACACAGTTTGTCAATCGCCCAAAAAAAGGCTCGTGTCAATTGGTCGAAAGAAATGCTCAAAAAATACGGTCGCGGTGCTTCGAAACACGTCTATGACATCGTGACAGGTGATGAATCGTGGATTTACGCGTATGAGCCCGAAAGTAAACAGCAGTCGACTGTCTGGGTGTTTCAAGATGAGCCAAATCCAACAAAAGTTGTTCGCGCACGAAGCACTTCCAAGCAAATGGTCGCCTGTTTTTTCGGAAAAACTGGACATGTCGCAACCGTACCACTAGAACAACACAGAACAGTCAATTCTGAGTGGTACACAACCATTTGTTTGCCAGTTGTCTTCCAAGAAATCAGGAAAACCAACCGCCGAAGACGGATCACTCTTCACCACGACAATGCGAGCTCTCACACATCGGCTGCGACAACTGCATTTTTGAGCACCCAAAACATCGATTTGATGGGTCATCCGCCGTATAGTCCTGACTTGGCACCGAATGACTTCTTTTTATTCCCGTACGTAAAAAACAAACTGAGAGGTCAACGTTTTTCGACACCTGAAGAAGCGGTTGCTGCATTCAGAATGCATGTGTTGGAGATACCTCAATCAGAGTGGCAAAAGTGCTTCGACAATTGGTTCAAACGCATGCAAAAGTGTATAGATGTTCATGGGGAATATTTTGAAAAACAAAAAGTGATTTTCGATGATCAATATTTGTTTTTGTTCTCTAATCCCGAAATATAAAAGGCAACCGTCCTTCTATTTGTGACGCCAGAGTCACGGATTGCTTTCTCCAACGTCGAGTTGAAGAGGAGCCAAGCCAGACCGTCCCATTGTCGGAGTCGATTAAAGATGTTTATTGGTTTGGACAGCGATCCCGCTATTTTTACTTAACTAGTTACGTGGGACATGGTCAACTTACAAAGTTGTATCAAT
Organism: Microdon myrmicae; assembly: GCA_963931805.1. Classification (NCBI taxonomy): domain Eukaryota; kingdom Metazoa; phylum Arthropoda; class Insecta; order Diptera; family Syrphidae; genus Microdon; species Microdon myrmicae. The sequence continues at coordinate 98,960,885 of OZ007496.1, forward strand.
TTGTTTGGAATGCCGAACTCTCTCCTTATATAGTTCTACTCTGGCTCTGCTGTCGTAGGCGGCCTTAAAGTCTACAAATAGGTGATATAATGGAATCTTAAATTCCAGACATTTTTCCATCGCCTGCCTAAGGGTGAAAATCTTATCAATCGCTAATTTGCCTGGGATGAAGCCACACTGATATTGACCAATGATGGCTTTAGGCTATCCGATCTTGTAGGATAGTGGAGACTATCTTATAGGCGGTACTCAGCAATGTTATACCCCTATAGTTGCTGCACAGTGTCATATCTCCCTTCTTATGTATGGGGCAAATTATACCACAACGCCAATCTCCTCTTGCTCCCATACGTGCACCACGATCTCATGAATTGCGGGATGTAACGCTGTCTCTCCTGGTTTGATCAGCTCGGCTGGTATGCCATCAGCTCCGGGGGCTTTATTTGATGTGAGCTGTCTTATGACTTTTAATGTTTCCTCAATGCTTGGTGGCGGCAGCATTTGGTCTTGATCTTGCATTGGTGGAGCCTCCAATTCTTCTGTGCGCTGACCATTTAGCAATTCATTAGAGTGCATTTCCCATCGCTCTAGAATGCCTTCAGGATCGCTGATCAGAGTACCCTCTTTATCCTTGCAGTAAGTGCAGCGTGGTGTGGACCGCGTCATACTGCGGATTATTGGGTGGAACTTCCGCGCCTGGTGCGGACCTTATTATCTACTTTTCTCTATTTCACAGACAAGGTTTTTTTCCACGCACTTTTCTTTTGTCTGTGAAGTCTTTTTTCAGATCTTCTGAGCTCTTTATATTTCTCGTCGCGTACCCGCGTCCTCTGAGACTACTGCATTGCCCGGTATGCAGCATTCTTACGTTCAGTCGCTAGTTTGCACTCATCATCAAACCAGTCGCTCCGATCTCTACGACTACTGCCTAAGATGAAGTTGGCAGTACTAATGACAGTATTCTTAAGGCGTGTCCATTTTCCTTCTACGCCCGGCATTGTGGCCTCAGGACTTATTCTCCCTCCGTCGAGCTCTTCGAGGGTGAGTCTTAACGCATGACCAAAGGTGTTACTGGTATTCTCACTGCGTAAGGCAGCCGTCTTGATTCGAACCTGATCCGCGGATGCAATACGTCTCCGTAACAACACGTATCAACACGTGGTCAATTTAGTTGCGAGTGCATCCATCAAGTGATACCCAGGTGGCTTTGTGGATATTTTTACGCGGAAACGTGGTTCTTGCAACGACCAAGTTTTTCGATGCTGCCAGTTCGATGACTCGTAGTCCATTGTCATTAGTGTTCTAATGCAAACTATGGGAACCTGTGTAGTGCCTGAAAACCGGCTCCCGACCTATTTTCGCATTCAAATTACCAAGAACGATTTTCACATCGTATCTTGGGCAGGCCTTGAGGGCCCGTCCGACGTTCTCGTAGAATTGTTCTTTTTCGTCGTCAGGGGACTCCTCTGTAGGTCCGTGAACGTTTATGAGGCTTATGTTCTTAAACTTGCCTCGCACGCGAAGAGTGCATAGCCTTGTTGCATTAAAGCCGATGATGGCAGGCTTCAGTTTTTAGCTGACTAGAAAGCCTACCCCGAGCACATGGTGTTTTGCGTGACAGCTATAATAAATGTCATACTCGTTTCATTGAATAAATCCATCCCGTCCATTTTATTTCTTGTAATGCTGTTAAGTCAGCTTTATCTTCAGACAGGGCATCGGCTAGCTGGTGTGCAGCTGGAGCTCTGTATAGTGAACGGGCGTTCCATGAAAAAATTCTTAAATCGTTTAGCCATTTTCGTTTCCGTCCCCGTCGTTGTGTGTCCGGTCCATATCCGAGACTTATTAAATTTGCCATAATAATTCGTTTTTACGGGCATGGTTATTAGCTTTGCGCCAACCTTTCTCAAGATGTCGCTGTATGCATTGGTTCACCACTTGGCGGGTGCCAAAGTAGCTATCCAGGGGTGTCACATGGAGACTCCATTTCAACTTGGATTGAACAGGGACACGGTTTGTCCTGGCCTTCACCGGGTTGAAAGCAATCAGTGACTTTGCCCTGTATATTCGCTCCCATCCCCCCTTTTTAAGCATTATATATATGGTACATTTTAATTTATTAGGATTTAAGAAAAAAAAACAGTAACATTTGTTTTTAATTGCATTCCATATATTTCCATTCGATTTTGATCTGCGGCTTGTGTCTATGAGATTGAAAAGTTCTCTGACAGACAAAAATTTTCTCCTACCAGGTAAACTTTGACAGCGAAAAATCAAAAGCTGTCGAACGTCCAGCTGTAGTACTAGAAATCTATGTGAAGTGTTTCTACAGTTGCTGAGGAATTGACTACTAGTGTGAGAACCATGCCGTATGGCTGTCTCCGCGATGACCAATGTGTTGTCGCGCCGCGCCGTGCGTACTCGTGATCGGGGGAAGAGTTCCGTTCACGGAATTTTGAAACAGTTATTTTTATTAAATTAATAATTAAAAACACTTAATTTTATTAAGCTTATAACTAAAACGCTTATATTTATTACATTTGTCCGGACGTTCTGCACAAAGCTGAAACTTAACAACTATCGACAAGAAAAATGAAACTTCGGTGCACCATCCTTTTCTTTATTGGATTTTGGTAATTAAAGGAAACATGGAAATAGGTTTCTTCCCTGCACTACGGCGGCGTAATAAAAGGATCAGAAGTTTGTGTAGACAAAATTCTTAAGAGACGATCTGTAAATGGGTATTTAATGACCTGAAATCTAGATCTTCAGTAAAACGAACGTTAGTTGGAAATTGAGAAAAAGGAAATTCTTCGGGAATCACAAAATTGCAGACATGCATTTTTATGGCTCTGAAGAGTAATTTTGAATGATGCATCTATAGGTGAGCATTGGTTTTACACGTGACGGTTTTGTTTGATGGAATTGAATCAATGTGCGACGATTGAACGTGTGGTTCAATTTGTTTAACATTGGATTCAATTTGAGGATGTGGATAGATGATATAGGGAAAAGGAAATGTGGGAGGTAAATGGTAGGGCTTCGTGGAGCACTACACGAAAAAGAAAAAGATTGTGGTGCATCATTTTTTAAAAAATTTCACTTTCGGTTGATCTTCTAGGATGTAACAGCCTTGCCTCTTCCTCGGGAGTTAGTTGCCACTTTTGCCTGTTTCTGAATTTACTGGCCAGTATTGCCGCGTGGACGTTGCGTCATCCAATCTCTCATCATATAATGGTCGTTGCGTCATCCAATCTCTCATCATCTCGTGTACGTTACGTCATCCAATCTCTCATCATCTCGTGTACGTTACGTCATCCAATCTCTCATCATCTCGTGGACGTCGCGTCATCCAAGCTCTCATCATCTCGTGGACGTCGCGTCATCCAAACTCTCATCATCTTGTGATCGCTGCGTCATCCAAGCTCTCATCATCTCGTGGACGTCGCGTCATCCAAGCTCTCATCATCTCGTGATCGCTGCGTGGTTCAATCTATCCGCAATAAATGTATGGATTTTACACAACGAAACAACTGGTGAAAATATATCGAGATAAGACTTTTTTTTCCAATTAGCAGAGGAACGTTCCACAGAGAATAAAGATCGATCTGAACTAAAAAACTTAAATGACCTCTGGAAGAGCCCCGGGGAGTTTTTATATATCAAATAGCCTGCCAAATATGTTTTTGTAATGAAAATAAAACTAGGAATATATAACTGCTCCCTTACTATGTCACATCACCTCGAATGCATAATAAATCATTCATTTTCATAGACTTTAAGTACCACTAACACTACCCCAACCTAAGAAAAGCTAAATCTACGAGGATAGATGAATATGTCCTTAGAAACTCCTATGATGGCGCTCGTAGCATCGCCAATGGTCTGTTTTTAGTAAGCATCATTCCTCACTAGGTATCTGTCAATTTTCAATTTTTTTCATGGTTCAATTTCAACTGATAAATTAGGTATGAAAAACATATCTGCGAGATGGGTGCCGCATTTGCTCTCACTTGAAAACTTTTGGAGCAAATGCGTCGCAACCCAGATGAGTTTTTGCATAGATTAGTAACTGTAGATGAAACATGGATACAACCACTACACTCACGAGACGAAAGAATAATTAAAACAGGGGATCGTTAAAAGCGAACGGGCTCCAAAGAAGACAAAGACGGAGAAATCAGGAAACATTAGGATGGGCAAGTTATGGCTACTGTGTTTTGGGGTGCACGTGGTATTATCTTCATTGACTATTTGGAAAAGGGACAGAATTATGCCCTATTTCTAGGTCAGCACAATGAGAAAATAAGAGAAAATCGTCCTCATTTTCTAAACACTTATTGACCTGCCTCCTTATGTAAGCTTTCCATTGTTTTGAGATGTTATTTACTATGCTTATTTCGGCTGACAGGTTGTCATTCAACCACCAGAACTGCTGGCTTTTCTTTACTTCTCTTTGATCTCTGTGCGATATCGCGCTACTGTACCGCAAACACTCTTCATCTGTGTGTGCAACTTCCCGCCCATAACCTATCTGCGGTCGATCGAGGCCCGTGGAAAACCAAAGGTATTCCGGATTCGTCCTGAATGAGGCTAATCATATTAAGGTATAGAAATGCCTCGGGTGGAACAAATCCATTGCGGCGAACTTTCTCAAAAAACGTCATATTTGGGTAATAAGCCCCGAAAATTAAATTGTTGGATGAACTTATCGCTCTCGCAACATGTCCTCGGATCAATTTGATCATGAAATTATCTATATTGTTTATTTTGTCTCCATTATACGAGGGTTGCCTCTTATGTTTCGGGATTGGGCAACCCTAGTGTTGCAATCCGGCAATTGACAGCTCTGTCGTAAAGTTGGACATTTTTGAGGTTATACGCACTCAGAACGTTTTGACATACGACCGCTATTTGTGTTGTTTACAGTAACTTAAAAGATTCATCTCGGCCCAAAAATGGAATTAAATCGTCAACATTTTCGTGCGATTATTTTTACAACTTTCGGCGTGGATTAACTCAACAACAGTGCATGGATGAACTTAATTAAATTTTTGGCGATGAAGCTCCATCAAGGACCAGTGTTTATCGATGGTATGGTGAATTCAATCGTGGTCGTAGTTCACTCCAAGATGAATTTCGTGAAGGTCGTCCGAAATCAGTTGTTGTTCCGAAAACCATTGATGCTATGCGCGAACTGATATTGGAAGATCGTCATGTGACCTATCGTGAGATTGAGACAACCTTAGGCGTTAGTGAGACCAGCATACATTCAATATTGCATAAATATTTGACTGTCAAAAAAATTTGTTCGCGTTGGATCCCACACAATTTGTCAATCGTCCAAAAAAAGGCTCGTGTTAATTGGTCGAAAGAAATGCTCAAAAAATACGGTCGCGGTGCTTCGAAACACGTCTATGACAACGTGACAGGTGATGAATCGTGGATTTACGCGTATGAGCCCGAAAGTAAACAGCAGTCGACTGTCTGGGTGTTTCAAGATGAGCCAAATCCAACAAAAGTTGTTCGCGCACGAAGCACTTCCAAGCAAATGGTCGCCTGTTTTTTCGGAAAAACTGGACATGTCGCAACCGCACCACTAGAACAACGCAGAACAGTCAATTCTGAGTGGTACACAACCATTTGTTTGCCAAGAAATCAGGAAAACCAACCGCCGAAGACGGATCACTCTTCACCACGACAATGCGAGCTCTCACACATCGGCTGCGACAACTGCATTTTTGAGCACCCAAAACATCAATTTGATGGGTCATCCGCCGTATAGTCCTGACTTGGCACCGAATGACTTCTTTTTATTCCCGTACGTAAAAAACAAACTGAGAGGTCAACGTTTTTCGACACTTGAACAAGTGGTTGCTGCATTCAGAATGCATGTGTTGGAGATACCTCAATCAGAGTGGCAAAAGTGCTTCGACAATTGGTTCAAACGCATGCAAAAGTGTATAGATCTTCATGGGGAATATTTTGAAAAACAATAAAGTGATTTTCGATGATCAATATTTGGTTTTGTTCTCTAATCCCGAAATATAAAAGGCAACCCTCGTATAGAGCTTCATTGGAGTAGTATTTTTTGTAGTCACATTCCGGTGTCCGGTATAAACCAAGGCGGGCTTTGAGGCATTGTGGCAACTCTAACAACAGATACACACAATTCACAGGCAAAAATAGTGAAGAACACGAACGAAAAAAATCGAACAAGAAAAATAAATCAGAACCGTATACCAAGCGATAAATAATAAAAATAATTCACATCAGTGGAATATAGTCGAGTTTGAAAATCAAATTCTAAACACGGTCAGTAGTCTGATGCTTCACTGCTTCGCTTTTCAACCGTTTCATCGTGTGTTCAATTCACCTTCTTCACTATCCTTGCTTGACGCTATAGCATTGCCTTTCGAAAACCTGGGCATCCATAGGTGATCATTGGCCTGACGAGGGCCATGTAGCATATAACTTTAACTCAAGCTTTTGGTCATAGCAAAGGTTCTCTTTGCTTTGGTCAAAGCAGCCCCAATGTGTTTGTTAGAGTATAAGTATTAGGCCAGTCAACTGCCCAGGTATTTGACATCTACTTTTAGTCTCTATTGTCTGTTGGTAAGGCCAATTTTTTCTTGTATCCGAAGTAGCCTGATGCAACAGGATAGTTTTACATTTTTGGACATTGATTTTGTGTTTCCAGTCGTCGCAGTAGCGATCAATTTCATTGAAGTCCCACTGCAATTCGTTGTTAATGATCCCAATTTTCGGGGCTTTAATAGCGGTGGCTCACGGACGCCCACCAATGACACCAGGGAAACGAGGCGACCAGGGAGATAACGTCCAAGATGTTGGGCTAGAACTCCCTTCGGCAAATCACTGACCAAATTGACCACGTGTTGATAGATCGCCACTCCTCGAGCCTGATGACGGCACGAACCTACCGAGCTGCCAACGTCGATTCGGATCACTATCTTGATGGTACAGTTTTCCAAGCGCGAATTGCCTTACGGAGATGTGTTGCATCCGCGGATCAGGTTCGAATCAACACGGTTGTCTTACGCAATGAGAATACCAGTAACACCTCTGGTCATGCGACTCGCCCTCGGACAGCTCGACGTAGGGAGAGTAAGTCGTAAGTCCTGGGGCCAGAATGCCGGGCGTAGAAGAGAAATGGACACGCCTTAACAATACTGTCATTAGTACTACCAACTCTATCTTAGGCAGTAGTCGTAGAGATCGGAGCGACTGGTTTGATGATGGGTGCAAACTAGCGACTGAACGTAAGAATGCTGCATACCGGGCAATGCAGTAGTCTCATAGGACGCGTGTACGTGAGGAGAAATACAAAGAGTTCAGATCTGAAAAAAAGACTTCAAGACAACAGAAAAGTGCATGGAAAAAAAACCTTGTCGGTGAAATAGAGAAAAGTAGAGAGCGAGATCCGCACCAGGCGCGGAAGTTTTATCAAATAATCCGCAGTATGACGCGGTACTTACCACGCTGCACTTACTCCAAGGATAAAGAGGGTAATCTGATCACCGATTCTGAAGGCGTTATGGAGCGGTGGGAAGTGCACTTCAATGAATTGCTAAATGGTCGCCACACAGAAGAATTGGAGGCTCCACCAATGCAAGATCAAGACCAAATGCTGCCGCTACCAAGCATTGAGGAAACATTAAAACCCATAAGACAGCTCAAATCAAGTAAAGCCCCCGAAGCTGATGGCATACCAGCTGAGCTGATCAAGCAAGGAGGGACAGCGTTACATCCCACAATTCATGAGATCGTGGTGCACATATGGGAGCAAGAGAAAATGCCGGAAGATCAGCGTCTTGGAATACACATTAATGAAGGGAAAACTAAGTACATGGTGGCAACATCTGCAAAGAGAAGACCTAACGTTGGTCAAACTATCAGGGTAGTGGAGCACCAATTTGAAGTAATGCAATCCTTTAACTACCTTGGGCCAATAGTATCAGTCGATAACAATATGGTAGAAGAAATACGCGAACGACTGATCAAATCCAACAACGCCTACTATGGTCTATCACGCCTCAGAACATCCCGAAATTTATCCAGAACATCCAAGCTCCTACTGTACAAGATCGTGGTCTTACCAGTACTCATATATGGATCCGAGACCTAGGTGCTCAATAAAAAGCACTCTGAACTCTTAGCCGCTTTCGAGAGGAAGGTCTTAAGGAGAATTGTTGGCCCCGTATGTGAGGGAGGTGGATTCCGGAGACGCTGCAACCATGAGTTGTAAGCGATCTACCTTGAAGCTAACGTTATAAGAAAAATCAAGCTCGATAGACTCCGGTGGGCAGGACACCTAGCTCGAATGAGCGAAGAGGAGTCTGCCCGGAAAGGCCTTTGTGGCAGCATCTATGGAAGAAGACAGCGCGGCAGATCTTGTTTGCGATGGAGGGACGGCGTAGGCCAGGACGCCTAGAGCCTTGGAGTGCCAAACTGCATGACATCGGCTCGAAATCAGGACGGGTGGCGAGACTTGCTAAATAAGGCCAAGAGCGGATCCCGGTTGTAATGCCGATGATGATGATGAAATAGGGAGTTAGTGACGAACGATTATTTAGCATCTGGTTAATTTCTAAACTTAAGGTGCGCACCACATTCGAAGTGTCGTATACTATGGGAACATATTTGGGCAGTACCTATACTTAGGCAGAATACCATTTGCTATGTTTAAGGCCTACGATGCATTAAATTGAAGAACTAATCCCTGAGTTGCCAATGAATTCCACAGCTCGCCTTTACATGTTGCTGTTTTAGATGTGTCTGACCAAATAAATCGTAAGGAGAATTGTTAGCCCCGTATATGAGGGAGGTCGATTCCGGAGCCGTTACAACCTTAAAGCTAATGTTGTAAGAAAAATCTGTGGGGTACGAGGTCATAGTGCCGGCGCACAACACAGAGTTCTACCTAGTCTCTACCAGTTCGACGAGGAGCGGGAGATCGGGTGACCATTGTGGTCAGCGGATGGAATTTTATGGATATTCAATCGTTTGGGGTGAAGATCGTTGGTAGTACACATGCATGTGTCTACATGGGTTCTTTTATGGATCAAGGCCATGGGAACGAATCCAAACAAGGAAAGGGAAAATGTGCATTCATGGGATGCGAGTTCGGCAAAGCAAACAAAACCGAAACTCGTCGGATGCTAATTGGATCTTTGTTTGAGATGTGCGTCGCGGCTAAATATATAGACGCGACGCATCGAAGAAATTGTGTTAATGGGGTTGTTGGCAGAAACGAATCCCTCGCCTGCATTTGTATATGCAGTGTTGGGCACGATGCGTTTATCGTGCTGAATTTTACGATATTAACGAAACGACAAAATATTAAAAGAACGAACGAAAACTTTTATGCTATAGATATTTTATATCATTTAATATAGAAACGACAAATTGTAACGACAATATACATTGTTTCATTGATAACGAACACGAAAGATGTGGACTGTAGCGAATTGTGATTAAGAATATAATAACAAAAATAGCAAACAAATTGCTTTTATATCACTACAAGAGGGAAGTCCTCCTTTACATGTATTGGTACAATATCGGTGGAATTTAATGGTAATGAAACATTTGTATATGGAGAAAAAATGGGCGGAGCAATTGCATCCACGTGGTTTTGCATGCGTTTAAAACATGAGGAAAACCGTCTGTACAAAAGTAATGACATTTTAATGATGTACTTATAAGTAAGGAACCAGAATGTAAATGTCTAGACGAGAACTACAGGAAATACAAAATACAATACATAACCATGGTAAAAGACCAAAAACAGTAATGCAGATAATTTATGGATAGAAATTTGAGAAAAAACATCAGCAGGACGCGACATGCCGCCCGCCTTGAAGCGTCAGGTTCAAAACTTGATGTGGTGATTGGTCTTCAGCAGCATGCTCGATGGGAAGAGGGCAAAGCTTCTTTACGCAGCGATCGTACAAGCCACCTTTCGTACGGAGGGTGACTACTCGTACAACTCCATCTTTGCCAGGATGAGTAGCAACGATTCTATCAAGGGCCCATTTTAACGGTGGTAGATGATCTTATAGAACGAGAACCAGCGCTCCTTCCTTTAGCTGGACCTCGGGACGTCGAGAGCGACCGAATTGAATTAATTGATGTATGTATTCCTTGTGCCAGCGCTTCCAAAAATGCTGCTTCAGTTGCTGAGCGTGTTGCCAGGCTGATAGGCGATTAGCTGGGGTACCTGTGAGATCAATTTGTGGGAAAGAAGTTAAGGGGCTACCCACTAAGAAATGGGCAGGAGTTAAAGGTTCAAGATCGTTGGGATCATAGGACATGGGGGATATAGGACGGGAGTTCAGTATTGCTTCTATTTCGATAACATATGTCTCTAATTGTTCATAAGTAAGCAAGGCATCACCTACGGTCCGAGTTAAATGATGCTTAAAAGACTTAACGGCAGCCTCCCAGATTCCTACGGAGTGAGGAGCTCTGATGAATGAATCTCCATTGGGACAGATTCATCCCAAGTAACTCCAGCCTTCCACAATTGCTGAATTAGAATTTTAGCATATACTATGATAGGACCAAGGAGTCCAATGGGATCGAATAGCTTGGCGATTTGAGATAAGATGGTTCGCTTTGTGATGCTATTTTGCCCCGTGATATTAACGACATAAAAGAAGTAATCTTCTCGAGAGTTCCAGCGAATCCCTAGAGTCTTTATAGATGAATCAGGATCCAGTGACATATGTGAACTATTTGGATGCTCTTGATTCTTGATAAGCAATGCTGGATGATTCGCCGCCCATTTCCTCAAACAAAATCCACCAGTCTTTAGTAGCGCGATAAGTTCATCACCCAATAGAGTTGCTTCGGCGATGTTCCCTGCACCAGTAAGCAAATCATCAATATAAAAATCCCTACGCAATATAGGGTACGCGAGATGAAATTTATCCTTTTCGTCTTCTGCAAGCCTGAAAAGGGTTTTTATAGCTAAATATGAAGCACGAACTGTCCCATAGGTTACAGTATTGAGCCTGTATATTTGAATAGGTTCAGAAACGCTGCGACGATTAAGAATTTTTTGATATTGCGCATCGGCGGCATTGACCCGAACCTGATGATACATTTTTTCGATATCAGCCGTGAGGGCGTAGATGTGAGAACGAAATCGCAGAAGGATGCTAAATAGATCATCCATGAGGGTGTCATTTAAGGAGATACCCGTTGAAGTATTGGCCGAACCATCAAAGACAACTCGAATTTTTGTTGTAATACTATCCTCTTTTAATACTGCATGATGAGGAAGGAAAAATCCTTTATCTTTCTCCTCTTGATTCATATCAAGTGGCATATGTCCCAACTTTAAATATTCATCTAGAAATGTAGTGTATTCGCGTTGTACCTCGGGCTTTCGATGGAAATTACGCTCCAATGCATGGAAGCGTCTTAAGGTGGGAGAATAAGAATCGCCTAACTTCGCTCTTTTATTATTGGATGGTAACTTTACTTCATATCGTCCGTCCACGTTCCGAATAGTATAACGATCGTAATGATCCTCACAAGACATTTCTTCAGGTGACAAAATTCGGTGAGTGGAAAACTCTTCAGATTCCCAGAAACGAGTTAAGTTTATATCGGTGGGATCAGAATTTATGGAAACGTGGCACGACACGCTTGATACTCGAGAAGATGGATTGAACTCGCCACCTACAATCCATCCGAATTGTGTTTTTTGAAGCACAGTATTGGGCTGATTTTTCAATGATATTTGCCCAATGCTGAGTAATTTGTAAAATAATTTGACGCCAATCAATGCGCCAACCTTCGAAGATTTGAAAAATTCAGGATCAGCTAATTGAATATTTTTGGGTGAATCAAAAGAGTTCGGATCGATGGTGATTGCAGGCATAGCCTGACTAATCTGTGGAACAACTAGGAATTCAGCTAATTTTTCATATTTGCTCACACGAGAGCGCAACGATGCTTTCACAGAATACTTTACCTTTGTGGAAGTGTTATCAATTCCATTAACATTAACATTTGCAGGTTTTTTGACCAGATTTAATAAATTCGCGATTTCTTCAGTCATAAAATGAGCTTGACATCCTGCATTCAAAAATACGCGACATATTTTGCGTTTGCCTTGATGGTTGACAATATCAACCAATGCAGTGGCTAGCAATCCATGGGAAACAGTCTGAGCAGGCATGCTTGTAAGGTTAGCCGAGAAGTGCGACGTAACTGATTCGCTAGGCTTTGCTTTATCAAAATGCAATAGAGTATGATGGCGTTGTTTGCACTTCGTGCATGGTTGCGCCTTACAGTTAGAGACTCGATGTCCCTTCCTTAAACACTGTATGCACCAGTGGCCTCCCTTAGCTGCCTCGTATCGAGCTTGAGGAGCTAATGAGGCGAAATTGCTACAGGAATATATGTGATGACTTGTGTCATTGCAAAAAACACAACTCTGAGTGGAAGCCACGAATGTTTGTTGCGTACGATTGTTACGACGTGCAGAAGGTTTTTCCGATGATGAATTGGAGGTAGTTTGTGCTCTAGCAGCTTCGACTTCAGCGCGTCCCTTCAGAAAATCAATAAAATTTTTAATGGTGGGCTTAGCTATACTACTACTACAATCCTCCCACCGCTCACGGGATGAGGGATTGAGTATTTCACGAAGCAGGGCGATCAGTATAGAATCCCAATAGTCGATCGGCTCTTTCAAAGCTTGGAGCGCACGCAGATGCTTTTGTATAGAATCCACAAACGACTGACAGGAGAAATCTTTAGATATAGATGGCATATCGATTATAGCCTTGATGTGACAATCACTTATACGTTTGCGATTATCATATCTGTCTTTCAGCAGTTCCCAGGCGACTTGGTAGTTTGCCTCGGACGATTCGACGGCCGATATAACCTCCGCAGCTTCGCCTTTCAAACATCCTTTCAAATAAAACAAGTTTTTTACTGGAGCTATTTTAAGATCCTGATGTACTAACGCGTTAAACAAATCGTAGAATCCTAGCCAGGACTCATACGAACCATCAAACGAGGGCAAAGAGATGGTGGGCAACTGGGTAGACTGAACATTTTCGAATATGTTCCGCGAAAGTTGAGAAAGTAATTGCTGACTTAGATCGTCAGCATTTTGCGAAGTGTTCACGGGGGGTTTTGGGTTACGATTGGAGATTTCAGGCTGAACGGAAGGACCGGGAAGGGAATCAGACAAATTTGTTGATGGGCTAGATGGGCGAGCAAGAGGTTCATTGTCAAGGGTGATCGTCTTACCGTCAACCTCGCCGATATCTTTTGGCTCAGCTACGCCTACCGATACATGAGTAGGTTTTTTGGCATGCTCGTTTAAGAGTTTTGCAGCGATATCATACGTCCGGTAGTATAGCTCTTCAAAGGCAGTCCTATGATCAAGAAGCTCTTCACTGGGCTCTAATAAACCCTCCAAAGCCTCTTGAAAGGACATAAACCTTTCGCGAACAAGTTCTATTTCAGAAAACCTCTTTTCGAGCAGGAGAACATCAGTCTCAGGATTAAACCCGTTTAAGAAGTTACTATAGTTGGTTAAAGACCGTTTAGCACCAGCCCGTTTGTTGCTCAATGCCTTGATTTGCTCTTCGAACATTATGAATATATGCTTGGAAGTGCGACGATATTAAAAACACACCAGATTATTTATAGACTATATTATGAGTAAAAGCAACACACAAACAACACACGAGATTATTTATAGAATATATTAAAGCAAGTATTGAAACTTAGGAAATTAGGAGTGGATATGGTAGGTAGCCGATTAAACTATCTTAAACACAAAAATGACTCACCTGGAAATACCAGCTTCTCTCCTTCCCTTTTTTCCCACGATGTTCGATCCAGCGATGAAAAACTGTCCTATCCAACGACGCTCGATCCCACGACGAAAGCTTTATACAGATGCACGACACTCTGTTCTTGGTTGACACTGATCACAGGGTTTTTCCGCTTTACCCTTCAAACGTTTTTATTTATTCTAGTTTGCTGGACACACGACCGATTCAAATTTAATCACACTGTTTCTTCGATTTTTTTTTTGATTTTTTATTATTGTTAATCTATCCGGCTCGACTGGACCAAAATGTTGGGCACGATGCGTTTATCGTGCTGAATTTTACGATATTAACGAAACGACAAAATATTAAAAGAACGAAGGAAAACTTTTATGTTATAGATATTTTATATCATTTAATATAGAAACGACAAATTGTAACGACAATATACATTGTTTCATTGATAACGAACACGAAAGATGTGGACTGTAGCGAATTGTGATTAAGAATATAATAACAAAAATAGCAAACAAATTGCTTTTATATCACTACAAGAGGGAAGTCCTCCTTTACATGTATTGGTACAATATCGGTGGAATTTAATGGTAATGAAACATTTGTATATGGAGAAAAAATGGGCGGAGCAATTGCATCCACGTGGTTTTGCATGCGTTTAAAACATGAGGAAAACCGTCTGTACAAAAGTAATGACATTTTAATGATGTACTTATAAGTAAGGAACCAGAATGTAAATGTCTAGACGAGAACTACAGGAAATACAAAATACAATACATAACCATGGTAAAAGACCAAAAACAGTAATGCAGATAATTTATGGATAGAAATTTGAGAAAAAACATCAGCAGGACGCGACATACAGGGAAATTAGTTTGTGGCGACGTACGAAATGGATGATTGTTTGTCTATTGAACAACGAATCGCTGGTCGGCTCGTTGCAGCCGTAAAAACAAGCCGTCCGACATTGCGTTTCAATTATAACAATGGGTGCCGAATGGTTTGTATTTATGGTGCATATACACATTAAGGAACTATTTTAAGAATTTCAGATAATGCGTTGTATGCATTAAATGTCCTTGAAAAAGGAAAATGTCTTCAGGTGCCAATGCAAACGCATTGGCGGGAAACAATAGGGGTTGTGTTGTAATAATGGGGGTTCTGCCTGATAAGTTAAGAAAGGAATCTTACGAAAAATTGTATGCGAAGAGACGCATGAAAGGTAAGTTTTCTTTTCCAGGAGCTTTTTTGATTACAGATTTGATCTCTTTAAGGTGTGAAGCATTTAAGGTTGTAGCGTTCTGCGAACGCACAATTCTGCGCAGGTAAGGTTCCTACCTTCAAAGAACTTAGTTACCTGAGAGCGTTGCACGCGCCCACAGACGCGTGCCCCAAAGTCCCACGATAGGGCCTGCAACTCGCAGCCAACGTTGAGACCGACACCAAAAGCAAGGAACTGAACGTCCCCAAAGCTTTTTAGGTCAAGCTCAACAATTATAACTCATCATGCCTGAAACAAAGGTATAAGCATCCATGCGGTCGATTCCAAAAAAAAAGAAAAAACAATTCCCAAAATGCCATACATGCTGCCTGCGCCCAGGAACATCTCATTGAACCGGCAATTCCGAAATTCGATATAAAAGAATTGCTATCATCAAAGAATGAGCCGATCAACGGATGCACGTGCGGGTAATCTAACGCAAGGACCACCCAAATCCGTTGAACAACAGAAGGCAGCCACGACCTATCGCAATCGAATATATCTCAACGAGATATCCGATAATTTATGAGGAGTTAAGCCAACAAAGGCAATACTCCGGTCCCACGGCCACGCTAGAATTTCGCACCATTATAAAGATCTAATGGATTTCGATTCCGGGTACCAAGTTCAAATAAGACCCACGGACTGCACGTCAAAACAATCGCCGAATATCTCTGGTCTGGGCGCCAGATGTTCTGTGCAAACAGAAGGCCGTGGAAATGAAATTCTATCACCAATGATAATGATGTATGCAAGGAATGACTTTCTCCTTTCAGGAAAATAGGAAATTACCCTGGGATGAAATAGCATGCTGCTAACAGAGATTTCCGGAATTCTGTTAGCAGATCGAATAGAAAAATTTTTCCGTACAGATACGGATACCGGTTTGGAATCTGGATATCTGTGTGGGTAGACAGGCAGTCTAATTCTGATCGTCAACTAGACGAGATAGTCTACTTCGAGCATCGGTCCAGGAGAGAACAGAGAGAACTCCTACGAGGAGGTCGATCCGCGCGTTGTAATCCAAAAAAAAGGAAAGTACATATAATTAAATCGCGATTGTTAGAGGCCGATAAATTGTGACGGTCGAGTGTGTATTGTGTAAATCGCGCGTGTGTAATGTAATATCGAGCCAAATTAATTTTAAATCCTATGTAGTGATTTACGAAACAAATATAGAAACAATAAATAGAAATTCGAAAACCACTTTCCCGTGTATCATTTATGACTGTATTCGCTCCAGCGTATTTCTTTTTGGTTTGCGAACGGTGTTCGGCGGAACACTTCGGTGACACTTCGACAACAACATTCTAATCCGCTAAAAGGTGCTAATGCGATTGCATTACCGAAATTAGGAGATTGGGTTAAAGTTATGAGGGCTTTTCAGGAAAGCGAACCGTGGGGTTTGGCGGAACCGCCACAAATCAAGCTTGGTAAACTCCGGTGGGCTGGGCACCTAGCTCGAATAAGCGAAGAGGAGCCTCACCGGAAAGTCCTTTATGGCAGGATGTATGGGAGGAGACAGCGCGGCAGACGTTGTCAGCGATGGATGGACGGTGTAGACCACGATGCCCAGAGCCTGGGATTTCGGCTCGAAATCAGGACTGGTGGAGAGATTTGTTAAATAAGTTGAAGACCAGATCCCGGTTGTAGTGCCGATGTTGATGATAGTGATGAAAGTTTCGACTAACAATAGCTGATCGAATTTTATGGTATACCGACAAATCAACGATTACCTCTCGATTTATAATATTAAATATTTTTAAATGTAAGCATTGGAACATCTTTGTATGAAGGCCAAAAGGGTATGCTAGATTTTACTGTAATAGACAAAGTTAAGGGGTGTATAGAAGAATAATACTTCTTATATCTTTGCGTTAAAACAGTTAATATTTGATAAGACCAATGTCAAAAGGGTATGTTAGATTGTGCTGTAATATAATGTAATACTTAAGGAGTGTATAGAAGAATGGATACTTTCCTTTTATCTCTGTATTAAAATGTAAGAGACACGGCATAACCACCGAATGAACTTCGTATAATTATTAGTACTTAATGTTCCACTATTTAAGTAAGAAACAAAACCAGAAACATAATTGAAAACAATATTTTTATTGGTAATCCAATTTAATTTGTACATCAGTCGCTCATCAATCTTAATGTAATAATTTTGCCGGAGTCGTAGCTGTTCACCCTGAAAGTTTAGTTACTAGTTCCTCTGGTTATAAATATAAATTTCTAAATATTTTACACTCCGCTTCTGTTGATTGGGATCTCTGTTTTTCCTTTATCCTGTAAAATCCAAGTCCTTAGTCGAAGATTGTCGCATGTAACTCATGTTACGACTACTGTGAGAATACACTTCCGTTCATGTGATTTCGAAGCACTCGGGTTTTTACTTCACGTGGCATATTTTCTTGAAGTGCAGGATAAACAACTATTCCCTCCTGCAGCGGCAGAAATGTGCAATACGTTGGTTGTGGCCCAGAGACTCCTCTTTTCGTTAATCGAAAGTACGGCAAATCCATGTTCTGAGTAGATCCTTCTTTTTCTTTTTTAAAACTCAATTTCAAGCATTTCTTGATTACATTCGTGAAATTCGAATTCATTTCAGAACATATACATTGATAGCTACAAAATTCTGCTTTAGGTAAAAGTGGCGTACACTCACAATCACTATCCATGATGTTGCTTTTTCACAATACTTTGATTCACTTTGCCACGGGATAAATTACAAATGCGTATCTTTTCGCATCGAGCACTGCACTTAATGGTTCCGATTATTTGCTTTATGCTTGATATCTCAAAGGACTACCCGCGAATCCCTAAGAAAGAAATCACGCGATTCCTTAATAGATTAATGGGTTATTACTAAACGATCCCTTAAAGAAGATATATTTGTTATATTGTGGTTGTAACCTTGAAGTGGTTTTATAGGTATACTGAATTTTTGGCTGTAAGTTGTACTGCTAAAAACCTGGCTCAAAAACGAAATGCAAATAACGGACACAAACGGGTCATTATTGTATGTATGATCATTGTCACATTGTAATATAATATAGTAATAGGGGATGTTTCAGGTACCATAAAATGTATTCGGCCTTATGCTTAAGTACAAATGACCTGAATGGTGTCTCGGAGCGTGAAAAACATTTTACAGCCGTCGACGAAATGGTCAATAAAGAGGTTGCCATCAATATACATATGTCTATTTGTTGATGCTTATAGATTTATGAAGTTAGAAATACAGAAATTTTATTCCTTCATGCATGGGTTCTTTATTATTGCGATGTAATACATAATAAGGTCTCCTCATGTTCCTGTGAAATTTTGTCCACATCCATCGTATGATATATCTGTTTCTGTGCAGCACGGTATATATCCATAGGCAATAACAGACATTATACAAGGGTGAATCAAATATAAACGGTCATTTTCTTTTATACATTTATTGAATAATGTTGCACACAACTATACTATCAACATTTTTCAATATAGTCTCCTACGTGATCTACACACTTTTGCCAGCGATTTGGAAGCTTTAATATCTCTTGTTCGGAGAAAGATTTATAGTGAGTTGTTAGCCAATTGCACACGTGCTCCTCGACATCTTCATTATTTTCGAATTGTTTTCCTCCTACTGATTCTGTGGCGTTTCCAACAGATACACACACAATATGCAAGCAAATAGTGAAGAACACCGAACGGAAATACGAATAAGCAAAGCATCAGAGCCGTATACCATAGCGTCGACATAACAATTCCATATCAGCACACATTTTCCCATGGCTAGTCGATAGTATAGTGGTTAGTATACCCGTCTGTCACGCGGGAGACCGGGGTTCGACTCCCCGCCGGGGAGCCTCTGGCGCAAGACTAATGACCTTGCCCGGAAAAAACAAATCATTATGGAAAATTTAACAAGCCTCAGGACTTGCTAAATTAGGCCAAGACCGGTTCCCGGTTGTAGTGCCGATGATGATGATGAATACAATAACAAGACTGGGGTTCGATTCCCCGTCGGGGAGCCTCTGGCGCAAGACTAATGACCTTGCCCGGAAAAAACAAATCATTATGGAAAATTTAACAAGCCTCAGGACTTCCTAAATAAGGCCAAGACCGGTTCTCGGTTGTAGTGCCGATGATGATGAATGCATAATAAAAAATAATAACAATTTGAAGCACTGGCTACTATGACTATGGGCGTAAACCCCAGTTTAAATAAAATAATATCTAAGGTTTTCGAGAGCCCAAACAATGATGAGTATAGCGTAGCTTTCCTCTATCTTATTTACTGATCTGTAAATAAAAGTCATAGGTCTATCTTTATCTATTTCGCCTTGCTAAAGAAAAGCTTGTATGGTAATATTTGAAGCGTCCGTTGTTAGAATGAAAGGTGACGTTAGTAGTTCTTTCAAGTCTCTGAAGGCTTTTAGTTCCTCTTCAGCCCGTTGGATCTTGGCTTTACTTGACTGGTTGGCTTATTGGAGCCCCCTAGTGCGAATCGTTGACGGTTTTGCAATTTTCAGAAAGTTTTTTATGAATCTGCGATACTAAGTAGTTAACCCAAGAAATCCTTTAAGTTCCGGAGGCTTTAATTTTTGGATTGCATCGACCTTTTTTTGTGTTAGGTTTTAATACTTTACTTTTTATTAGAAAAATAAAATTTCAACCTTTACTTTTAGAAATCCGGTTTTGTCTAAGTTTACTTTAAAATTTGCTTCTTCTAGTTTTTGTAGCATGAGTTCTAAATTTTTTAAATGTTCCTCAATTTGTAACATGTTCCTCAAATTGGTTTTTAAAATGTTTCTCAATTATCCAAAAATACTAATGTCGGTTATATAAGCGAAGTGTATTTTTCCAATATAATCCCTTCATCATCATATTCGTTGAAAAATAGCTGGTGTGTTTTTTAACCCAAATGGGAGTCGTGCATATTCTCATTTTCCATTCATGGTGAAAACGCTATTTTTTGGATAATTTTTCCTTTATCTTTAATCTTGATTTGATCTATAATCTTGATTTGATGGAATTCGGAGGTTAAGTCTATTGTCGTAAAAAAGACTTGCAATTGCTATCTGAATGTCCGGTATAGGGTAGGAGTGAGAGATTGTGACACTCTTTAATCTTCGATAATCCTGATATAATCTATATGTTATATTTTCACTTGCATCGATTTTTTTTTGGCACAACTCATAATGAAGAGTTGTAGAGATTTTTCGAGGGTCTTGTGGGGGTTCTTCTAACCTACCCAAAGAACCACCCATCTATCTTAATCAACTCCCCGCCCCTCACCTAGAGATTATTAGCTTACCTGCAATCGGCAGCGTTAAGCTACCCTTCAATCATCTCTTCCCTGAAATATAAGCCATGGCAAGATCATTATCTTGCCATGGCATCAAACAATCATATCAACCAAACCCCTGAAATATAAATCTACGGCAAGATCATCATCTTGCCATGGCATCAACCGAAATCATATCAACAAACCATTTTGGTTCATCTTACATGAATCATTTAGGATCAGGTCGATTCCTCTGGGCGGCAACATGTCCATCAAACACCCTCCAATCCTCCGGTGTTTACTGGTTCCAATAATCCCTTGGTCCAAAAGACAAGTCGGGCAACTTGCTTGTTTGGACATCTGCAAGCCAAATTTCCGATGATCGATCGCCTAAACCGATAACCGATCATCGAGTTGGACACGACCATAATTGTTGTCCAAACAATCAAATCAACGGCCGTGTCCCACGATCCGTTTTTCTAAATCAAACACACAGTAACCTCACTGCGTGTACTTTTCCCTACCATCCGTTGGTCCATAGTCAAGCTGGATAAGTTGTATGCTAGCACATCTGCAACTCAAATTTCCCATGATCGGTCGCACAAGCGATAAACGATCATCGAGTTGCACACGACCCATGATTGTTTATCCAAACAATCATATCAATGGCCATGCCCTATGACTCGTTCCCAAACCAAACATGCACCCATCCATGACTTAACGTCAACAGAAAAATCTATCGCCTATCGTTTATGATGGCAATACAGCCAGCCTCCGTTCACGATCAGCTATTTGATCAGCTGCATGTTTGGATTCGCTTTTGATCACCCTTCGCATTTTCGTTTGTCCTGGCTTCCAGCGAATGGACATTGCAACCAGACCTGTACGGTCGCAATGGAAATACTTCCAACAAAACTCAAATCGATCGTTCATTGGTCGTCACCAAAGAAAATATCGGATTTGCTCCTCACTCGCCCACTCGGCGCTATAGGTTCGCCTCTCCCGAGAGAAGTCTAATAAAAAAAAAAAAAAAAAAAAAAACACATTGGTGGAAATCCACCCCCGTTTGCGACTGGTGGTATGTTCCGTACAACAGCACCAAAAGAGTCAGATTTCGTTCCCTTAAGCGGACACACGCACAATACGAGTCGAGTTTTTAACGCACCAGAGAGTTGTCGCTCGAATTGATTAACTACGCGTTAATTTATTTAAAAAAATATTACTATTATACTGCTTAAAACCGTGTTGACTCCACGAGTGTCACAGATGAAAGAGGAAGTAGAATCCTTCGATAATTATTATCTGACTTTCAACTCGTTAAGATTATCTGACTTTCGATTCGTTAAGATTATCTGAGGCGACATATAGTAGTTTGGATGGTGATGTATTTTCGTCATGTTGTATGGGACTTGAAGATTATACTTGTTTGGGATTAGACGATTCATCTTCTGGTTGGTATATGATGATGGTATCTTATCTATGGTGATGGGACTTGGTGTCTTAACTCTCGCGAGTCCTGTGGATGTACAATTTTAATAAAGACAGTTTCAAGTTTTCCTGTTGATGTACACATTTGGCGCAGTTAAGGCGCAATAAATCCGAGTTTTGGCGCCGATTATTTACTGTCGGTGAAACTTGAATACACTATTATACATTCGAAACAAAAATACATTCAAAACAGCGGACTGCAAAGGGGGAATCGGCTTCAAAAAAAGCAAAAACTGTTTTTTCGGCTGTGAAAGTGGTGGCGACTGTTCTTTGGGATAGTCATGGAGTTATCTTAATCGATTACCTTCAAAAAGGAAAAACCATTGCATGAGCAGAAATTGTGGAAAAACGGCCACATTTGCAGAAAAAGAAAATCCTGTTTCAGTAAGACAACGCGCCGTCTCACACCTTAGTGACTAGCCCCAAGCGACTTCTTTTTGTTCCCTAATCTAAAAATTGCGCTCGGAGGACAGAGATTTTCGTGAAATAAGAAGGCAATCACCTTCGTGAACAGTTATTTTGCAGAGAAAAACCCCGAGTACTATTTGGACGGGTTATAGAGATGGGAGCATCGCTGGGAGAAGTCTGTAGAGTTACAAGAAGGCTATGTAGAAATATTAAAATAGTTTTTAAGAAAACCGAAATACCTTCGTAAAACGATACTAGAGAAACCTTGCGTAAGACTGTTTAGTTGGGGTTCTCATGTTCCTGTATCTATTATCTGCATAATGCAGAGAGAGAGAGAGAGAGAGAGAGAGAGAGAGAGATTTCTTTTATGGATGACCTATCGTCATAAGATACTAGTGCTGTATATGTACCGCCTCTTACTTTTGGTCTTATACTCTGAAGTATGACCCTGGTCAGTTAGGTGATAGTACGTTACAATATTTCTAATTGCCCTCAATTACATTTTTTTATTGATTTGTAAGTGTAAATAAAGTTTTTGATTTGTTAAAGAATATTCAAGAGTATTGATGTTTGCTAGAACAGGATTTAGTGAAGCCAATGTAATCATAGAAATTTCCTTCCAGATGTTTGTCTTGGCTATATGATTTTGTTGCCCTAAAATTCCATTTGATGGATTGATCGATTTTCATTAATAAGCCCAGAGATATTTATGTAAGTTATTCCTAGCATGATCAGGCTCCGCTCCAGTGTGATAAATATATTATAGTTAGTGGTTCTAACAAGTAGCAACCGTATATGAAAGTGTGGGGGACGTAGTTGGTGCGCCAACATGGGCGCTAGGTTCTACTACGACCCCACAAAGTTAAAAGTGCGACGAACACTGTCCACCCAAAAGAACAAAGCTCCACCACTTTTCGTTCACAAGAAAGGAAAAGGAAACGGTTGGATTACCGTTTGACTTTGCGATATCAAATGTCGTTGTTATGGGTTTTTATTACTTATTTGGTAAAATAATTTATATCTATCTCGAACACTGTACAAACGTCCACTAGTATTGTATGTAAGCAACAATTGATATTACAACGTTGACATTGATACGGTACACGACTTTACATCTGAAGATACTACACTCGACTTTGCACCGTACCGTATGCACGATAGTATAGTGGTTAGTATACCCGCCTGTCACCCGGGAGACCGGGGTTCGATTCCCCGTCGGGGAGCCCCTGGCGCAAGACTAATGACCTTGCCCAAACAAAATAAATCATTATGGAAAATTTAACAAGCCTTAGGACTTGCTAAATAAGGCCAAGACCGGCCCCCGGTTGTAGTGCCGATGATGATGATGTATGCACGGTACGGCGGAAGGAAAACAACCCGATGTGCGCGCACTGAAGGATGGAAGACGACTCAGCTGAGAGTTGGAATCCGACTTTTGATCCAACCCCCAGTTCGATGGTGAGTTTGCTCTTTTCTGACAAACCCACCACAGAATTGAGGGTGGAATCAAGAGTCGGATTCCAACTCTCGATGGAGTCTTATTACAACCATCAGTGTGCGCACATCTGGAGTCGCCCTGTAACCGCCGCGATCAAACGGGGGTGTGCACGCCCCCGAGTGTAAAGTGAAGTTGAGTTTTCCATCCCTGAGTGCGAGTCGCGAATCGAGTTTTTAGCCTTCGGCTGTTACAATAAAAATCAAATCTAGAACAGTGCGTGGAGAGGGAATTTTGTAAAACGTGAGAGTTTCTTTGATCACTCTGATAAGTGCAATCTTGTACGCCCGCGATGATATAGTTTTTGTAAACTCTTTTAGATGTTATCTGTTAAATACACTACAGGATAAAAGAATGGTTTTTGTGTCTTATCAGTGACGGTATCCAAAAAATCTAACGTACAATTAATTGTGAAATTCACCGTGACTACTCTCTGCATTTGTATGTGCTTTAACATTCTTTAACTATGACGTTTTAAGTCAGCCAAACAAGCAAACATTTAAACATGTGAATTGTACTCTCAAATAAATTTAAATAAAAATCATCTATAAACAACAAGTTCCTGTGTGTTTTATTGTACTTTCCTTTTCCCTGGTGATCGTTCTTTTGTATTCGGTGGAACAATCGGGGGGTGACATCGATTTTGTTTGTGGGGACGTGGTAGTACCCAGCGCCCATGCCGGTGCACCGACTACGCCCCCCACAAAAGCATTAACACCGCAATCCACAGAAACCGTCGTGTGCTTCATTAGTGTTTTGGCCCTGACCTCTTCATGCCGTTGGTTGAAACACGTTCTTCACTCCCATCGCAAATCGTGCTCATCCCAAAGAGTGTTCCTCTTTAAAATTAACCTCAGTTGTGCACAAAAACACAAGTGTTCTTCAGTCGAACGCCACGACCACCTCTACTGCACCATGTCTTCTCATCATTACAGTTTTCAGGCATTTAAAACCAATGACTATTACATCGATGCCTTCGTTTCTTACGCGCTCCATTATTTGCCCGCCCTGCTTGCCATTTAAGGGTATCACAACATTTTGAGCGCGTGTGCCACATACATGTCTCAATCTTTCCACCTACTGCAGTACTGCGATGGGTTCGTTACCTGACGAAACTCAAAGAAAAAAAAATTAAATGTGATGAAAGGTTACAGATTTGCCAACATCCCACGGGAATCCTAAACATTAAAAATTGTGAAAGATAGTTTGATATCTGATTAGATATAAATCCCTATTAGCCACAACTATATATCGATTATTTTGCGTAGGCATTTAGCTACAAACGATTTTGAAGCTCAGAGCGTTCCTCCACGATTCATCAAGTTAGTTGATCCATTTGAGTAACAAAGATGTTCCCAGAATGCAATGGAGTTTAATGGATGTAAAGTTTTATGTGGGGTAAATTCTTGCATGATATACACCTTTCATTTGTTACATTAATTCCAACAGCGTTCTGGGATTTGGAGCTATCAAATGTGATAAATCTTAGTGCATCTCACGCGGGCGTGTTCACAAGACTGCACAAGTGCTCATCGTCTGTGCATCATCGGGCATGGCAGATTACTTCAGTTCCGTCAGGTCTGCGGGGTGGCCAAGGGTTGCATAAACACCACAATTTCGAAAAGATAAACAGGAAGCCAAATAAAAATATTTTTGCATTTCATCAGGGAATGCGGAAAATGGTTTCCATGCATTTCCATCGTTTACGTTCTCAATTCTCGAAAACACACGTGGGACTTGTGGGAACTACTTTCTATTCCCGTTTGAATGCACAACTTATCTCGAGTGGCAAAAAAAGGTAAAAAAAAAAACGGAGAAGCGACATGACACACTCTTACACACCCAGCAAATCAGATTTTACTTTTATTTTATGGAATGTGGGGCTCTTTCTACTTCGAAATGTTTACAACTGGAGGCAATTTATTCATCTACAGATGACCCAGAACGGGGGAAAGTGGTGGGAGCAATAAGCAAAGTAAATACTGAATACATTTGAAAATATGGGTGCTTTCGACGGGAGAAGAGGTGTAACCGACCCCTACAGCTGTCAGTTATCCATAGATTACTTCAATGGAATTAAGAACATGTTGGGGTGGATCAAAAATTTTCTATTTTATTTTATTTCATCTTTTCTGGGTTGTTGGTAGACGATGAACACATTTGGAACAAATGGGGTCGGCAGCTTTGGTGATGGAGTTATAAATGTAATGTGTACCGGAAATTAAATCGGATTGTATTTAGTATTTAGTCGGGGAGAAGGCCAAACTGTAAAGAACGGAGGAATCTTTATTAACTGAGACTGATGTTATGCAGATCGTATGTATTATTGAAGTGAAATGTGATTAAGAGTGAGTATAATGTCTTTAACGAAAATGTGATTACAAGAAACAATAAACGTCAGGACCCTACCTCCTGTAATAAATTACAGATTCTTGCTATACTTTTATAGGATAGAAGAGTTAACAGAACGTATACATATACTCTCAGCTACGCAGATGTCAATTTTTACCATTTGTGTAAGATTGTAGCAGTGTAAAAAAAATTCCAATGCAGACTATAAAGGGCTAAAAAAATATCGGGTCCCGTAAGTAGCTACATTTACGGGAATATACATTCTGTAATGTCTACCCGGAATTTCTAAATAAAACAACAAAATTGAATTCAGCATCAAATATTTATTTTATCGCCCTAAAAGTAGTCCTTTCCGAGGCAATACACGTATGCCAACGATTATTCCAATCATCCATATATATTTTATAGCCCTGGCCAGGATTAATTTTAACTCCTCCCTCGCTTTTCTTTGATGGCTTCAATCGACTCGAAGTGAAATTTGAGTTTGGAAACAGGAAAAAATCACAATGCGTCATATCTGGTAAATATGGTGATTGTTCGATCGTTTATGCAAATTTACTATTCCGCACAATTACAAATTGAGAGGTAGAGAGAGGAAATATGGGGATATTTGGGGATTTAGAAAGAGGCCTAGGACGTGGAGTCCGTAGAGTCCGCAACATTCTTCGATTTTTCTTTTATGGCTTGATCGACTTGAAATGTGTTCCTCGAAGTGGCAATGTGTGTTTGGAACACAGAAAAAGTCACGGGACCATATTTGGCGAATACGGTGCTTGTTCGATCATTTTGGTTGAGTTTTTGATCAAAAATTCGCTCACAATGATAGCTTTGTGAGATTGTGGCGGTTCCGCCAAACCCCACTGTCTATTTACCCGCAGAACCCCTATAACTACAACCCAGCTTTCTACTAATACAATCGCATTAGCACCTGTAAATGCTTCACGCAAAAAATTTATCAAATGTATTTAACTAAAAGCTCCTGAAAAAAAATTCTTACCTTCATTCATTTATTCGAATTCAAAATTCACTATAAGAATTCTGTTCCAAATATCATAAATCCCAAGCCCAATTCGGGACCTTCGGTTGCCAGGAAAATTTCAATCTTACATACGCATTTTCCCCAGACGAATTCCTGAAAACGAAACAATTTGGTTTACATATAATGTAACCATCATAACAGGGATCATAAACATTGCGTCGCCTATTCCCAGCCTCACCATGTGTATAATAAATTCCTTTACATACACATTGGCTGGCGACCTATACCCAAGGGACAAAGGCAAATATACGCATCTTGCGTCTTAAGGCTTAAATTAAATCCTATGGCATAGGCAAATGAAAATAGGAATGGTATACTTACCCTTGGCAGCGATGTCATAAACACCAATTCCCTGTAAATAAGCTAAAACCAATTAGCACCATGTTCATGACGCCCTGCGGCTATCAATACAGGCGCAATGCACATCATAGACAATCATCTACGTGATCTCTTTGTCCTGCATATTTCTGGATCTGCTTCTCATGACCTAGCGGCATAAGCAAACAGAAACCCGATTAGCACCCAATGAGATTCGGCTTGTTTACTTAGCC
The DNA here is from genome assembly GCA_963931805.1 of Microdon myrmicae. Classification (NCBI taxonomy): domain Eukaryota; kingdom Metazoa; phylum Arthropoda; class Insecta; order Diptera; family Syrphidae; genus Microdon; species Microdon myrmicae. Next base: position 98,988,601 of record OZ007496.1, read on the forward strand.
GAACTCACATCTCATTGATGCACATTATTCCCTTTCTTTGTTTTCAGATTCGTTCTCATGGCTTTGTCCCGTGAAAGAACCAATGTTCACACATACATGTGTACCATTATAGATCTTCTCTACGAGATCAGGTTACCTACCCACAAAGAGAGACTTCACGTTTCTCTTGGGAAGGAAAATGCATCCTTAAATTAAGAGAGCCAGTTTCACTGGCCGAATTTCCTTAGCCAGCGAATTGATATCGCTGAGTCTTATTCCATCCACCGACCGTGCCGGTCGGTTTTTCTCATGCTCCCCGTAGCCCTCACGGGGACGTGTACATCACAGAGTCGAGTTCGAGCTAGCGTTATCTAATTTTATGAACGTGTTTAAAACTAGCGTTTCCTAAGTGCTTGTTATCCTATTAACTGGAGTTGTCGTGTTGTGTTTCCTTTTTTTTTTAACGTGTAAGCGTGCGGTCAGATCATAATGACATTTGTGTTCAGATAGTAATAGTCAGCACCATGGTGAAATTATAATAACAATAGCGGACATATGAATAAAAGTTTTAACTGGTTAAAATCGGTGTTTTATTTTACTTTTGTTTCCTGGTGATTGTTGCAACTGATTGAGTTTGTTCGAACAGTGAAGAGTTGTGGGGGCGGAGTAGAACCCTGCGCCCATGCTGGCGCCAGGACTTCGTCCTCCCCACAAGATCATGCATTGTCGTGCCACAAAATCCAAGATTTGTCTTTTCACAAGTCTGCTCTCTTTTGACGAACACTCTCGCAAACGTTTCATAACGCCTAAGTAATATTCCTTATTCACGGTTTGACCTTGTGGAAGTAATTTATACTGCACCACACCACGATAATCGAAGAAAACAGTGAGCATGACTTTGATTTTTGATTGACTTGGTCGTAGTTAGCCCTCTTCGGATGATTGTTGACTTGTTTGCATCCCATACTCGTAAACCCAAATCACGTCACCAGTTATGATGCGTTGCATGATGGTAGAATCATTGTCGATTCGAGAAAGCATGTCTTCAGCAAACGCTTTTCGATGCTCCTTTTGCAAAAAATTCAGCTGTTTTGAAACAAGTGTTGCTGCGACGCGTCTCATAACCAAAATATCGACCGAAATCTTACGAATTCATTCGTGTGATATCTTTAGCTCTTGTGTTATCTCTCTCAAGCTATAACGACAATTATCAAGGACCAAATCTTTCACTTCAGCGAAGTTTTCCTGAGTCGTAGCCGTTCTTGGATCGCTCGCTCGAGCCAAATCATTAACGTCTTAAGGCCCACTTTTTAATGCTTTGTATCATTCGACCTTGTCTGCGATGGAGGGATGGCGTAGACCAGGACGCCCAGAGCCTGGGAGTGCTAAACTGGATGACATCGGCTCGAAATCGGGACCGGTGGAGAGATTTGTTAAATAAGGCCAAGACCGGATCCCGGTTGTAGTGCCGATGATGATGATGATGATGATCATTCACACACTTGTGTTTACAATAGAACTGAGTCGCGATACGAAATTTCGTTGAAGACACAGAATTTAATGCAAACCCTTTGCTCAACCAAATTATACATATAACAAAGCGGAAAACGTTCTTGAACCAACAAATTCAGTAGCTGTAAACAAACTGATTGACAGATAGTGCTTAAACTTGGCGTCGTTATGTCTCTCGCCAACCTAGTGGACATTTGATAATAGACTTACGCGGGAATTTTAAATGAGAATTACCGGGTAGACATTTGACAAAGGGCATGTATAATAAGCGTATAAGCTAAACGCCTCAAAATCTGTCGGGGAACTCTCGTACGTATAGCCCTACACATGACACAACTTCCATTCCACCTTCATCATAGAGATGGTTTTGTACCATATTGTAAAGGTTATATTGTGTATTGTTTTTGGCCTTACTTTAAGTAGTTGGAGCCGGATTGGCTGGTTGGATCCCGCCGGCCGCTGGTGTGGGCGTGTCGAGCCCAGTTAAAGGGTCAAGGGTCGCGATGAAGGCGGTGATAGAGTTCCCACGAAGCTCACTTTTCAGCCTTCTGCATGGGCCCTTCTGTCGGCGTGTGTTTCTTTTGTCAAGGATATCTCCTGAAGGTGGAAAAAATGGACGGTACAAATATAGTCTTTTTACATGGCCAAGAAAAACAATCTCAGTCAGCGTCTGTTTGGTTGATCTGAATCCAATCGACGGTATGTAAAAGATGTTCGAAGAACTTCACTAGGCGGGAGCTTTTCATCTAATGATGTCTAAATGACTGAATTTTAATGCTTCTTCATTTTGGCAGCACGAATTAGACCACAGACACAGAACCTTTAAAACGAAATCTGTTATGTAAGCCGAATCCTCATCATCATCATCATCATCATCATCGGGACTACAACCGGGATCTGGTCTTGAACTTATTTACCAAATCTCTCTACCGGTTCCGATTTCGAGCCGATGTCATCCAATTTAGCGCTCCATCGCCGACAAGGTCTGCCGCTCTGTCTCCTTCCATACATCCTGCCACTTTCCGGGCATGCTCCGCTCCGCTGATTCGAGCTAGGTGTCGGATCCACTCAGGTCTCGGATCCATACATGAGTACCGGTGAGACCATGGTCTTGGATGTTCTGAATAGATTTCGGGACTTAAAGAGCCTTGATAGACCATAGTAGGCTTTGTTGGATTTGATCAGCCGTTCGCGTATTTCTTCTTCCATATTGTTATCGGCTGATACAATTGACGGAAGGTGGTTAAAGGATTGCACTACTTCAAATTCGTGCTCCACTGCCCTGATAGTTTGACCAACGTTAGGTCTTCTCTTCGCAGAAGTTGACACCCTGTACTTAGTTTTTTCCTCATTAATGTACAGTCCCAGTTTTTGTGCCGCCTGCTCGGTCTGGGTGAAGGAATCCTGTACAGCCGAATCGGATCTACCGATGATGTCGATGTCATCTGCGTAGGCAAGTATCTAGCTGGGCTTGGTGACAATAGTCACGGATTGCTTGCTCCAACACCAGGTTGAAGAGGAGGCAGGCCAGACCGTCCCCTTGTCGGAGTCAATCAAAGATGTTTATTGGTTTGGACAGCAATCCCGCTATTTTTACTTGACTAGTTACGTTGGTCATGGTTAACCTACAAAATCCTATCAATTTGTTTGGAATGCCGAACTCTCTCATGGCATTATATAGTTCTACCCTGGCTATGCTGTCGTAGGCAGCCTTAAAGTATATATATAGATGATACAATGGAATCTTAAATTCCAGACATTTTTCCATCGCCTGTCTAAGGGTGAATTTCTGATCAATTGCTGATTTGCCTGGGATCAGGCCACACTGATATTGACCAATGAGGACTTTGACGTATGGGGATAACCGATCTTGTAGGATAGAGAAGAGTATCTTATAGGCGGTACTCAACTATGTTATACCCCTATAGTTGCTGCACACTGTAATATCTCTCTTCCTATGTATGGGGCAAATTATACCACGACGCCAATTTTCCGGTATCTCCTCTTGCTCCCATACGTGCATCACGATCTCATGAATTGCGTGATGTAACGCTCTCTCCTTGTTTGATCAGCTCAGCTGGTATACCATCAGCTTAGGGGGCTTTCTTTCATTTGAGCTATCTTATGGCTTTTACTGTTTCCTCAATGCTTGGTGGCGGCAGTATTTGGTATTGATCTTGCGTTGGTGGAGCCTCCAATTCTTCTGTGAGCTGACAATTCAATAAAGTGCACTTCCTATCGCTCCAGAATGCCTTCAGAATTGGTGATCAGATTACCCTCTTTATCCGTGCAGTAAGTGCAGCGTGGTGTGTACCGCGTCATACTGCGAATTATTTGGTAGAACTTCGGCGACTGGTGCGGACCTCATTCTCTACTTTCCTCTATTTCACAGACTAGATTTTTTCCCCAGGCACTTTTCTTTTGTCTGTGGAGTGTTTTTTCAGATCTTTGGAACACTTTGTATTTCGCCTCGCCTACCCGCGTCCTATGAAACTGCTGCATTGCCCGGTATACAGCATTCTTACGTTCAGTCGCTAATTTGCACTCATCATCAAACCAGTCGTTCCGATCTCTACGACTACTGTCTAAAATGGAGTTGGCAGTTCTAATGACAGTATTCTTAAGGCGAGTCCATTTCTCTTTTACGCCCGGCATTTTGCCCCCAGGACTTACTCTCCCTACATTTAGCTCTTCGAGGACGAGTTTTAGCGCATGACCAAAGGTGTTGCTGGTGTTCCCATTGCGTAAGGCAGCCGTGTTGATCTGAACCTGACCCACGGATGCAATACGTCTTCGTAAGCAATCCGCGCTGAAAAAAAATACCAACGAGATAGTGTTTCCGAGTCGACGTTGGCACCTCGGTGCGTTCGGTCCGTCATCAGGCTATCTATCAACACATGGTCAATCCGCGCTCGGAAAACTATGCCACCAAGATAATGATCCGAGTGGACGTTGGCGCCTCGGTACATTCGTACCATCATTAGGCTCGATAAGAAGCGGCGATCTATCAGCACGTGGTCAATTTGGTTGCGAGTCGCTCCATCAGGCGATACCCAGGTGACTTAGTGGATATCTTTACGAGGATACCTGATACTCGCAACGATCAAGTTCTTTGATGTTGCCAGTTCGATGACTCGGTAGTCCATTGTCATTAGTGTTCTCCTGCAAACTATGGGAACCTGCGTAGTGCCTGAAAACCGGCTATCGAGCTGTTTTATCATACAAATCACCAAGAACGATTTTCACATCGTATCACAGGGCAGGAATTGAGGGCCCGTTCGACGTTCTCGTAGAATTATTCTTTTTCGTCGTCAGGGGACTCATCTGTAGGTCCGTGAACGTTTATGAGGCTTATGTTCTTAAACTTGCCTCACACCCGAAGAGTGCATAGCCTTTCGTTTATTGCATTAAAGCCGATAATGTGAGGCTTCAGTTTTTGGCTGACTAGAAAGCCCACCCCGAGCACATGGTGTTTTTCATGACAGCTATAATTTTTTTTTTTTTGAATAACACCGTACATCGTATTTCTTATAATGCCCATCTTATTTCTAATAATGCTATTATGTCAGCCTTATATTCGGATAGGGCATCGGCTAGCTGCTGTGCAGCTCGAGCTCTGTATAGTGAGTGGACGTTCCATAAGAAAATTCTTAAGTCGTTTAGACATTTTCGTTTTCGTGGTCGTCGTCGTGTATCCGGTCCATATCTGAGGGTTCTTAGTTTGTCCATAATAATTTGTTTTTCGGGGCAGGGTTATTCGCCTTGCGCCAACTTTTCTCAGGATATCGCTGCATGCATTGGTTCACTACTTGGCTGGTGACAAAGTACCTAGCCAGTGGTGCCACGTGGAGACTGCATTTCAACTTGGATTTAACAGGGACACGGATCGTCCTGGCTTTCGCTGGGTTGAAAACAATCAGTGACTTTGCCCTGTATGTTCGCTCCCCTTTACAAGGCGTATATTCGGCCCAAAATAGACTCCCATATTTGGTCAGGCGCATACCAAACTGCAAGACACGTGCTGATAGGATGCAAAAACGAGGTTTTTCTTTTTTTGTCCGTAATAATATACTTCTCTTGGGAAAAACGAATCTATAGCGCTGATACGGCGCCGCGAGATACCACCAAATAATTGTTGCAGTTTTTTGTCAACAGATGCCGGTTGTAACCCTCCGGAAACACTTGCGCGGGGAGTGAATTCCACACCTTCCCCGTTCTGTAACGCAACATATGCGCCTGACCAAATATGGGAGTCTATTTTAGGCCGAATATACGCCTTGTAAGGAGGAGCGAACAAACAGGGCAAAGTCACTGATTGTTTAAGTCGATATTTTCCAACGTTGGAACATAGGCCCAACATATCATGCCTGTCTCTTTTCTATAGGTATTATCACGGTCGTTGCTCAACTGAACTTGCTCAATGTGTTCCACCTCCTCAGACATTTTCCCCCGATACCCGTCAATCTAAGATTGTGCATAAATTCACGTTGAAATTCAACTTCAGGCGCCAAATAAACACAGAGAGTCATTCTTTAGCCGAACCACACGAATGTGGAATACTCTGCCTGATCATGTGTTTCCTCATCGTAATCCAGACATTTGAGGCCAAATGTACGTCGATATCTCCTTTCTTTATACACTTCCTCTCCTTCCTTTTGCACTGTGCTTTGACATTTAAGGGTACTCAAAAATCCCCTTTTGTGTGCGCGTTAGTGTAAAATAAAAAAAATAAAAAAAGTATGTGGGGCTATACCATCTGGGAAAGACAAGTTACATGCAGGCAAAATGATATCTGAACTATCGGTTGAAGGTATTACCAAGATTTCCCTTTGTAGGTCACCTCTATTACTTTATCAATATATTTTAATTGGATTTGTAATACAAATTATAAAAAAACTTTGAGGAAAATCAAAAGGTACGTAATTCTGGTGGAAGACATGGGTGCAGCCTCATTTAACACTCGCTATAATTATATTGCAAAACATAAACAACCTTAAACGCCATAGATTCAGTATGTAGCTATGTAAGGTATATGTATCCTAACTTCAGCATTCATCGTTATAAAATTTCATCTTCTGAGGAACAATGTCTGTTTAAATTCTATGATGTTACCAAATAAGATGTGGTATACCCTTCATCTCATCTTCAAGAACAGCGCTCTTCATTTTTTTGCTCTTATAAACTTCCGTCTTTTTACCTATTATCTGATGTCTAACTTTAATTAATCTTATAATTATAATTTTTGCTTTCAGGGGCCAACCGAAGCTAAGGACGACCACTCACACAAACCAGCTGGTAAGTTTGATAACAGAAAGGAATAAAAAAGGAAAATTTATGAAACACATTAATTTGCCCAAGAACTCCTTCATTTGGTAAGAAAAGTCTCATTATTCAAAGCCATATTGCGCCGAGAAATTTCATAAAGAGATGTAATTTCAAATTGAAGGATATTAATGAAAACGGCTCGCAGCTGTTGGCCGTCAATCGACGTTCCACTGTAATTTTCGGACCAGTATCTGCTGACAATACAACTTCTAAATTTCATTTTTATTGGCTTCCTTCGCGACTTCAAATCATTTGTTTTCCCTTTTTTTTTGCGCCAATGAAGGGTTGGGGAATTCCTAGACATGCCAAGGGCATAGAAGTCTACCAATTAATTGAACCTGTAATAAATTTGATATTGATTATCCCTTGTGGGTCGGTAAATTAATTGGTTTAGTCTGCTGAGGTCCAATTGTGCTGACAGCAAATACTTGGCCTTATTCGTGCATTGGGATATATGAACAAGGATTACACTCCACTTACCATACTTAGGGAACTTTGGGATGATAAGAGAATGTAATCGATGAATTTCTTTGAGATCTCCCATCGGTTGTAATAGGTTATTAGAGCTTCGTATAATTTTGGTTGTTTTGTGTTTCATCTGCTAGATTAATCGTTTGTTAACTTTATTGGATTAAATTACTTTTTAATAATAAAGTAATAATATTTTTATTTAATGATACTAGTGAACAAAAAGAATTTTATGATATCCTGACATGTAATGTCGGCGCAAGGCTAATAACCTTGCCCGGAAAAACAAATTATTATGGAAAATTTAACAAGCCTCGGAACTTGCTAAATAAGGCCAAGACCGGATCCCGGTTGTAGTGCCGATGATGATGATGATGATGACATGTAATGTATAGTGGGTGGGAAAGAGCAGGAAGTGAATAGAGAGAAAAAGAAAATTTACATTTGATGTCAATGAAGAAGCCGTTTTTAAAAACGCAAATGAATCTATACGTGTTTTGATCAGTTGGTATGAGAGACATTCGCTCTTCTTGAAAATATGCTTAAGAGTATGGGTTTAGGTAAAAAGAAAGCCATTATTTATTCATTAGATTGCTGTAGTGATATATATCTCATAAAGTGTTTTTAAAAAAATGTGGACTTAGGAAAAGTGACATTCTGAACTAAAACAATTCCTTGACAGCTTTTTAATCTGTTGCAGTACAGCAACAAAGCAGCAGTGCCAGCAGTGATTCTAAACGACAAATTGATATCAGATGCACTGCTCGGCAAATTATCAATCAAATCAGAATATTCCTACAGTTTGAATTAAGATGGTGACTCTCTGCCAAACTCACCGAAAACTCTACACTTAAAGACCAGATGATATGGACGAAGAATGTTATCCTGCCATATCAATGAAACCATCAACACACGTCGTCTATTCGACAATACACTTAAGCATTTAGCGCCTAAGCTTATACCTCAATAAAAATCAAATTATGAGGTTACAACAGAAAATTCGGTCGTGGCACTGAATGCTGCTAGTTGCTGAATAGAGGAGAAGGAAAAAATGTCGATTCATTAAAAGTTTTCATTGTTACTGTTTGACACAGTTTTTGTAGTTGTGCTACTTTACACATCATGTATTTAACGTTAGACCTAAGAAGATTACCATCGGTACTCTTTTGGTTTGTACAGTTTTTGGTTTGTAACTGGTGATAATGTATCGATATTAAAAGTACAAGGATCTCATGAAGACGATCCACGCGGTAACTTCCGTGTTTTATTTGGTACGATGAGTTCTTTCGGTTAATTTATTTGTCGTGTTTATTTGATTTGCCTTTAGCTGATGGTTAGTTCAAAGACTTGGTGTCTCGTCGAGGATGAGCTTGACGCAGAAGATCCGTTTATTCATCAGATTCGTGGGGAACGACCACGGAACATATTTTCGCTATCTCGTCGAGGAGGAGCTCGACGCAGAACAAATCCTTAACGCTGTTGTCAGAGTGAAATTTTATGGAAACTAACAGAGAGAAAATTTTGCTTCGATAAATCCGGAAATGCAAGCCAGTCGACTAAAATTGAAAATAGTAGTTTCGATCCTGGTACCGTATTACCAGTTTTCGTGGTAATCCACCAATACAAAAGTCAATGAAAGGTTACTTTCAACGTAGAGATCTGAGTACGAAACACTCCACAGCCAATTTAGGAAAGTTAGAAGGCAGCCGAAGAAAGCCATGAAAAGGAGTAAAACTCTAGCTTCCTAAAAGCTAACGTTTGGGGTGGTGCCTACAAATTTGTCATCCATCGTTTTAACGCATATCAATACACTGTACCCCAAAGTCCTGACGAACACCATTGTGATCAGTCTATTCCTGAGGCAACGAAATCTCCGTGTTCAGAATATGATAGCGGTTCAGTAACCACAGGGAAAATAAAAAGAGCCGCTCGAGGGATCACAGTTTCAAAGGCTCAGGGACTAGATGGTATATCAAATGGAATACTGAAAAGGATATTGCTGGAAATATTCAGCACAATATATGTACATCACGTACCTGAGAGAAGGAATTTTCCCAAATTGCTGAAAGGAGCAGATGCTTGTCTAACTAAAATGAAGATGCTAACTAAAATGTTACAAAATACCTCAAGAATCATCACTGTATCATTCCATCGGTATGTTTAGTACTGCTGGGAAAGAATTGGAGAACGCCATCCTTTCGAAACAGGAGCAATATACGGATGGAAGAGGGGGGCTCTCATACACCCCCAATCACTAGGATGAAGCTGTGGTTCTCTATACTACATGGAGAACCAATCCACAATTTCAACCTAATTTCGACCGCTACAACGCGTCACATTATCCCCTATCCCACCGTTCAGCTATTTTACCTGTAAAAGAAAGCATAGCTGAATTCATTATTCTATGCAGATAATACAGAATTGAATTCAGCTTCCTTTTTCCATACGGCAACTCCATATCATTAACCCTATGAGATTTCTACCGGAAATCTCAAGGATATATTGGTTCGCAACAACTAAATCTAACCAAACGACGCTGTTGCATCATAGCAAAACCGCTGGGGCGTCCTATTGACTTCCCCTAGACACTATTCGCTGGGGATCAATGATCTCTTTTTACAAGTGAATAGCAAAAACCATTATCCTGTCCTTTCCGTTTTATCTTTCCATAGTTCCATGCTCCTCGATAGTATAGTGGTTAGTATATCCGCCTGTCACCCGGGAGACCGGGGTTCGATTCCCCATCGGGGAGCCTCTGGCGCAAGACTAATGACCTTGCCCAGAAAAAATAAATCATTATGGAAAATTTAACAAGCCTCAGGACTTACTAAATAAGGTCAAGGCCGGCTCCCGGTTGTAGTGCCGATGATGATGATAGTTCCATGCACTCTGAGATCACCACAGTCACCACACTAGGTCAGTGGGTCATCCTCAGAGGCTGTATTGGTACAACCACACAAGCTAAGTCAACTCCGAAGTTATTGCGCTCTCTCTTTTGTTCTTTTCATCCTTCGCATGCTCAGCGACTGTAGAATGTATGTGCATGCATTATTCACCTCGCTGAGACATACAACTGAATGGATTCATGAGAGAGCGCGGTAATGATTGGCTAATAAAAGTGCAAATAAGAAATCCCAATTTCCACCCCTAATTGGGATCACTCACATCTCAACCACAACCCCGGCAGGTCACGTCGCTCGAAGGAAAATTTAATTTTGCGACCTTTAAAGCTAGTCGACCATTAACCTACGTTGAGTGCCGACACGCTGAGTCGAATTTCAATCGCTGCTGAAGTCAAGTCGAGTTTTTAATCAATGAGGTTCGCTTACACCACGTCGAAGTACGTCTCCGCGTGAGTTGAGTGCCCACACGCTGAGTCGAATTTCAATCGCTGCTGAAGTCAAGTCGAGTTTTTAATCAATGAGGTTAGCTTACACCACATCGAAGTACGTCTCAGCGTGAGTATCAAAGTTTAGTGAAATATAATTATTTCTCATTGTTTTCGTTTAAGCCCGTATTATAAAAGTAAAATACCAAAAATTTGTATAAACTAAAATAAAACGAATAAAGAAAGAACATTTGAACAAAAAAGAAAAAAATACATGGACTAGTGTAAACTTAAACAAAACAAATAAAGAAAAGGAACATTTGCCAAAAAAAAAAAAAAAAACAACACGCCAGCGTTTTTATTTATTCCTGCCACTTTTGGATAATTTTGTGAACGGGTGTTCGGCGGAACAAGTGTAGGGGATTGAGGGAACTTAGTGCCCCTGTCTGGTACAATACTTACAACCTTAACAAGGCCACACATTTTGCAATTGATTTTCGGTCTGTATAACTGTTGGAAATTTTGACAACTCGTTGATCTACCGTCAAGAACTCGACGCACAGTCCTATGGTCGCCCATTCGCGCCACAAGTGCGGCCCATCTTAACCTTCGCAACCTCTACTCTCACTATTGTAGGTTTGCGATATCTCTTTTCCAATTCATAGTTGTGGAGTTTCCTCCATTGTCCTGTCTCCTCGTCATATTTACCGCCAAAGATACCTCTTAGAACTTTATTCTCGAATACGCGGAATCTGTTTTCTGCCCATTTTGTGAGATCCCATGTTTCGCATCCATATAGAACAATCGGCTGATTATAGTTCTATAAACCCGGATATTCTAACTCGCCAACTACAATATGGTCTTTGTCTTGCGACTGAGTCGTAGGCTTTTTTGAAGTCAACGATAAGCTGGTGTACCGTCTCTCCGTATTCCCAATTCTTTTCCATCAATTGCCTTACTGCGAACATTTGGTCGCTTGTTGACCGGTCCCATGGAATCCGCACTGGTAGTCTCCCAATACTTCTGCGTATGGTGTGATTCTTGCCAGTATGAGATTTGTTAGTATTTTGTACGTGGTTGGGAGCAATGATATTCCTCTGTATTTTTCGCAGTCCGATCTGTCGCCTTTTTTGAAAATGGGGACAACTATTGAGGTTTTCCATTCTTCCGGAGTGACTTCCATATCCCATATTGTTTTAATCAGTTGGTGGATCTTTCGAATGGTTTCCTCTGCCACGCTTCATAAGCTCTGCCGGTATGCAGTCGACTCCAGGAGCCTTGTTGTTTTTCAATCGATTTATTGCGTCTACAAACTCGTTGAAAAAGGGGTCTGAGATGTGAGCCTCGACTGTATGTACGTCTAGTGGGTTTATTTGTGGTTGATGGGTGCGCACATTGAGCAGGTTTTCAAAGTACTGTTTCCATCTTGTCACGATATTGTTTGTTTCTGTGACCAAGACAGCCGTCTGCGTCTCGATATATTTTGGCTCTTCCTCGATAGCCATTTCTGATTGAATTTATGCCGGCCAACATACAGTTGTGACGAACTAATAAGAACGATACTAGAAAGTTTGTTTACAATAATTGTTTATTAAAATTCTTTGCTATAAACAGTTTGTAAAATGTTTTTTATATATGTATTTTAGTATAATAATTAAAATATAAACAATATTTACAAAAAAATTACAAAAAAATATAAAATTAAATTCAAAAGGTTTTGTAAAACAAAATTAGCTGGCAATCTACAGAACTGGTAGCAAGACGGAGAAGATCTCGTAAAACGACTGAAGCCCAAGATAGGCTAATTGTTCGAGCTGCAAAAAAAAATCCTTTTATGAGTTCAAAGGAAATACGAAAGGAAGTTTTTGGCGAGGACCCAAATGCACTTTCAGCACGCTCTATTAGAGAGCGATTGACTGAGAGCCAGCTTTTTGGAAGATCGGCTAAAAAAAAACCATTGCTATCATTAAAAAACCGAAAGGCTAGGTTCGCTTTTGCCAGGGACCATGAGAATTGGAACATCTCACAGTGGAAAAAAATATTGTGGGGTGATGAAACAAAAATCAACAGAGTCGGTTCCGATGGAAAGCAATATGTTCGACGGCCAAAAATCAAGCAATTGTGGTGGTTCTTTAACCCACTTCCAAAGAACCAGCCATTTCCGTAAATTATCTGCCTTCTACTACAAATGAGCATCGTAAGCTACTCTGCATCACCTTCCACCTGAAAACATAAGCCCACGGCAAGATTACCATCTTACCTTGGCATTAAACTTTCACCCCGGGGCATGGTTGCATGCAACGCATCATGTTTCCGAAATCTAATTCGATTACCTCTTCATGTAACGGACATTAATTCCCGAACATGTCAATGCGCATTGCTGACAAGCACTTTCTCACACACGTGGATGACATGTCCATCCTTGCCTTATCGGCAGACCCATCGGCCGATTGTCCTATCGACAATATACAGCATAGCCACCTCTGGCTACCCACAAGCGATCGAGTGTTATTTAAAGTAAACACACACTCGATCCATCTACATTTCGAGTAGAATCAAAATGACGCTTCACACCATGGCAAAAGTGTGAACAAACACTGCCTCCATGCTCCCCAGATACAGCTGCAGCCAATAGTTTCCCTTTCACGGTAATCTTATATTGCACCCATATCCTGAGGTTCGCAACACTTGCGACCAATTCCCTTTCATCGGTTATCAACCGATCATGGAATTTGGGCATGGATATGATCATTGTTTAGACAATCTTACCCATGCCATGCCCTATGACAAAAGTACCTCACTGCGTTTGCTTTGTTTACTAACCGCTGGTCTATGGTTCCCCTGGGTGAGACGTTAGCCTGCACATCTGCAGGTCAAATCCCTCACCACCATGAATAATTCCCCGCCTTGTCCTCCAGAACCATGCGGCTAAAGCAAACACAACCCAAATCTCCGGTTGACCTGGCATCTCTGGTACATCTCATCATTTGACCCTTCAAATAGCGCTTTTGTTTACTTTGAAGCAAAAAACCTATTCCGTTCTCAGGCGTCGATCATCGATAATTTATGACCACATTGCCTGCAGCCTCTGATGTTCGTACATTTGTGTGATCAGGTGTCGGCGATCATTGTCTGTATTGCAGGCAAAAGGGGCATTGTACGCGTCCCTATGCAGCATTCGAAAAATCCTCCCATTGATCCCTTTCCTCGATCACCATTGGCCGCTGCCACGTTGATCCGTTTCGCTCTTCCAATATCGATGTGATCCACCACCGTTGAATCTGACGGATGTGGATTGCATCAATGCGTCAGATTCCTATTACCGCAGCGTACAGTCGCACCCGCTTAGAGTTCCCCTTTTTACCAGCTCCGCTACTAAGTAGCCAATTTCGTTTTTCCACCGTTAAAATATTCGAGTTGGAGTGCCGTTTTTCCTTTCTGTCATCAAGTCAAGAAATCCGTTGTTGTTTTTAAGTGAACTTTCCGTTGTTCTTTTTAAGTGAACTTTGTGTTAAAACGTTCAACACTCCTCAAGGAGTGCATGCGTCATCGCAAAGGATTAAGTGATTAACATTGTGAACTCCCAGTTTTAAGCGCATTTGCCGATTCCATATCGTGGATAAAAATAAAGAACACTAATCAACTAAGTAACTTACGTGACTTTTCATTTGGTTGTTTGCTTGGAGTGCGTTTTATTGGTGGACAATTGACAGTGAAACAAACGGTAAGTGTTGGGGAGTTGATAGATTCTAGTGCCCATGTCTGGTACATATATTACCCCCCACACATTCAACCCTAAATACACCACTGTCACCCTCAAACATGGAGGAGGAAGTATCATGCTATGGGGTTGTATGTCATACAAAGGAACCGGTCCGTTACATCGCATAGAAGGTATAATGAATGCCCAAAGCTACATTAATGTCCTTGAAGATGTAATGCTGCCCTATGCAGATGGAGAATTGCCTGTGACATGGAAATGTATGCAGGACAATGTCCCTAAGCATACCGCGAGAGCAACGAGAGCATGATTTTCTAATAACTCCGTGGATGTCATCGATTGGCCTTCATGTAGCCCGGAACTAAACCCAATAGAAAACCTCTGGAACGAATTAAAAAGAGAAGTAAACAAGCATAAAATAAGTAACTTAAATGAATTGTATGAAATTTGTGGTGTTTTCGCCAAACCCCACTGTCTACTTACCCGAAGAACCCCCATAACTATGACTCAACCTTCATTAAGTTTTCGCTAATGCAATCGCATTAGCACCTGTAAATGCTTCACGCAACAAATGACCAAATGTATTTAGCTGAAAGCTTCTGGAAGAGAATTCTTATCTGCATCCATTTATTCGAATTCAAAATTCCTTTTAAGAATTCCGTTCCAAACAGCATATCACTGAAAAGAAAGCTTATCGGTTCACATATAATATAACCGCATAATCAGGGAATCTTAACCTTGAGTTGGCTATTCCAGCCTCACATGTGTACAACAATGTCTTACATACACATTGGCTGGCGATTCATTGTCCAACTGCCAAAGCAGCGTCGGGCAGATTGTTTGTTCAGCTGGCATTTACCCGACCATGATCCCTCGTCTAAACGAATAAATAATCACAAATTTCGTTCCTTGCCACAAACGAATTTCCCTGCATATAGCAAGGGATTCGTTTCGGGCACCGACCCAAGATACGATATGCAATTCTCATTGTATAAGTATTGTAATCCATTAGCACCTCCTTCTAATAGCTATTCGGCTATTTACACAAGGGCATCACTCAGTTAAGACTTTTATGACGCCCTCGTCCCATCTTTTCTCTCAACAACATTTCTTCCTAGACAACGATCTATACGGTCCCTGTGTTTTTTAATTTCCCTGGATCCGTTGCTCGTGGCCTCGAGACATGAGCAAATAAAGATCCAATTGGCATCCAATGAGATTCGGCTTGTTTGCTTAGCCGAACTCACATCGTATGGATGCACATTATGCCCTTTCTTTGTTTTAGATTCGTTCTCATGGTTTCGTCCCACGAATGAACCAATGTTCACACATACATGTGTACCTTAATTTGAGAGAGCCGGTTTCACTGGCCGAATTTCTATTGATAGCGATTTAATATCGTTGAGTCGTTTTACACCCGTCGGCCGAGCAGGTCGCTACCGCTCCCGCTCTCCGGTGCGCACAGTCACACGAGTATACGCTGGAGTCGTTGTAGTGTTGAGTACGTTGGCCAAAAGTGTCACAGCCACCGAAGCTGATATTCCCACCGTGGTTCAGTTCATACCAATTAACTTTGACGTATTGTTAAGCTTATAATGTAATTGTTTGCCCCCCCCCCCCCCCCCCCCGCTGGGAATTTTCCCCCAGGACCTCTCTAATTGTAAAGTGGAATTACCAATTGCGCAAACGTGAAATAAAAAAACATTAATAGTAACAAACCTGTGCTCAGTGCGTTTTATTTTTCGGTGACTTACATCGGTGTATTTTATTCGTTGTGCATTGTTTGTTTTGTGTTTTAAACTTAATCCTTGGTGATCGGTTAATGGCGGAACCGATGAACATATAGTGACGTTTGGGAGAACAAGCAAACCCCGTGCCGTACGTCGGCGCAACGACCCTTCCCCACAGATAGCTAAAGCAGCTTGGGAAAACATAACAACGAATAAATGTCAGGACCTTATTGCTTCAATGCCCAGGCGGTGTAACGCAGTGATTAAAAACACAGGTTTTCCTACAAAATACTAAGCTAAGACATCAAATTTGGACTAAAATCAATCGTTCTTAATTAGATCGCCAGCTAATTTTGTTTTACAAAACCTTTTGAATTTAATTTTATGTTTTTTGTTATTTTTTTTTGTAAATATTATTTATATTTTAATTAATATACTAAAATACATATATAAAAAACATTTTACAAACTGTTTATAGCAAAGAATTTTAATAAAAAATTATTGTAAACAAAATTTCTAGTATCGTTCTTAATTAGTTCGCCACAACTGTACCTCTGATGTTCTTTGCTCTCACATAATCTAGAATTTTTCGATCCGAGTCTTCTCCCACTCGCGTTTTTTTGTGTTTGACGAATCTCATTGTCTCTTTCCGAATTGTCGCGTATCTTTCTGCGTTGACTTCATCATATCTTTTTAAGTGGATTACTCTGAGGCGTTTACGTTGTTCGATCTTCGCCCTGCACTCATCGTCAAACCAAGGTTTGGACTTAATTGTTTTCTTAAATGCTAATACCTTTTGGGCTGTTTGTTTGATTACGTCTCTGATCGATGTCTATTCAGTGTCCACATTTCTGGTTTCCCCTTCTTCATGACTACCATTCTCTAGGATGATAAATCTATTCGTTAGTTCGTCTTGATATTCAGCCCTTTTGCGCAGGTCTTTTAGTTTATCAATGTCGAACTTTTTGCTCGTCGCCCGTGACTGCCCATGTGGGATTGCTGCGAGGCGACTCCTAACTTTGCCCATCACTAGAAGAATATCGGAGTCGCAATCTGTTCCTCTGTATGAACTTACGTCAAGGATATTCGAATGACGTCTTTTGTCTATGAGGAAGTGGTCTTTTTGTTTACGCGTTGAAATCCAACTGGCTTTAGGAATTTGCTTGTGTTTGAACATCGTGTTTTTCACTACCAGATCTTTTGACCCTGCGAACGTGATAATTCGAATTTCGTGTAGACTTTCTTTACATATATTTGGTTGGAAGATATCTTCCTTCCCAATTTTCGCGTTGAGGTGCCCGAGCAGGATTTTAACATCGAATGATTAGATCTCATCAAATACCTCCTCTAGGGTCTCGTAGAACGTGTCCTTCGTTTCTTCGTCCGTAGAATCTGTGGGGGCGTGTATGTTTATAAATACATAATTGTACCATGGGCCCTGTATTTTTAGCACCGACGTTCGGTCATTAATAAATTTCACATCTTTTACATAGGGTCTAATCTTCTTGCTTATGATGAAGCCGGTTCCGAGGATATGTGTGTCGGTACCTCCACACGCCAGTATGAACCCGTTGGTTTCGATTACTTGATGTGGGAGTCGGACTTCCTGAAGCGCCATGATGTCCATTTTGTATTGTTTCACGTTTTTTACGACCGTCTGTATCCCGCCTGGTTTATATAACGTTCGAACATTCCACGTGCCGACGCGTATATCCCGCTTTTCCCGTTTTTTCATAGTCTTCGTTTTGCCGAGTCAGTGTTTTCTTGATGACTTGTTCCTTTACGGTAGTGTCGGCTCATCAGACCTACGTCTACCGGGTTTTTCGTAGGATTGTTTTGTGTATACAGATCATTCATTTTTGTTCCCACGAGTTTTGGGGTTTCAAATAGTCCGCCATATCAGAGCCACGTTTTGATATGGTGAGGTCTGCTTACTGCTCTGATTCGACCCGGTTTCAAAGAGGTGCCGATATAATACAGCCGGTATACCCCTGGCCGCAAATCATCCAATGGGCACGGTGACGCATAACACCCTGGATATGTTTGTGTGTTACTCGTCGCTAGTCTGTCTGACATGGGTGACCATATTGGAAGCATATGCTTCCGTCAGCATAGCCTGAGTGATTCACTGTAGTTGAAGCCCTCGCAACGCGTCAAAGGGGAATTTTACTGTTGCTCCACCCTATTATGATAGCAGACATTTTATTATTAATCGGAGTTCTAAGTATTTGCGTAATATTCCTCTTCGCTTGTTTTCTATATAAGTCAAAGCTTTGGCGTTTTTCATTATGCGTGCGAATTAATTTAAAGATTACTTTAAACTACTAATCACATTTCTCAATTCCTTTGCTGTTTACCTAGAATAAAATTTATGCGTTTGACAAATGTAAAAAGTTTTCTCTAATGAGTGAGCATACTAGTCTTTTCACTTGTTATACGAGGGTTGCCTTTTATATTTCGGGATTAGAGAACAAAAACAAATATTGATCATCGAAAATCACTTTATTGTTTTTCAAAATAATCCCCATGAAGATCTATACACTTTTGCATGCGTTTGAACCAATTGTCGAAGCACTTTTGCCACTCTGATTGAGGTATCTCCAACACATGCATTCTGAATGCAGCAACCACTTTCGTTGGATTTGGCTCATCTTGAAACACCCAGACAGTCGACTGCTGTTTACTTTCGGGCTCATACGCGTAAATCCACGATGCATCACCTGTCACGATGTCATAGACGTGTTTCGAAGCACCGCGACCGTATTTTTTGAGCATTTCTTTCGACCAATTGACACGAGCCTTTTTTTGGGCGATTGACAAATTGTGTGGGATCCAACGCGAACAAATTTTTTTGACAGTCAAATGTTTATGCAATATTGAATGTATGCTGGTCCCACTAACGCCTAAGGTTGTCTCAATCTCACGATAGGTCACATGACGATCTTCCAATATCAGTTCGCGCACAGCATCAATGGTTTTCGGAACAACAACTGATTTTGGACGACCTTCACGAAATTCATCTTGGAGTGAACTACGACCACGATTGAATACCATACCATCGATAAACACTGGTCCTTGATGGAGCTTCATCGCCAAAAATTGAATTAAGTTCATCCATGCACTGTTGCTGAGTTAATCCACGCCGAAAGTTGTAAAAAATAATCGCACGAAAATGTTGACGATTTAATTCCATTTTTGGGCCGAGATGAATCTTTTAAGTTACTGTAAACAACACAAATAGCGCTCGTATGTCAAAACGTTCTGAGTGCGTATAACCTCAAAAATGTCCAACTTTACGACAGAGCTGTCAATTGCCGGATTGCAACACTAGGGTTGCCAAATCCCGAAACATAAGAGGCAACCCTCGTACAACATAATAATTTGACGTAGGTTACCAGAAGGAATTCACAACGTCAGTCACAGTTGAGAAGAGTTTTTGGTTGCCTCTTCATCCTTTCTGAGGGATCAGAATAGACATTGCCATATCATTTTCGAGCCACATAGTTATGGCCTTCCCCCCAGTTAGATAATTGTGTATCATTTGGATGATTGCTCTCATACTTAAAGTAGCATCGCACTTTGCTTTCCATTTAAATCTCGGGCGTGTGCTGTTCTGGTAACAATTTATATAGAACGAGAATATTAACGATAACTAATAATATTGCCAAAGTGGGTGCCTCCCATTCATCAAGTTTATCAATCAAACTATCAATCACATTGATTATTTAATAAGCCTCGATTTATTGTATATTGTGTATAAGTTCGAAGGGAAGCTATCGGCTGCGTAGTTCGTCGCCCAACACCTGCTAACGAATACCTCGAGAATGCAGTCTTTCCTTTTTCTCCGCCCACAAAACTAAGCAAAAAGTGATGAAGAAAACGTTAAAACGAACAAATTTCAAAAGCTTGAATTGAAAACATGATTAGTAGTTATACGACTATCTGGCACAAGCACATTCATAGTTTGTGTCCTCGTTATGATGCACGTGCCATAAGCTTGCCCCTTTTAGTATCTAGCGAAGTGTTTGCTTGGAGGAAGTTCGTGTCTATGTGCGAATGCATCGTGCTGACCTTTACCTTGTCATGTTTGTAGATAGTAGCGGAAGGTGAGTCTACGTCGTCAGATACAGTGGACCTTCGATGTTGCTAAGTCAAGTCAAGTGATGTCGAACGCAGTGATAGTACACGACAATTATACAATTGACGGGCGAACACTTACATTGATTTCATGCCTGCCACAATGTGATGATTGGAATGAGATATGAAAGACAGTTTAAGTTTTTAGTCACGTTCTTGAAAGTGGGCCTATCATATATACAAGTAATGAGAATACGTCAATTCTGTAAATCAAAATATTGCCACCTTCTATCGGCTAATCTGGACAAATTGTAATCGCTCTAGAAAATGAAAACTGATATCATTGTCAGCTCTTTCTACTTTACTCGGAATAATTAATCGTGTTTCATTCATTGAATACCACCTACTCATTTTAATCTGTTGACACTTACGTATAAATGGAAGAGGAAACACTCACAATAAATTGATAACATGTGTGCAAATTCTGAGTCGGAAATATATCGATATAGTAATGAAAATCTTGTTGATATGATGGTGGGTTTTTTTACTTTAACCTTATCAATCAATGACAGATAAATTGGAAATCCAAAATTGATGATCTTACTGACATAATTTCCCCCAATGCCTCTGTCGTGTATGTCTTCTTTTCACGTTTCTACCTCCGTCCAAAGGTCTGGGTTAATTTTATTTGGGTTATGATTCATTTATTGTCTTACCTTCTTAATGACCTACTGTGTCACAACCATCATTAATCGTAAACCCAAGCTAGATTAAGTGTTGAAGATTCGACGATTTAGTTAGTACAGGGTTGACAAATTAGAAGTACACAAAAATGACGAATTGTCTGCTCAACCTATCGACGGTTATATGGGATTTCATTGGTGCAATCCAGGGTGGATATTTCGAATGAAAGATACCGAGTTGTATTCATCGGTTCAAGGGATAAGTTGCATGTGAAATTCAAAATAATCGAAACTACGCCCGCATTCGCGCCCGCTTAAATGAGTGTTGGCATTTGGTGCGACAAAATGTACATACATGTACATTGTAGTGCCACACGAGAGAACTATTATTCCGATATCAAATATCATCATCATCATCATCATCATCATCATCGGCACTACAACCAGGCGTCGGTCTTGGCCTTATTTAGCAAGTCCTGAGGCTTGTTAAATTTTCCATAATGATTTGATTTTCCTCAAATACCACCAATCTTTTTTTTTGTTTTTTGTTTTTTGGTTTCGGTGGGAAGGTGGAAATCTTCGAAAGATACCTCTGACCGATCCAGAGACATGCCTGACCTTTACCGACTAAAACCACCTCCCGCCAGGCACATATTCCAGTTAAACCCCGCGGAACATTCTTTCAGATATTCCATTCCGGGGCGGGACGGAGTTTACCTGTTACCCCGTTCGTAGCGTCGCAACTGCTGCATCATGTCACATGGAACATCATTTGCTACGGACCATGCCTTTTTTGAACTCACCATTTATTCTATTACTCCTCCCGGAATAACTGTCCGTCTCATATGTCTCTCCAAAATCGTTCGTGTGGCTTCGAATCTCACGCACTCTGTGAGTACGTGTTCCGCATTTTCTATTTTGCCTTCGCAATACAAGCAGTATGGGTGATTTACAGGTTTATACTTGTGCAAGTATTCCCGAAAGCATACATGTCCTGATCTTAGCTGAGTCAGGAGGTAATTCAGCTCGCCATGTTTTCTTTTCACCCGTGTTTCTACATCAGTATTATGGTGTGGGTCCATCTTCTTTTGGTGGAAGAATCCCACCTTCGTTGCCATTCTCTTAGGCTTGAGAGCTCTAATTGTGGTTCCATTTTCCGACGATTCTCTTGGAAGACCTTGTGGCGGTTCTTTAAAACATTCTCAAAGAACCACCCGCTCTCTTTTAATTAACCGTCTCCCACTTACCAGGCAAATCATTATATTTACATTCACCCCACCTGAAAACATAAGCCCACGGCAAAGATTACCACCTTGCCGTGGCATCAAACTTTCACCTCGGAGCATGCTTGCATCCAACGCATCATGCCCCTGAAATCTAATTCGGGTACCTTGTCAGGTAACCAACATGAATCCCCGAACATGTCAATGCGCAAGGATAAGCAGCATTTTCGCATGCACCACCGGTCGATCGTTCAAACAACAATCTACAGCACAGCCCATTTCTGGCTGCCTACAGGGATTTAAAGTGTTGTTTTATCATAAACACACACCCGACACATCGACCGACGGGACGTTGGCAATCTGCGTACAAGCGAATTGATGCTGTACGCAGTGGCCAATGAGTAAACATACAATGTTTCGATGTCTATTAGGTTTTCAGCAGCCGCAATAAATTTCCCAGGATTGGCCACCAACCGACCATGGAATTGGATACAATCATACCCACGATCGTGTCCCTCGTTATCTTCCTCTAAAACAAACATGCTCACATCTATTCTAGTCCCTAACCATCGTCGGCAAAGCTCTGTTGACTTAACGTCAATCATAAATCTATTCTCTATCGTACGATGGTAATACACCCAGCCGTATACCGATCATCATATTCGATCCGTTGCAGGTTTGTTTTTCCTTTCCTTCGCCCAACGCACGTTTCGTATGTTTTGCTTCCCAAGAAAAAGACATTCAACTTATCTCGACGATGTTCATTGGAACCTTCCAATGGGGTGCAAACCGTTTTTCATTGGTCGTCGGGGCGAATACATGAGTGAAAATGATAACATGAGTGAACTTTATTCCGATGTACAGCTGGCTAAATACATTTGTTGTGTCTTTTTGCGTGTAATCCAAGCGTTAACCTCCGAAGTATCGTGTGTTTATTAAATAAATTAATTGACTCGTGTGTACAATAATAAATTTTACAAACTTTAGTGTACATTTATCTGTTTCGTGTATTTAGAATATCGTGCGTGTACCAAGTGGTATAGACCTTTAGAAGTGAAAAATAAACATTAAACAGAATAACAACTAGCTGCGTTTCATTGCTTTTGGAAACATCTGCGTTGTTTTATTTGACATTCTTCTGAAGTGCACAGTATCCCGTGAACTATTTGTGAGGATGTTTTACTGAACCCGCGCCCATGCAAATTAACTACTTGGCGAGTTGTTCTCCGTTTAGAGGTAAAGAGACGGAACTAACGAAAGGGGATTAGTGTTGGGGGGACCTGGACTCAAGGTCGGCCCGTAACACTCCCTCCTTCTCTTAGGAGGAGGAGCTCTATTCCCACCGAATAAAGAGCAGAACGAATTTTGTTAGAATCAGAAACGCGTGCAACCAGGCGATTGATATCGCGAAGAAAGCTGACAACGACAGAGTGACTAATAAACTTGTGGCGTATCTAAGAGATACACACACAATTCACAAGCAAAATAGTGAAGAACACTGAACGAAAAATCGAATAAGAAAATACATCAGAGCCGTATACCATAGCGATAACAAAACAATTAACATCAGTGGAATATACTTGAGTTTAAAAATCGAATTTTAAACACGACAGTAGCCTTATGTGTTACGCTTCGATTCAATCTTTGGCGATTCTAACTCTCATAGCGTCAGTTCGAATCACACGTTCTTCACTATCAATCTCAAACGCTATAAACTCCCTTCTGGTCAATGGCAAGGGCTGTCAGCAATAACTTGGCTTCCTCCTTTTTTCCCCATTAGTGAGGGACAGCGGGACACTAGTCACAAATTCAAAAGATAAAACGAATGTGTTTGCGAATTTATTTTCCGCGAACTCAAACCTCTATGCCGGTGGGGTCTTCGATGCGGGATGTGAGGTTCCGCCCGCGTACTATTCAACGCATTCTACGTGGACTGGACTGTAGGAAAACAATCGGCCCGGACGGAAAACCAGCAACAGTCCTTAAGAGCGGTGCTCCAAAACTGTTGCCGGTTCTTGGCAGGCTCTTTCGTTTATCTTACGCACAGAGGACATTTCCTACCTGCTGAAAGTTGGCTCGAGTTTAGCCATTTAAAAAGAGGGGGAAAGGGGGTCTCCTGCAAAATTACCGGCCGATAGCATTACTGTCTATGTTGTCTAAAGTGATAGAAAAAGTCATCAATGCCGAGTTAATGAAGTATTTGAGGTGCAACGGACTTCTGAATGATCGCTAATACGGATTCCAAGGCAGGCGGTCCACGGGAGACCTTTTGACACTTATAACCGGCATATGGACATCTGCGATTGAGCGGCATGGTGAGTCAAAGGCGGTCGCATTGGATATTTCCAATGCATTTGACCGCGTCTGGCACGCGGCATTGCCGAGCAAACTTAGTTCATATGGACTTTCTCAGCAGCTTTGCGACTGGAGGAAGAGCTTCATCGAAAATCAATCGATCCGGGTTGTTGTGGACGGCGAGTGTTCGGATCTGTACCCTGTTAATGCCGGAGTGCTTCAAAGTTTTATTTTGGCTCCAACCTTGTTTTTGCTTCACATAAACGGTTTTTTGGAGTCGACGAATACCCTGGTGTTCAGTTTACCGATAATAGTACACTTGTTTCCTCTTTTTCGAGTGATCGACTGATTAGTCCGTTATCGTCGCACCAGCTGAGGTGTAGACAGATTGGTTCTCTGAATCGCGATCTGGATAAGGTTCTGCAGTAGGGAAAGGCCAATATCGTCGTCTTCAATGCGACGAAGACACAGTATATTGCGGAAAGCCTGAAATTGCTCGACGTCAGGGTCTGTGGGAATGTATCGTGATATAAACACGTGTCGAACATATTCAGAACCGCCTCAGAAAAACTGAGCTGTCTTTTTAGAGGCAAGAAACGGCTCAACTTCTTCTTCCTCTGCATAAATACCAAATTAGACCCGCACTCGAATATTGCTCTCATGTTTGAAGCTCCTAAATATACCCTCGACCTACTTGAGAGCATACAGAAACGAGCGATCCGCCTGGTCGGGGATACGGCGCTGACGTCAGGACTACAGTCGCTATCACATCGAAGACGCGTAGCCGGGCTCTGTTTCTTTTATAAATATTGTCACGGGTACTGTTCTTCGGAGATTCTTGGTATTGTTCCGCGCTATTCGGTTCATATGCGCTCTACAAGACAATCCTACGGATCGCATTAGTTTGCGGCTCATCTCCCGACGGCGCGAACATTCCTGCATCAGAATTCTTTCCGTTACAGAGCGGGTAAGCTGTGGAATTCCCTCCCCGCGCAAGTGTTCCCGGAGCGTTACAACCTGCAACTGTTCAAAAAGAACAACAACAGTTATTTAGTGGAATCGCGGAGCCCCGTGTCGGCGATATAGATTCGCCTCTCCCTCGTATATTAAAAAAAGGATTATAAATGCTGCAAATAGTCTAATGCCGGTTGCGACTCCCAGTAATGTTCATAGCATGTTGTTACGTTTGGTTTTTGGGTGGGTGTTCATTGATCGACAAGGTTGCCAGAGACACTTTTATATATCTTAATGACATCGTTGCTATAAGCTAGTGTATTAGTGGGCGGTAAACATGATTTAAAGGAAGCGGTGCTGTGGTGGTCCTGCGAACCGCACAAACCACTGTGGAGTTAAATAAGTTTCGCCTAGCCAAAGGGGACATACTTAGCGTGTCCTCAACCTTACTTACCCACAGACACGAGGCCCCAACTTACCTTTGCGCCCAGCTAAAGGGGACATGCATACGGGTGTCCTCGACTCCACGTATCCACAGACATGTGGGCCCAATTTCTCGACCGATTCCTCATGCCTGCACGGCTATCGAAGGACACTACCCAGAAAAGAAATTGTTTGGCGACCCATTATCTGGGCAAACGCAAGTGGCCGAAGATAATGACTTTGGCCGAGGGATTCACCAGGGCCATAAACCACACGCGGGTAATGTACACCAAGGGATACCGCAGATGTGTGAAAAACCTGACGATTCTCGTCATATCTCCGGCCACACGGACAACAACGTTCGTGTCTGTGTCTGTGGGCCCATCCACACAGTATTCCTACGAACAATACGAAATCGTAGGATAAGTGAGGGTGCGATCTCCTGGCAAGGAGAAATCCCTTGGAAAAGAGAGGACACTAAGGGATAAGAGAACGGAAGAGAAAGGAAGAACAACCGGGTGAGTTTTCCATCCCTTGAAGAAAGTTTTTAAGTTAATCAAGTGAAAACATCCGCCGTGGAGGGTTCCTGACTGTAAAATAAACGAAGTGTGTCGGCGCGAATCATTGTTTTTTTAAATGTAATAATAAATAAAGGCATATCGCCAGATTAAAAAGAAAGGAAAAGTGACTTTTATTCCCAAGCAGTGTTCGGCTATCGATAAATAAAAATCCGCCGAACTGTCGCCTCTGGGTTTTCCTTTCAATTGTGTGTCTGGACGTTATGGTTTTTTTGCACAACATTTAATTACATATTTATTAATTTTAATTACATATGTGAATTCTTCTTTTTTGATTTCAACCGTGTGTAGGGCGCGGGCTCAGGAGGCGAATATATCGAGAAGATATGGTTCTAGAGTGTGATTTGTTACATCAAAGTGCATGAATACCTCATTGTCTAATTATCTTTTTGTTATCCATTCCTGTTAAAAAACAATTAAACCATTAAAGGATTTTCCTGAACTGCTGTCGGTTGACAATATTTTGTCATAAAGCTAGTCATAAAGGTTTATTACTCATTCCAAGAAATGTGAAAATTTACGTTTGAGTCTATAGTTTTTCATAGCACTGTATATGTATTTCTCCCCCGACATTTCCACTGACGTTACTGAGTTGTTACATAGCACAATATATTCTGTATTGTTATAGGAATTCCACTGCTAATAGCTTTCCAAAACATAGTGCTGTAATAAACATCGGTTGCCAAGTCTTACTTGGAAGTTGGATAACTGCAACTCCCACCCATTGATGAACCACACAGTTCTTCACTCAGTTGGTCATATATCTGCTTAACCGCCATCCTATTGCATGTGTCGACAACAATGATTTTTATTTATTCCGCAAGCAATTTTCATTTGTCGTCAATTCTGTAGATCGTAGGAGGAAGACCGATGACTTTTTTATTACATTAACTCAACTCATATGCCCACATAATTAAAAAATAAACGGAATAATTCATAGTGTTTAAGTTTGAGTTAAGAACATAAATTGGCGTCAAATCCGAAAAGACTGAACATTTAAGTTCCATTTTGTTACTAGTGCAGAAGGTCGCGCCACACATCAACCACAAGCACTTAAAACCCGAATTGTACTTCAACAGGAAGGAAAAAAACGAAAAAAGAAGAAAATCATTGCAGTGTCCCTGAGGGTAGAACATTAAAACCGAGATACAACAGCAGCCCCCCATAGGAACGAGAGCAATCCAAAAACGATTGTGAAATCATCAAATACAAGATAAATTTCATACACTGAAAAACATTTTCATAAATTGCAACAGCAGTAGCCGAGCACCAGCGGCCATGAGCTGCAAGACTTGAGCAGCAACTTCCTCCGGACATGATTTAATAATCAATTTTGGAACAAACGAATTTCACAGAATCCAATAGAGTTATCTCGGCCAGCCCCTCCAGACAGAGGGAGCCTCAAAAGCACCATTGAAAATGCCGGGAGTTCGGCGAATTGTACATGGTTATATGAATTTTAATATTTATTCTCCCGGATGCACAAGCGCAGGGGATGCATTGCATTCCTTGGACTGCTGTTCATGAAGTCTCCTCATATTTAATGCTGTCGTGACCTAGCGTCTGTGAGACTTGTTATTAGGGATACGATGGTCATCTGAGTTTTCTTGAACAATGTAGGTGGAGTGGCCTTTGGGTGACCGGATAACCGTAACAAATCAAGAAATGGGGTTGAATACATATCCTTGCAGGACAATTATGATATAAGTAGTTTTTGAAATTATTACGTCAATTATTTCTTCTTAAAGTTTCAGGATTTAGGGTCATTCCTTAGTTGTTTTGACATGGGTATAATACATTTAAGCTTGCCCAACGTCTTATATCAGAACTCCCTTTGTTGGTACTACGATCTCTATTGCATCCTAGCGTCTGTCACAAGACAACAACAAGAAGCAGTTTTCGTAAATTTACAGTTTATTGGGAACAGTGCCTTTTTATTTTATTTCAAGCTGCTTTGGAGGGTTTTTTTTTTTAATTTCGGTAGGAAAGTGGAAATCTTCAAAAGCTACCTTTGGACCGATCCAGAGGCATGCCGGATTTTTACCAACGAAAACCAACTCTCGCCAGGGTGCTGCTTTGGAGGGTGTGTGATTCTTACGAATTGCCGGAAATACTTTATGGGGAGGAAAGTATTGTGTGCCGGCGCACGGCACTGGATTCCCTTCCTTCCCCATCATAAATACCGCCGAATACAAAAACACGATCACCAAAAACAATGAGGAAAATGAAACACTTAGTACATTTATTAATTCGTTTTATTTCCACTGATTTGTTTTCAACTAGTCATTTGCGTCCAGATTTTATTTTAATATCTATTTCTTTACAAATAAGTCAGTCAGTTTTATTATACAGGTTGAAGGTATTATTAGTCTTAAGAATGATTGCAAATTCACTGCACTGTATATGACTGGGCTTTAAACTGTTGTT
Source organism: Microdon myrmicae (assembly GCA_963931805.1). NCBI lineage: Eukaryota > Metazoa > Arthropoda > Insecta > Diptera > Syrphidae > Microdon > Microdon myrmicae. The sequence continues at coordinate 99,017,324 of OZ007496.1, forward strand.
TTTATTTTGGAATCGAATAAATTAAGTTGTCAGTCCGGCATTAACTTTATATGATTTAGTAGTGCAGCACAAACAGTGGAAGTTTACTGAGGTAGGAAACGATCGACCCGAGGTATATTATATTCGCGTCCCCGTGCGCATCGGAGAGCGGGAGCGGCACGGCCGTGGTGGTCGGCGGATGTCATTGGACTCAGCGATAAACGAAGCAGACAGGCGATAAGGACAAAGGGACCGTGAAGATCATTGGTAGTACACACGTATGTGTGTACATGGCTTCTTTCATGGGACAAACCATGAGAACGAATCTGAAACGAAGAAAAGGGCATAGGGTGTATGCATGAGATGTGAGTTCGGTAAAGCAAACAAACCGAATCTCCTTGGATGCTAATGGTTTTTGTTTGCTCATGCCGCTGCTGATGAGAACCAGATCCCGAAATATGAGAAGACAAAGGGAACGCTTAGGCCTTTGTCTAAGATTTGCATTGCGGCTAAATGAATAGGCGGCAATGCAATGTGGAAATGCGCTAATTGGTTTTAGCTTGATTACCGGGAAATGGGGTTTATGGTATAGCGTTTAATATAATAGTGAAGAAGAACGTGTGATCCGAACTGACGCTATGACAGTTAGAATCACCAAAAATTGAACCGAAGCGTAACACATCAGGCTACTGGCCGATTTTAGAATTCGATTTTTAAACTCAAGTATATTCCACTGATGTAAATTGTTTTGTTATCGCTACGGTATACGGCTGTGATGTATTTTCGTATTCTATTTTCGTTTGGTGTTCTTCACTATTTGCGTGTATTGTGCGTGTATCTGTCAGAGACGCCACACCACTCCCTCCTCAGTAACTTCGTTACGATCACATTCGTTTGCGAATGACGTAGCGAACGATAGAACGTCGGAGCAGGCGAGTGTGCCTTGGTGCTCTATGCGGAAGTCATGATCGTGTGTGAAGTTCTGTTTACTACGGGAAAGTGTGTGCTGTGTGTACAGATCACGTCGTAGTCACCAATTATAGTGTTTGAAATGATAGTGAAGAACGTGTGATTCGAACTGACGCTATGACAGTTAGAATCAACAAAAATTGAACCGAAGCCTAACACATTAGGCTACTGGCCGATTTTAGAATTCGATTTTTAAACTCCATTGATGTGAACTGTTATGTTATCACTATGGTATACGGCTCTGATGTATTTTTGTATTCGATTTTCGTTCGGTGTTTTCACTATTTGCTTGTGTATTGTGTGTGTATCTGTTAGAGACGCCACCATGGCATCGCTGATAAGGGTAGGTATTCAATTCCTATTTGCATTTGTCTGTGCTGTAGGATTTAATTGCTGCCTTAAGACGCGAGATGCGTATATTTGTTTTGGTCCCTTGTGTGTAGGTCGCCAGCCAATATGTATGTATGGTGATTTATGATACACTTGGTGAGGACGGGAAAGAGGCGACGCAATGTTTATGATCCCTGTTATGATGGTTACATTGTATGTAAACCAAATCATTTTGTTTTCAGGAATTCGTCTAGGGGGATTTTCTTGGCACCGAATTGGTTTTCGGGTGCCTGATAAGTTAGGAAAGAATTCTTACAGGGAATTTGTATGCGAAGGGATGCATGAAAGGTAACGATTCTTTTACAGAGACCCTTAGATTACAAATTTGATCCATTTGATGCGTGACGCATTTATAGGTGCCTAATGCGATTGCATTAGCAAAAACCTATGCAGACTGGGATGAAGTTATGGGGGTTTTTCAGGTAAGTAGGCTGTGGGGTTTGGGGAGACCGCTACAACTTCACCCCTTCCAATCTAGTCACAATATATAGGACACTATTCGCCCACAGCTGAAATTCAATTCATTCACGTATATAGATAGGCGCGCAAAAAACACCACTGCAACATCTTGATAAGACACAAAACTGGTAATAGGAAAGGTGAATCTATAGCGCTGTGGCAGCGGATTAAGATCCTATTAGATAACTCTCGGAGTTCTTCTTGAAAATATATAAATTGTAGTGCTCCGGAAACATTTACGTTACGGGATGGAGTTCTATAGTTTTGAATTTCGGTATCGAAATGCGAAATGAATATATTGTGACGCATATGACAATCAGTACTGGAATCTTCGAGAAAGTCCGAAACAAAGTACTAGATTATTTTAGGAAGTACTAGAAAACTGGAATAGAACATTCAAGACTATGGAACGGACGGAAACGATACACCAAATCAGAATGAGGAAAAACGGTATAAATACGTCGCACGCAGATCGGGAGTTAAGTTATAAGTAAAACAGTGAAGCAAGCGATAAGTCTCGAGTGAGAAGTAAGCAGTAAAAGACGCGATAAGTACGGAAGCGATAAGTAAAGAAATCGTTAAGTGTACGGTATAAGTAACAGTTGTATTACGGACTAATAAAGTGTTATATTAATTCAAAATCGATTTAACGGCTCTTATATATTTTAAAATAATTAATCCAGCGAACCCTAAGCTCGCTACAATATTATATTTTTCATCTTTCCCTTTTATTGTGGTCGTTGTGCAATCGAACTTATTGAATATAATCCATCTCTCCGAATATTTCCCGATGATATTCGTCAAACGGAGAGTCTGCATCAGTTCACCTTAAAAGCAAACTTCAGACGGACCGATAAATCAAGAGAATTGTTTTGTAGTTCAACCCTCGCAACCGTGGAACGTTTTATCCAGTTATTCTTTTTATATACTCCTCTCTTCTCTATTGGAATTTTTTTTTTGATAGTTGCAAATGATAGCACCCTTGAAACGCTCATTACTGAAACGTTCTTCCAAGGTCTTCTCGGTTTGAAGTAAAACGAATTGTTGTATAGAGATACATATGCCGTTGAGGCGCCAGTTACAGAATGTGATCTTTTAAGATTAGCCCCCTTAGATCTTCTAACTCCTTGGTACTATCTGTAAAGGAGGTAAAGGTCAGCTTTATGCCTTGGATGTGACATAGTAACATTGGTGATAGTTGGGTGCTCTCTGTTAGGAGATGATATTAATGCATCGGAAGATTGTTCTGTAGTACGAGCATCTGGGGCCCAATCGAATTTGGCTGATGATAGAAGCTTGAAGGATAACCCTGCGACAACATGACGCTAGTTCTGTTGAATATTGAGTCTCCTAAATTGATGTTCTTAGGTATTGCCAAGGTAATTGTGTTCATTAGCTCCACCGGTTGATCCGACATAATCTTGGCTAGGATGTGAGCCTTAATTTTTGCTGAGAAGGAATTTGTTGGCGATCACACCTCGACCTGTGGGGGGCGACGTCGTGGTGCCGACATGGGCACAGGGTTCTACCTCGTTCCCACAAGTTCTCCAAGGTCCGCCGTAAAATAAACTGTTCGTCGAGAAAAAGGAAGTACACACCAACACTCAGGTAACTGCAGCCGGGAAATAGTGTATATTGTTCAAAAAGAGCTCTTTATTTAAACAGTTATTTATATGTACTTGACTACCATACTGTGTATGCGATTCGTCATCAGAAGGATGCACTGCCACTCCAAAAGTTTAACTTCACCAAACAACAATGACTTGAGATTTAGAATTTTGAATCATCATAACGAAAAACACTCGAGTTATAAACTTGAAGTTTATTTTAGAATATATTAGTACTTGACGTACTTGCAGACGATTGTCCATAACTACAAATATCGCCAGACTTACAATGGTGGTTGCATCATTCCACTGTATACGATCAACTTCCGCACTTCTAAAATTTTATGCAAAACTCGACTTCAGGATATTTACGCGTCTCCGCCGCGCGACGGGGAGCGGGATGCAGGTCGACCGGCTCGGTCGGCTGATCGTAAAGGACTCAGCAATATTCGGCTCCTGCAGAGCCGACTCCCTAATGGGGAGAGAAAGTGTTCCTCTCGTGGTGAAAACACGAAAAGAGGATCTCACTGGTGAAGTCCTGTAGTGGTTTGTGTGAACTCGATCATTGAGATCAGATTCTTTGCTAACGCTCGCAGGTCAAAGGGGAACGAAACCCAGACAAGGGATGCAGAACAAAGGAAGAAACGACCTAATGCATCGTCCGGTAATGCGGGTCAGCTGAGTAAATATCAGCCCCTTATTAGATGCTAAAAGGGATTGAGATTATAGAGATCGTATATCGCATCTCTGCCGACTGGGAGAATCGGATTCTCTTTTTTGCATATGTTTATGCTATTGAATCCAATCCGGCGGCTAAGCGCGATGTTGGCGATTGTTTGAAGATTCAAACCAAGAAGTATTTCCGAGAGACGTGCTTGCAGTTGAATCAATAGTTGCAAGTCTTTGGAAAGTAATTTAGATGGTTACACAATGACGGTTGTGTATACCATCTGTGTCAATTGTGCATGGCATCTAAGGCGACGCCAGAATCGAACTATAGTGTGAAAATCTACACTAATTGGTAATTCAGTTCTTCGTCGCAAATGCAGAGATGCATTGAATCATGTATGAATGCCCCTGTAGGAAAAATTCTTTGCAGGCATTTCCAGCATTGAAAGCATTAATTATCCTGGGAAGAAAATGTTTTTGCTGCGGGGAGATTGCGGTGCAGGTGTGGGAAGATTGGAATTTGCCTGGCAACCGAAGGTACCGACTAGGTTTTGGTTTAATGCTCCTGTATAATGGAAAGAATTCTTGTAGGGAATTTATATGCGAAGAGATGCATGAAAAGGTAAGAATTCTTTTACATGGACTTTTAGGTTATACCTTAGATAACCTAGATGCGTAAAGCATTTAAGGTGCCAATCCGATTGCATTAGCGAACTTATAAGATTGGGTCGAAGTTATGGGGGTTCTTCAGTTAAGTAACAGTGGGGTTTGGCGGAACCGCCACAGACCCGCTTCATTATCTAATCTGGCCAATACCCAGGGTGTTCATGTTTTTCGGAATTTTCTTTAAGTCGAACCGTTTTGTCATCTCTTGTGTGACAAAGTTCACTTGTGAACCGTAATTCATGACGGCATTCTGAGACTTTCTATGGATGCTGATTAGATGAATTATTACAGTTCCAAACAATATATTAACTGAGACTTCCTCCCCAGCGGTTGCTGTTTTAGTGGATATATGCGTCGGTGGGTTAACTGTCGGCTGTGCATATTGGAGTATGTGACGTCTTCTGTCGCATTTCAGGTATGTATGAAAGGTAGGATTTCGTCCAGCTATGTTCGTCGTGTAAGAAATTCAGGCACAGGTGGCCCTTCATCACGATGTTCATCCCTTCGTCGGGAACCAGCCAGATGACTTCGGGACAACGTCGTAATATGGGATTCCTTTCGCATCGTGGACAAAGATGGTTTTGGTCCAAAGCTGCGCCCAATACACCGTGATGTTGACTCCGTTTTGGCGCATATGCGTATGCTTTCTTTCTTCCTGTGAGTGACTCTTGGGCTTGAATTCTCACTCTAGAAATTCCATCAAGTCTTTCAAGGACGGGATGTTTTATAGATTTCTCCCGTCGTGTGTTTGTGGATCTGTCCCATTCCCTTGTGAGTAAGTGTTCAGAGGTTGGCTCCCACGAGCTTGTGTCGATATTTAGGCCGCTTAATGCGTGCATTGATTAAGCTGACTTTATCGCTTGATATGGCTGGTTGTGCGAGCATTCTTTCGAGTATGACATTCGCTGCGAGGTGCTTGTTAGCGTACCTGCTCGTCAATATGTACTAGACTGGTTCTTAGTTGGCCCCTGTGAATGACAAGTGCCAAATCAACCGTTGCGTTTCTCCAATGATACTAGTGGTAAAATAGTGCATCTTCTCGGAATTCGATAGCTCGGTGAATAGCTCGATGAGCTGTGCCCATTCCATATAGTCTTCGTCAAATTGCTATCGTGTTCAATAGACCTTGAGTATTTCGATATGATCTGTAGTTTGCCTTGATATGATCTGTAATTTGGTTAGGCATCCCTGTTCTCCTTCCTCTAGGTTGTAGTACTCCTTGATATTATGTTCTTTACGACTGAAATCAGTGGATTCTTAGCATATTTTGACATACATAGTTTAGATGCCTGCCCAATATCGACTCCTTGACCCAGAAATACTGCTTCATTTCATCTACCAAAAAGGCTCGTTATTTGTGCGCAGTTCCTCCTCAGTCCTTCCACAGAAGCTCTTTGTTTTCATATCAGTGTGACAACTGTGTCGGAATGATTTTGTCCCTCTTCTTCATCCTCCCCCCATGTTTTCATGGACTTTCTCAAGAGCCTTGTGCATATTTTCATAATTGTACATAGTGAAGTATGGATGGGGCAGCTCCTCTTACTAGCCCCCACGAATGGTGGTGTCGATTTCATTGTACTCATATTTGTCCGAGGTTCTGTAGCCTCTTGGTATTCGTGTCTCTCGTTATTCGCGCTCTTGGTTTTGCTTTATGTCCTGCGATGACTTGTTCACGTTCTTCGCTTGTCATTTCTTGCCCTGCTGCTAGTTCGTCTAGCGCCTTCTTAGCGTAATTTATTTTTTGCGGCGCTTTCTACATCGCGCCATTTTTTACGGTACTGTGTCGGTTGCTACCGACCAATCGATCTTTTTGTCGATTGCTGCTCCAAGGTATATCGACCTGGACAACGAGATCAAAGAAAAGAGGACGCGATAAAGAGAGACATAAAGAATATCGTGATCCAGTTAGGCCGGGATTACAAAGATTCTCCTAAGGCATGGTATTAAATGAATCCCTGTCTTGAGCTGAGTTCTCTATCCGTTCACCTGTAGGATACCACCATATGGGTGTACGGCAATATCTTTATCAAACCGCCTAGGTTTTTGATTTTTGCAAAGCGTTCTTTACAATTGCTGGGTGGAAAAGTTTCGTAATGCCTGAGTAGTAAACAATAAATAGAGTAGTCTTTTTGAGTTGCCGTTACCGCGGGTCGGGGGAAACTACTCGGTGTACTTGAAAGTAACTGGAAATAAAAAGAGAATGACTTCAGGATTTGCCACCCGACTGAAGTTTATTTCGTCTTACGGCCTAAATATACACAAATTTCCTATTCTAATTTTAATGCTCTAACTTTACTGTAATGACTTATGCTACCCTTGCAGCCAGAAATCATCATCATAGTTTCATCGCAATCGATTTATTGTGGTATGCTCTTACTTGGTCGGCCATAAAATTCATCTATCTTCATCCAGGCAGATAGTTGCATGGGTCCTTGCCCTGGCGTCTCATGATCGTTGATGTGTATGATCCTGTGGGGGTTCTTTAAAACTACGCGAAGAACCACCCACAATTCCAACCCCAATTCCTTTCACCAACCCAACCTGCAAACATCTCCGCACCAAGGGCATTGTTTCATGCATTAATGCATCACACCAATTTTCCTGAAAATAATTCGGTTAACACACTAAGTAACTGTCATAAATCAGGATACCTTATCGGCGCCCCTGTCAGCCAGCGTATTCTGCCACACACGTGCCCAGCAGATTTTCCCGGCTTATCTACATTCACGGCAGCCTTTTGTCCAACCGACAAAAGCAGTTTTCGCATCTCGCGTCTAGCCGCCAAAAACCGAATTCACCAACGTGTAAATATACACACAAAAGAATTCGATCCTTTCCGCCAGCATGGATACCGTGCACAATCACCATTGTGTAAGTATCTAAATTGCTTTTAGCATCAGTTTCCCTAATGGCGTGCAGCCTAATTACACAACTGCATGCACATCTCCCACGATGTCCTTTGTCCCATTACCTTTTCCCCGGTTTCGTTTACCCATGACCTCGCAGCATGGGTAAACAATGTAATCTACGCGGGATCAACCGCACACTCGCCAGGTCCTACTCAGAGTAGGTCCTCTCCCATTGGTCACCAAAGAGAAACTTCACTTTCTCTTAAAGAACAAAACTCACCTCTAGCCGAGAGTTTTCTCGAGTCGAGTCGAAGGTTTTCTTGTGGGGACGGTTTTCGCTCATTTATATAACAATAATAAGAATTACCTCATTCAATATCGAAGTGAATTAGTTTTAATCACAAGAACAACATTGTGGAAATGTATTTAAATAACAACTCCTTAAACTATACAAACTCTTTGTGGAAACGTGTTTAAATAAAAACCATTTGAACAGAACAATCTTCTTGTGTAATGACACAGGCAGTAATACAAGAGTTTCAGTCTAAACTCTTTAAACCTTGAAATAAACAGTCAAAAAACAAAGATGCGTGTTTTAATACGACAATTATTTCGAAATAAGTACTTTCTCAAATAAGAAACAGGAAAACTTCTTACCTTAGAGGATTAAACAATCCACACAGGACCTCATCTAATACATAATAAGAAAAATAAGAAGAGCAACGAGACAGCCGATAAATCTTCGGTGATCAACTGCCATACCATCTTCTCCGTGGAATATTTGTGAACCCATGCTCGTGCTGGTACACCAACGAAATATTCCCACAATACCACACGAAGGTAATGGCACGATCCCTTGGTTGGTGTTAATGCATGTGTCCTCATGTCGCGCCGGTGTATGTGACGCTCCACAAAGGCTATCTTGGTTGACTCGCGTGGCGTAGGTATGCCTGTGTTGTTTCTTGACGAGGATGATAGCATCAATTTTTGTTGATTGATTCATACTTATAAATACTACCGAATAAGTCAGGGTAATTCTTAGAAGCTGAACTCTAAAATGGCAGCACTTATATTATGCTAAGTAATTCACAGATACTGCTTCGACACTTTTAGTAAATAAAACACATCATCTTATTTTAATTATATTTGAACAACTTCTATTACTATATTGCTTTCATATAATAATTTATATATTCCAACCAGTAACTTACAGTGCATACCCGAAAACTCATCCATGGTTACACTGCGATTCCTTATTGATCGCCATCATTTGTTTATTACGTTGGTTATGTGTATCATCATCATCATCATCGGCACTACAACTGGGATCCGGTCTTGGCCTTATTTAACAAATATCTCCACCGGTCCCAATTTCGAGCCGATGTCATCCAGTTTGCCACTCCCAGTCTCTGGGCGTCCTGGTCTACGCCATCCCTCCATCGCAGACAAAGTCTGCCGCGCTGACTCCTTCCATACATCCCGCCATAAAGGACTTTCCGGACAGGCTTCTCTTCGCTCATTCGAGCTAAGTGTCCCACCCACTGGATTCTACCGGGCTTGATTTTTTTTACAACATTAGCTTCAAGGTAGATCGTGTACAACTCATGGTTATGGCGTCTCCGGAATCGTTCTCCCTCACATACGGGGCCAACAATTTTCCTTAAGACCTTCGTCTCGAACCCGGATAAGAGTTCAGAGTGCCTTGTATTGAGCAGCCAGGTCTCGGATCCATACATGAGTACTAGTAAGGCCATGGTCTTGAACAGTTGTAACATAGCTTGGATGTTCTGAATATATTTCATGATTGAAAGAGCCTTGATAGACCATAGTAGGCTCTGTTGGGTTTGATCAGCCGTTCGCGTATTTCTGCTTCCATATTGTTATCGGCTGATACTATTGACCCAAGGTAGTTAAAGGATTGCACTACTTCAAATTCGTGCTCCACTGCCCTGATAATTTGACCAACGTTAGGTCTTCTCTTCACAGAAGTTGCCACCATGTACTTAGTTTTCCCCTCATTAATATGCAGTCTCAGTTTTTGTGCCGCTTGCTCGATCTGGGTGAATTAGTCCTGTTCAGCCGAATCGGGTATACCGATGAAGTCGATGTCATCTGCGTAGGCAAGTATCTGGCTGGACTTCGTGACAATAGTCACGGACTGCTTTCTCCAACGCCAGGTTGAAGAGGAGGCAGGCCAGACCGTCCCCTTGTCGGAGTTCATTAAAGATGTTTATTGGTTTGGACAGCAATCCCGCTAATTTTACTTGACTAGTTACGTTAGTCATGGTCAACCTACAAAGACGTATCAATTTGTTTGGAATGCCGAACTCTCTCATGGCTTTATATAGTTCTACCCTGGCTATGCTGTCGTAGGCGGCCTTAAAATTTATGAATAGATGATATAATGGAATCTTAAATTCTAGACATTTTTCCATCGCCTGCCCAAAGGTGAATATATGATCAATCGCTGATTTGCCTGGGATGAAGCCAATGATGATTTTAGCGTATGGGGCTATCCGATCTTGTAGGATACAGGAGAGTATCTTATAGGTGGTACTCAGCAATGTTATACCCCTATAGTTGCTGCACACTGTAATATCTCCCTTCCTATGTATGGGGCATATTATACCACGACGCCAATTTTCCGGTATCTCCTTTTGCTTCCATACGTGCATCACGATCTCATGAATTGGGTGATGTAACGCTATCTCTCCTTGTTTGATCAGCTCAGCTGGTATACCATCAGCTTCGGGGGCTTTCTTTCATTGGAGCTATCTTATGGCTTTTACTGTTTCCTCAATGCTTGGTGGCGGCAATATTTGGTATTGATCTTGCATTGGTGGAGCCTCCAATTCTTCTGTGAGCTGACAATTCAATGAAGTGCACTTCCTATCGCTCCAGAATGCCTTCAGAATTGGTGATCAGATTACCCTCTTTATCCGTGCAGTAAGTGCAGCGTGATGTGTACCGCGTCATACTGCGGATTATTTGGTAGAACTTCGGCGACTGGTGCGGACCTCGCTTTCTACTTTTCTCTATTTCACAGACTATGTTTTTTTCCCAGACACTTTTCTTTTCCCAGACACTTTTCTTTTGTCTATGGAGTCTTTTTTCAGATCGTCCGAGCTCTTTGTATATCTCCTCGCGTACCTTCGTCCTATGAGACTGCTGCATTGCCCCGTATGCCGCATTCTTACGTTCAGTCGCTAGTGTGCACTTATCATCAAACCAGTCGTTCCGATCTCTACGACTACTGCCTACGATGGAATTGGCAGTACTAATGACAGTATTCTTAAGGCGTGTCCATTTCTCTTCTACGCCCGGCATTGTGGCCTCAGAACATACTCTCCCGCTATCGAGCTCTTCGAGGGCGAGTCTTAACGCATGACCAACGGTGGTCAATCTGGTTGCGAGTGATCAGGTGATACGCAGGTGGCTTTATGGATATCTTTACGCGGAAACCTGGTACTCGCAACGACCAAATTTTTTGATGCTGCCAGTTCGATGACTCGTAAATTGTCATTAGTGTTCCCATGCAAACTATGAGAACCTGCGTAGTGCCTGAAAACGGCTCCCGACCTATTTTCGCATTCAAATCACCAAGAACGATTTTCACATTGTATCTTGGGCGGGCATTGAGAGGCCGTTCGACGTTCTCGTAGAATTGTTCTTTTTCGTCGTCAGGGGGCTCCCTGTAGGTCCGTGAACGTTTATGAGGCTTATGTTCTTAAACTTGACTCGCACGCGAAGAATGCATAGCCTTTCGTTTATTGCATTAAAGCCGATAATGGCCGGCTTAAGTTTTTGGCTGACTAGAAAGCCTATCTCGAGCACATGGTCTTTAGCATGACAACTATAATAAATGTCATACTCGTTTCTTTGAATAACACCACTCCTAAGTAATCTTATTTCTTGTAATGCTGTTATGTCAGCCTTATATTCGGACAGGGCATCGGCTATCTGCTGTGCAGCTCGAGATTTGTATAGTGAGCGGACGTTCCATGAGAAAATTCTGAAATCGTTTAGCCATTTAGGGTTAGTTTAAAGGTCTCTAACTACTTGGATGGAGGGATGATGGGTTAAACCCGGCAATTTGTTTGTGGACACAAATTAGTTTCATCGCTGAGCGTTATGCTGGAAAAACGACAACAACCCGACATTGACAAAATTAAATCCAAGGTTTCTGTGTGACTGAATTTTATACTTTGAGATGCAAATCACGATGAAAATTCTTCATAAATGATGCTCTTAATGTTTAAGGCTTAGCTTTTCTTGCGAGTTGGTTGTTGCGAAAAACTTTTGGCAAACTTCATTCTCACTACTGACTTTGTTGTCTCAAACATTGTGATCCATTTATGTATAGACTTTGGATTTGATGATTCATTAACTGAAGTGAGTACCGCACATTTGTTTCGAAATTGTCATAAAATAATTGTTTACGTTAGTACATTAAAGGCGCGAACACAAAAGGTGGGGTGCACTTTTGAAAACAGATCCATGGCGACAAAAAATTACGTCATTCAACATTTAGCGTTCAAACGGTACGGATCGTCCGATCGTCCTGTCCCGCGTCCTTTATTTGAATTGCTCAAACAGTGTGGCCGTCACTGAGAACGGCTGTATAGCGTATTGTGAAATATTGAACGGTGTAGTGTGTACGTGTTCAGTGTATGTACGTGTGCTCATTATGTACACAGTGTGTATGCGAACGCGCGTGTGAGTTGTGTTATCACACAGTGTAACCGTCATCAAGAACGGTCATAAAAAAATTACAAAAACAAAATAAAAAAAAAACAATCAATGTGACATAGAGCAATGCGGACCTACTCGAGCATAATCGTCGGCACATCAAAGAAAAGAAACGCACATTTGGCAATGACACGGCGCCGACTCGAGCGACAGCCGAGTCTTATGACGAAGCGGCACAAGCCAAATACAGATGGCTATAAAAGTGCAAAAGAAAAGAAAAATGAATACATTGGCGCAGGCAACCAATTCAACGAATTGGTTGACCTTGACCCAAGTCAAATTGAATTACCTGCTGATGAAGACAACAATATCACAGGTACGGCAACGGATTCAGCGGAACTGGATAAACTCCTTGCGGATATAGACAACAAAAAAGAGGAATTCAAGAAACAGAACGAATCAATCCTCAAATTAAAAGACCTAATGCAGCAACAACAAAGGAAAGAAAATACAACAACACAGAGAAAAAATCACGAACAACATCAGGAATCAAACAAAAGGCAGCAAACAAAGGAGATGCAGCAGCAACAAAAGAACCAGCACATCGTAACCAACAAAAAGGAAAAGGCACCGCCTATAATACTACGTCCATGGAAACAAAGGACGTTATAAAATTAGGTGAGTTAACTTGCAAAAATTTCAAAACAAAAAAAATTAATAATTCTAAAATAAAATTAATGTGTGATGATATTGAAGGATATCGCAAAGTAATGACTGCTTTGGGTAGGACAAAAAGCGAGTACTACACGTACACCCCGAAATCGGGGAAAATAATCTCCATGCTCCTAAATGAGTTGACCCATGTTTTTCCCCTGAGGAGGTATTAGAGGAAATAAAAAATGTCGAAACCGACACTTTAAAATTTACAGGTGTGAAACCCTTCTCTACCGCCAACTCCAGAAAACGCAATTGCAAATTGCCTTTCTTTATTGTATCACTGAGTCCCAACAGTAAAGTTGATGCTCTTTCGATACATCAAACACCTCAATCACCAAACAATAAGTTGGGAAAAAATAAGAAAAATCGATCGCGTATTGCAGTGTATGCGTTGTCAACGCTTCGGGCACGCGGCATCAAACTGCCACATGTAATTCAGGTGCGTAAAGTGCCTGTCCGACCGTATCATTGGTGATATGGTCGGACAGGCCCTTCCCTTGGGCAAGGAACAGGTTCCAGATAGGAAAACACTGTCCTGTGTCCTCTGTAAAAATACAGGTCACACTGCAAATTTTAGAGGATGTCCTAAATTTCAACAAATGAAATTAAAATTGGAATCCAAAAAGAAACAAGTTGAAGAAGAGAAAAAAAAAAATGAAAACTCGTTCTTACAACAATTTCGTGGCTCCTTGTGTGTCATATGCTCAAATGGCCGGTGCTCCTAAGCAACCAGCATCCATGGAACATACATATAGTAATGGAAAGATGCCTGCGCCAGAGGCCCACTCAGAAATAATAACAATGTTATTAACCATGCAAGGACAATTTGCCGAATTTCAAAAAAAAACACTGACTGAACAAAGAGCACGAATAGATACTCTCTATTCAACCCTGTTCTCAAATAACTCTCCACATCAAAATCTTCAACCCTCCGTCTGAACTTAACCTAAAAATTATAGCTGTGAATGTAAATTCATTAATCCACATCGAAAGAAGGGATAATTTAGGCAATCTGCTCCAAATCGAATGCCCAGATGTGCTCTTGGCTAGCGAAACTAAGCTAAACCAAAGGCACAAAATGGGCTACAAAAATTATAACATAATTAGACGAGATCGACCACACTCTACTCGAGGGGGTGGGGTCGCTATCTTAGTTAAGAAAGGTCTTCACCATAAGGTCGTTTACAGCACGGAAATACACAAATTCCAGGTGCTAGAGGCATGCATTATAGACATTCCTCTAAAAAGTCAAAGGCATCTATATATAGTCGCTGGTTACGCTCCTGAATCTGTTCAAGGTACCCAATTTATCAGTGAAATCGATACGCTTTTCCGAAGTCTCAAGTTAGATTTGGAAAACAATTACTTTTTAATGGCAGGTGATTTTAACGCCAAGCACAGTGCCTGGGGCAATCTGACCTCGAACACCAGAGGCAATGCCTTGTTTGATTGGTGGCAAACAAATGCGATCGAGCATAAACTAGAATTGTACGCTACAAGTACACCGTCTTATCCAAGAGGTAACTCCTTCCTGGATTTACTTATGACAGATGATCGAATTCAGTTACCAGATTCCGAGGTAACTACTCGAAATTGTCTTCGCACAATTGAGTACGATAACGATCATTACGGACTTGGAGCCGTAATACACGTGCCAAACGAGTACCATCTACTTGAGCAGTACGACCAGGTACACTTTTTCGATTTCCGAAAAGCATATTGGTCGCGTTTCGATCGCATAGTAAAAAGAGAAATACGCAACATTGGCATAGACCCACCAACTAATAGAAACCTCCGTAATGATGAAATCGATCATTACCTCCTAACTATGAACGATATTGTTACTAACACAATGAATCGTTCCATCCCCAAAGTAGCTCATATGGATGGCTATACCCACCGATACAGAAATGCAACTATCGATGCTTTGTATAGGCAAAAGAGCACACTCCTCTCAAAGCTGAAATTGTGCTATAGGCAGTTCAGTGACCCAAATAGCAATGAAATCAAAACAATCAAGGCCTTCATTAAAAATCTTCAAAAACTGATCCAGGATAATTACCGAGCAGTAATAAATGAGGAGTGGAGCAACAGAATTCGAGCTGTTCAAGCAAACGGACCGAACATGTTTGCACAAATCAAGAAAATATGTCGAAGAAAAGATCATAATGACATTCCCTGTCTCCGAATTCCACGGACTCCCGAGAATTGTCAGATAATGCTGAACGCAGGACTCACTTTAGAGCACATCAACTCCAATGATGAAGTAATAGTAGTCGAAGATCCGCAAAACAAAGCGAATTCAATTGGAGCCTGTTTCGAAGCAGTGTACAGAGTTAACGAATCAGTTCATGCTGAAATTGAAAGCAATGCCCGTCAAAGACATTGCTCGCTGCGCAATCAACTTCACAACTGGCGATCCGAAAACCGTAGTTTCATCACATTTGGCGAAAATAATAGGGCGGATTCTCCCGTCTGAAATGAAAATACAAATATGTTTGTGCGCAAGGATGCACTTAGAAACCTACTTAGCTCAATAAAAAATAAGAAATCATTTGGAATAGATAGCATTCCAAATGTGGTTCTAAGGCATTTGCCTCGCGAAGCAGTGAACATATACACTACATTGTTTAACAACGCTCTAAACAATGCACACTATCCAACCCATTGGAAGACTGCAGTAGTCCACCCTATCCCCAAAAAGGGTAAGGATAAGAGCAATCCAGCTAATCTGCGCTCGATCAGCCTGCTTCCCAACATCAGCAAGGTATTCGAAAAAATTATAAACAAAGCACTGATAGGTTGGTGTGATGAAAACGATATCATCCCCAACAACCAGTTTGGCTTTCGAGCGCGACATGATACAGTTCATGCAGCGACGAAACTTGTTTCCGATATACAGTGGAACAAGGCAAAGCGACAATATACAGGCGCCTGCTTGGTTGACTTTGAAAAGGCTTTGACACCGTATGGTTAGAAGGACTTGGTATGCCGCAATATTTGTTATACATCATTTATGTTATAATAATGGACAAACATTTTGTGGTGAAATGCGGGGACATACTCTCCAACAAGACCTTCCAAATTAAAAATGGCTTACAGCAGGGAGCTGTGAATTCTCCCATTCTATTCAACATTTACACTAGTGATCTAGTGAGTTCTCTCGAAAACGCCATTGCGTACGCCGATGACATAGTGGTGTACAGAACAGGAGGAAAAATAGACGTCATCAATAGGCACCTTCAAGATGACATCAACAAAATAAAACAATTTTGCGACGACTGGAAATTCAAGATTAATTTCCAGAAAACCGAGACTATCCTTTTCAGAACGCCCCTATCCAGGGCCTTGAGGGATACAAAATACAACTGGAAACACTTTTCTATTGTAGGTAACAATAACCTTCCACTGCAAGTGAAAACTGTAGTTAGATACCTTGGTATCTGGCTAGACCAGTATTTATATTTTGACAAGCACGTAGCAGCCTCCCTCTCCGCAGCTAAAAGCGCATATTCTATGACAAGAAGTCTACTCCGGAGTAGTCTTCTAGACCCCAGAGTCAAAACAATTGCGTACTCGGCATTCATCCGACCAGTTTTGGTTTATGGCTGTCCAGTATGGTATAATATATCTCCGCTTTATATGGAAAAGTTTCGTGTGTTCGAACGGCAGTGTTTGCGTTCCTGCCTCGGACTTTATAGAACACCAGAGTCGCAATACAAAAAATTCTATCCCAACAAAATCCTGTATAACAAATCAGGGTTAAATAGGATAGATAATTTCATAATTAAAATTATTCGTGGTCACACAGCAAGGGCAATGCGCAGTGACAATAATCTTATCTCGGGAGCATTCTATCCCAACGATATGTATCTGGAGAATACCCTCCAGAATGGGTTTATTCCCCCAGAAGCGTTCCCTCTCTTGGATCAAAAAGGTCTTATCCAAGACGTGCATGGAGTCCCGATTATTTACCACGTTCTCCGTGGTGCCAGGGACAAACGAATTCACCATGATAGTGATATCTCCAATGCCCCAGACCGCATGCGTTTTAGCACTGCGATCAGTGAAAGAGATAAATCAGCCAAAGATCGAACATCTCCCAAATGGTAGTGGCTTTTTGGCGGTTTAAATAGCCGGGGTATAACTGGTGCAGTGCTCCGCCGAACACTGTTCGCAGGTGAAAGGAATTAGAACAATCGGAAACGGAGACGATCACACCAATAAAACAAGTCGAAAGTTTCGTGTATAAATCTGATTTATTATTGGACTTTTTATTTGGTATAACTTATATTTTTACTGAACATTATGAAGCAATTTCGGTTTTACTGTTCAATAGCGCACACACGACTTTCTTATTCCACGCGATATTATCGATCATTTAATACAAGGGTTACTGTTGGTACACCCAACGATCTTTCTACCCGACACTACTCCGGATTAACGTTACCAGCAGACGCCAAAAAGTCAGCGGTATTCGCTCTAAACCAAACCTCGATATTCACTAGGCGTCTCGTCGCGTTGACGATCAAAATCTCTCTGCCCTTACCGCTGCTCCTTGACGAAAACTCGTCCCGGTGACGATCAAAATCAGACTGACTATCTGCCCTCAACCATATCCTGCTCACACAGATACCCAGATTCAAACTGGTATCTGTATCTATCCGGAAAATATTCCCTATTTGCTCTGCTAACAGAACTTCCGAATTTCTGTTAGCAGCATGTTATCACATCCCCCGGGATATTTTGTAGTTTCCTGAAAGGGGAAAGTCATCTTTGCATACATCATTATTATCGCTGATAGAATTTCATTTCCACGGCCTTCTGTTTGCACAGAACATCTGGCGCCCAGACCAGAGATATTCGGCGATTGTTGTGACGTGCAGTCCGTGGGACTTATTTGAACTTGGTACCGGAATCGAAATCCATTAGATCTTTATAATGGTGCGAAATTCTAGCGTGGCCGTGGGACCGGAGTATTGCCTTTGTTGGCTTAACTCCTCATAAATTATCGGATGTCTCGTTGAGATATATTCGATTGCGATAGGTCGTGGCTGCCTTCTGTTGTTCAACGGATTTGGGTGGTCCTTGCGTTAGATTACCCGCACGTGCATCCGTTGATCGGCTCATTCTTTGATGATAGCAATTCTTTTGTATTGAATTTCGGAATTGCCGGTTCGATGAGATGTTCCTGGGCGCAGGCAGCATGTATGACATTTTGGGAATTGTTTTTTTTTAGGAATAGAACGCATGGATGTTTATACCTTTGTTTCAGGCATGATGAGTTATAATTGTTGAGCTTGACCTAAAAAGCTTTGAGGACGTTCAGTTCCTTGCTTTTTGGTGTCGGTCTCAACGTTGGCTGCGAGTTGCAGGCCCTATCGTGGGACTTTGGGGCACGCGTCTGTGGGCGCGTGCAACGCTCTCAGGTAAGTAAGTTCTTTGAAGGTAGGAACCTTACCTGCGCGGAATTGTGCGTTCGTAGAACGCTACAGCTTCTCAACGAGGAAAGGACTTCACTTCCTCAGATATAGTATGCCTCTCAAGAGCAACGCTCTCCTTCCTCTTGTCCCCCCCCCCCCCCCCTGTCCACCTTTCCCCATTACTTTCTATTTTATTTTTTATTTCTTATTTTATTTTTGATTCGTTTCGTTTTGAAGTTTTTGTTTGTTATAAATAAAAAAAAAAATAAAAAAATTGTAATAATAATGTATACATATAGATGTAAACGAGGAGTACCTCTAATATATGACATATTTTATATATATACGAGGGTTGCCTCTTATATTTCGGGATATGACAACCCTAGTGTTGCAATCCGGCAATTGACAGCTCTGTCGTAAAGTTGGACATTTTTGAGGTTATACGCACTCAGAACGTTTTGACATACGAGCGCTATTTGTGTTGTTTACAGTAACTTAAAAGATTCATCTCGGCCCAAAAATGGAATTAAATCGTCAACATTTTCATGCGATTATTTTTTACAACTTTCGGCGTGGATTAACTCAGCAACAGTGCATGGATGAACTTAATTCAATTTTTGGCGATGAAGCTCCATCAAGGACCAGTGTTTATCGATGGTATGGTGAATTCAATCGTGGTCGTAGTTCACTCCAAGATGAATTTCGTGAAGGTCGTCCAAAATCGGTTGTTGTTCCGAAAACCATTGATGCTTTGCGCGAACTGATATTGGAAGATCGTCATGTGACCTATCGTGAGATTGAGACAACTTTAGGCGTTAGTGGGACCAGCATACATTCAATATAGCATAAACATTTCACGGTCAAAAAAATTTGTTCGCGTTGGATCCCACACAATTTGTCAATCGCCCAAAAAAAGGCTCGTGTCAATTGGTCGAAAGAAATGCTCAAAAAATACGGTCGCGGTGCTTCGAAACACGTCTATGACATCGTGACAGGTGATGAATCGTGGATTTACGCGTATGAGCCCGAAAGTAAACAGCAGTCGACTGTCTGGGTGTTTCAAGATGAGCCAAATCCAACAAAAGTTGTTCGCGCACGAAGCACTTCCAAGCAAATGGTCGCCTGTTTTTTCGGAAAAACTGGACATGTCGCAACCGTACCACTAGAACAACGCAGAACAGTCAATTCTGAGTGGTACACAACCATTTGTTTGCCAGTTGTCTTCCAAGAAATCAGGAAAACCAACCGCCGAAGACGGATCACTCTTCACCACGACAATGCGAGCTTTCACACATCGGCTGCGACAACTGCATTTTTGAGCACCCAAAACATCGATTTGATGGGTCATCCGCCGTATAGGCCTGACTTGGCACCGAATGACTTCTTTTTATTCCCGTACGTAAAAAACAAACTGAGCGGTCAACGTTTTTCGACACCTGAAGAAGCGGTTGCTGCATTCAGAATGCATGTGTTGGAGATACCTCAATCAGAGTGGCAAAAGTGCTTCGACAATTGGTTCAAACGCATGCAAAAGTGTATAGATCTTCATGGGGAATATTTTGAAAAACAATAAAGTGATTTTCGATGATCAATATTTGTTTTTGTTCTCTAATCCCGAAATATAAAAGGCAACCCTCGTATATATAAGAAACAAAAAAAAAAGATGTACGCCGAAAGGCATATATAAAAATCAAGTTGTAATGTGTAATTTAGAGAGCTCGCATAGAGCCAGTAAGTTAATTTAAGGACTGTGATTGTAGAAAAGGGTTTAACATTTACCACTAATATTATACATGTAAAAAGAATTAGGAAAATAAATGTGGTTTAAAAACTAAAAAAAAAAAAAAAAAAAAAAAAAAAAAAAATTACATGAACTAGCATTTTTAATAAAACTGCTAGCGCCCCCATACGCCTCATACGCCTGCGTATTTTCTCAAAACAAATATGTTATATATATGTATGAAGGGAAAAACCATAAAACAAAGCGAAGCAAGTTTAAGTTCTGACATAACATTTTTTTGCCTACCCTAAATGTCCATTCAATTAATGTAGGTGATTATTAGAATTACATGTTTAATGGTTTATAACGCACTGATGATGTAGAGCTGGCCTTCAAATAGACTCAACTTTATTACTACCTATTTATTAGCCTTCGTCGATTGCTCGCCATTATCTGATTCTAGGTTACCCACCCTGTTGATGACACCTACTTGAAGTTTAAGGCTTCTGATTGAATCACCTAAGCATTTACCTAATGAACTCCGATAAGAACGGAACACCATAAAACATGCAGATAAGATAACTAATTATAAATATGTTACTCTACACGAAAAAGTACCCGCTATTCCACAAACAAAACGCACTCCTCAGCCTTATCAGAAGGTGACTCGCTTAGAACATTTAATGTCTTTTATCAGTACGTGAACACCATACGCTATCATGTAATTTACGTAACACATGCCGTTCCGGGTAATTGTAGACCCGAATATAATGACTGCGATGCACAATATGGCAAACCATTTATATGTACTGCGTTCGTTCCCTGTACTTGGGTAATCTGAACGAGAGCTATCCAAAAGTTGTCCTTTATCTTGTGGGAACGTCTACAGAATGTGCTCTTCACTTGTCGACATATTTCGAACACTTGTTACTTATCTCCTTGATGGTAGTGCTTTATTCCGCTTCGAATATTGCATTTGAGGAATGAGACATATGGTAATGCTGTCATTACACAGCACTGGAGCTAGCTATAAATAAACTTCAATCATATCGAATTGTAGTCTGCGTTCTACTTTTAAGGGTGGGAACTTGGGTAGAAATGGTGGAAATTGTTTTCAAAAAGTTATGAGGCATGAAATATGATGCTGATAAATGTATGCGTTTCTAATGCTTTCTTAATGAAGGCACTTCCAATTTATTGGAAGTAGTTCATTGCTTATCCGATACAATTTAATTGTAAATAAAAAAAAAATGTTGACAAGGACAGATAGATTACATAGATTATGTCAAGACATATGGAAATAATTACGTAATAAATACTCAGTTAAGTTGTCCTTCGGATTAATCCGATGCAACCTGTCCAATCCCGTGTGACACAGCATTTATATTCATCAGTGGGGTCAATTATTATTAAAAAAGTCGAATAAGGACATAGTGTTAATCGCGCAAAAAAAAATCGAGTCGATAAATTCAAATATATAATTCAAAAAAAAAAAAAAACTGAAAACAAATTAGTTCGGTCCGTTTTTCTAACATCAAAAATGCATTCATTTCAGTTCAAAATGAATGAACAGGTTAATCAGAGTATTGTTCACCCCCGTCTTTTACTTATTCCCACCTCTCAGGTAATATTCAAATCCATCCACTTCAAGTCATGTTGCGGCAACGAGAATGTATTTGTTAATAATATATTCTTATATAACACCCAAGACACCTTAGAACTAACGACGATTTAGTTCTATTACATTTATCGTTACACAAGACACAAAGGGAGATCGATCAAGACAACAGTACTAATTTGCTGATCTTGAGATATCTGGTAAGACCAACAAAGACAATATCAACATAGGGGTTTTTTCTTGAGCTTGTCTAAATTCGATTCCGATAAAATATAAGTTTATACATTTCCAACACCTTCTACCACGCAACGGGTATTTTACCATTGACAAATTCTATGAAATTAGAAAATATAAGCAACTCAACACAACACGACAGATTAAGGGAAGCTAGGAGTTGAGTACATGTAATTAGTTGATCAAATCAACGCTACAATAAATGTACAAATAAATAAGTGAATTATTAACCAAAACAATAACAACGTTAACGAGACAGCTCCCAAAAGAACAGTACGGTTCGACGCCAAAGCCAACTGGTAAGGTCTGGACGACTTTTTAGCAGATTAAATTGATCGTTATTTTTCTTCAATAAAGATCTTGACCCTATAGCGGACACATTGACAGACACGATTCTACTTGGCATGCGAACCTGTGGCATTTCTAACAGATACACACACAATATGCAAGCAAATAGTGAAGAAGAACATCATCATCATCATCATCATCATCGGCACTACAACCGGGAACCGGTCTTGGCCTTATTTAGCAAGTCCTGAGGCTTGTTAAATTTTCCATAATGATTTATTTTTTCTGGGCAAGGTCATTAGTCTTGCGCCAGGGGCTCCCCGACGGGGAATCGAACCCCGGTCTGCCGGGTGACAGGCGGGTGTACTAACCACTGTACTATCGTGAAGAAGAACACCGAAAGACAATTCGAAAAAGCAAAAAAGCATCAGAGCCGTATACCATAGCGATAACATAACAATTCTACATCAGTTGAGTGTACTTGAGTTTAAAAATCGAATTCGTACACGCTGCCAGTAGTTTGATGCTTCAATGCTTCACTTCTTCACTATCCTTGTTTAACGCAACAACCCGGACGTGATATGTACACACTCAACACACACTCTCGCATTGTAAACAGGACTTTAAACTACGATCCCGACTTCCGGATAGAGCACCGGCACACTCGTCTGCTCCGACGTCCCCTCGCTCCGTCGTTCGCACACGAAGTTGATCGTAACAAAGTTACTGAGGAGGGAGTAGTGTGGCGTTTCTAACAGATACACACACAATATACAAGCAAAGAGTAAAGAATAACACCGAAAGAAAATTCGAATAAGCAAAAAAGCATCAGAGCCGTATACCATAGCGATAACATAACAATTCTACATCAGTTGAGTGTACTTGAATTTAGAAATCGAATTCGTACAAGCGGCAGTGACTTGATGTGTTGAGCATTGGTTACATGTTTAGTGATTCTAACTGTCATAGCGTCAGTTCGAATCACACATTCTTCACTATCGTCGCAATACGCTATAAACCTTTATTCCACCCAGGGTAAAGAGTATCAAATCCAAGAGAAATATGTGGTTCGATTCCGGGTGTAAAGAAGCCACTAAGGCTAAAGAGTTGAGCTTTCGGCTATATAAATCAAGCGATACTAAGGAAAACCGGAAAAGATTCAGGAGAGCTAGAAATGACTGCAATGCGCATATTCAACGCGCAAAGTTCTTGTATGACTAGAGAGTGAGACAAAAAATGTTACACTCTCCCGCAGGTAGTAGAAACTTCTGGCCATTAGTGAAAAACATTCAAAACTCAGTTTCATCATCCATTCCATCGCTTATAGTCGATGATTAATAGAGATCTGACAAATTTCCAGCAGGCAGACAAGGAGGTTAGGCACTACTTCCTAGAACACATTGCCCTACTGGAAGGGTACTTTCAGACGAGCGTCACAGCCAACGTCAATGTCACCACCGATACTAATGACGAAACTGAAATGCTTCAGATTAAAGACGTTTATGATGTAATCCAAGAAGTATACTTCAACTACCATATGTCTAGCCTGGGAAAAAATTACTGTCTTAGCTGCTAGTAATCACGCATTCAACAGGAAAATGCTCGAAATGCGACTGCACAAGAGCAATTTGCCTCCTGTTTCTGAGCATAAGAGGACATTCCATGATGTTCAGTCTCCAGTATGTAACGACCAAACGCTAAATAACGCTACAAACGAATCGACCCGTTCACAGTTCATCAACACGATAACAAACAGAACTCCATCAGAGATGTTTGAAGAACCCCCCAGGCTCAGCCTCAAATCAACATATGGAATATTAAATTCCAATAGCTTCAGAACGACGGGGACAGAATCGTCATATTAGAAATCAGTAATAACCTATCAAATTAAAGTATATTAGGCCAGAATCAACCCCTCAAGCAAAATGCCATAGTTTTAAATTAGATAAAGTTGATGTAATTGATGAAGGGGCTGTGGTTGCAATGGAGTCTGTAGCGGTTATAACTCTTGTTGGAATTCAACCAATAGATCCACTAAAAGTGGTGGAAAGTGAAGTCACTCTACCACTTTCTAAGGAACCGATGACAGAAATTGAAGTAAAGGACAGGCAGTCTCTGTGTTCTTCACATCTCCGATCACAAAAGTTGTCAAAGAAATCTGACAATAAAAAATGTATAGACTTCATCCAGTAAGCAAATTACAACTTCACAATTTACAACCATTAAAACAGATATACTATATATCTTGGTGTATTGTTGCAGAGATTCGCAGTTTCTTGATACGGAGCAGCCTGCACACGCTTTTAAACAAGGTACTTAGGAAATTGCTACCCTGGTCGGTTACTAGTTGCATCAGCACACCATACCTAGCAACTATCTGGTCGAAGAAGACCGAAGCCACCGTCTCTGCCTCCGTATTGGGTAAGGCATAGCAGTCTTGGAACCTCAGTATACATGCATATTGATTGTTTGGTGGAATTCGGTCCAGAGGGTCAACGATCTCTAAACAGATTTTTTCGAAAGGTCTGTTGCCAATGTCGGTGATTACCATTGGCATACGTAGATATGGTGAAGATTTCATGCGCTATGGGATCCTCGCGTGGAGGCGAATCGTCGTCACATGGACGTCTCTGGGCATCCGATTTGGCATTGTACTTACCGGGTTTGTATTCGATTTGATAATCAAACTGCGATAGTTTCTGATTAGATCTGGTTAAATAAGAGGTGGGGTCTTAACGTTAAATACTCCCTTCAGTGGTTTATGGTCCGTGTATACCGTAAATCGACGTCCTTGCAAATAGCAGCGGACATTTTTAGCCGCCCTCACAATGGCCAATAACTCCTTCTCAATAGTGGAGTAAACATTGTGACTGGCGTAGGCGATATGCTGGCCTTTACCTATTTCGCCTTGGGATAGCACGGCTCCAAATGCTTCGTTACTCGCATCCGTGGTCAGGTTAAAGGGTTTGGTGAAAGCTGGAGGATAGACCAACAGTGGCCGTGAAACCAACATTCCCTTTACTCTCTCAAATGCCTGCTAGCGATTGTCTGACTACGTAAATTTCACGTCCTCTCTTAACAAGTTCGTTAAGGGGCGTACTATCCTGGAAAATGTGAGTACAAATTTCCGGTAGTAGGTCGCCAAACCTAGAATGAAATCCCGGACACTAGGAGTTGTATCGGGATTTGGCCAAGGCCCTTTTTCTGAACAAACATGTTCTAGGTAGACGACTTTCTTTTGCAGAAACTTACACTTTTCTGGTTGTAGTTTGAGATTATTTCAATTGTTCGAATACGCTCCGGAGCTTGTCATTATGGTAGACTAGGTTTTTACCATATATGGCAATGTCATCCAGATACACAAAGCATTCGTTACCTTGCAACCCAGTTAGAATATGGTTCATGAGTCACGCAGCCGGTGCTGCTTTTAGACCGAATGGCATACGTCTGAACTCATAATTCTGGGGCTTGTGGTGAAAGCTGTCTTATCTTGATCCTTTGGATCTACCAAAACTTCGTGATAGCCGCTGGTTAAATCGAGCGTGGAGAAATAGGATGAGTGACCGTGATGTTCAAGTATGTCAATACGAGGAAGTGGGTACGCATCCTCGATGGTTTTTTCGTTCAGTTTCCAGAAATTTGACACAACTCTCCATCGGACCCTGCTTTCTTTAGAACTACCAATAAGGGTGAGTTCCACGGACTCTTGCTGGGTGGAATGATGTCATTCTCCAGCATTTCCCGAATTTGCTCGTTTATCACCTGCTTCTTGCACTCGGGTGGTGGTACATCCTTTAGTTGATCGGCGCTTGGTTCTGCACCAAAGGTATTTCATGAGATATCGCAGTAATACATGTCAGGTAGTCGCCTTTCAGATGGAAAATGTCGTTGAACTCCTGACATATTTCCATTATCGATTGGTACTTTTGAGAAGGTAAGTTTTCTCATAACGGGAGGCCCTTGCATAGTTGTGGCAACCTTGAATCTTGTGTTGATTCAATAGACGACTGGCCATTTGAGAACAGATGTCTAATATTTTGGAGTTGTTGTTCCTCCGAAGCTTTGTGCCGTGATATGGAATTACTCGATTCGTCATCAGAGTTAATTCCCGTCGACGTGTTTACTCGCACCTCCGGGGGAATAATTGAATAATCCCTGGTTGGGTGCAACTCCACCTTAACCCGGTCGATTGTCTGTGGGCAATTCAGGGTATTAAGTG
Source organism: Microdon myrmicae (assembly GCA_963931805.1). Lineage (NCBI taxonomy): Eukaryota > Metazoa > Arthropoda > Insecta > Diptera > Syrphidae > Microdon > Microdon myrmicae. Next base: position 99,043,820 of record OZ007496.1, read on the forward strand.
CAGCTATTTGTACACTCTTTCCCCATTCCAAAATACAATTAGAGAGTAATATCCCTTCTTGTACTTCTTTGGGCACCAGAATTACCTTTTCCCGGATTTTTATGGGGAGCCCGATTATCGTTCGTGAACGCGCCGGTACTATTACTGATTCTTTTCAGACCGATTTCGACCTCAGAGGGATTTGTTGGTGGGAGTTCTACCAACGCTCTTCGGCCCTCAGGATAGGGCCCTGTTGAGGCAACGGGGTCCGGCATTGTTTCGTAGCCGTCTCCTGTGTGGGTGGGGTCTCTGGGTGAATACCGACCGCGGTTTGGACCTTTCCAGGACTCCTTGGCACGGTTCCTGATTCGGCTGCCTTATGCCAAACCATTCCTGTCTTATTATTTTCAAAGTCAACGGAGAAACTTTCGACTTTTACGGTTGTTTGGGGAAACTCCGAACAACCACCCGCTCCATTGACCTTGCAATTTTTTGACAAGATGTCATTATCCAGTAGGCCGTCTTTCGATAACTCCGGCAAGGAGTCCATTATTTGGAAGCTACAGGGGACCTCTTGGTGTAATTTGAAACTCCCCTTGCAGCATCAACTCATCTTTCCCCTGCCAAAAAGCGTTTGGGGGGCACTTGCCTTTCGAGCATCCACAATATGTTGTGGGTGAAGTGCTTTTACTTTTAGAAGGCTGATTTTAGCACCGGTGTCCACGATTAGGCGCGTAGTATTTCTGCGGCCAATGTCCAAAGGGAGTTGGACAATCGGAACTGTGGTTGGCGAAAACTGAGAACAGGTTTTGCTGAGTTTCGAGTTTACTGCGGTTGAACAGGGGTTTCCCGATCCGATCTCTGGGAGTTTTCCGATCGCTCCCATTTTGATTTCTGTCCACACACTGCCACCATGCGCGTTGGCTGTTCTTTTGTGACTTATCGCTCTGCTTTGGAGCCTCTGTAGGCTCCGTGTTAGCAGAGCTAGAGCGGCCTCGGCCTGCCTTTGGCCGACGGTGCTGGGGTCGGTGCTTCTGACTTTTCAAGTCCGTGGTTGCGCCTTTGCTCTGCTTTTGAGCCTCAGTAGTCCCAGAACTGGCAGAGCGTGAGCGGCTCTGGCCTGCCGTCGGTCGGCGGTGTTGTGGTCGGGGCTTTGGACATTTTGCGCTCTTGCTGGAACCTTGACTCTGCTTTTGGATCTTCGTAGACTCAGTGTTGGCAGAGTTGGAGCGACTTACGCCCGACATGGGCCGACGGTGTTGTGGCCGGGGCTTTCGGCGCATATCGCCCTTGCCGCGTGATTTACCAGGTCTCCTTGTTTTGACGCTAGTCTGGACCTCCCCCCCCATTCAAGGTTGACCATGGGATACGACAGCGACGTTCAGTACCAGCCGTTTTGGTGTTTGTACAGGTTGAGGTTGTTAAGGAATTTCTGTTTTTATTTTCAATTTACCCTGTAACTGCACCCTCATCACATGTGACCATTTCGACCACAAAATTTACAGCAACATTGAATGCTATAGGCTCTATGGTTCGATGCCGCTGGTAGTTTGGAAGTAGAGGGTTTGTATGGTTCCTAATTTGTCATGTTTTGGGACTCCCTCTGTTGGTGTTGTGGCCGTGGTCTTGGAGGCCTGGGATTGCTGGCGGCGTAACATGAGCACGACAACCCCTGATGTCGTGCCCGTATTCTCTGCAATCCCTGCAGTATGGTGTATTACGTCGTCTTAGACACTCGTCAGATAGATGCCCCTTTTATAGCAAAAACTGTACGTTATGCGTGCAATTACAGGGTGAGGTAAGCTAGTGTCTTGAATCTGAGTGAGCGAGTTGTTGTGGTAATGATTACCCGCTTGGCGGCTGAAACGTGTGTGGTGGTGTGGATGACCTAAACGGGTTCCTCACCGGTTGATGGCGTCTGACAGATTGGAGTTGACGTATAAGGGCACGAGTAGTCTACCGACCTCCTATAAATGTCCCCAGTTATCTGAGACGCATCGGTTACAGCTCGATGTTTCCTGTTGAACGACTGCTGTGTGTTTGGTTGTTCCCCGTAAGTATGGTTTGGAAACCTTGTCGCTGTGTGGTGGTTTAGCTCTCTTGTTTTGAGATCGTAGTTCAGTGAGGCATCCTCGGGACGGCTAAAAAGATGAGGAGTATACACATGGTTGTGGGTACTGTAAGAAGTTCCCTGTGAATAATGAGGTGTAGTTCCCTGTGTTTTGTTCAGTTCGTTATCCTTACTACAAAATAGGTTCGAACTATACATAGTATGTGCGGTGATCATCGGGCTTCGATCGAAAACGGTCTCGTTTTGTGGGGGCATTTGATAAGTTCCCATCTTCGAGTCTTCCATACCATACCAAAGAAGCCCCGTCCCCGTAGCATGATGTTTTCGAGAGTCTCTACACCGAACACTAATGAAGGGTCTCGGAAATTATCCTCCCTGATTCCAGCCATTAGTCCCCCCCCCCCCCCCCCCCCCCCCACTCCTCCGATGTTCAGGGAGGGGCGTTTGGTGGCCGACATTCCGTTTGAAGATTCAAGTTTCTCGCCCGGAATTTCCGGAAACTTGCAAAAACAACCGTCTAGTGACAGTAATGCTAGCAATACGAAAAGCAGCATGGTTCAATAGAATGTGGTAGGTCATCTAGTACAACCTCATCGACATGCATCAGAAAAGGTGATGCCACACAATAAGCTTCAACATCAGAAGTAAGAGACGCTTCACAGTTCACAACGCCTATTTGGTTTCCCTAGATACAGAGTCCGGCTCCTCGATAGTATAGTGGTTAATATACCCACCTGTCACGCGGGAGACCGGTGTTCGATTCCCCGTCGGGGAGCCTCTGGCGCAAGACTAATGACCTTGCCCGGGAAAAACAAATCATTATGGAAAATTTATCAAGCCTCAGGACTTCCTAAATAAAGTCAAGACCGGATCCCGGTTGTAGTGCCGATCATGATGATGAGATACAGACTCCGACCTTCGAACCATGAATATTCGGGTTTTGGTGTTTATGTCGAGATCGATGGCAACGATTGACCGGGTATAGCGTAGTATATCTTCTTGGGATTGGTATAGAATATCCATTTCCCATTCTCAATCACAATCTGACCCACAAAAAAACAGTTTTGTTGCTTTGTCCTAAAAAAATCGCCTTTCAGTTGTCTCACGATTTCAGTTTATTCGGTAGTCAATGGTCTTGCTTTTGAATCATTCCAATGGATTTCAATTGTATTAAAACTGGTTGTTCAGTCACTCCCAATAATTTAACAATCTTCTCTTGTGTTCACTTCGGATCTCCATCAGAATCAGAAAGTGCAATTTCCAAATGCCTCCAATTCGTCGTTTTCGAATTGTTTTTTTGGTTGTTCCGAGTAAGGCTTGGCATTCAACACAGTAAAAATCGCGGTTTCGTATAAAACTCAGAGCAATATAAACTAAATGTTTTTGACGGATGTCTAACTTTGCCTACACCACCGAATTCAGCCGTCAGTGTGAAAGATTCATAACTATCAGATCCTTCTTTTGAAATCGAATCGAACTAATGTGGACTTCCAACATGTTAAATATATTATCCTCCTGACCTCCGTTATTTACAAATATGTACACAAGCTCTTATTATCATTGAAGAAGCACTATAGCACCCATTTCAAGTCACATTGAAAACAACAGGAATTGTTCATTTCACTGTTACTCTTGAGTTATTGAACCTATTTTTTCAGATCTATATCTTAACCTTGTCATTTCCATATGGCGTTTTTCCAACCGATAATCCCATCCGCAACTCTTTTGTATTAGCATATCTCCCTCTTTCCTCTCCAAAGTCCGAATCCGAATCCGACTCGAGGTTCTACACTCTTTTCTGTTGACCCATTTTCACATTTACGTATTAAATGATGACGTATCTCTATACGGCAAATGTATAGGTTTTTATCTGACTAAGTTTAAGCAAAAATTTATGTTAACCCAAGTATAATATGTCAATCGATAGCAATAGTTAATGACCACCTAAATGACGTATGTGATATTTGCTCAGAAAAGGGGCAATATGTTAAAGGACATGAAACTGAACTAAATGGCTGATAGAATTATCTTCCTATTACGCTGGCTCCTTAAGGAATTCCACTTGGCCAATACGTGCACCTCCCATTCCCCTTTTATAAATAGATATCAATTTGTCTAGGCATACCGAAGGGGCACTCCCAAAATTAACGTTTCTGGTCTAACCCGACGAGCTGTTTAGTTTTAATGATAAATATCAGTAAATATTACGACGCACAATAAGATTTTGTGGGTCATAGCCATTTGATTTCCGGAGTGTTGCATGTCTGCAACGATTCCCTTGGGTGTGTCCGACATATATGCTATTAGCGCGGACCTTAATTCGGAGCTATACGATTATATATTTTAAGGATGAGGCGTTGTCTGACACGGATACATTTTTTCAGTTTGCGTGACAATATCGGATGGTTGTTTCAACCGGACACATTAAATCCAGAGCTGAAACGACGCAGGAAAATTCCATGACGTGACAATTAATAGATGTAATTCAAGTAGAACGAGCCCATTCATTTTACTGCAGTCAAAAAAAGGTGCCAAATAAGTTAGAAGGCGCTTGGTTGAACTATATGTCGAGCTATTGGTGGTGTATAACCAAATGTCTTTTCAAAAATCGCAATCCAATTTCATTTTCTCAAATTCTTGAAGTAAAATTTAAAACTTAGTAAACTCTATATTCACTTCTCTATTTGGTTTCTACGTACTGCGTCAATTTGGATTACTTTTGGACTTTCGCAATTTATTCGACAGTTGCTTTTAAATTATAACCTCCGCACACACTTGAGAAATATGCAAAGATTTTAATAACTATATACCCTAACCGCGCCCCAAGCATTTTTAGTTGCTCCATTCTTCCCACCAATGTACAATAGCACCCACAACACTCTCTAAACATCTATTATTTTTATCTCAGATATTTTTTTAAATATACTTCTCTCGGGAGGGGCGAACCTTTAACGCCGAGATGCCACCAAACAACTGTTGCTGTTCTTTTTGAACAGTTGCAGGTTCTAACGCTCCGGGAATACTTGCGCGGGGAGGGAATTCCACAGCTTCCCCGCTTTGTAGCGGAACGAGTTCTGATGCAGGGATGTTCGCGCCGTCGGGAGATGAACCGCAAACTGGTGCGATACGTCGGATTGGCTTGTAGAACGTATATAAACCGAATTGCGCGGAACAATACCACGAATCTCCGAAGAGCAGTACCCGTGACAATGTCTGTAAAACAGACAGAGGTCAGCTACGCGCCTTCGATGTGATAGCGGATGTAGTCCCGACGTCAGTGCCGTGTCCCGCATCAGCCGGATCGCTCATCTCTGTATGCTCTCGAGTAGGTCTACGGTATGTTTAGGAGCAGAGCTCCAACATGAGAGCAATATTCGAGCGCGGGTCTACTTTGGGATTTATACAGAAGAAGAAATTGGGCCGGAGCAAAATATTTCTTGGTTCTTAAAAGATAGCTCAGTTTTTCTGAGGCAGATCTGGCGACATTCGACACGTGTTTATGCCACGATACATTCCCACAGACCCGACGCCGAGCAATTTCAAACGTTCCCCAGATTCGAGGGCCTAGCCATTTATCATCAGCTTTGGAACCTTTGATCCACTTTTCCTTGCGAATGTTGTATACTGTGTCTTCGTTGCATTGAAGTCGACGAGATTAGCCTTTCGCCACCGCAGGACCATAGCCAGATCCCAATTCAGAGAGCCAATCTGTCTATATCTCAGGTAGTGCGACGTTGATGCACTAATCGGTCAATCACTCGAAAATGAGGAAAGAAGCGTACTATCATCCGAAAACTGACCACCCTGTCATTCATCGTCTCCAACAAATCGTTTATGTGAAGCAAAAACAAGGTTGGAGCCCAAAATAAAACCTTGACGCACCCCGAACTACAAAGATACATATCCGAACATTCGCCGTCCACAAAACCCGAATCGACCGATTTTTTGGAGAACTTCTTCGTCCAGTCGCAAAGCTACTGGGAAAGTCCATATGAACGAAGTTTGCTCAGCAATGCCCCGTGCCAGACATGATACTTCCAATGCGACCGCCCTTGACTCACTATGCCGCTTAATCGCAGATGTCCATATAAGGGTCAAAAGGTCTCCCTGGACCGCCCGCCACGGAATCCGTATTGACGATCATTCAGAAGTCCGTTGTACTCCAAATACTTAATTATCTCGGTGTTGATGATCTTTTCCATTACCTAGGATAACATAGACAGTAATGGTATCGGCCGGTAATTTTGTGGGAGACACTTTTTTCCCGTCTTTAGGATTGGCTGAACTCGAGCGATTTTCCAGCAGGCAGGAAAGGTCCTCCGTGCATAAGATAAGCGGAAGAGTCTGCCAAGAACCGGCGATAGTTCTGGAGCACAGTTCTTAAGGACTATTGCTGGAATTCTGGCGGTTGCCTTTCCGCAGTCCAGTTCACGTAGAATGCGTTGAATAGTAGGCGGGCGAAATCCCATATCCCGCATCGATGACCGTGCCGGCGCGATCACAGGTGGTTTCAAAAGACCGGCATCGAGGTTTGAATTCGTGGAAAATAAATTCGCGAACACATTACCTTATCCCTTGATTTTGTGGACAACGTCCCGCTGCCCTTCACTAACGGATGAAAAGAGGAGGAAGCGAAGTTACTGCTGGACAGCCCTTGCCATTGGCCACAAAGGACGCGAACCAGTTGGGCACTCTGTCGTTGTAGGCCTTCTTCGCGGTATCAATCGCCTCGTTGCACGCATTTTTGATTCTAACAAAATTCGTTCTGTTCATTATTCGGTGGGATTAGAGCCCCTTTGTTTAAAAGCTCTATTTTTTTATGGTAATCTGCTCGCATTTTTGATCAAACCAAGGTTTATCAAATGACCTTCGTTTGATGGAATGCGGAATGTAGATCTCCATCCTGAGGGGAATAATCTCTGTCACCGACTTGGCGCAGGAGTTAACATTTGAGCTTCCAAAGCACACCTCCGACAACGGAAAGGATGCGAAGAAATCTCGGAAATCGACCTAGTTGGCAGCCCCATACCTCCATATATAGCGAAGCTGCTTAAGTTGGTTCTTCGCTTGAAATCCAAGTGGTTGCGCGTCCGATACCAAGCAGTGATCTGAGTTTCTCAGTGGCGCAGCAATCTGCACGGTATAGATGCTTGGCTCGATGTCAAAAACAGATCCAGGGTGTTCGCATAATCAGCTCGGGTATTCGGCACTCGCATAGGTTCCTCCACGAGTTGAGTTAAATTGCGGTTAACAGCGAACATCTTCGCCAGCCTCCCAGCCTCGTCGGTTCTGTTAGAATGTACAAACCAGCAGGAATTGTGTACATTAAAATCGCCAAGGACAACCATTTCAGAAGCCGGGTGGTGGATCTGTATGCAGTTAACGGCACGTGAATGATCTTCGAAAAAAGTTCGCTAATCGATCGTCATTCGGGGAACGGCAAAGACAACAAAGAAATTTAACAGAATCCCTCAGCACGAGCCTCAACCACATGATATCCATTTTATTGGGTTCCAACGCCTCCATCTTCTGGCAAGCCAGATCGGACCGCGTGAGGACGCAGACTCCGCCCTTAAAACGGGATATCGAATATAAGTGTTATCCTGAACAACGAAGATATGTCAAATTAGTTGACGAATCGAGGTTTCGCTGTTTGCAAATATTGGTGGACGCCGTTTACAGTCGTATTGCTGCAACCGATGGCGTTGATGTTACAAAATGTCATTATTAGTAGAACGTCGACGGAGTTTCGAAAACGAGCCAGATTATGCGATAACGAATTTCTTAATGTTCGGTTATTTATCATAATACCTGCATGATGTTCCCCTGACATAGGCTCGCCCGGAGATCCGAATGGGAAACTAGTTTACCTCCGGAATTCTTTATCTCAGAAGGTACCACCATGACCTGTCTCCGAGTCAGTCCGGGCCATCAGCCATACATCCGAAATATAGTCGAAGATTTCTCCCGACGATACCGCGGAATGTACAGCGTGACGGGGTGGTATCTCACCTTGAGACCAACTACCACATATTTACTACTATTTATTTTGCTGTAGGAACCTGGAAGTTCATAATCTCACCGACTCGACTCCACCATCGTCCCCTGTCCTGTGCACTCTCCTTCCACGCTTGACCATCTGATCCGATCTCCTCAAGGTCAAACCAACATTGTCTTCCCATCTCCATCGCGGCCGTCCTGCCGGTCTCGTTCTCGTTGGTCTACCGTCAAGAATTCTACGCACGGTCCTATCGTTACCCACTCGCACCACATGCCTGGCCCATCTTAATCTTCTCGACTTGATTACTCTCACTTTTGTAGGTTTGCGGTATAGCTCTTCCAATTCGTGGTTGTAGAGTTTCCTCCATTGTCCTGCCTCCTCGTCATATTTCAGTTCAGGGATCATCCGGCCATGTTGTCGTCTTGTACCTTTCTGATAACATTCTCGAGCACAAGGTTAAAAAGACACGGTGAGGGGCTATCCCCCTGTTTTAGTCCGTCGCGGATTTCAAATGGTTCTAAGAGGTGGTTTTCTATTCTAACTCGCCCTTTGTTTTCATTCATGCAAATTTGAATGAGGGCGGCATATTTTTGGGACTCCCAGCTCAAAAACAATATCGTAACGTCTTTGCCTTGCGACTGAGTTGTAGGGATTTTTGAAGTCAACGAACAGTTGGTGAACCGTCTGTCGTATTCTCACTTTTGTTCCAGCAGTTGCTTTATTGTGAACATTTGGTCGCTCGTTGACCGGTTCCTACGGAATCCGTATTGGTAGTCTCCCAATATGTCTTCTACGTACGGTGTGATTCTCGCCAGTATGACATTTGTTAGTATTTTGTATGTGGTTGGGAGCAATGATATTCTTCTGTAGTTTTCGCAGTCAGATCTGTCGCCTTTTTTGAAAATGGGGACGACTATTGAGGTTTTCCATTCTTCCGGAGTGACTTCCTTATCCCATACTGTTTTGATGAACTGGTGGATCTTTCGAGCGGTTGCCTTCCCTCCATGCTTCACAAGCTCTGCCGGTATGCAGTCGACTCCGGGAGCCTTGTTGTTTTGCATTCGATTTATTGCGTCTACAACTACCTTGAAAGAGGGATCTGGGATCTGAAGCTCGACTGTATGTACATCTGGTGCATTTATTTGTGGTTGATGGGTGCGCACATTGAGCAGGTTTTCAAAGTACTGCTTCTATCTTGTGACGATATTGTTTGTTTCTGTGACCAGACAACCGTTTGTGTCTCGAATTATTTTGGCTCCCCCTCGATAGTAATTTTTAATTGAATTTATGCCGGCAAACATTCTTCTGATGTTCTTTGCTCTGCTATTTTCTACGATTTTTTCGATCCAAGCCTTCTTCTACTCGCGTTTTTGCGTTTGAAGAATCTCATTGTCTCTTTCCGAATCGCCGTGTATCTTTCTGCGTTGACTTCATCATATCTTTGTAAGTAGATCACTCTGAGGCGTTTACTTCGATCTTCCACCGGCACACATCGTCAAACCAAAGTCTCGTTGTCTCTTTCCGAATTGTCGCGTATTTTTCTGCGTTGATTTTACCATATTTTTCTAAGTGGATCACTCTGAGACGTTTACGTTGTTCGATCTTCGCCCTGCACTCATCGTCAAACCAAGGCTTGGACTTAATTGTTTTCTTTAATCCTAAGAGCTTATGGGCTGTTTGTTTGATTGTGTCTCTGATCGATGTCCAATTAGTGTCCACACTATTGGCTTCTTCTTCTTCACTGTTCCCATTGTCTAGGATGCCAAATCTCTTCATTAGTTCGTGTTGATATTCAGCCTTTTTGCGAAGGTCTTATAGTTTATCTATGTCGAACTTTTTGCTTGTCTCCCGTGACTGCCCATGTGGGTTTGCTGCGAGCCGACTCCTGATTTTGCCCATCACTAGAAGATGATCGGAGTCGTAATCTGCTCCTCTATATGATCTTACGTCAAGGATATTCGAGTGGTGTCTTTTGTTTATGAGGAAGTGGTCTATTTGGTTACGCGTTACGCCGTCGGGTGATATCCATGTGGCTTTCTGGATTTGCTTGTGCTTGAACATCGTGCTTTTCACTATCAGATCTTTTGACACTGCGAACGTGATAATTCGCATTCCATTATCATTTGAGACGCCATGTAGACTTTCTGTACCTATAGTTGGTTGGAAGATGTCTTGCTTTCCAATTTTCGCATTGAGGTCCCAGAGGAGGATTTCAACATCGAATGATGAGATCCCATCGAATACTTCCTCTAGGGTCTCGTAGAATGTGTCTTTCGATTCTTCGTCCGTAGATTCTGTTGGGCCATGTACGTTTATAAATACATAATTGTACCATGGGCCCTGTAGTTTTAGCACCGACATTCGGTAATTAATATATTTCACATCTTTTACATGGGGCGTAATCTTCTTGCTTATGATGAAACCAGTTCCGAGGTTATGTGTATCGGTACCTCCACACACCAGTATAAACCCGTTGGTTTCGATTAGTTGATGTGGGAGCCGGACTTCCTGAAGTGCGACGATGTCCATTTTATATTGTTTCGCGTTTTTTACGACCGTCTGCATCCCGCCTGGTTTATATAACGTTCGAACATTCCACGTGCCGACGCGTATATCCCGCTTTTTCCGTTTTTCCCTTCGTTTTGCCGAGTCAGTGTTTTCTTGATGATTTGTTCTCTCATGGTAATGTCGGCTCATCACACCTACGCCTACCGGGTTTTTCGTGAGATTGTTTTGTGTATATTGATTATTCATTTCGTGGGAACAGTATTGTGGTTTCAAATAGTCCGTCATATCAAAGCCCCTCTTTGATATGGTAAGGTCTGCTTACTGCTCTGATTCGACCCGGTGTCAGAGACACTACCACCTAAACCAACCTTTTCTCGAACCGGTCCATCAGCCAAGCTTCGAAAGATGGCCAAGGATTTCTCCCGACCATTTCACGGAGCCTATAGCTTGATGGTGAGGTATTTCACCAGGCGGCAGGGTGTTGGGACCCCACCTACCACTCGCCCTTTAGTCGCCTCTTACTAAGTTTTGTTTTTGCCTATAAGAATTTCATTTATTAAGTTTCGTGTTTTTTTTGGTGTCTAATCTATACTCCAACAATTTGTCACGATAAAAATTCATTTTTGTTCTTTCGATTTTTTTATTAGCGAAATTTCTATAATTTTTGTATTCGTATTTTTCATATCAAATGCATCTTCTATTGTTTTCCATCGTTTGTATAAGGTATATCATGGTTTGCACATCTCATGGATGTGTAGCTTTTTTCTTGTCGTTGTTGTTTTTTTTACTGTGTTGAGTTTATATATATAGTTTTGAAAATGTTTTCAAATTGTTCATACGATACTAATACATGTTTTCATTAACAAAACAGTTTTCTTTTTGGATTTTTGTGTTGTCAACTTCATTGCTTGAAGCTCCACAAAATAGTGCATAGTGATCTGATAAATCAGTCTCAATAAGAGAAGCGTAAATTTTATCATTTTTCATTCGAACCAGAAGACAAAACAAAATATATGATTACGGCGAGAGCAGGTGGACCTCAGGGAACACATAAAAGAAGAAAACAAATTCCGCGTATTCGAGAATAAAGTTTTATGGTGTATCTTTGTAAATATGACGAGGAGGCTGGACAATGGAGGAAACTCCACAACCACGAATAGAAGAGCTATACCGCAAACCTACAATAGTGGGAGTAATCAGGTTTCGAAGATTAAGATGGGCCGGACATGTGGCGCGAATGGGCAACGATAGGACCGTGCGTAGAATTCTTGACGGTAGACCAACGGGAAAGAGACCGGCAGGACGGCCGCGACGGAGATGGGAAGACAATGTTAGGTTTGACCTTAAGGACATCGGATCAGATGGTCAAATGTGGAAGGAGAGTGCACGGGACAGGGAACGATGGCGGAGTCGATTCGATGAGGTCATGAACTTCCGGGTTCTTACAGGCCAATAAAAAGTAGTAGTAATTCTTGTTTTAATTCCTTTTTTGAGATCAACTCTTGTGTATGCTTTTATCACATTCTAAAGCCCCATTGACGCATACATATGCGTATAATTATCAACCAACTTATTACGCCATTTATTTATATCAATATTCATATCTCCTATTATTATGAGTCTTTTTCTTTAAACGACTCCAGCAATTTGTTTTTTTAATTCCTCAATGAAGTTTGGTATATTGAATCCTGGTGGCAAAGCTACTTTTGTTTTCACTTTTGGCTGTATGTTTTCGTAAAAACTGGTTTTTACAACAGTTCTTTCAGTGAAACATCCGTTTTTTTATAAATACTGCTACGCCATCTCCTCTTAACTTTGGTCCGTTTGTAAACTCAGCTTCAAATCCATCGATTCTATAAAAAATGTTTTTCATTGTATATTCATATTTACTAATGTGATAATTTCAAGATCATCCCATCTTAATCTTCAAATGCGAGAGAAATATATTCCAGTTTTTTTTACATGAGCTTATATTGAGATATAGGCACGGGTAATAAATTTTTGGATGATTCATTCATCACCCTGTGGTTCATACTCAATATTTGATCTAGTACATTTTCATTGGTTTCGTTCATTTTTGTTGACATTTCTTAATACAAAAATGAACGAGAGTGGATTATGCAATTTCGGAGACGTCATTGATAGTATGAATTCGGATTACGCTACTTGTCTCGTTTTATCTTGCAAGAATTTTCCCATCTCGTGACCAAAAAAAACGTCCACCCATTTTCGTTTGTTAGATTTTTTGACAGCCACATTATATTGTAGCGAGCTTAGGGTTCGCTGGATTAATTATTTTTAATAAATAAGAGTCGTTAAATCGATTTTGAAGTAATGTAACACTTTATTAGTCCGTTAATAGCAACCGTTACTTTTACCGCCCACTTAACTATTTCTTGACTTATCGCTTCCGTACTTATCGCGTCTTTTACTGCTTACTTCTTACTTATCTTCCCGATCTGCGTGCGACGTATTTATACCGTTTTTCCTCATTCTGATTTGGTGTTTCGATTCCGTCCGTTCCATAGCCTCGAATTTTCTATTGCTCATAGTCTCCAGTTTTTCAGTACTTTCGAGAATATTTTAGTACTTTGTTTCGGACTTTCTAGAATATTCTAGTACTGATTGTCATATGCGTCACACTACCCTCCGCCTAGATTAGTTGGTCCCGAACTGAGTTCACTAGTCTCCTTGGCTAACAAAAAGTCGCCAGTCGGTCACGATGTACCACTTTCATTTTGGCGTTCGGTCTTCGCTGAATCCTATAGACAACGTCGTTAGTTCTTGTGAGAATCTTATACGGTCCTTCCCGATGTTGCTGCAACTTCGGAGATCTTCCTCTTTGCCGATGAGGGTTATAAAGCCACATGTTATCGCCTGCACTAAATCCGGATGCGTTGGCTCGAACGCTGTACCTTGTTTTCGTTCTGTCACTTGATACCTTGATTTGCTTTCGAACCAAATGATGAATCTCATCGAGGCGATTTCTCCATTCGGCTACGTAGTCTTCGGTCTTATCTATGGTGTCTGGAGGTATTCCGAATCGCAGATCGGCTGGTAATCGTATCTCTCGTCCAAATATAATTCTTGCTGGGGAATGGCCTGTCGTATCATGATTAGCCGATCTATAGCTCATGAGAAAGGTTTGTACATATTTGTCCCAATCTCTTTGGTGATCACTAACGATCTTCGATAAATGCTCTTTTATTGTTAGGTTGAACCTTTCGACCATTCCGTCTGACTGCGGATGTAAGGGTGTGGTCCTGGTTTTCCTTACGCCCAGGGCCGCACAGATGCCTTGAAATATCTGTGATTCGAAGCTTCGGCCTTGATCGGAATGAAGCTCACAGGGAACGCCATATCTGCTGATCCAATTATTGATAAGCTGCTCAATGATGGTTGTTGCTTCTTGGGTTGGAATTGGAAGGACTTCCACCTACTTGCTGAAGTAATCATGTATTTGTTGTTGTCGTTGGTTTTTGGGAATGGTCCTGAGATATCAATCGCAATTCGCTCGAAAAGGGCACCCACGTTGTACTGCTTCATACCGCTCCTTGGTTTTGCTGTTGGTCCTTTGGTCGCAGTGCAAGTTGTGCACTTCCTACACCAAGACTTGACGTCATCTCTCATGTGAAGTCAGTAGAAGCGAGACCGTAATTTTGAAAGTGTCTTATTAACTCCCAGATGTCCACCGGAGGCCCCGTCGTGCATTTCTGTTAGTACATCCTTCACTTTTGATGGTGGGACTAGAATCTGCATTCGATGGGATTTTCCGAGCGCGGCTTCCCATTTACACTTTAGAATTCCATCTTTCACCAGCAAGGAATTCCATTGTGCCCAATATGCTATAAAAGTTTCACTCTTGTCGGAAATATTGTTTCAAGTTGGCCGCTCGTTCTTTTCTTTGTGTTCCAGGATTAGCGACATATCTTCATCCTGAAGTTGAGCTGCGCGTATAGCATCACTCGTCCACCCATCTAGTACTTCTACTTGTACATTTCGAAGGTCGTACGCCTCTTGTTTTAAACGATCAATTTCTACTTCCGAATCCTGAAGGCGACGCTTTATGGTCAAAATTTCAGCTTGCCTCTCTGCTAGATCAGTTGATAAACGATTGTTCTCCTCAATGACAATTTTTCGGCTGGTCTTAAGAGCAATTATCTGTTGATGCAAGGATTTACATTCGGTCGTGGTGCTGTCCAAGTCTGAATCACGCTGAAGGCTTCTCTTGTGATTAGCGCATGAACAACAATTCTCAATTGACGTTTCATTCATTCGTCGATGTTTCCTACAGTCAACAGAGATGTGGCCGACTTCTCCGCATGTCCAACGCTTCATATCAGGTCTCGGGGTTCTCCGTTGTACATGCCCGATTCTTTAGCAGGAACATTCCTGGACGGATATTTCTCGGACTCTATATGTACTCTTGGTAGCCAGTTTAGCAGATTCATATGCCAATGCGAACGCCAGTATTTCATTAGTCGTCTTCTTTCCTCCCAAACGAACGGCTTGTTGCCAGTCCCGATTTTGCGGTGCGTTTATAAATGCATCCATTGCTACCTCGTTCAGAAATTCCTTAGTCATATTTGAATAAGACAAGTTTGCCAATCGCTCAATGTCTGCCTGCAACTGTTGAAGATTTTCTCCAGGTTTCTGCATTCTGCTCTGCAGTTGCATGCGGAAGACCTATGGGGGAAGAAGGTATGTGTGTGCAAGCGTACTGCACCGGTTCTACTTCCATCCCATATGCTTCAGTGTGTGTTGTTGAGTAATCCTTGGAATTTGGACTGATCACCATTGAATCAGATTTAATTTTACACTTGAAATGAATACAAAGATTTCTTCTCCTTTTGATATTTAATTAAATTCGAAATCGTTCTTTCTCAATTCATTGTTTCTTTATTTACAACAAACTAAAATGTAAATGTAGGCATAATTCGAGTATAAATGTACGATTAAAAAGTTAAAGGTAAGATTACTGTTCTGTAACACTGTAGATAGTTATAACGTAGTTATCAAATATTCTATGTACACATTAAGTAAAATGTTAAAGGTAAGATTACTGTTCTGTAACACTGTAGATAGTTATAACGTAGGTTATCAAATATTTATTCTGTAACACTTTGGCTCCAGCCGTTCACTGAGCTCTTCGCTCTATCAAATCTACGCACTCGATAGCGGCTGACTCTCGACTGACTATCTCTTGGGACGCCCCATGAGAGATTTATTAATTAACGTGAGGTCACGACCTGCCCTCACGGAATCCAAGACGCGATTAAACTAGCTCATCGAAGCGACAGAATACCACATATTCCATCATCGCTTCGATGACCATATTTGGTAAGATATCCCTTTTGCGTTTTGATCAACACAACAGGGGTTGAAATACACACACGATGATTGCTTTTGCTGTTCATCGTGTGTATCCGCAAGTATGCAGGCATAGCATAGCTCCCCTTTAAAGTTCGCAGCAGGTGCGAGTATCTCTGCTACAAAAAGGGTTGAAGTATTTGCACGATCAACGTGTGCGTAAGGCATTATTGCCGATCGTGTGCTTTCCACTTCCATAAATGGATATGTTTCATCATTGTGTGGGCTTCACGCTGCTTGGGTGCGATTTGCCGGCGTCCCCTGGTATACATTGCCATGCGCGTGTGTGCGAAAATGCTTTTGTCTTATGCGGAAAATGTATGGGAAATGTAAGGAAAATGTATGGAAAATGTAAGGGAATCATATCGAACACGCGATGTTGTATCGATCCGTGCTTTCAAGGGCATTTGGCTGGTGCCAACAAATTCGCTTGTCGGACGGGTGGTCGATCGATCGTTTGTATAGATGACCACAAAAAGGAAGAAATATCTCCTGTAGTATGTGGTAAACACATTAGGAGGTATTTCTTTGATACTTATTGGGCAGTGTTGATTGTGAACATGGTGCGATTCGCACGTCTATGCCCTTGTAGGGAATGCCTGTTGTTGCTGATATATTTTTCGTATCAGCAGACATTATGCTTCACAGGTTTTTCGTGGTTATTGGAATGACCAATGCAGGTCAGTACACGCTTTTTATGAATTAGGACGCGCGTGGAAATGGTTACCTGGTGGTAGCTGAGCAGTTAAGTAGTGGCGTTTGCAAGAACCGCCACAGACCTGCTGCATGTGGCTGCCTCCCTACCTAGTTTCAAGGCCGTTTCTTACCGCTTGGAAGTCTGTTTGCTTCTCTGTTGGTATGGTTTGTAGCAATTCGGCAGCCGCCCCGCGGAGTGACAAAATTAGTGATGTTGACTTTTGCTCATCCGACCACTTATTATAATTGGCCGCGGCGTCAAACTGACGTATAAATACGGGGAAGGGTCCCGTTCCATCGAAGATTGGTGGTTGCATCCTTGTATATTTATAATCATCTTGATTGCTAGGGTATGTCTTATTTCTCTCAACACACTCAACACAAGTCTCTTTTCGATTCGCGTTATTTCATCGGTGACTTTCTTAAATTCAGCTTCGTTTTTTAGATCCAGATTTTCTACATCGTTTCGAATTTCTTCCGTAAAGTGCTAAAGATTACATTTCAGCCACTGCGTTTGGGAATCCAACTTTAGATTAACATCTGCAGCATGCGCGTCCAATTTTGAGTTAATATCTGTAGCTTGCGCGTCCAATTTTGTCATCATCATCCTGAGCATCTCCGAAACGTCCAACTTTGGCGAACTCTTCTCCGTTACACTGGCATCATTTTGACTCGCTGTTTCTTCTCCATCCGGACAGTTTGGCCCAATCGTAAAAACATATGTGTCGACATCAATACCGTCTTCCTCCACTGCTGCTTGCAGACGCTGTCGAAGAATTTGCTTCTGTCCTCTGCTATCCAGATTCCGGTCCCCAAGTTCCTTCTTCAACACAGGAACGCGAAGATCCTCCAAATGTCGATCTGACATCGTCACAACACACTTTCACAGACTTATTTACTTCACCAATAATTAATCCCGCTTCTGACACCAATTGTAGCGAGCTTAGGGTTCGCTGGATTAATTATTTTTAATAAATAAGAGCCGTTAAATCGATTTTGAATTAATGTAACACTTTATTAGTCCGTTAATAACAACCGTTACCTTTACCGTACACTTAACGATTTCTTGACTTATCGCTTCCGTACTTATCGCGTCCTTGACTAATTACTTCTTACTTATCTTCCCGATCTGCGTGCGACGTATTTATACCGTTTTTCCTCATTCTGATTTGGTGTTTCGATACCGTCCGTTCCATAGCCTGGAATTTTCTATTGCTCATAGTCTCCAGTTTTCCAGTACTTTCTAGAATAGTCTAGTACTTTGTTTCGAACTGTCTAGAATATTCTAGTACTGATTGTCATATGCGTCACAATATGTTTCTTTGTGACAGTAAGTTGGTTGTTATTAAATATAAATGAAGTTTGTTTAAATTTCATCCCGGGTAGTTTCTTATTTAAATCGTTTAAATTTATTGGTCCGCGTGAATGTAATTTTTTAAAAAATTGCTTTTGCAAAGCTTGCTTATGTAGGAAACTATTATTTTAGAATCTTGTTGTTTGCTTTTAGTATTTGTACGGTATATGTTATTTATTTTCGGTCAAAGTTTTTGCTGAGTCTATTTTGTTTCCAATTTTAATGGGGTATTTTTAATTTCAGTGTTGTTTTCAATTACCTGTTGTTCTAGAAAGTTAATTTTCTTCTCCATGTTCATGATGAATAAATCCTTCGTTCCGATTTGACGTTTCAACTCAGTTTTTTCCTCGGTTAAATGTTTAGAAGTTTGTTGTTTATTTCGAGGGTTGAATTAAAGTTGTCGTAGTTCCTGGATACACATTCCACACATGACGGATTTTCTTTAAGGCTCCTTTTAATCTCTTTTATAGCACTTTCCGTTTATTGGTAATTTTTGGCGTTCATGATTTTTGACGCAGTTGTTGAGGTAGTACGTCCCTTTGACTTGCCAGAACCTCGTCTAACCTCATCTCCGTTAGCTGCCGTTTGTCCTTGATTGTCCTTGGGAACTTGACGGTCTTTTTGTCCTTCACCATCCTTAGGCTGTCGACAAAATTGGCACTTCCAAGTCTTCTTCTGGATCGAAGTTATGTCCATGAAGTTTTTTTTTTACACAAACGCGCGCACAAAAGGGGATTTTCAAATACCCTTAAATGTCAAAGCACAGTGCAAGCGGATGGAGAGGAAGTGGATAAGGAAAGGAGGTGTCGATGTATATTGGCCTTGAATGCCTGGACAATACAACGACGAGGACACACATGATCATATCCTTGCGGATATTGTGGTACATTCAAAGTGAAGTGAAATCAAATGTAAAACTGCTGCTATAAGTTTTACATTTGACGTATTCCCTCTCCATAGGAAGGTATTCTTCACAGTGACAACAGCTAACCATTTCGATTTTTTATTTAAAGATTAATTAATTCAATTCAATTTCATTTAACCGAGTAAATAAATCACTAAATAAAATTACACTTTTTTACTTGTTTTATTGAAATGAAAGCTTCGTGGCTTTAAAAAAAGAAAACAAACTAACGAGTCATTCAAAAACACGTCCGACCACTTTCAAGACTTTCACAACAAAATTATTAACATGGTCATGCAATTTTTGAAATTGATTGAAGCACGTAAATATCCAATATTGAAAAATCGTGCACTGAAGCTAACATCTCTTCGTTTTTTCAGATTGCCTTACTTAAGTAAAGTCATATTTTCTTCAATGCAATTTATCAAAAATAAATTCAGATCACGTCTTACGGATGAAAATTTGAATGAAAATCATTCTCCCGACCATTTCACACAGTCTATAGGTTGATGGATTGGTATTTCACGTGGCAGCTTGGTGTTGAGCGCCCAACTACCACTCGGTATCACAAATAGAGTAAATCATAAAAATGACTGAATTTCAACATACGTCAGGAACATTTGTACCCAAAAGATAAAAGATTTTTTTTAAATCTGATCTATTTGGCTTCAAGAGATCTACTTTTTTTTTAATCACAGCTTGTTTAAAAATAGCACGGATCATGCATATAAAAATGAGAAAAAGAATCTGCACCGTGGCGTTTCCAATGGAAACACACAGTACACAAACCATAGTGAAGAGAAACACAAAAAAAATCGAAGAATTAAATCCAACGGGTTGTACACCATAGCAATTAATATCGCATGTCAGTATAGAGTAGTTAATAATAACAATTCGTTTTCAACACGCGGTTCTTGGTCTGATAAGTAGCATGCCCACTTCAGTATAGAGTAGTTAATAAAAGAATTCGTTTTCAACACGTGGTTCTTGATCTAATGAGTTAGTGCTTCACTTTTCACCAGGCTTTTCATGGGTTCAATTCCCCGATGAAATAACAATTTTGTAACACCAAACATTTTTTATCCGATGTGTAAGCGAATCGATATTTATGAATGTGGGCGATAGGCAGGTGATACAATTAATATAAAGTTTATTCAACGCGTAAATAGGTTGGGTTTATTTTATGAGCGATTTTTTGTTGTGTTTTTTCTTTTTTTTTTTCTTTTTTTATTATAAACAAACGCCACACAAAAGAGGATTTTGGAGTACCCTTAAATGCCAGAGCACAGTGCGAACGGAAGGAGAGGAAGTGGATAAGGAAAGGAGGTATGGATGTACATTGGTCTTAAATGCCTGGACATTACAACGACGAGGAAACACATGATCGGGTGGGGTATTCCACATTCGTGTAGTTCGGCTAAAGAATGATTCTCTATGTTTGTTTGTGCGCCTGAAGTTGACCTTCAACATGAGTTGATGCGCATTGTCAGATTGACGGGTATTGTGGGAAAATGTCTGCAGGGGCGGAACACATTCGGAAAGCTCAGTTGAGCAACGACCATGGTAATACCTATAGAAAAGAGATAGGCATGATACGTTGCATCCGTGTTCTAACGACGGAATTGATCGAGTTACGGCTAAGTCCCCAATAAGTTTCACTGCTCGTTTTTGCACCCTGTCGAGCACATGTAGTGCAGTTTTGGATGCGCCTGCCCAAATATGGGAGTTGAACTCCATTTTTGGACGTATACGCCTTGTAAATAGTGGCGAGATGGGATGGAGTGAAGTATCTTTTGCATCTCTTAAGGAACCCCATAGATTTCGTTGCACTTTCGCAGCTTCAAATATGTCGTCATTCCAATAAAGTATCGAATTAATTCGAGTGCCGAGAATGGATAATTCCTTGGCCTCGTCGATGGAAGTGCCGTTCATCGACAATATATTTACTTTGGGGTTCGCCTTTGACGACAAGAGGCAGCACTGAGTTTTTAGGACATCATCATCATCATCATCATCATCATCGGCACTACAACCGGGGACCGGTCTTGGCCTTATTTAGCAAGTCCTAAGGCTTGTTAAATTTTCCATAATGATTTATTTTTTCTGGGCAAGGTCATTAGTCTTGCGCCATTTTTAGGACATCACTGAGTTTTTAACGTCATTGACCAAGTTTAGTTGAGCAACGCTACGTATGTTCTACCTATGTTCTAATGACGGAATGGATCGGCTTACGACTGAGTCCCCAATAAGAGTCACTGCTCGTTTTTGTATCCTGTCGAGCACGTCTAGTGCAGTTTTGGATGTACCTGACCAAATATGGGAGTTGAACTCCATTTTGGGACGAATATACGCCTTGTAAATAGTGGTCAGGTTGGATGGAGTGAAGTATCTTTAACATCTCCAAAGGACCCTATGCATTTCGCCGCACTTTTCACAGCTTCAAAAATGTGGTCGCTTCAATCAACAGTCGAATTAATTCGAGTGTCGAAGATTGATAGTTCCTTGGCTTCGATACCAGTGCCGTCCATCGGCAGTGTATTTACTTTGGGCATCGTCTTTGACGACACGAGGCAGCACTCAGTTTTTAAGGCATTAAACTCTACTAGGTTAGATAATCCCCATTGATATATCTTGTTGAGGTCCGAATTCAATGTATTAAGCATAACCTGCTGATTGGTATTGACGTCCGCAGAGTTTGGTCGGTAATGTTCGTATGAGTATGACAAAGTTAATGTGCCAGCAAACGAGGGAATCGGGTTTTGGGTAATGGAGAAGAGATCATTTATAAAGATAAGGAAGAGGGTTCGTGAGAGTACCGAACCCTGGGGAACACTTGCGTTGATTTGATGGAAGGCAGATTTGACATGAATTCAAGGACCACTTGAATTGAATGGCCAGAAAGTTAGTTTCTTATCCATTGGATCACTCCATATGAATGTAATTTTGATAAAAGGTCTGGATGCCGAACTCTGTCGAAGGCTTCCATCTTCCTTGGGTTATAACAAGTATATGCGTTGATGTACGTCCGGCGTGTGCCTGGTGTTGGTTAAACGACGACTGTGTGTTGGGGTACATATGTGTGTGTATTTATGCGCGACAGTGTGTGTCGTGTTTTGTTTTTTTGGCTTCAGTAGGAAGGTGGAAATCTTCAAAAGATCGCGGGGTAGGACGGAGTTTATGTGTTACTCCACAATATAACGACAATTCTCAAGCATCAATTCCTTCACTTTAGCGATGTTTTCCTCAGTCGCAGCCGTTCTTGGAGCGCTCGCGCGAGGAAAATCATTAACAATTTGAGGACCACTTTTGAATGTTTTGTATCAT
Organism: Microdon myrmicae; assembly: GCA_963931805.1. Lineage (NCBI taxonomy): Eukaryota > Metazoa > Arthropoda > Insecta > Diptera > Syrphidae > Microdon > Microdon myrmicae. The sequence continues at coordinate 99,066,027 of OZ007496.1, forward strand.
TCACACACTTGTGTTTTCGATAGAACTGAGTCGCCCCAGGTTTTATGAATGAATGAATGAATGAATGAATGAATGAATAGATGGCCCAACCCTCACTTTATTTCGCTTAGTACAAGACGTATAAACATATAAACTACTAAATAGACTTACGAACTACCTTATAAAAACCAAGACATGCGGGTTGGGGGTAGGGGAAAAACTTTAAATGGAATGGGGACCTAAACAAAGATGGATAGAATAATAGTCTAGGTGGTAGGACAGGGAAGGACGAGAGTAAGCCGGATGCTAGGGTGTGAGTATGAGTGCGGGAGAGTGTAGGCCGTGAGTGAGGTGGAGTCAGGAGGGGTAAGAGAGGAGACGATGTTTGAGAGCGGGAGAGGTGAGATTGAAGTCAAAGAACCAACATTTTCACCGATTCGGCACAAGAAATTCCGTTGGAAACAACAAAATTTGATGCAGACTCTTTTCTCAACCAAATCATCCATTATAAAAAACGGAAAACGTTCTTGAAGTGAACTAACAAAATCTGGAGCTGTAAACAAACTATTTGACAGATAATGCTCAAACTGGGGGTCCTTATGTCTCACAGTGGCGTCAACCTAATGACAAAAAGAAATTCGAGAATACGCACACGCGGGAATTATAAATGTTAAATTCCGAGTAGGCATTTGACAGAATGTATATAGCTTTTATAAAAAAAATTATTTGCCGTTAAAGGAAATAGTAAAACATAATCGTAATTTTAATTTGATGAATATGAAATTTAGTCGTGTTATACCTGCCAAAGCTATTGGCGCAAGACTAATGACCTTGCCCGGAAAAAACAAATCATTATGGAAAATTTAACAAGCCTCAGGACTTGCTAAATAAGGACAAGACCGTTTCCCGGTTGTTGGAGACGGAGCAGCACCCGATGGCAACACTGGTGCAGGCACCACTGAAATGCTCCCATGACAAACAAATGTCAGCATACAGCTGACATTTCAATTATTTTAATTCGAGCTGTCATTGCAAACCCGTTTCTACTAGTCGTGTGTAGCGTAAATAATAAACAAAACATTAATTAATGTTCGATCAGTGTTTGTTTCTCGTTCTTGTTGTTGTTATTAACGGTCGGTCCTTTGGTTAGCAACGTAAGAGCCTTTCCTCGTGAGTCGAGCAACATCTAGAAACCCAGAGAGTCCAAGAACTGAGGGACTACGATCGAAAGAAGAGTTGTTCGATCCAACCAATTGAGGTAATTCCTTTCAGTTTCAACCACATTCGGATTTGCCATTGTTTTCAGTCAACGGCAAAGACCACAAACAAATTTAGCGTTTACACCGGTTGTAGTGCCGATGATGATGATGATACCTGCCAAAATCTCTATGGAATTCATTGTTGTTATTGTTCTAGATTATACAACAACATCAATAGTAATTGTCTTCTCAGTTTATGCTGTTAAGTAGGAGGAAGTAGGAAGGATCTGCTCCCAGAATTATTTTCTTAAACATTTCACTGCCATTCGTAATATGTCCTGTTTACCTTAGGCTAAGCTTAGTTAAGTTAGTTATTACGTTCTTTGGTTCGTAAAGTTACATATACTTTAGCTTATTTATTGAATTAATTATATTGCTTGAATTAAACCAATAAATGGGGTAGTAGCCCCACCAAACACTAAACGCAACACATACAACAATTTTCTTTATCTACAATTCGAGACATTAACTAAAGGCTATCAGTCTCTCACCGCCAATCCCAGGCATGCGTGTCGTTATGGTGAAACCGCTACTTGTAACTCTACGCGCATTTCTCCAAATATCATTATAACCGCAACCCTTAGGTCAAGAACATTGAACCCACAACCATTTCTTTTCAATTATGGTACTTGCCTATCACCCTCAGCTTGATTACAATGTAACGTCATCCTTCTAGTATCTGATAAATGGATTTCAAAAGCACTCATTATCTATGTTTTGTGTTTAACCCTTTCTTTCTTTATTTCAGGATGGAGGCTCACAAACGGAACACACTTTGGACAATATTGGAATCGTTAACAAAGTCTGATAGAACACACTCATGAAATGAATCACCATTCATGTAGAAAATTGTACTACTTCCTTATCGGTACTGCACAAAAGGGTTGTTTATTTTAATACGTAACTCTTCAACGAAGACAACGACCTTTAATAATAATTCTTCTAATCGGAAAAACAAAAGAACAATTAAGACTATAAAAGCGGAAATTACCTTTATAAAGATCAAGTTATAAGTCAAAGGAGACTCGTTCAACAGAGGCCACACGATTTCGTCGAGACGGAACCCTGAATGACATTGCTTGGGCCTAGCGCCCCTGGAATGGCCTTTATGATGAAAAAGAAAAAATACAAGTTCAACGTTGAGGTGCAGCTGAAGGATCTGGTCGAGGTGGCCCTAGTTAATGAGGTGCTATTTGCTAAGATACGTTTATTAGACGGAGGTTCATTTCAAGACTACAGTTCGAGGTAAGTTCCTTATGTCCTTCTCTATAAATATTTCATACCGAACGTTTAGAACTTAATTGATTTCGAAACTCAAGGGTAACAAATCAAAATTGATCGAGTATAAAAATAGAATTTGTTCCCTTTAGTGGGAGGCAGTTGCACGTTCCTTGTTTTAATTTTGGCCCTGGTTGAAACATGCTGTAAAAAATCTTATCTAAGGTTTGGAATTTCCGTCTAATGAAAACGTTAAAAATGCCCTTAAAATACTTGCGCTCAGAAATGATATAAAGATAGCGAAAAGTTCGCATCTGGTTGATTTATTGCCGGCTACACAATGCCTGTCGGCTAAAGAGAACGTTGCTAAACGTAAACAAAAGAATTACGCCCTCTCCTGATCTCATATTTTTCTTACCACCACATTGAGGTGGTTCTGCCGCTGGGGTAGCCGAAGTGTTTCTGTTTGAAAGGGGAAATGAAACAAAAAAGTTTATCTTAAAATAAATGCATTCCAAAATTTTCTTATCTCCGTGAGTTTATCATTAGAACAGCAGATAAGACTGTTTATTTATTATCAGACGGCAAGTAATTGAGTCTAAAAATAATTCAACCGTTTACGGCAGAATGTGGTCAGAAAAAAACCAACGTTGAATTTCCATTCACTGAACTGAATGATCCCACAAGATTAGCAACATAATTTCTGCATATTTTTTTTTACAGAAAGTGCGTGAAAAGGGGATTCTGATCCTTTGGGGTGTTCGCGTCCACACGCGATGCGAATAATTAACCCTTTTAGTGCCGGACGACGATATATCGTCACTGGCCACACTTTCAAAAAATCCCAACGACGATATATCGTTGCGTGCGCCTTACTCTTGGCATTGCGGGAAAGGTTTATCTCAAACACTTGCAAAACAATTTAAACTATCGTTTTTGGGATTAATTGTCATCATTTTTGGAAACCATGGGTCCTAAACATATGCCGCCGAGCAATTCAAAACCTATACACTATTTCAATTTATTTTTCACTCGTCAATTTCTGGACATGTTGAAAATGGAAACAAATCGGTATACAAGATAGTTTTTCGAGAATATCAGATTACCAGATGGACCCAGAGTATTAGGTTGGAAGAATATAACAATTCCAGAGTTGAGAGTTTTTATAGCAGTTTTACTTAAAATGAATATTACGCTTGCCTTGCGTCATGGATTTATCCTTCCGTTTTCAGGACCAATATTGATTATTTTATTATAAATGATTGAAAATGTAATACTTATACTTCATACTACGCGACCTACATAAAACTGCCATCAAACGATGATTATTGTTATGTGCAAATATTGCTTGTAGAAGAGAAACGTGTTTATATGCTTTTCATCATATTTTTTATTTATATTATTCGTGTCTGTATATTTTGAAATACAATTGACATTACATTATTCCCTCTTTCTTCCGTAATTCGGTGCATTTGGAATTTTTAAAATATCATTCTTAATTTGGTTTTTATGGGCTTCGTCCCAAATCGTAGGAAATTCGTCAAATTTGTCCGGTTGTCCTCGCATAGTGCTGTTTATTACTATTTATTGGCCTGTAGGAACCCGGAAGTTCATGGCTTCACCGACCCGACTCCGCCAGCGGTCCCTATCCTGTGCATTCTACTTCCACGCTTAACCAGTCGATCCGATCTCCTCGAGGTCAAACCTAACATTGTTCTTCCATCTCCGTCGCGGCCGCCCTGTCGGTCTCTTTCCCGTTGGCTTACCGTCAAGAATTCTATGTACTGTCCTATCGTTGCCCATTCGCGCCACATGCCCGGCCCATCTTAATCTTCGCGACTTGATTACTCTCACTATTGTAGGTTTGCGGTATAGCTCTTCCAATTCGTGGTTGTGGAGTTTCCTCCATTGTCCTGCCTCCTCGTTATATTTGCCGCCATAGATACCCCTTAGGACTTTATTCTCGAATACGCGGAATTTGTTTTCTTCCCGTTTTGTGAGATCCCATGTTTCGCATCCGTATAGGGCGATCGGCATGATTATGGTTCTATTGACACGGAGCTTTATATTCCGTGATAGCAGTTGGGATTTCAGCAGTTTACTGACTGCATGCCAACTAGCGTTGCCGGAGTGTAGTCTTTTGTTAATTTCCTTCGACATTTCGTTACTGGCCGTCAGTATTGTTTCCAGGTATTTAAATTCTTTGACATTTTCAAATATCTTGCCCCTGATGTTTATGTGTGTTATCTGAGGTTCACCCACTCCCGCCATGTATTCGTTTTGTCTTCATTTATTTCTAGGCCCACCTCTTCTGCCGCTTGCATGATGATTTCTCTGTTTTCACATACGGTTTCTAGATTATCGTCCAAAACGGCGATGTCATCCACATATGCGAGCACTTGTGTGACCCCGTTCAGGGATGATCCGGCCATGGTGTCATTTCGTACCTTTTAATCACATACTCGGGCACAATGTTAAAGACACATACTGAGTGGCCATCCTCCTGTTTTAGTCCATCCCGGATTTCAAATGGTTCTGAAAGGTGGTTTTCTATTCTAACTCGCCCTTTGTTTTCGTTCATGCAGATTTGAATGAGGGCGGCATATATTTTCTGGATTCCCAGCTCAACCACAATATGGTAGAGTCTTGGCCTTGCGACTGAGTCGTAGGCTTTTTTGAAGTCAACGAACAATTGGTGAACCGTCTCTCCGTATTACCACTTCTATTCCAGTAGTTGCCTTATTGTGAACATTTGGTCGCTCGTTGATCGGTTCCTACGGAATCCGTATTGGTAGTCTCCTAATATGTCTTCTGCGTACAGTGTGATTCTCGCCAGTATGACATTTGTTAGTATTCTGTATGTGGTTGGAAGCAATGATATTCCTCTGCAGTTTTCGCAATCAGATCTGTCACCTTTTTTGAAAATGGGGACGACTATTGAGGTTTTCCATTCTTCCGGAATGACTTCCTTATCGCATATTGTTTTATTCAGTTGGTGGATCTTTCGATCTCTCCTCCATGCTTCAAAAGCTCTGCCGGTATATAGTCGACTCCGGGAGCCTTGTTTTTTTTCAATCGGTTTATTGCGTCTACAACTACGTCGAAAGACGGCTCTGGAATCTAATTAAATGTCCTTGTAAAGCGAAATGTTTCAGGTATGCTGGGTGGAGATTGCGGTGCAGGTGTGGGAAAGTTGAAATTTGCCTGGGAAACGAAGGTACCGAATAGGTTTTGGGATCCCTGAAAAGGTAGAAAAGAAATTTTACAGGAAATTATATGCGAAGGGATACATGAAAGGTAAGATTTCTTTTACAGGGACTTTTAGGTTAATGATTTCATTTATTTAATGCGCGGAGCATTTAAGATGCTAATGCGATCGCATTAGTGAAGTTGTGAGATTGGGTGTAAGTTATGGGGGTTTTTCAGGTAAGTGGGCCGTGGGGTTTGGCGGAACCGCCACAGAGCAACAAAGTTCACACCAAAGTTAAGCTTCTCTGCTATAAGTAGCTAATCCGATCTGGAATATCGTACGCCTTTCCCATATGGTCCTCCATATCTTCGGCGCAAATCCAAAGACTTCGAGTTTTCGAAAGAAACTTCCTCAGAAGATGCATCAACCAGTTTAGAAGGGCTGACGGTCGCCATTACCCGAATTCCCGCCCATACGAAGGTGCCCCCATTACCCCTATCGACGAGTACTTCCTACAATTAGCATACAACTACCTCGGAAGCATTCAGAACAGCGAGAACGTACTAGTACGTCTAAAGTTCTTGACCCTTCTCTCTCCCGATCTCTTCGGATCGGACCACCACAATTTCTTCTTCAGTACAAAACTGAAGAAAGTACCCTTCCCAAAAACATTCCCCTCTATAATAGAGGATTCCTGGACCCATCCCATAGGGTCTACTGCTGACACACTACAAACACGCACGCACAGTACAAGACAGCACAAACACACACACACACACACACACGCACACACACACACACACACACACACACACACACACACACAAACACACACACGCCGACCAAAGCACAGATTATCAGACACCATAGACGTGATCTGCGTTTACTACCGCACTCAAGGCCCACCGGTCTTGTACGATTTCTTTCCAACCATCCCCCCACCCAAGAAGTTAGAGAACACTTGAACTAACCCTGTCCACACTATCCTTAGATACCTCCCTCCCCCTTTCTTTTCAGATATCTTGAGACCGATCCCAACATCCTCAAGGATGAGGGTGATTCTGGTTATCGCAAGATGACCAGAAGCCAGAGACAAGATGAAGAACACATTCGTCCTTGTCTCCCTAAAGTCGGCCTCTCGCCTCCCCAGGTTTTTTTTTGGATTCGTGATCAGTTTATTTCCGGAGGGCGAGACAACGGCCACAATAATACTAAATAAAATTAAAATAAATATAAAAAGCTCAATACACGAAACCACTTTTCATTTTGGGCTCACCAAGGAGGTAAGATTAATTATACTAAAAAATATAACCTTATACGTGGCTGGGTTGAACAGTTTCCGGCCTGACCTATAGATGGCGACAGCAGGCCTAACTTTTGGCCCGTATTCTATAGTACTGTGTTGCATTAGCTTGTATATACATTTTCAGGTCAATTATTTTGTTAGTATATCTTTATTTAGAGATAATTGCAATGCTACTTCAGACTATGTCCTTTGAATTCTTTATTAAACATTGCACTGGATGTGGACATTGACATAAGGTAGATGGACAAAGACATTACAGTTTTTATTAAGGTGCTTAAGACTGTCAATTTTGAAGACTTTTTTAATAAAGAAAAATTCCACACATTTCTACATCTCAGATAACCAATCTCTTTATTTAGAGTTAGTTGTAATGCTACTTCAGACTATGTCCTATGAATCCTTTATTAAACATTGCACTTCCATATATTTAATTAACAGAGAAGAAGTTCGTAATCACCGTGTAGAATGGAACCGTCAATTCGAATTCCCGTGCAAAATGTCAGCGAATGCATCGACTGGTGTCCTAGATCCATGCTTCCTACGAATTTCCATCCGCAAAGAAATGAAAGGCGGACGTAGTTATTATAAATTAGGCTTTATTGATTTAAATCTTGCCGAGTTCGCTGGATCGGGTCTAACATCACGCCGCTGTCTTCTAGAAGGATACGATCAGCGTCACCGACTAGATAACTCCATGCTGAGGGTGTCCATTAAAATGCTCATGCTTAGTGGTGATATACTTTTTAAGGCGTAAGTAAACCGAATCTCAACACTAAATGAAAGCATTAAATTTTGTTTTTTTAATTTCCAGACCGACTCCAAGTCTAGCGAGCAAACAAATTCCTTCGCAAGACGATTTAGGCACAGTTGGGGGAGGTAATAATCCTCTTACGGGACTACAAACACCGACAGCCACTTTGCCACCATCTACAGTACCAACAGGAAATACTGGTGTACCAAATACCGGAACGACAAGTGGCAGTAATCGACCAGCATCATCATCTCGTGATGATGTCATTTCCCAATCACAAACATCTTCCGGTTTTGGATCACTAACAAAAAAGAAATCGGAATTATTTGCTGATGTTGATCCCGGTTCATTGATTGCATCGATTGTTACAGATTCAGGATTATCTGAGTCGTCAGAACCAACGACAAATACATCAGAGTCGCTGCTACAAACATATCCACCACTTTCATTAGGGTCAAATGCACAACAGGTGCTTCCATGTGGAGGAATTGGTGGTACCGGTGGTAGTGGCGGTGGCGGCGGGGGAGGTGGTGGCGGAGGGGGAGGCGGTAGCATAGGACTTATAAGCGGTGGTGTAGGAATTAACAGTACTGGAACTGCAGCAATGGTTGAAATGGGTCACTCAAGGAATTCCAGCAATACTAGTCAAGTTAGTGATGAATTGAATACAATCACATTTACTCACCTGGAATTTATACAATTCATTTTGTTCTAGATGTCGAAAGGATCAGGATATAGTAGTTTTTCGCACAGTCAACATTCAAGGCAAAGTTCTGAAGGTGATTCAGGACACGCTAGGTAAGTTATTTATTGGTTATTTGATTTTGTGAACGATTTTTAAAATAATCTAAAGCAAAATTAGATTCGTATATTTTATTTTTTACGTATACTAACAACAATAAGATACTTCATACATACACTAACAGTCTTAGTATTATATAATTTATTTTTCTTATAATTTCTTCCTCTCATTTAATTTTCGTTTTCTAAAAATACTAACGTAATAATTTATTACTAAGAAAAAACAGTTTATGTTTTAACAATCACAAGGGTAGTTGTCTTTATTTGTAAAAAAAAGAGCATAACAAAGCGAATCACTAAACTTAGGCTGTAGCTATCTGGTGTTTAGTTAAATGGCTTTTCAAATCTGCTTGAATTTGGAGTTTTTGTATCAGGGTTTTGGCAGATCAAGTTAAGGGATAGTCAGGAGGATCTTAACCTTGATGAATTTAATTTTATTTCGGTGGTACTGAATATTTCCGGTCAATTCAGAAAAGGAGAACGTGTTATGAAAAACCTTAAAACCTAAAAAGAACTTGATATTGTATTAATCTAAATTTCTTGTATCATTTCACAAGTGGTGTCTGGCGGACAACTTACTAGACTGTATGATTTATTAAACCATTTGTTTGCCAACTGGCCTGTGGATCACTTATTTTTAAATCGAAATATTTTATAGTTTCTTTTTGACCTTCAATTAACATTCCATTGATCAGCAGACATAAGTCTGCATGAAATAATGCGCCCAATTCTTAATCTTCAACACTTTTTCGGTGCACCAGAGCGTTCTTTATCGTTAGCATCAAAATCATTATTTTTGAAGCATCGGGGGCAACATCATGCAGATATCATGATAAATAATGGAACTTTAAGAGGTTCGTCATCACATAACCGGGCTAGCTCTCGAGGCTCTGCCCACGCTCGACTGGTGTCGGCATTTTGTAACATCAGGGGCATCGGTTTCACCAACATGATTGTAAACGCCGTCCACCAATATTTGCAAACAGCGAAACCTGATATCCTTGCCCTAACTGAGACCCAGGTCGATTCGTCAACTGATTTGACATATCTTCGTTGCTCAGGATACGACTTACATTCGAGATTCCGTTTTAAGGGCGGAGTCTGCGTCTTCGCGCGGTCCAATATGGCTTGCCAGAGGATGAAGGCGTTGGAACCGCATAATATGGACATCATATGGTTGAGGGTCGTGCTGAGGAATTCCGTTAAATTTCTTAGTTGTCTTTACCGCTCCCTGAATGACGATCGACCAGCGACATTTTTCGAACATCTTTCATATAGCGCCGACTGGATACAGATCAACCACCCAGCTTCTGAAATTGTTGTCCTTGGCGGTTTTAATGTGCACAATTCCGACTGGTTGTTACATTCTAACAGAACCGACGAGGCTGGGAGGCTGGCGGAGATGTTTGCTGTAAGCCATAACTTGACTCAACTCGTGGGGGAGCCAACGCGAGTGCCGGTTGCCCGAGGCGATTATGCAAACACTCTGGATCTGTTTTTGACATCCGAACCGAGTATTTATACCGTAGAGGTTTCTGCGCCACTGGGAAATTCAAATCACTGCTTGGTATCTGTCGCGCAAGCACTTATATATCAAGCGAATAACCGGCCTAGGCAGCTTCGCCATGTATGGAAGTATAGGGCTGCTAACTGGGACGATTTGCGAGATTTCTTCGCATCCTTTCCATGGTCCGAGGTGTGCTTCGGAAACTCCGATGTTAACGCTTGCGCGGAGTCGGTATCAGAGATTATTCTCCTGGGGATGGAAATGTATATTCCACATTCCATCAAACGAAGTTCGTCTGATAAACCTTGGTTTGATAAAAAATGCGAGCTGATTACAGCGGCAAAAAATAGAGCTTTTAAGCAATGGCGCTCCAATCCCACGGATGTTGACAGAACGAATTTTGTTAGAATCAGAAACGCGTGCAACCAGGCTCCTTCGGTGCCCAATTGGTTCGCGCTCCTTCTGGTCAATGGCAAAAGCTGTCCGCGCTAACTTCGCATCCTCCTCTTTCCCTCCGTTGGTGACGGACAGCGGGACGTTACTCACGAATCCAAAGGATAAAGCTAATGTGTTCGCGAATTCCAACCTCGACCCCGGCCTTTTGGAGCCACCTGTGATCTCGCCGGTACAGTCTTCCATGCGGGATGTGAGATTTCGTCCGCGCACTATTCGACGCATTCTACGTGAACTGGATTGTAGGGAGGCAACCGGCCCGGACGGAATGCCAGCAATAGTCCTTACGAATTGTGCTCCAGAACTATCGCCGGTTCTTGGCAGACTCTTCCGCTTATCTTATGCACGGAGGACCTTTCCTGCCTGCTGGAAAATCGCTCGAGTTCAGCCAATCCCAAAGACGGGAAAAAAGTGTCTCCCACAAAATTACCGTCCGATAGCATTACTGTCTATTTTATCTAAGGTAATGGAAAAAGTCATCAATACAAAGTTGGTTAAGTATTTGGAGTGCAACGGACTTCTGAATGATCGTTAATACGGATTCCGTGGCAGGTGGTCCACAGGAGACCTTTTGACACTTATAACCGATATATGGACATCTGCGATTGAACGCCACGGTTAGTCAAGGGCGGTCGCATTGGATATCTCCAAGGCTTTTGACCGCATCTGGCACGCGGCATTGCTGATGAAACTTCGTTCATATGGACTTTCCCAACAGCTTTGCGACTGGACGAGGAGCTTCCTCGAGAATAGATCGGTCCGGGTTGTTGTGGACGGCGAGTGTTCGGATCTGTATCCTGTTAATTCGGGGGTGCCCCAAAGTTCTATTTTGGCTCCAACCTTGTTCTTGCTTCACCTAAATGATTTGTTGGAGACAACGGATAACAAAGTGTTCAGTTTTGCGGATGATAGTACGCTTGTTTCCTCCTTTTCGAGTGATCGGCCGATTGGTGTATCTGCGTCGCATCAGCTGAGATGTAGGCAGATTGACTCTCTGAATCAGGATCTAGATAGGGTCCTGCAGTGGGGAAGGCCAATCTCGTCGACTTCATTGCAACGAAGACACAGTATACAACATTCACAAAGAAAACTGGATCATCGGTTCCACAGATAATGATGAATGGCCGGGCCCTTGAGGCTGGGGAAAGCTTTAAATTGCTCGGCGTCACGGTCTGTGGGAATGTATCATGGCATAAACACGTGTCGAACATCGCCAGGTCAGCTTCAGGAAAGCTGAGCTATCTTTTTAGAGCCAAGAAATATTTTACTCCGGCCCAACTTCTTCTCCTATATAAATCCCTAATTAGACCCGCGCTCGAATATTGCTCTCATGTTTGAGCTCGGCTCCTAAGCATACCCTCGACCTACTTGAGAGCATACAGAGACGAGCGATCCGCCTGATCGGGGATTCGCCGCTGACGTCGGGACTACAGTCGCTATCACATCGAAGGCGCGTAGCCGACCTCTGTTTTACAGATATTATCAGGGGTACTGTTCTTCGGAGATTCTTGGTATTGTTCCACGCAATTCGGCTTATATGCGCTCCATAAGACAATCCGACGGATCGCACCCGTTTGTGGTTCATCTCCCGACGCGACGGCGCGAACATCTCTGCATCAGAACTCGTTCCGTTACAGAGCGGGGAAGCTGTGGAACTCCCTTCCCACGCGAGTGATCTCGGAGCGTTACAACCTGCAACTGTTCAAAAAGAACTGCAACAGTCATTTGGTGGCATCTCGGAGCGTCCACTCGGCGCTATAGGTTCGCCTCTCCCGAGAGAAGTCTAATAAAAAAAAAAAAATAATCGAAACCAATCTTTCTGGGTATTTTTCCAGAGCATGGTCACCGAAAGGTTTAACAAAAGTGTTGACTCCTCCAACTGCACACATGCATCTGTCCAAAAGTCGAAGTTTTGAATTTTCTCTCACAGTTTGGGACAAATGTACTTAATGATGAAACCAAGTTTGAGTGGGATCTGTCAACTAGCGCCTTTTTGCTAGAGCTGGTTAATAAAGACTAATCTGTGTTCCAAATGGAACCTTAAATAATATTTTTCCGTAACAACATAGTAAGATTTGGAATAAAACCAAAAACTAAGTTTGGGTTGCGTCTGAATACTTGTAGTATTTTCAAACCGAGGAATGGCAGGTTAAAGACGATCGATCGTTATCTCAAACTGTATTTTCTGAGTGTATGATTTTTTTTTTTTCAAATTAATGTGTTTTGAAGTAAAGTCTCACAGCTAATTAATCGGGATCCAAAACTACCACATCGCATACAGGTAAAGTTTGCCATTGCGGCACGCTTTCATCAGTTGTTGGATTTAGACCGGTTCTCCTATGAAATGTTGGATTTAATTATCCAGTTACCTCTTGTGTTCCTTGCTTCTTCCCCTGCTTTGCAGTACGCTATTCAGGTGAAGGAACTATAAAATGCTAAAAGGTAATATCTGCACGGCCATTAAAAGAAATTGCTTGACGTTGAACCACCAATTGGACTTTTATCTAATCCGTCTCATCTGTTGTCAAAATTCATCTAACGGTGGTGAAAGTCTACAGATACATTTAGCAATCCTCGAAATTGGAGCAAAACCTTACACCACAGAAATGACTCGCGTACATTTTACCTTATCTGCATTGCGGCATCTATAAATAGGTTTTTGTTTTCCTATTTTTATCGCGTGATTGACAACGCGGGAGCACGTGTGAATTTGACCATCGCCTTCAATTTACAGACAGATAATGTGAATTATTATTGTGCACGCTCCGTGGCGACTAATGTCTTTTCGGTTAAATTCTGGTTCGATAGAGTTATTTATAAATTAAATTGCTCCTAGATTCTATTAGAAGATTTGAAAGGTTGCGGGCAAGTTTTTTTTCCTCCCAGAACAGAATAACACACAGGTTTGTGCTAAATGATTTATCAAATCAGGTAAATGTATTTTGACTCACCTACTTTATATAAATGTCCCGCTATGCACTATGATGCAAAATGACAGACTTTCTTTTCATATAAAGACCGTTGTGGAATTCCAACTTTGCCGCGAATTGGTGATGCGTCAGACGGCCAATGGTATCAGGTATAGATCATTAAAAAAAAGGTGAAATGTTTTCTCGTAAATGTATTACACTCGTAGCAACATATAGATAAATAATTTGGTTATACCAAGGTATGTAAATCTAAAATAATGCATAATTAAATATTTTTGTCATTGGTGCAATAAGTAATAAAAAACTTCTGGAAGGTGGTTACTCATTACCAGTTATTTGTAGAAGTAGTTTAAAGTTTGTTATTATTTTAATAATGTCGGGGTCAGTAGCTAGGCACTCGAATAGGAGAGAAAATGGACTTTAAAAAAATATACACGTGTCTAACTGTTCCGATCTGGGAGAAGCGTGATTATGGCCTGGTAATGGACACCAACTACAATCTTAAAAGAGGCAAAATATAGGTTTAGTAGGGTTGGCAAAAAGAAATCTATTATATTTATGCTTATTTTAAGTGTTTTTTTTAACAAGATTCTGGGATTGTCAAATTTGTGTCAAATATACAGGATTAGGTTGGCAAAAAGGTATCCATTATTTTTATGCTCATTTTAAGCGTTATTTACCAGGTGTACCGGTTTGAAACGAGCGTTTTTTATAGTTTTTTTTGGGAAAGTAAAAAACATTTTATTCGAAGTATTGGCCAATGCTTTCTACACGTTTCGACTACCTTTCTGGCAATTTGTGGATGCCACGCCAATAAAACCGGTCGTCTTTTGAGGCAAACCATTCGGAGACCCAATTTTCGGCTTCTTCGTAGGAATTGAAATGCTGCTCAGCCAATGCGTGTCCCATCGATGAAAACAAATGGTAGTAAGTCTGTGGGGGGTTTCTCTATTCTACATGAGATACAACCCACAATTCCAACCAACATTTCCACCTAATTTCGACCGCTTTCAGTGCGTCATACTTACCAATTTCCATTATATGTATTCCCCTGTAAAACATTTCAAACGGATGTATAGCTAAACTCATCATCCTTTGCAGATAATGCATAATTGAGTTTAGCTACATAAATGTCATACGGCAACTCCATTCTTGCTAATCATGAGTTTCCCATCGGAAATCTCATAATGTCGGTTAGCAACAACGAGTCTAAAAGAACGACGCTGTTGCAACATAGCAAAATAGCTGGGGTAATTTCAGCGTCTTAGAGTCTGGTTCTCACGCGAATTATTTCCCAAACATCAGCGGCGCCCTATCGACTTTCCCTCAGATCACCCATTCGCTTGGGATCAATGATCTCTCTTTGCAGGGGAGTAACATCCGCTAGGGTTCCCTCTCATTCGTATTTCTTTCCACGGTTCAATGCGCTTTAACTACACCATAGCCGTACCACTGGGTCAGTAGGTCGTGTCAGTAGCTGCATCTGATACCAACACACACAACCAAAGCCACCCCGAGATCACAGCATATCATGTTTTCTGTTCTCTCATTCTTCGTGTCCGTCAATTACCCTATTAACAAAAGTTACTCATACTTTGACGGGCGTGAGGTTGAGAGAGCAGAGGCGTGGTCTCTTTTGGTTGTCCTGTGTGTAGAAAGAAATATGAATTTCAACCCTAATTCACACCAGTCACTATTCAATCACCATCGCGTGTAGTCGCGCTGCCGCAGGAGTCGCTATTTGTATCTGAACCTGGTTGTATCTGCGGATGAGATAGTTCGTTTAGTTCACGGAACAAAAAGCCCAAGGAGTCGTTCGATAGAGTTGGTGTACAGGTAAAGTTTTTTTCGTTCCCGAAGCCTGTTTTGACGGTTCACATATATTCGCGATTTGCGTACGACCGACCAGCTGAACAGTCTGGCGTTTCCGTCGCGTACTGCATTCCCTGCTTGACAGAAGTGAAATAGTAAATCTCTGATTAATCCAGTGAGGCTGTGATTCATGTTGGCAAATACAATTAAGACCAATTTTTAGCTGTGTAATTAAGTTCAATCGATATTGTGCCATTCACCAGAAATAAAATTAAATAAATAAGAACGTGTTTTTTTTCATTTCTTCCTTCGGAGTAACAAGTGTCGGGGGTTTTTAAGTGGATTCTGTGCCATACGTTGGCAACATACTCTTTCCCCCACAAGTCTGGCGAATACGGCGAGTGGGGTAACACTTCCCGGCCGAGAACTTTTATTGTTCCTTTGACGGGTTTTGCTGTATGACTCGGTGCATTATCATGCAACAAAATTACCTTTCCGTGTCTTGTGGCCCATTCTGGTCGTTTTTCGATCAATACATGGTTCAAATTGATCATTTGTTGTCGGTAGCGTTGCGCATCAACAGTTTCGCTAGGTTTTAGAAGTTCTTGATACACCACCCCCTTCTGGTACCACAAAACACAGAACATTGCCTTTTTTCCGAACCGATCAGGCTTTGCAGTCGATGTTTCCGCTTCTTCTGGATGTACCCATGATTTTTTGCGTTTAGGATTTTTAAAATAAATCCATTTTTCATCACCAGTCACAATTCGATGCAATACTGACTTCCTTTCGTGTCGTAGAAGCAACGTTTCACATGTGGTGTTTCGCTTTTCCATCTGCCTGTCATTCAATTCACGTGGCACCCAGTTTCCACACTTTTGGATCTTTCCCATAGCTCAGAAATTGTTTGTTGTGCAACATTCAACATTTGTGCCATTTGTTTTTGACTTAAAGTGTCATCTTGATCCAATATTGCTTGCAATTCGGCGTCTTCAAACTTTTTTGGTGCTCTTCCACGTTCTTCATTTCGCACATCAAAATTATTATCTCTGAACCGCTTAAACCGTCTTTTGCATGTTGCTTCCGATAGAGCATGATCACCATAAGCCTCGACAAGCATTCGATGCGACTCTGCAGCACTTTTCTTCAAATGAAAACAAAAAAATGAATGCTTTCCGCAAATCATCTTTTTCTGGTACAAAATTCGACATTTTTAACAGGATTAAAAAAATGATGTTGTTTGTACAATGACTTGATGCATACTAAATATGTTTGACATATGTCGTAGCAACCAAAAAAAAAAACCAAAAAAGGGCTCGTTCACAACAAACGTTCCCTATCGATACATTTGTATCTTGACGCTCACTTCACGCCGGTACACCTGGTAATAAGGTTCGGATTTTTTTTTAAACATATGAGCGCACAGAACGGGATTTTGGAGTACCCTTAAATGTCAGAGCACAGTGCGAGCGCAAGGAGACGAAGTGGATAAGGAAAGGAGGTATTGATGTAAATTGGTCTCAAATCATAGCACATTACAACGACGAGGAAACACATATTCATATTCGTGTGGGTCGGCTAAAAAATGACTACATTTATTTGTGCGCCTGAAGTTGACTTTCAACCTGAGTTGATGCTCTTTCTCAGATTGACGGGTATCGCGGGAAAATGTCTGAGGAGGTGGAACGCATTGAGCAAGTTTAGTTGAGCAACGACCGTGATAATCGTTCTACGACACCCTAGAGGAAGTGGCACGGCCACTGGTTAAGGCATGTCCGCATCATAGTTCCGCCGAATTGTTCACAGGAAATTGTCACGATTTGAAAGACTCACTTATCAACACATCAAATAATCCTTACTGATGCACGCAGTCGTCCTACTGCTTGATACAACTTTTAACCCAGAAGAAAAACAAATGAAACACTGGTTTTGTGGCTGGTGATCACCGCTTTCTTTATTTTAATGTATTTTTATTTTATGTACATTGTTCAGATTAATTTACAATTTGTAAGGAGCAGCTTGATGAGAAAATTATTATATGTAACAAATACATAATCTGAAATTACATATTTAAGAACAGTTGATAAATTAAGATGATTTTTTGTATGCACTTGTGAAGTGATTCGTTGCGAATTGCTCGTTTAATTTGATTGTTTCATATCTGACACTCCACTGACACCGAATACATTTTTGGTTCTTAATTGTTCGTTTTTACGTTTGACGGTAGTTTTAAACTTAATAAGGATTGAAAATTCGCGGCACTGTAGAACACGCATGACTGGTATCGGAAAATGACTCAGGTATAGACTTTGTGTGCACGCACCGTGCCGTGCGCACGGTGGATGGTGAACGCAACCGACTCGTTCTGTGTGTGGATTTCGACTGACTCAAACGAGGGATGAAAATTGTGTGCTGTCTCTAGCGACACGGTCAACCAATCTTGATCGCACTCTTATCTGTATTCGCTCATTTCCCCGCCCATCGAGGTGAATAAACTCTTGTGAATTTACACAGCAGTCAATGGACTTAGAGAAAATGGAGAACAGAAATGGAGAGCGTGATGATCTCGGGGTTGAATTTGCTTTGGCGTGCTACGAAAGCAAAACCATGCTGACCGCCTGACCCAGTTCGATATGGAATTGATCTCAGAGTACAATGCACTCCGAGAAGAGGAAACGGGGTGGAATGGCAAGTATATTTTTCGTGCTATTCACCAGACTAAAGAGTTTATTGATCCTCAGCGAATAGCGTATCTGGCGCAGGTTAAAGGACGCGCGATGGCTTGGGAAAATATCGGCGAGAGAAAAAGAACTAACGGGATTCGATATTACTCAAGCGGTTTCTATATGCAGCAACAGCGTCGCTTGCCCAGACTTTGCTGTTGCCAACCAAATATGAGATTTGTGATTTCCGATAGAAATCTCATGTGATTTATGAAAATTGATGCCATATGGCATAAAAGGGCTGAATTCAGTTATGCATTATCTGCATGGAATAATGAATTCAGGTTATGCGTCCTTTTGGTAGATACCTTTTGCAGGTGAAATTGGCCGACGGAAGGGATTGGGTTTCAGGTAGTGCGCGGTTAGCGGGCGAAATTGGGTTGTAATTGTGGGTTGGTTCTACGCGTAATATAGAGAACCCCCCACAGAAGTATTTGATGGGATCTCATCATTCGATGTTAAAATCCTCCTCGGGGATCTGAATGCAAAAATTGGAAAGGAAGATATCCTTCAACCAACTATAGGTAAAGAAAGTCTACACAGCGTCAAAAGATCTGTTAGTGAAAAGCACGATGTTCAAACACAAGCAAATTCATAAAGCCACATGGATATCACCTGACGGCGTAACGCGTAACCAAATAGACAACTTCCTCATAGACAAAAGACACCACTCGAATATCCTTGACGTAAGATCATATAGAGGAGCAGTTTGCGACTCCGATCATCTTCTAGTGATGGGAAAAATCAGGAGTTGGCTCGCAGCAAACCCACATGGGCAGTCACGGGAGACAAGCAAAAAGTTCGAAATTGATAAACTAAAATACCTGCGCAAAAGGGCTGAATATCAAGACGAACTAACGACTTGATTTAGCATCCTAGAGAATGGGAGTAGTGAGGAAGAGGAAGCCAATAGTGTGGACACTAAATGGACATCGAACAGAGACATAATCAAACAAACAGACCAAAAGGTATTAGTATTCAAGAAAACAATTAAGTCCAAACATTGGTTTGACGATGAGTGCAGGGCGCAGATCGAAGAACGTAAACCTCTCAGATTGATCCACTTAGAAAGATATGATGAAGTCAACGCAGAAAAATACGCGATGATTCGGAAAGAGACAGTAAGACTCTTCAAACGCAAAAAAACGCGAAAGGGAGAAGACTCGGATCGAAAAAATCCTAGAAAATGGCAGAGCAAAGAACATCAGAGGCATGTATGCCGTTATAAACTCAATTATAAATGGCTATCAGGTGACAGAAACAAACAATATCGTGACATGGTGGAAATAGTACTTGGAAAACCTGCTTAATGTTTGCACCCATCAACCACAAATAAACGCACCAGAGATACATATAGCCGAGCCTCAGATCCCAGAGTCCTCCTTCAATGAAATTCTGGTCGCAATAAATCGATTGAAAAACAACAAAGCTCCCGGAATCGACTGCATGCCGGAAGAGTTTATGAAGAATGGAGGGGAGGCAACAGCTCAAAAGATCCACCAACTGATTAAAACAATATGGGATAAGGAAGTCACTCCGGAAGAATGGAAAACCTCAATAGTCGTCCCCATTTTCGAAAAAGGTGGCAGATGTGACTGCGAAAACTACAGGGGAATATCATTGCTCTCAACCACATACAAAATACAAACAAATGTCATACTGGCGAGAATCACACCGGACGCAGGAGAAATACTGGGCGACTATGAGTGCAGATTCCGTAGGAACCGGTCAACGAGCGACCAATTGTCCTTACTAATGCAATTGTTGAAAAAGAAGTGGGAATACGGAGAGATGGTTTACCAACTTTTCTTTGACATCAAAAAACCCTACGACTTAGTCGCAAGGCAAACACTTTACCATATTGTAGTTAAGCTGGGAGTCCCAAAAACAAAAAAATGCCGCCCTCATTCAAATCTCCATGAACGAAAATAAAGAGCGAATTAAAATAGAAAACCACCTCTCAGAACCATTTGAAATCGGCAACGAACTAAAACAGGGGGTGACCTCTCGGCATGCATTTTTAACCTTGTGCTCGATTATGTCATCAGAAAGGTACAAGACGACAACATGCCCAGATCATCCCTGAACGGGGTCACACAAGTGCTCGCATATGCGGATGACATCGCCGTTGTGGGCGATAATCTAGAAACTGTAAGTAAAAACAGTGAAATCATCATGCAAGCGGCAGAAGAGGTTGGCCTAGAAATAAATGAAGACAAAACAAAATACATGATTACGGCGAGAACAGGTGAAACTCAGGAAAACACATATAAACGTCAGAGGCAAGATATTTGAAAAAGGTAAAGAATTTAAATATCTGGGAACGATACTGACGGGCAGTAACGAAATGTCGAAGGAAATAAACAAAAGACTGCATTCCGACAACGCTAGTTGGCACGCAGTCCGTAAACTGCTGAAATCCAAACTGCTACCACGTAACATAAAGCTCCGTGTCTATAGAACGATAATCATGCCGATTGCTTGAACTTTCGGGTTCCCACAGGCCAATAAATAATAAAAAAAATAATAATAACGACCGTGATAATACCTATAGAAAAGAGGTAGGCATGATACGTTGCGCCTATGTTCTAACGACAGAACTGGTCAACTTACTGCTGGATCCCCAATAAGTTTCACTGCTCGCTCTTGCATCCTATCGTGCACTTCTGGATGCGCCTGACCAAATATGGGAGTTGAACTCCATTTTGGGACGAATATACGTCTTGAAAATAGTTGCCAGGTTGGATGGAGTGAAGTATCTTTTGCATCTCCTAAGGAACCCCATACATTTGGCCGCAATTTTCGCAGCTTCAAAAATGTGATCGGTCCAATTAAGAGTCGAATTAATTCGAGTGCCGAGGATTGATAGTTCCTTGGCTTCGTCGATGCAAGTGCTGTTCATCGACAGTGTATTTACTTTGGGGATCGCCTTGGACGACAAGAGGCAGCACTGAGTTTTTAAGGCATTGAACTTTACTCGCTTATATAATAAACATTGATATATCTTATTGAGGTCAGAATTTAATGTATTAAGCGTAACCTGCTGATTGGTATTGACGTTCGAAGAGTTTGGTCGAGAATGTTCGTTTGAGTATGAGAAACTCATTCTGCTATAATCAGCAAACGGGTGGGTAATGGACAAGAGATCATTTATAAAAATGAGGAAGGGAATGGGCGAGAGTACCGAACCCTGGGGAACACCTGAATTAATTTGATGGGAGACAGATTTGACACCGTCAAGAACCATTTGAATCGCACGGCCAGAAAGATAGTCTCATCAATTGGACCGGGGAATTGCCCATTACATATTAATGTAATTTCGATAGGGCTGGATGCCAAACTTTGTCGAAGGCTTTCGAGATATCCAGTGCAATAACTTTGCTTTCTCCGAAGTAGTGGATGGAATGGCTCTACTTTTCGGTAAGGTACGCCATCTCCTGTGGACCTGTTGCTACGAAAGCCATATTGGCGGTCATTGAGAATGTCATTTGATTCCAGATATTTTGAAGGTTGACGGGTGATAAGATATTCCATTACCTTGGAGAGAATAGAAGTTAGTGCTATGAGTCGATAAGAAGAGAGCGATGATTTGTCGCCCTTTTTGTGATTTGACTGAATGTTCCCTGACTTCCACCTATTTGGGAAATGCCAGTAGAATAAGACTGATGGAAGAGTTTCCGCAGTGGTTTAGTGAGTCAAGAGGAACATCTCTTCAAGAGAATTGGAGGAATGCCATCCGGACCAGCGGATTTGTGTGCGTTTACCCCTTGAGTGCCCGGGCAACAGCACGCGTCCGGAAGAGAATCTGGCTCATGGGGTGATGCCACTGATGTGGTATCAGGCAGCGTTGCGTTGGCCGCAAAATGTGCAGCAAGTAGATTCGCTTTCTGTATTGGACTGGTGACTCTCATTGACTATAAGCTAAGCAATGGAAGAGGATGCCAAGTTTTGGATGTCTTCACAAATGCCCAGAAGTTTTTCTACTGTCTGTGGGAGAGTATAGTATTTTTGTCTCACCCTCTAGACATACAAGAGTTTTGCGTGTTGAATGTGCACATTGCAGTCATTTCTAGCTCTGTTTTCTGGTTTTCTTCAGTATTGTTTGATTTATACAACCGGAAGCTCAACTCTTTAGCCTTAATGGCTTCTCTGCACCCGGAGTCGAACCACATATGGCTCTTTGCGTTTATACACTTTACTCGGCGTGGAATAAAGGTCCGCATGCGAATCAGAATCGTGTTTGGCAATGTGTCCCCTATAGAGTCAACATCGTTATTGAGGAAAAATAACGACCAATTCAACCTCCCAAAAAAGTCGTTCAGACCATCCCAGTTATCTTTCTCATAGAACCATACTGTTCTTTTGGGAGTTTTCTCGTTAGTGTTGCTGTTGGTTAGAGCAAATTTAGCTGACACGACACAGTGGTTTGAAGTGCCCAAGGGCGAAGAAACTTCAATTGTGTATTTGTTTGGGTGGGGGGTGGGAAACAGGTCCAGTGTGGGCGGAAGTTTAGGGCAAGGATATCAGGTTCCACTGTTTGCAAATATTGGTGGACGCCGTTTACATTCGTATTAGTGTAACCGGTGCCCCGACGTTACAAAATGCCGTTGTCAGTCGAACGTCGACAGAGTTTTGAGAACGAGCCCGATTACGCGATGACGTGTTTCCTAAAGTTCGGCCATTTATCAAAATATTTGCATGGTGTTTCCCCTGATATAGTCCCCCCGGAGATCCGAATGGGAAACTAGTTTATCTCCGTAATTCTTTATCTCAGAAGACACCATTATGGCTTATCTCCGTGTCAGTCCGTGTCATCAGTTATACATCCGAAACATAGTCGAAGATTTCTCCCGACGATACGGAATGTACAGCGTGACGGGGTGGCATCTCACCTTGGGACCGACTATCACCTAAACAAACCTTTTCTCGAACCTGCCAATCAGCCAAGCTCTGAAAGATGGCCAGAGATTTCTCCCAACCATTCACGAAGCCTATAGTTTGACGGGCTGGTATTTTACCGGACGACAGGGGCTTGACACCCCACCTACTACTCGGCCTCTAGTCACCTCTTACGACAAGCTGGCCCAGCTCTGAGTATATTCTACCGCCGTATACACAGGTCCAGGGATTTTAGAGGCATTGCATTTTTTCGGTTAGAGGATTTCCATTGGTATAGTTCGGAATTTAGCATACCCCGTTTGATAATGAAGCTCGACCATGCATGTTCGAATGACCACAAGTAACTGCCGGTGCTATCATCGGTAACCGAGCCTATTGGGTTATGAACAATACAAGACAATAAAAGCGGTAAGAGTATGGAGCCCTGGGGAGTACCAGCATTCATTTGATGGGAGGAAAATTTGACACCGTTCAGAACCACATAGCCAGAAAAATAAACTCCAATCCATTAAGTCAGTGCATTCTCAACTTTATCTTGTATTCTCATCTTTGTCAATCAATTTCTACAGTATGACTATGCGCCAAACTCTGTCGCACCCTTTTGAGGTATCCAGTGCGAAAACTTTGCTTTCATTGAGGCAGTAAATGGAGTGGCTTCATTTTTTGGTAAGGTATGTCACCACAGCTCCTGTTGACCCATTATTATCAAATCCATATTGGCGATTACTGGGGAGGTCTTTTGTTTCAAGATATTTTGAAAACTAACGGTTAATCAGTGCCTTAGTCAGAATACACGTTAATAAACTATGGTCGAGATTGAGGGTCAGCCTTTTGGGAGTTGGTTGGATATTCGTTGGCTTTCATTTATTTGGGAGTTAAACATATAACTAGTTTAGATGGGAGAGTTTACCGTTGCGGCTTAGTGTGTGACGAGGAATAATCTTTCAAAAGTATAGGAGGAATGGCAACTTATTTAACGGATGTGTTAATGTTCCCCTTTTTGAAAGCTCAGACAAGAGTACGAATTGAAGAAAATCTGGTTCATAAAATGCGGATTGTATTCGAATTTTCGAATTTTGGCAGAGATGATATAGTATCAGGGGTAGGCTTTCTAATCAGCCAAAAACTGAACCCTGCCATTATCGGCTTTAATGCAATAAACGAAAGGCTAGGCACTCTTTGCGTGCGAGGCAAGTTTAAGAACATAAGCCTCATACACGTTCACGGATCTACAGAGGAGTCCCCTGACGACGAACAAGACGAATTCTACGAGAACGTCGAACGGGCCCTCAATGCCTGCCCAAGATACGATGTGAAAATCGTTCTTGATGATTTGAATGCAAAAATAAGTCGGGAGCCGGTTTTCAGGCACTACATAGGTTCCCATAGTTTGCATCCACATATCAGGTTCGGATCAACACGGCTGCCTTACGCAATGAGAATACCAGTAACATCTTTGGTCATGCGTTAAGACTCGCCCACGGAGAGCTCGACGGAGGGAGAGTAAGTCCTGGGGTCAAAATGCCGGGCGTAGAAGAGAAATGGATACGCCTTAAGAATACAGTCATTAGTACTGCCAAATCCATCTTAGACAGTAGTCGTAGAGATCGAAGCGACTGGTTTGATGATGAGTGCAAACTAGCGATTGAACGTAACAATGCTGAATACGGAGCAATGCAGCAGTCTCATAGGTCGAGGGTACGCGAGGAGAAATACAAAGAGCTCAGAAGATCTGAAAAAAAGACCACAGGCGAAAGAGAAGTGCCTGGAAAAAAAAAACATTGTCTGTGAAATAGAGAAAAGTAGAGAGCGAGGTC
Organism: Microdon myrmicae; assembly: GCA_963931805.1. Taxonomy (NCBI): domain Eukaryota; kingdom Metazoa; phylum Arthropoda; class Insecta; order Diptera; family Syrphidae; genus Microdon; species Microdon myrmicae. Next base: position 99,090,672 of record OZ007496.1, read on the forward strand.
CGCACCAGGCGCGGAACTTCTGACAAATAATCTGCAGTGTGACGTAGTACACACCTCGCTGCACTTCCTGCAAGGATAAAGAGGGTAATCTAATCACCAATCCTGAAGGCATTCTGTTGCGATGGGAAGTGTACTTCAATGAATTGCTAAATGGTCAGCTCGCAGACGAATTGGAGGGTCCACCAATGCAAAATCAAGACCAAATGCTGCCGGCACCAAGCATGGAGGAAACATTAAAAGCCATAAGACAGTTCAAATCAAATAAAGCCCAGAGTGCTGATGGCATACCAGCTGAGCTGATCACACAAGGAGGGTCAGCGTTACATCACCCAATTCATGAGATCGTGATGCACGTATGGGAGCAAGAGGAGATGCCGGAAGATTGGTGTCGTGGAATAATTTACCCCATACATAAGAAGGGAGATATCACACTGTGCAGCAACTATAGGGGTATAACATTGCTAAGTACTGCCTATAGGATACTCTCCACTACCCTACAAGATCGGATAGCCGCATACGCTAAAGTCATCATTGCTAAATTAAGACCAAGACCGGTTCCCGGTTCTAGTGCCGATGATGATGATGGCCGTAACTTTAAGAGCGTTAACTCTATTTTTCGGTCGTAATTCTCGCCCTAGTAGACAGGCAATAACAAGTTTAGTGCAAAAATTTGAGACTACATCTTCGTTGTGTGATGTTGCGGTGCCAGTGAGACAACGGGTTGGTCGAAGTGTCGAAAATATCGCTGCCCTTCAGGCGTCCGTAGCAAACGATCCAAATCAGTCAATTCCACGGTGTTCTCAAGAATTGGGCATCGCCCAGACCACTTTATTAATTATGTTTGCGTAAGGATCTTGGTTTACGCCCATACAAGATCAAGCTGACTCATGAATTGAAACCGATGGACCATTTGAAGCAACGTACGTTCTCCGATTGGGCTTTGAAAAGATGCGCCAAGGTGATAAACTTCATCGCAAAATCATCTTCAGTGACGAAGCTCATTTTTGGCTGAATGGGTTCTTCAATAACCAAAACATGTGTTATTGGTCAGGTGAAAATCCACATGTGCTTCATGAATCCCCGCTTGTTGCGGATTCGCCCTTAACAACTGGCGAATTCGCAATTAAAGATATGTGGCACCACCTGAATAAGATATGTGGCATCACCTTAAACAATGTCAGCAATCAGCTGACATTTGTGAATTTTTTGTTGGCGACTCCAGTTCGCAATTTGTAATCTATCGAAATCTAAGGAATCCGACAAAATAAAGACGATATTTCTAATCGAAATAAAGATCCACATTATTTCAATTATCGGGAAGCTAACATTTGGAATCAAGGTAATCTTTTCAGTTTAACCAATTTATTAAGAGTTGATTCCAGCAGATACCAATTGTTCCGGACGTCATTCCCACGGAACCAGCATCGCTGCACGGCAAGAGAACGAATCATTGTTCTTGACGCCATTTCTTTAGCCCACCAACACAAACCATTGGTTGGTGGACGATTTGCAGAACGCAAATCAAACACCGCTTCATCCACAAAAAATAACTGTTTGGTGCGGTTTGCAAGCCGGCGGCGTCATTGGGCCATATTTTTTCGTCGACGATAACGATCGTCACGTTACTGTGAATGGCCATCATTATCGCGCCATGATTACCGATTATTTATGGCCCGAATTGGAAGATATGGACTTGGACGACATGTGGTTTCAACAGGACGGTGCCACAAGCCACACAGCACACGATACAATCGATTTATTGAAGAGTAAGTTTGATGAGCGTATTATCTCAAGAAATGGGCCAGTCGGTTGGTCGCCTCGTTCGTGCGATTTAACGCCTCTAAACTATTTTCTTTGGGGCTACGTCAGGTCATTGGTCTATGCCAACAAGCCGACGACGTTGGAAGAGCTCAGAGCCAACAATGAACGCGAAATAGCGGCCGTTTCGGCCGAAATGTGTGGCCGAGTAATCGAAAATTGGGTCCAACGAATGGACCGCTGCAAACGTGCCCTCGGTGGCCATATGAACGAAGTCGCGCTCCATTCATAAATGTTTTGATTGTACTTCAAGCCAATAATAAAGTTTTTGAAATACCTCAAATGTTTTGCGTTTTATTTTAAAAAAAAAGTTGGCAAGTCCCGATTGGAAAACCCGATACAACCTATGGTACGGTTTGTTATATCGTGCCCGATTGTCTACTCATGGAAGAAATTTGTACGTTGAATAAGTGCATGGCGGCCTTTTAGCCCAATTGAATTGCCTCTGATGTTCTTCTGGATTATTCGATTTAAACATTTAGAAGCTTAACTTTTTATCCCTTTTAGGAGTTCTCCAGTGGAATACGATAGATAGAAGATCTTTAGTTCAGTGAGTGAAAAACATCTCTTGGGGGGTCCAAAAGAATGTCATCGGGGCTGTGAATTTGTTAAAGTTCATTTCTATGGATGTTTGAGCAACGGTGAGAGTTCGTTAGGAAATATTGCACGGGGAATCCTGCTTTCACTAGAGTAGAGATGGAATTGATCGTTGTGTTAGTAAGTAGATTTGTGGGGGTGTTGTGCGGATGCCAAGACAGGGGAATTGCTTCACTCACACCCACCAGCGTCTCCGTGCGAATAAAAAGGGGTTTTGCCACAAACAGTTCACCAAGGAGAAACGAAAATATTAATACACTTTGTTTTGCTGGAAATTTATTTAATTTATTTAAGGGGGCATTCCGGTTTGCCGGGTCAAAAATAGGTTATTTTCGTTATTTTTTTTTAAAAGAAAGTATTAAAGATATAACAACAATTTTTTTTTAGACATTTCATTCATCTTTCGACTACGTTTGTAAATTTTGTCGAGTCACTCCGGAACCGGAAACCCCCCCTCCGAATGTTCAAAGTTAGCCATCCGTTCTGCTCGTGTAAGGGTTATTTTCGTCCCTGGTGAAAAAATACGAAAAAAACTTAAATACATTTAGTCCAATGTGAGTGAAAAAAATGTTAAAATTAATAAAAAACAACAAAATGGCGGATTATTGAAAAAAAATGTCGGCCCTTTTTTACTCTATTTTTTAGTTATAACTAAAAAAATAAATAAGTATAATAATTCACTCACAATTTGCGTGTGCTTGTTAAAAATATGTGTGCGAACTTTCATAAGAATCGCATGCACCGTTTTCATATTATCGCTTACACCGCACTCAAAAAAGTCGTTTCGAGAAAAACGCATTCAAAGTTTGGAGATAAATTAGACAAAAGATAAAAGTGATTTTTTTCATGAAATCATCGGGATTCTTTATACTAACAGCTAGACATCTATTCCTGGACCATAAACAATTCCTTCCACGACTTCGAATTGGTCCTCCAGTTGCATTTTCGCCTTTTTCCTCGCTGTTCGTGCATCGTGCGAGTTGTATACTAGGCTGCGGTCAGCGTCTTGCAGCCGATCTCTGTCCCTCTCGTTCGCAAACGCTCTCGCAGCGTACCCAATTTTGATGCCCATGACTTGCATTATTAGCAATATGGGTAAAAACTCGTCATTAAACATACAAGCTGCGGTAAGAGCCGCAACTTCAATGATTTTCTTACCACTGTATGTGTGTTTTGGCGCCATTTGCCAGATAGTAGCATTGAAACTTTCGTTGTTATTTTGTGTGAAACCTCCCTCGCATTTTCTTAACAAATCGGGATCTGTCAGTTTTACGTAAACTGGGTAAATAGCTGTTCGTACTTTAGGATCCAAGGGAGGTTTGTCGTCGTGGAACTTTAACAGCTCATTCGCAGCTTCCGCGCGTTTCCATTTGCACCATGACTCCGGGCCCTCTGGACAGTTTTGATGTTGCGGATTTTCATCGGTTGATATTTTGTGGTAGTATGTTGCCCAAATTTCTTTCGCCATTTCTTCAGCAGAGTGAGCATTGCGTCTAATCGCAAATTCGTAATAAGTCGTCAATTCTGTTATCATGTTTCCCGTAAGTTTGTCAGGACCAGCTCCTCCTAATTGGTAACCAAACAAGAAAAAACCACCAGCATCGTGCAACAGGCAAGTTAGTTGAAACTAACTAAAACTCAGGCAATCGCAGGTCACCCGCAGTACGCCCGAATGTAAAAACAACATACAAAGGAGCGACTATCCATTACCGCTTATGAACATGTTGTTCAGTCGCACAAGATTGTGACATATTCAAAGAAGTGGCAGATGGCCCAAGCCAACAGCGAAGCAAATTAATGCCCATAAATGGATAGTCTGCATCTTTTTAAATACACGGTAGTTGCCACCTATGATACGAATTTGTATCCGCGGGAGACCCGACCCTTTAATGATCTATAACTTTGGAACCGCCTAAGATTTCGTTTCCAAATTTTAACATATTATTTTTGAAGGATAAAACTGTCGATTAAGCAAAAAAAAAATCGAGTTTTTGAACCGAATAAACCGGAATGTCCCCTTAATTGCTTTTTGTATTTCCAAAATAGTTTTCGTTATTTACATATATATACACTTGATTTTCGCTTTTAGTTTCGATACAATAACGGGACACGATTACTAGCACATATTTCGAAGTTTATTTTATTTATTAAATGGCTGCAGCCAACAGATAACACTCGACTTGGTTTGGTTATTTAATTTTTTTACTTTTACGGTTGACCCCGGCGGCAATTCAATCTCGACTTCTCTCCTCAAGTGTTGGTCATTGACTGACTGGAATTAGGGATGAAATTCGAGTTTTCAATTTTGCAAAACGATCAGCCAACGGTAATCGCGCTCTCTTGTACATCTTTCAATTCTCTACGCTCACCGAGGTGAATAAATACTTGTACATTCGTTCGACGGTCGATGGCATAGAAAGGATGAAGAAATCGAAAGGAAAGCGCAGTAACCCAGGGTTGATCTGGCTTAGTGTGTGCGCATTAATGCAGCCTCTGAGGACGATCCACTAACCTAGTGCGGTGACTGTGGTGATCTCAGAGTGCATTGAACTATGGAAAGACAGAATTGTGAAGGAGAGGAAAATGTACTTTGCGCTATTCACCTGTAAGAAGATATCATTGATCCCCAGCGAATAGAGTGTCTGGGAAAAGTCAAAGTGACGATACTTTGGCTAGGGTAGTATTATCGAGGGTAAAACGCTGTGGAATTCGATAATTACCCAAGCCGCTGGATAATGGTGCACCCGCGTCGTTTGATTCGACTTGTTGTTGCTAACCAACATGAATTGGAATTTCCGGTGGAAATCTCATGGGTTAGAGGACTGGAATTGCCGTATGGCAAAAAGGTAGCTGATTTCAATTATGCATTACCTGCATAGAATAATGAATTCAGCTATGCGTCCGTTTAAAAACATGATTTCCAGGTGAATAGGTTGATAGGAGGAATTGGGGGGTGATTTGACACGCTGTTAGCGGTCGAAATAAGGTTGAAAAAGTGGGTTGGTTCTCAATGTAGTATAGAGAACTCCCACAGATTTGCTTTCACTCTTGCGTTGGTATAGTGATTGTCATTAACTATGAGCGATGGAACGGAAGATAAAAAATGGTTGTCTGGGTGCAAGGCGCTCGGACATTATATTCGTGACAACGTATCCTAAATATGTAACATTGAATATACAAGTTATTAAATCTAAACTAAAATATTTTTTTCCGAATGCCTCCAAGTGTAGGCATTACTTTTGCTTTGCTTAACGAAATTTTACAAGTATTGCAAACTACTGTGTATTCGTCAGGACACAGTTGTCGATTTTCTTTTGTGTGCCAGTCCGAAATTACGTTCATCTGTTGCACTGTGATCGGTTTTAAATCGTGTTCAAACCAAAGTCTATCGCAAACAGAGTAAGCATACCCAAAGTCATTGTCAAGAAACATCAATTTAAATCTTGATATCGATTTGTTCCATTTGATGTCCCATACCTCTTGCGCCGATATAACTGGTTGTATTGTAAAATACAAGGGTTCTGCTGCTGAAGGCTGTTGTAGGTTTACAACCTGTAGTTCTTGAACGTTGTTTGAACTTGCCGCTGCGAAACCACTATGAACAGACAATTTTCTCTTAGCTATATCCGATTTATTTAATGGTGCAAGGCGCTGCCTGTATTCGCGTTGTCTCTGTGTATTTTTTGTGTTTACACTTTCAACCTGTACAGCTGTTCTCGACAGGCAAGGTATTCCCGTTGTCTCTCTGGATTTGACTTAGGAGCAATTAAGAGAGTCGCGCTCTCGCCCACTACGGCTCGTGCGTTATCGGTTATCGTTATCGTAACGCTACAAACTTTTTTCCGAATGCCTCCCAAGGTATACCGATTTATAAGACGTTGTCACGTCAAAAGACATAGATTCACAAATTATCTAAAATGTCTACAATCTTTGGGACAATGTAATATTTTTGTGTTACTTTCTGGTCATGGAAGAAATTTGCACATTGCAGTCATTCTTAGGCTTTTTAAGTTGTCCCCGATTATCCTTTCGGTTGTTATAGATTCGAGTGCTTTTACTAACAAGTAAATTAGAAGAGGAAACTCCTTTTAATGAAATTGAAATTTGAATTGCTTTTATCCACTGTGTAACGAGCGCTGGCTTTTAGGGTGAATTTTGACCGCCAAAATTTGCTTCCTCTGAATGAATGCCATTTTTACTGAATGCGATACAATCACTTGTAGATATTTGTAGATACATAACTTTCTTTACTTTACTATATATGAAAAGATTTTTAGCAGATTCAAACTCGCATAATAATACACATCAAAAATGCCATCGTTGAATTTAAAGTGTAAATGCAACCTTGTGAAATGAATACGAACATTTTTACTTAGTAGTAATAGAGGACACAATATATCCTAAGTTAGATAGTCAGTCAGACTTTATATCTAGTTTCTTAGAGTGTAATTCAAATTTCTATCTTTACAGTTGGTCGTAAGTTACATGACTATTTCTCATTTTAGTTCATAGTTTTTATATCTAATTTACTGGTCTTTATTTATTTTAATTTTATTTTTGCTTGTTTCTTTTCATTTGTATTATTGTGTACATTTTATTTTTCGCTATATAAATAACGATCAAAAACAAAAATCATCTGTATTAACATTCCACGAAAAATGTAACTATCAAAAACTTCGAAAAAAAAAAACAATGGTCGTGATTAAAAACATATAGATTCCACAAATCTGTATCCCTTCTGAGCAGATTGAACCATAGAGCGACGAATGTTATGAAACTAAATATTCCCGCTTTCCGGCAACCTGTCCAAAGCGAAAACGCAGATCCCGATGCCACTCTGTATCTCACGCCAAACTCATCGTTGAGCGCTCAAACCGATCAGAGCGTGGAAGAGTTTGGAACTCCATTAATTGAGTCACCTAGTCAATTCATTCAAACGCCCTCGACAGAATATAAAAAACCGTCCGCTCAGAGAAATTTCAGCAGTAGCAGCAGTGAAGATAATTTCAATGACGATTTGTCTACAGATGATGATTCCGGTTTAGATGAGAGTTTTTACACGCCACGTTACGCCAAAATCAAGTCCATGGAGAATCTGTCTATTCTAGAAATGGAATTCAATAAAGCTTCCCGCGAGTTAGACAGAAACTCACCACGAAGACTAAAGTTAATCCATTCACGAATACCGAAGATTAAGTCATTAAACAATTTAGTTATTGATTATGATAATAACGACGAAGTAGGATTTAAGCAGGAATTTGAAAGACTGCGACATAGTAATACATCCCCAGCGATTGGTGATCGAATAAGTGAATCGCCCAAGAGTGGAAAGTTCAAAAAGAACAAAGTTGGGAACGCGAAATTTATTGGTAACGATGAATCACCAGAAAACCCGAAGTCTTCACTAAATTTTCCGATAGCGAAAATGAAATCTCTTGGCACCATACCCGATGTGATAAGTGAACGAGTGGAATGTGAACCGTTTTTGACACCGAATTCTAGTAGAAAATGTGTTCCGACTATTAAAACTTCGACCGTGGATGATATCGAAGCTGGTAATAGTGGAATAGATGTGGTTGATTCATCATGGACCGGTTCTCTGAAACAATTAACAACGTATGATCGTTACGGTAAAATGCACTTCACTCCAGAAACGTTGGTAATGTCGCGAACACCGTTTGAACGAGCCTATCGCCGAAGCTATCAACGAAATAGCACTAATCTAGGACAGAATGCTAAGAACTCAACACCACTAAGACAATCGGATGGTTATGCATATTCAGCAGCAAGTGATCAACTTAACTTACTCGTTGGTAGTCTAAATTCCAATCTAATGAGGTACGGTTTGTACAATTTTCGACCATCCCAGCAATCACTTGTAAATTCTTGTCTTAAATTCTCACTCTCATTCATGCCAGTTACATCTATAAGTCCATTAGCTTTCTTTAAAATTGACTCTCCCGCGTACGCATCTAAGCGGGCAGAGATTGCCATTGAGAAATACAATAACTATTATTTCATTAACTTATTATTTTGACTTATTTTTATATTTTTAGTTAAGTATCATTTTTCGGGTTAGCGTTGGCTTTCTTAACACGATACCTTACTGTTTTTCTAAAAGGTTTGCTTTTTGGTGCTAAAAATGGGCGCACTGTTTATGGTTTACACTTTTACTAACAATTTTTATTAATATTTGATATAAGAGTTTTTCAAATGTTTCTGATACAGAAGTGTCGATTTTTTTGTTGAGATTTTGAGTTGCTGTTTTATTATAAATACTTTCGAGGTGTGTGATTGATTTTGTTATGTCCATTTCGTTTTTGTTATTATTTTTTTATTTTCACGAAAATCTTTAGTTTTAATTTTAAGTTTTCAAAATCTGCTTTGAATTTTTATAAATTTTATCCATTACTCTATTTTTATAAACAACAGACCCGTGAAGTATTTTTATATTCGGTTTTTTAGAAATCTTTTAGGCATTTATGGAGATCTTTCTGATGGTCCTGTATATGTATAAGTTAGGATGTTTTTTTTAATACAATGGAATAGAGAAGCGTTAAGGCGATGGAACACAAGGAAATATTGAACAAATTAGTTGTACAATCTTTTATCAATTTGAAGCTGAAACATATTTCGGTAGTGTACCTCAAATCAAACGACGTGATTTACGTACGACTCCTTATTATATTGTAGTGAGCTGGATTAATTTTTTTTAATAAATAAGAGCCGTTAAATCGATTTTGTATTAATCATCATCATTGGCACTACAACCGGGAACCGGTCTTGGCCTTATTTAGCAATTCCTGAGGCTTGTTAAATTTTCCATAATGATTTGTTTTTTCCGGGCAAGGTCATTAGTCTTGCGCCAGAGGCTCCCCGACGGGGAATCGAACCTCGTTTTGAATTAATGTAACACTTTATTAGTCCGTTAATAACAACCGTTACTTTTACCGTACACTTAACGATTTCTTGACTTATCGCGTCTTTGACTGCTTACTTCTTACTTCTTCCTTATCTTCCTGATCTGCGTGTGACGTATTTATACCGTTTCCTCCTTCTGATTCGGTGTTTCGTTTCCGTCCGTTCCATAGCCTCTAATATTCGGCTGGTCATAGTTTCCAGTTTTTCAGTACCTTCTAGAATATTCTAGTACTTTGATTCTGACTTTCTAGAATATTCTAGTACTGATTGTCATATGCGTCACACTACCCTCCGCCTAGATTAGTTCGTCCCGAACTAAGTTCACTGGTCTCCTGGGTTAACAAAAAGTCGCCAGTCGGTCACGATGTACCACTTTCATCTTGGCGTTCGGTCTTCGCTGAATCCTTTAGACAACGTCGTTTATTCTTGTGAAAATCTTTTACGGTCCTTTCCAATGTTGCTGCAACTTCGGAGACCTTCCTTTTTGCCGATGAGGGTTATAAAGCCACACATTATCGCCTGCATTAAATCCGGATGCGTTGGCTCGAACGTCGTACCTTGTTTTCATCCTGTCACTTGATACCTTGATTTGCTTTGGAACCAAATGATGAATCTCATCGAGGCGATTTCTCCATTCGGCTACGTAGTCTTCGGTCTTATCTATGGTGTCTGGAGGTATTCCGAATCGCAGATCGGCTGGTAATCGTATCTCTCGTCCAAATATAATTATTGCTGGAGAATGGCCTGTCGTATCGTGATTAGCCGATCTATAACTCATGAGAAAGGTTTGTACATATTTGTCCCAATCTCGTTGGTGATCACTAACGACCTTCGATAAATGCTCTTTTATTGTTCGGTTGAACCTTTCGACCATTCCGTCTGACTGCGGATGTAAGGGTGTGGTCCTGGTTTTCCTTACGCCCAGTGCCGCACAGATGCCTTGAAATATCTGTGATTCGAAGTTTCGGCCCTGATCGGCATGAAGCTCACAGGGAACTCCATATCTGCTGATCCAATTATTGATAAGCTGCTCAATGACGGTTGTTGCTTCTTGGTTTGGAATTGGAAGGACTTCCACCCACTTGCTGAAGTAATCCACGATGACCAACATGTATTTGTTGTTGTCGTTGGTTTTTGGAAATGGTCCTGAGATATCAACCGCAATTCGCTCGAAAGAGGCACCCACGTTGTACTGCTTCAAAGCGCTCCTTGGTTTTGCTGTTGGTCCTTTGGTCGCAGTGCAGGTTGTGCACTTCCTACACCAAGACTCGACGTCATCTCTCATGTGAAGCCAGCAGAAGCGAGATCGCAATTTTGAAAGTGTCTTATTAACTCCCAGATGTCCACCGGAGGCCCCGTAGTGCATTTCTGTTAGTACATCCTTCACTTTTGATGGTGGGACTAGAATCTGCATTCGATGGGATTTGCCGTCCGCGGCTTCCCATTTACACTTTAGAATACTATCTTCCACCAGCAAGGAATTCCATTGTACCCAATATGCTTTAAATGTTTCACTCTTGTCGGAAATATTGTTCCAAGTTGGCCGCTCATTCTTTTCTTTGTGTTCCAGGATTAGCGACATATCTTCATCCTGAAGTTGAGCTGCGCGTATAGCATCACTAGTCCACCCATCTAGTACTTCTACTTGTACCTTTCGGAGGTCGTACGCCTCTTGTTTTAAACGATCAATTTCTACTTCCGAATCCTGAAGGCGACGCTTTAGGGTCAAAATTTCAGCTTGCCTCTCTGCTAGATCAATTGATAAACGATTGTTCTCCTCAATGACCTTTTCTCGGCTGGTCTTAAGAGCAATTATCTGTTGATGCAAGGATTTACATTCGGTCGTGGTGCTGTCCAAGTCTGAATCACGCTGAAGGCTTCTCTTGTGATTAGCGCAGGAACAACAATTCTTAATTGATGTTTCATTCATTCGTCGACGTTTCCTATAGTCAACAGAGATGTGGCCGACTTCTCCGCATGTCCAACACTTCATATCAGGTCTCGGGGTTCTCCGTTGCACATGCCCGATTCTTTGGCACGAACATTGCTTAACGAACACTTCTCGGAATCTATATGTACTCCTGGTAGCCAGTTTAGCAGATTCATATGCCAATGCGAACGCCAGTATTTCATTAGTCGTCTTCTTTCCAGCCAAACGAATGGCTTGTTGCAAGTCCCGATCTTGGAGTGCATATATAAATCCATCCATTGCTACCTAGTTCAGAAATTCCTTAGTCATATTTGAATAAGACAAGTTTGCCAATCGCCCAATGTCTGCCTGTAACTGTTGAAGATTTTCTCCAAGTTTCTACGTTCTGCTGCGCAGTTGCATGCGGTAGAGCTGCTGCATGTGGTTGTCTCCATACCTAGCTTCAAGGCCGTCTCTTACCGCTTGGTATCTGTTTGCTTCTCTGCTGGTATGGTTTGTAGCAATTCTGCAGCTGGCCAGCAGAGTGACAGGATTAGTGATGTTGACTTTTGCTCATCCGACAACTTATTATAATTGGCCGCGGCGTCAAACTGACGTATAAATACGGCGTAGGGTCCCGTTCCATCGAAGGTTGGCGGTTGCATCCTTGTGTCTTTCTAGTCATGTTGATAGCTAGGCGATGTCTTATTTCTCTCAACACACTCAAGTCTCTTTTCGATTCGCGTTATTTCATCGGTGGCTTTTTGGTCCAGTTTTTCTACTTCGTTTCGAATTTCTGACTGAATTTCTTCCTTAAAGTATTGAAAATTACATTTCATCCATTGCGTTTGGGCATCCAACATTGCATTAACATCTGCAGCTTGCGCGTCCAATTTTGTCATCATCATCCTGAGCATCTCCCAAATGTCCAACTGTGGCGAACTCTTCTCGGTTACACTGGCACCATCTTGACTCGCTGTTTCTTCTCCATCCGGACAGTTTGGCCCAATCGTAAAAACATATGTGTCGACATCAATACCGTCTTCCTCCACTGCTGCTTGCAGACGCTGTCGAAGAGTTTGCTTCTGTCCTCTGCTATCCAGATTCCGGTCCTCAAGCTCCTTCTTCAACTCAGGAATGCGAAGATCCTCCAAATGTCGATCTGACATCGTCACAAGACACTTTCACAGACTTATTTACTTCACCAATAATTAATCCCACTTCTGACACCAATTGTAGTGAGCTTACGGTTCGCTAGATTAATTATTTTTAATAAATAAGAGCCGTTAAATCAATTTTGAATTAATGTAACATCTTATTAGTTCTTTAATAACAACCGTTACTTTTAGCGTACACTGAACGATTTCTTGACTTATCGCTTCCGTACTTATCGCGTCTTTTACTGCTTACTTCTTTCTCTTCGATCTGCGTGCGACGTATTTATCATCATCATCATCGGCACTACAACCGGGAACCGGACTTGGCCTTATTTAGCAAGTCCTGAGGCTTGTCAAATTTTCCATGATAATTTGTTTTTCCGGGCAAGGCCATTAGTCTTGCGCTAGAGGCTCCCCGATGGGGAAACGAACCCCGGTCTCCCGCGTGACAGGCGGGGATACTAACCACTATACTATCGAGGAGCCTATACCGTTTCCGACGTATTAATACCGTTTCCTCATTCTGATTTGGCGTTTCGTTTCCGCCCGTTCCATAGCCTTGAATTTTCTACGGTTCATAGTCTCCAGTTTTCCAGTACTTTCTAGAATATTCTAGTACTTTGTTTTGGACTTTCTAGAATATTGTAGTAGTGATTGTCATATGCGTCACAATTTATTCGAATGGTTACATAAAATGGTACAAATAAAGGCAAATCAAAAACATTTGTTTGGGGCATTAATCAATTGTCGAGCCAGTGACGCCATGGACATGGGTTCCTACAGGCCATCAAATAAGAATTATTATTATTTATTGGCCTGTAGGAACCCTGAAGTTCATGGCCTCACCGACTCGACTCCGCCATCGTTCCCTGTCCAGTGCACTCTTCTTCCACGCCCGACCATCTGATCCGATCTCCTCCAGGTCAAACCTAACATCGTCCTCCCTCCGTCGCAGCCGTCCTACCGGTCTCTTTCCCGTTGGTCTACGGTCAAGAATTCTACGCACGGTCCTATCGTTGCCCATTCGCGCCACGTGTCCGGTCCATCTTAATCTTCGCGACTTGATTACTCTCTTATTACAAATAATAGTAGCAATATTCATTTTACGTAGTAACTTCTGCCACCACCTTTGTCCAGCTGAGAAACCGAAACATCAAACCTACATATAATACACAACAATTAAAATTTTAAACATCATTCACTTTTACACACAAATAAAATATTAAACATAGAACATAAATGTTGCGGATTCGCAATTACACCTCGTAAAGAATTCTAGTATGTTCGCATTTGCCAAGTGTTTTTTGGCAGCTGTCATCCACCAGCTGACAACGCGTCGGTCACAGAAAAGGAACGCAACTTAAGCGTCATAATGTCAAATTCTCCAACGGTCACTCCTGTTTGAGTCACCCGCTCGCTAGGCGTCATTTCCTCTACTTGGGCCATCGCTTGGCGGAACCCTGTTATCACAGATGATGCTAAGTTATATAAACTTATCGAGACGCCACTCGATTCTGTACTGCTGCAATCAGACTTTGACAACATCTCGACTTGGGGTAATAAAAACTGCCTGTGGTAAAAACATCGCCAAGTGCCAATCTATAACCTTTTCTCGTAAGCTCATTCACTCGTCCCTGCGCCCCTATTCTCTTTATAACCAACCCCTGATCAATCCAATCTCCAATCTATTCGAGGCCTTGGGATTCTTTGCGACAGAGAGCTTAACTTCCTCTCACACACTGACGAGATGATCCGGACAGCCAACACTGCCCTCGGACTTGTGAAACGTTGGTATAAGCAAATCTCCGACACGTACGTAACTCGATCTCTTTATCTTACCTTCGTCCCTCCACAGCTAGAATATGCTAGCCAGGTATGGTGGTTCTGTGGGAGTTCTTAAAGATCACCTGAAGAACCCCCCATTTTCGCAACCCATATTTGCATCCCAATCACCAGCATATCTGAAACATTTCCTTTCGCAAGGACATTTAATGCATCCAACGCATTATCTGAAAATCCCTAAAGAGAATTCTCACAGCATTCACGCATTTAATGCGTTATTCAAATTTCCTGTAAAGAATTCTTCACATCATACGGCATCATAAATCCCAAACCATTCGGCACGCTTGTCATCGTAAAATGCTATGTCGGACAGGTTGTTTATACAGCTGCAATAAACCGACCCGCGTTTTTTTTGTCCAATCGACAAACAATTACCGCATCCCAAGCATTATCATCGGAACCGAATCCTCTAGCATTTCCTAGTACAAACAAGAACTCGGTTCCTACTGCAGTCTGAGAGGCCATAAGCATTAAAACCCATTAGCACCTTTTCCTAATGGCGACGCATCTATTAACGCATCCGCAGCACTCATCCACGACTGTAATGATGCCCTTATTTGTTTTCAGCACCATTTCTCCGATGAATTGCCGTCTATGATAGCCACAATGCCCAGCGTAAACAATGATCTATTCGATCCCTTTGTTCTTTTTTCCTCGTTTCAGGGTTCGTTTATACTTTGCTAAATGCATTGATAAACACGGTGATGGGTACGATCACACACTCACACCACCGCGTGCCAGAGATCGCCTTCCTTTGGGCACTGGTCAAAGGAAATATCATTTCCTTTTCACCACACCACCAAACTCACCCCAAACGAGGGTTGAATCTTTGAGTCGTATTACAACCATTATAGGGGCCGGTCGGGTCGTCTCCTCTTCGCTGTACCGTGTACGCGGTACGGAGCGTTACCTACTGTCGTAGATGTTAATGCCAGTTTTCTTATCATCCGCGGTGCGCATCAACAAGTCGGGTGTCCATTCCGTAATTATTGTGTACGAAGTGAAATTCAGCGAACTCTAATAAACCAGTGTTAATTAAACGTGTGCCCAAATCGGTTTAAGAACAAAAATCTCTACCAGCGTAATTGTCCCACTGAAATACCAGTTCTCGTGTTCGGATTTGTTGGGTCCTTGTCAACCAGTACTTCTAATAAATGTTAATTAACACAAACCAATAAAAACAATAAAATGTCAACCAGTTTTTTTATTTCTCTTGTGGTGATCGTTGTTCTAGTTTCCATTCTCGCCTCGGCGACGTGCAGTGTTTCAACAGCGAACCCTATCGTGGGGACGGAGTAGAATCGTACGCCGGCACTACGACGTCGCCCCCCACAGTCCCCTTATTTAAAGACTCATTTTCGTAGAATTGAAAGTATTCAACGTCGCTCTCTACTGTTCCGTGGCCTAGGATGGGAAAATCCTCTAATCCTGTCCCCGTATATTAACGACCCCAAACTAATCAACCTCAGAACCATTGAGGAGCGTAGAGTCCTAGCTGATATACTGTTCATCCATCGACTCCTCTCCGGCTCGGTCGACTTTCTTAACCTAATTCCTCTGAACACAAACCCTCGTAACACGCGTAATCCCCGCCTTCTCTATACTCCCCCTCACCGCACCTCCTATGGTTTTAATGAATCCCTCTCGCGCATACTGAGAAATGTCGACTCCAACTCCGTGTTGTTCCACTTTGACTTCACTACCCTTGGCGTCATCTCTATTTGGGCCACCGCTTGGTGTCATCCGTTCTACATGGGGCACCGCTCGGCATCATCTCCTGTTTAGGCCACTGCTTGGCGTCATTTCTCTTGGGCCTCCGATTGGTATCATCTCTTTTACTTGTGGCACTGTGGGGGTAATTAATCGCTGTGCCAGCACGGGCACGGGTTCACTAATATCCCCAACGCGTTCATCGCTTACTTATATTCTTATTCGATCTGGGCACTACATTCGATCTGGGCACTACATTCACAACTCCGACTCTGAGCGCTATGGTGGTTGACTTTCGACTCTTGTGCACACCTTGGGG
This sequence comes from Microdon myrmicae, assembly GCA_963931805.1. Classification (NCBI taxonomy): domain Eukaryota; kingdom Metazoa; phylum Arthropoda; class Insecta; order Diptera; family Syrphidae; genus Microdon; species Microdon myrmicae. The sequence goes on from OZ007496.1 coordinate 99,106,945, forward strand.
GATGAAACTCGACTATGGTGTAGGAACTCCATTTGTTTTTCGTGTGCACGGGGGTGCGCACTACCGTGTGCACTCTTTGGTGGTTGGATTTCGACTCTGTACTCAAGGATTAACCTCGAGAGACTCATGGTGAGTCCACTCTCAGCTAAGGTTGAGTTTTCTTTTCTCGAGAGAAACGTGGTCTCTTTTTGTGGCGACCAATCGGAAAGGATCTATCTGGGTTGATCTTAGCTAGTGTGCTAATTGAACCATTGTTTACTCATGCTACGAGGTCATGGGTAAACGAAACTGAGAAAAGGAAATAGACAAAGGGCATCATAGAAGACGCGCATGCAGCTATGTAAATAGACCGCAAGCCATTAGGAAACTGGTGCTAAAAGCAACCCAGATACACAATGGTGATTGTGCACTGTATCTTTGCTGGCAGAAAGGGTCGAATTCTTTGTATGCATTTTATATGCTGGAGAATTCGGTTGTTGGCGGCTAAACACTAGATGCGTAAACTGCTTTTGTTGATTGGACAAAAGGCTGCCGAGACTGTGTATAAGCCAGGAAAATGTGCTGCGCACGTATGTGGCAGGGTACGCTGGCTGACAGGGGCGCCGATAAGGTTTCCCAAGTTATAATGATGCTTGTGTGTAAAGAATTCTTTTCAGGAATTTCGGATGATGTATTAAATGCATGAACGTTAGAGAATTTTTACAGGGAATTTTAGGTGATGCATTAGATGTCCTTGGGAAGGAAATGTTTGCAGGTAACTGCAGGTGGGCAAAGGAAGTTGGGGTTGGAATTGTGGGTGTTTTTTGCGTAGTTTTAAAGAGCCACTTGGGCCACTGCTTGGCGTCATCTCTACTTGGGCTATCGCTTGGCGTCATCTCTTCTACTTGGGCCACGGCTCGGCGTCTTCTTTACTTGAATCATCGCTTGGTGCCGTCCCCACTTGGGCCACCGCTTGGCATTATCTCTCCTCAGGCCAGCGTTTGGCGTCATCCCTTCTACTTGGACGTCGTTTCTCGGTTTGCATCCCCGCTTGGGCCACTGTTTGGCGTCATCTCTACTTGGACCACCTCTTGGTGCCATGTCTAGTGCGGCCATCTACCACCGCTTGGCCATCTACTCTAGACTACACCGCTTGGCTACCGCTTAGTTATCCATTACGCTCTTGGACGTTGCTTGCGACTTGCATTCCACCATGGAGGCTGCTCCATTAGGTTGTACCATCTCGAGCGTCACTTCTCGGCTTGTATCATCCCTGGACGATGCTCCATTACCTTGTACCTTCTCGAGCGTCACTTCTCGGATTGTATCACCCCTGGACGCTCTTACATCAGCTATATCGTATTGGACGTCGCTTTTTGGGTTGCATCCAACCTTGGACGCTGCTCCATTAGCTTATACCATCTCGAACATCACTTCTCGGTTTGCATCACACCTGGACGCTGCTCCATCAGCTGTGTATCCTCTTGGACGTCGCTTCTCGGCTTGCATCCCACCTTGGACGCTGCTCCATTAGCTTATACCATCTCGAACGTCACTTCTCGGTTTGCATCACTTCTGGACGCTACTCTGTGAGTTGTGTATCCTCTTGGACGCCACTTCTCGACTTGCTTCACACCTTGACCATTGCTTCATCTGTCTCCACCATCTTGGGCGTCACTTTTCGGATTGTATCACCACTGGACGCTGCTCCATCAGCTGTGTGTCAGGATAAAGGTGTTGGGGGAGTTACTACGTAGCAAACCTCCCCTCTCACGAAGATGCGTGTTATTTTTGGAAGAGGAATGACACGGCAAAGATTGAACCAGTGGGTTCGCATCGGTTGTTACAATGTTGGTGGCCTTGCTGTTGTTGTTGCTGCTGATGGTGGTTGCTTGTTTGCAAAAATATAAAAAATAAAAATAAAAAACGAAAATATAAACAATTGTTTATTGCCCCGCGCTTCCTTATGGTTTTGCCCTAACACAAAATATGTTCCTCCCCCAGGAATAGGGGGTAGGACCGCCACCACCATTCTAGTGACCACATTGCGCTCCGTAGGAACAGGTCCTACTATCATAGGGCTTTATATGGTTATTGAACTACCTCCGTTTTTTTTTCTGTATTTTTATTGCAGAGTGTATCATAGGGCTTTAGCCCTATGATAGACCTCCCTTTTTTCGCTATTTTGATGGCGGAGTGTACCGTGCATTTACCACCTTGCGAATAACGGAGGAAAGTCCCAGCCACCCACATCATCATCATCATCGGCGCTACAACCCAGCCACCCACATAGTCCGCTTAAAAATACCTTCTTCACAATAGTGAAGTGGTTTCCTTTCACCGTACTCTATGTGCGACTGGCGTAGGCAATAGGCGGGTCTTTTTCTATTTCGCCTTGAGATATCACGGCTCTGGGCGCTTGTATACGTCAGTTGTAACATGTGTTTTATGTTTTACTATTGTAATGTTAAAATGTTATATGTGTAAATGAATGTCCCTAAAATGTGAAATGTAAAAATATGAATTGCTTATGTTTTATGTTTAATATTTTATTTGTGTGTAATGAATGATTGTTTTATGTTTAAAATGTTAATTGTTGTGTATTATATGTTTGATGTTTCGGTTTCTCAGCTGGACAAAGGTGGTGGGGGCAGTTACTACGTAACAGCAATAATTTTGAGATGATTGGTGAATATAACATATTTTGACTAAGGTACATCACAGCTAATAAAACACACACATTGTCCGATATTAGTTTAGTGTATTCAAAAGCACCCCGCTCAGTCTACTTATTCATTCGTCTTGCTGTATTAGTGTCAATGCAAAAGTGGAGAGTATGCCCGCCTGTCACGCGGGAGACCGGGGTTCGATTCCCTGTCGGGGAGCCTCTGGCGCAAGACTAATGACCTTGCCCGGAAAAAACAAATCATTATGGAAAATTTAACAAGCCCCAGGACTTGCTAAATAAGGCCAAGACCGGTTCCCGGTTGTAGCGTCGACGATGATGATGAAAAGTGGATATGGTTAATGTCATTCTATCCGTCACATGAGACGATTTGAAATTGAAAACGTTAAGCCTATACCTCTACAAAACCATATTGGGAAATATATAGCATACGACTTCTGCGCCCGTATGTTCAACTAACGAATCTGTGCTATTATGATGGATGGGCAGGATTCTTTCTATGTACTCGTATTCCCTTAAAATTGTGGTATGTTGGAGGGGCTAGCATTAATTTCAGCAGATTTTGGCTCCATATGCACTGGAATGCATTTGACTTTATTACTGGCTTTTTGAAAACGGGAAAGAAAAGTCTCACTAATTGGAGAAGTTGTGGCACCTCATTACAGATGTTAAATTATGAAAGTTGGAATCCTTGCTTGTCTTATTGTGTTTAAATGTGTGCCTTTCTATTATCGTAAATGTCATTTTATGCTCGAAGCTGTTAGCATGTGCTTACAACTGCTGACCCAATTATATGAGTTGCCTTTTGCCTCGAATGCCTTTACAATACGCTTTAAAAATATTGAAAACCGAATACTAAAGCATTTTTATTGGATGCAGCAAAATAATTATTAAAACTTTTGATAGCGTTTTGTTGGACTTGTTTTACACTTCTTGCTTGCATGAAGACGAATTGTAATTTGCTATTCATCATCAGCATCGGCACTACAACCGGGATCCAGTCTTGGCCTTATTTAACAAGTCCGAGACTTGTTAAATTTTCAATAATAATTTGTTTTTCCGGGCAAGGTTATTAGCCCTGCGCCAATGAAGTTTTTTTTTTACACTAACGCGCGCACAAAAGGGGATTTTGAAGTAGCCTTAAATGTCAGAGCATAGTGCGAGGGGATGGAGAAGAAGTGGATAAGGAAAGGAGGTGTCGATGTATATTGGTCTTGAATGTCTGGACATCAAAACGGCCTTACTTTTATGGCAACACATTTGCTATTACTGTCAGTGAATTTATGCTTGATAACGAAAGCAATTTTTGAGGGAACATGAACAAGAGTAAATTCCTATTTTATTCTTTCCTATAAATTGTCGGTTGCACCAGCAATTAATAATTGAAGTTACTATGGATAAATATTTGCAGAAGGATTTATGTGGTTGGTTGTCGACAACACAGCAATTGAAAATCTGGTTAAAAAACACGAATATCAAAAACATGTCCATGCGTTTTTGAATTGCTTGGCAACTACCATTTAGTTTTCCTTTGTTCCTTTAGGTGAACTGGAAAACGTTTATAAAGTTTTCTTTTTTATTGAAGAATGTCTTTGTTATTTTATGGCGATGCAAATGATACATTTTGGATGTCTGAATAGCATTACTGCAACTGCTTCTGGGAGTCCATTTTTTATTATTATTATTTGAATGGTATTGCTGCATTTATTTGGGCATAGCTTACATCCTTTATCCGGTGAAGGGAATTGTGTCCTGCTTTGGAAATTAATGTAAACGATGCCATTGAAGATTACTGACCAGATCGCAAACTATGCCATATCATGCTTTTTCTGATTAAACTTTTCCATATTTAAATGAGTTTAAATATATTGGGGCTATACTACTACTGTTTACTGACCTGTAGGAACCCGGAGGTTCATGATCTCGCCGACTCCACTCCACCATCGTTCCCTGTCCTGTGCACTCTCCTACCACGCTTGACCATCCGATCCGATCTCTTCCAGGTCAAACCTAACATTATTTTCCTATCACCGTCGTGGCCGACCTGTCCGTCTCTTTCCGGTTGGCTTACCGTCAAGAATTCTGTGCACGGTCCTATCGTTGGCTATTCGAGCCACGTATCCGGCCCATTTTAACGTTCGCGACTTGATTACTCTTACTATTGTAGGTTTGCGGTATAGCTCTTCCAATTCGTGGTTGTGGAGTTACCGCATTCTCCTGCGTCCTCGTCATATTTACCGCCAAAGATACCCCTTAGAACTTTATTCTCGAATACGCGGAATTTGTTTTCTTCCCGTTTTGTGAGAGCCCATGTTTCGCATCCGTATAGAACAATCGGTATGATTATGGTTCTATAGACACGGAGCTCCTCGATAGTATAGTGGTTAGTACATCCGCCTGTCACGCGGGAAACCGGGGTTGGATTCCCCGTCGGTGAGCCTCTGGCGCAAGACTAATGACCTTGCCCGGAAAAGACAAATCATTATGGAAAAATTAACAAGCCGCAGGACTTGCTAAATAAGGCCAATACCGGTTCCCGGTTGTAGTGCAGATGATGATGATGAGACACGGAGCCTTATATTACGTGATAGCAGTTTGGATTTCAGCAGTTTACTGACTGCATGCCAACTAGCGTTGCCGGAGTGTAGTCTTTTGTTAATTTCCTTCGACATTTCGTTACTGGCCGTCAGTATTGTTCCCAGGTATTTAAATTCTTTGACATTTTCAAATATCTTGCCCCTCATGTTTATGTGCGTTCTCTGAGATCCACCTGCTCTCGCCATAATCATATATTTCGTTTTGTCTTCATTTATTTCTAGGCCCACCTCTTCTCCTGCTTGCCTGATGATTTCACTGTTTTTACTTACAGTTTCTAGATTATCGCCCAAAACGGCGATGTCATCCGCATATGCGAGCACTTATGTGACCCCGTTCAGGGATGCTCCGGCCATGTTGTCGTCTTGTACCTTTCTGATGACATACTCGAGGACAAGGTTAAAGAGATATGGTGAGAGGCCATCTCTCTGTTTTAGTTCGTCCCGGATTTCAAATGGTTCTGAGAGGTGGTTTTCTATCTAACTCGCCCTTTGTTTTCGTTCATGCAAATTTGAATGAGGGTGGCATATTTTTTCGGGATTCCCAGCTCAACTACAATATGGTAGAGTCTTGGCCTTGCGACTGAGTCGTAGACTTTTTTGAAGTCAACGAGCAGTTGGTCAACCGTCTCTCCGTATTCCCACTTCTTTTCCAGTAGTTGCCTTATTGTGAACATTTGGGCGCTCGTTGACCGGTTCCTACGGAATCCGCATTGGTAGTCTCCTAATATGTCTTCTACGTACGGCGTGATTCTCGCCAGTATGACATTTGTTAGTATTTTGTATGTGGTTGGGAACAATGATATTCCTCTGTAATTTTCGCAGTCAGATCTGTCGCCTTTTTTGAAAATGGGGACGACTATTGAGTTGGTCGATCTTTTGAGCGCTTGCCTCTCCTCCATGGTTCACAAGCTCTGCCGGTATGCATTCAACTCCGGGAGTCTTGTTGTTTTTCAATCGATTTATTGCGTCTACAAGTTCGTTAAAAGACGGCTCTGGAATCTTAGGTTCAGTTGTATGTACGTCTGGTGCGTTTATTTTTGGTTGATGGGTGTGCACATTGAGCAGGTTTTCAAAGTACTGCTTCCATCCTGTCACGATATTGTTTGTTTCCGTAGGCAGACAGCCGTTTGCGTCTCGAATTATTTTGGCTCTCCTTCGATAGCCATTTCTAATTGAATTTATGCCGGCATACATACCTCTGATGTTCTTTACTGTGGCATTTTCTAAGATTTTTTCGATCCGAGTCGTGTTTTTTGCGTTGCGGGATTCCCAGCTCAACTACAATATGGTAGAGTCTTCGCCTTGCGACTGAGTCGTAGGCTTTTTTGAACTCTACGAACAGTTGGTAAACCGTCTCTCCGTATTCCCACTTCTTTTCCAGTAGTTGCCTTATTGTGAACATTTGGGCGCTCGTTGACCGGTTCCTACGGAATCCGCATTGGTAGTCTCCCAATATGTCTTCTACGTACGGCGTGATTCTCGCCAGTATGACATTTGTTTGTATTTTGTATGTGGTTGGGAACAATGATATTTCTCTGTAATTTTCGCAGTCAGATCTGTCACCTTTTTTGAAAACGGGGACGACTATTGAGGTTTTCCATCCTTCGGGAATGACTTCCTTATCCCATATTGTTCGAATCAGTTGGTGGATCTGTAGCGGTTCTACGAACCATACAACTCCCTACAGGTTGAGGTATCCTTTCCGCCAAGGAACCTTACTCACCTTTTCCAGCACACGTGCCCACAGACACGTACCCCAATAGTCAATAACCATACCTGAAACAAAAGGTTATAGGACATACAACGACCTTGAATCCGATATAAGAAAGCAAGGAACTAAACGTTCAAAAGCTCCCAATATCGAGTTCAACGCACCCATACATTGTATTCAACCCAATTCCAAAAGGCAGGAAAGCATCGCATCTAAGCAAATGCGCCATGCAGGGAAGCGTCGCATGTAAATCACTCACCCATCCTAAGCATTAACGCGATGTTTCCCATGAAATACCATTGTCGATAAATAAACCGAACAACGGATGCCTATTCTGGTAGCTAATGGAAATTAACACCTAAATTCCTGGCATGACCCTAACGCGAAAGGCACACTTGTGCAAAGAAGGCATATCGTGGCGCTGCCGATTAGCAGTCATGCCGCCATAAACTCTTAACACTACCCGCGATAGATGTTTATGAGTGGAAGTACAAACAAAGCATTACATCCCATAGTCTTTTGTACTGAATAGCATGCGAACCTTTGCTTCTCAGGCCAGATGTGCGGTAAAAACAAATCCTAAGGAAAATATCGGAGAATAACCGGCGGCATCCGATCGTAAGACAAAGGAACGAGATTCCGATAACCAACAGCTAATGGTGTTGATGATCATGAGGAAAGATTTCTCCTTTTCAGATACTATGGGAAATTCTCCTTTTGAGATGCAATGGGAAATTTATGCCGTTAACAGATACTATGGAAAAGTCTGCTAGCAGATATGATGGGAAGTTCTGTGCAGAGATGCGCTGGGAAGATTTTCCTTGCCGATGGGGAATTGGAATTTAGTCGAGAAAAGATAGTCGAACGGAGAGGATCCCTAATCGAGGAAGTCTACTTCGAGCAGGAGTCTGAAATCTCCACCGAGGAGGTCGATCCGCGCTAAGATATCGCGAAAATAAAAAAGAAAGAAATAACGTCGAACGTGTGGTTCAAGGTAGTTTCGAAATGGTGCAACCTAAGATAAGTAAAAAAATCAAAAGTGTGTCCTAGACGCAAGTGGAGACCGAACTCTAAAACGAAAATAAAAAAAAATCAAAAATAAAAACAATTCTTTTGGTGTTTTATTGTGTGCCGTTGAATTCGCCCCGCGTTCCAGGTGTTCCTTTTGGTGCCTGGCCAGTGTTCGGCGGAACACTTCGACAACAAATCCGCCAAAGATCTTTCGAGCGGTTGCCTCTCTTCCATGCTTCACAAGCTCTGCCGGTATGTAGTCGACTCCGGGAGCCTTGTTGTTTTTCAATCGGTTTATTGCGCCTACAACTTCGTCGAAAGAGGGCTCTGGGATCTGAGGCTCCGCTGTATGTACGTCTGGTGCATTTATTTGTGGTTGACGGGTGCGCACATTGAGCAGGTTTTCAAAGTACTGCTTCCATCTAGTCACGATATTGTTTGTTTCTGTCACCAGACAGCCGTTTGTGTCTCGAATTATTTTGGCTCTCCCTCGGTAGCCATTTATAATTGAATTTATGCCGGCATACATATCTCTGATATTCTTTGCTCTGGCATTTTCCCATTCGCGTTTTTTGCGTTTGAAAAGTCTCGTTGTCTATTTCCGAATTGTCACGTATCTTTCTGCGTTGACTTCATCATATCTTTCTGAGTGGATCATTCTGAGGAGTTTACGTTCTTCCATCTTCGCCCTGCACTCATCGTCAAACCAAGGCTTGGACCTAATTGTTTTCTTAAATCCTAATACCTTTTAGGCTGTTTGTTTGATTATGTCTCTGATCGATGCCCGTTTAGTGCCCAGATTATTGGTTTACTCTTCCTCGCTACTTCCATTCTCTAGGATGCTAAATCTATTCGTTAGTTCCTCTTAATATTCTGCCCTTTTGCGTAGGTCTTTTACTTTTTCAATGTCGAACTTTTTGCTCATCTCCCGTGATTGCCCATGTGGGTTTGCTGTGAGCCGACTTCTAATTTTGCCCATCACTAGAAGGTGATCGGAGTCGCAATCTGCTCCTCTATATGATCTTACGTCAAAGATATTCGAATGTCCTCTTTTGTCTATGAGGAAGTGGTCTATTTGGTTACGCTTTACGCCGTCGGGTGATATCCATGTGGCTTTATGGATTTGCTTGTGCTTGAACATCGTGCTTTTCACTACCAGATCTTTTGACACTGCGAACGTGATAATTCGAATTCCATTATCATTTGAAACGTCGTGTAGGCTCTCTTTACCTATAGTTGGTTGGAAGATATCTTCCTTTCCAATTTTCGCATTGAGGTCCCCGAGGAGGATTTTAACATCCAATGATGAAATCCTATCGAATACTTCCTCTAGGGTCTCGTAGAACGTGTCCTTCGTTTCTTCGTCCGTAGATTCTGTTAGGGCGTGTACGTTTATAAATACATAATTGTACCATGGGTCGTGTATTTTTAGTTTTCCGTGATAGCCCATGTGGGTGGCCCAGGTGTCTTTTGTCTATGAGGAGGTGGTCTATTTGGTTACGCGTTACGCTGTCGGGTGATATCCACATGACTTTATGAATTTGCTTGTGTTTGAATATCGTGCTTTTCACTACCAGATTTTTTGACGCTGCGAACGTGATAATTCGAATTCCATAATCTTCTGAAATGTCGTGTAGGCTCTCTTTACCTATAGTTGGTTGGAAGATATCTTCGTTTCCAATTTTCGCATTGAGGTCTCCGAGGAAGATTTTAACATCGAATGATGAGATCCCATCGAATACCTCCTCTAGGGTCTCGTAGAATGTGTCCTTCGTTTCTTCGTCCGTAGATTCTGTTGGGGCGTGTACGTTTATAAATACATAATTGTACCATGGGTCGTGTATTTTTAGTACCGACATTCGGTCATTAATAAATTGCACATCTTTTACATGGGGCGTAATCTTCTTGCTTATGATGAAGCCAGTCCCGAGGTTATGTGTATCGGTACCTCCACACGCCAGTGCAAACCCGTTGGCTCGATTATTTGGTGTGGGACTCGGACTTCCTGAAGCGCGACGACGTCCATTTTATATTGTTTCGCGTTTTCTACGACCGTCTGTATCGCACCACCGTTTTTCCCTACGTCTTCTTTTTGCCGAGTCGGTGTTTTCTTGATGATTTTTTCCCTTATGGTAGTGTCGGCTCATCACACCTACGCCTACCGGGTTTTTCGTGAGATTGTTTTTTGTGTATTGATTATTCATTTTTGTTCCCACGGGTTTTGAAGTTTCAAAAAGGCCGCCACATCAGAGACCCCTTCTTTGGTATGGTAAGGTCTGCTTACTGCTCTGATTCGACCCGGTGTCAGAGAGGCGCCGTTATAATACAGTCGGTATACCCCTGGCTGCAAACCATCCAACGGGCACGGTAACGCCTAACACCCTGGATTAGGGGTGGTAGATCTTTGTGTGTTACTCCTCGCTAGCCTGTCTGACATGGGTGGCGCTACTGGAAGCGTATGCTTCCGTCAGCATAGCCTGAGTGATTCATTGTAGTTTAAGCCCCCGCACCACGTCAAGGTTTCTACCAAGCGGGGTGATGATGATAGTTAGTGTGTGATATTATTCAATCATTGTATAGAAAGAAATTACTGTTTAAATTTGATACACCCTCGTACAATAGAGGAATAATGAGTATGGCTCAAAAAAAAGCAGAGGATCGTCAAAAGCTATGGATAATATTTAGATATTTCAAATTGTTTTTGAACGAAAAAAAAAAGCAATAATGCGGTCAATTTTTACTTGGAAAAAAAACTGAATTCTTTATTCCCAACCTTGTTTTTTCCCCTAGTGCGGTGTCACTCACATTTGTGAATTTGTCGGGGTCGGTTAATAAATGATCTGTTTATGTTTGTAAAATGTTTGTAAAATGGAATGTAGAAATGCATTTGATTAGTCCACCTTACAGGCTCTTTATAAGTTTTCTTAATTATACAATATTTACTTTATATTGTACTCCATATTCTTTTGTGGTGGGCGGGGGGGGGGGGGGGGGGGGGGGGGGGGGATTAGTTATTTATTGTCTTTTGCAATGAGTTATTTTATAAACTGTTTTTTATTTTATACACGTGTAAAGAACTTTATGAAGCCCCTTAACGTTCATGCACATTATGGATGGAATAAGAAAAAGCAGCTAACATGATGAGAGCTTCCGTTTCGCGTTCTTTCAATCTGATGCACTTTATGAACTTTATTGATGCCACAAAAAAAAAAAAAAAAAAAAGGATAAGCTAAGATTTCGACTCAAATTAGTCGTAGAGAAAATTTTATCAACAACTTCTCGCTTAGTACTATAATACAATAACCGCTATAGTGCGCCTAGATAACCGGGCAAACTTCGTGCTTAATACAATCATTATTTAAAAATATATTTTTAATTTTTTTTTTTATTTTCTGTTTATTGTTTTATTTTATTTTTGATATGTTCAGCACTAAAACAGGCAAACAAACAATTACAGACTATAAATTATATTCTCTCAATCTTAGAAAATAAGAAAACAAAATTGAAATCTTTTTTCTGTCTTTTTCTATTTTCTATTCGTGCGAATTTTTGTGTTTTTTTTTACTTTTGCTTTTCAACGCGTCGTGCAATTTGATTTGCTACGCTTGATCGATTGCGTTTATCAGAAGTATATCAGGTGTTCCACGGCGCCTTTTAGATGGCAGCAATCGTCAAATATCTTCAATTGCTGCTACAACATCACCAAATGCTTCTTCATCATGCGGTACTTTGGGTAGTATAAATAGTTCATCATCAAGCGGCAGCAGTAGTGGAGCGGTGATAACCTTTACATGTACAAGCGATGTTGTAGACGGGATTGTTGTATCGAATTCGCAAGCAACAACAATCCAGAATGCACAAAATTCACCAACAACAACTAGTCCAACGGATGCCTGTAGCCTACGATCAAATCCTTCGGCGACATCTCTATTGCTTACAATCAGCACAGCATCAGGTGGGAATACTGGCCTAACAAGTGGTAACGGTGGTGGTACAGCAACGAATACAACCAATATTACAGGTGGCGGTACAGGAAATGCTGGAGAATATGTGACCCCATCAGGAGCTTCCTTGTCGCCGTTGGCTACTTCGCAAGTTATTCGCCGCCCTAGTATTAATACGTTCGTTTCTTGATACTCTATTACCTCTATTATTAGATATACATATATATTTTCTTAATATTAGACAAATCAAATATTATTCGCTATTTGTTTGATGTATGCATCTTACAGCCCAAGCAATGCTTTTGAAATTGTGTGTTACGTTGCTATTTTCGCATTACATATATTTGCGGCTTCGTTATTCTTATTTTTGATAGTGTTTTAAATCTTAGATTAAGATTTTACATTTTCATTAGTTAAGACTATTTTAATAACATGCGTGTTAACCGTGTAAGTTTACATGGAGCATGAAGGCATGCACTCTTTTCTACTGTTTTTGATTTTATAGTGAGAATTATATGTTTTGTATGAACTGAAATTGAGCTCATTATGGCGTTCTCAATAGAATCTAATTTTGTTATTAAACGAATTCAAATTTAAAGTGATCTACGATGTAAACCTAGACGTAAGTTTACCTAGACGTAGGTATACCACCACAGCATCATTTTTTACTTCTATAAGTTTTTACAGAGGTTTTACAGAGAATATCAAACTGCATTTAGTTTGTTAGTTGCCCTCTGGAATGGCAAAACTGTAGCGATTCTAACAGATACACACGACTCACAAGCGAAATAGTGAAGAACACGAACGAAAAATCGAATAAGAAAAATACATCAGAACCGTATACCAAGCGATAAATAACAAAAAAATAATTCACACCAGTGGAATATACTCGAGTTTGGAAATCAAATTCTAAACACGGTCAGTAGTCTGATGCTTCACTGCTTCGCTTTTCAATCGTGTGTTCAATTCACCTTCTTCACTATCCTTGCTTAACGCTATAAAACTATAAAAAACAAACTCACGAAAAATCCGGTAGACAAAAGTGTGATGAGGCGACGCTGTCATAAGGGAACAAATCTTCAAGAAAATACTGATTTCGCAAAAAGAAGACGTAAAGAGAAAAACAGAGAAAGCGGGGTATACGCATCAGCAGATGGAATGTTCAAATGTTATATAAAACAGGCACGACACAAACGGTCATACAGAACGGGAAACAATATCAAATGGACAAAGTCGCACTTCAGGAAATCCGAGCCCCACACCAAATAATCGAAGCCAACGGGTTCACACTGGCGGGTGGAGGTACTGACACGCATAGCCTCGGAACTGGTTTCATAATAAGTACTAAGATTACGCTCTTTGTAAAGGGCTTGAAATTTATTAATGACAATGTCTGGCTTCATCATAAGTAATAAGATTACGCCCCTTATGAAAGATGTGAAATTTATTAATGACCGAATGTCGGTGCTAAAAATACAGAGCGCGTGGTACAATTATGTACTTGTAAAAATACACGCCCCAACAGAATCTACCAACGAAGAGACGAAGGACACGTTATACGAAACCCCTAGAGGAAGTATTTGACGGAATTTCATCATTCGACGTTAAAACCTCCTCGGGGACTTTGTGGCGGTTCCACCAAACCCCACGGCCCACTTACCTGAAAAACCCCCATAACCACATCCCAATCGGCTAAGTTTTCGCTAATGCAAGCGAATTAGCACCTTAAGTGCTTTACGCATCTAGGTTATCAAATTTATAATCTAAAAGTCCCTGTAAAAGAAAACTTACCTTTCATGCATCTCTTCGCATATAATTTCCTGTAAGATTTCTTTTCTACCTTTTCAGGGATCCCAAAACCTAGTCGGTACCTTCGGTTGCCAGGCAAATTCCAACTTCCCCACACCTGCACCGCAATCTTCACCCAGCATAAACATTTCCTACTACAAGGACATTAATGCTTCCAACGTATTACATGAAAATTCCTAAAAGATTCTGTTCACACATCTAATGCATTATTAGAATTCGCTGGAAAATAATTCGTTTCCATACATGTATTATAAGTAGGATGGTTTTCCAAGCAATTTTTTTCTTCATGTGCACCCTTATCTTCCCACATGCACGTATCTTGCAGACCCTTTGTGCAAGGGACAAAAGTAATACGCGCATCTAGCGTCTAGTGCCATAAAACCGAATTCCTACGCATGTAAACAAGCATAATACCCAACCAATGATTTGTTTTCCCACTAACAAACAATCTCTAATTAATTTCTCTGTCGCAACGAATTTCCCTGCATATACAAGTGCAAGCAAGGGATTCGTTTTGGCCACCGACCCAAGATACGATATACAATTCTCATTGTATAAAGTATTGTAATACATTAGCACCTCTTTCGAATGGCTATTCGTATATTTACACAAGGGCATCACTCATCTAAGACTTTTATGATGCCCTCGTCTCATCTTTTCTCTTACCACATTTCTTCGATGTATCGTCGTCGATTTATTTAGACGCGATGCGCTTCATAGACAACGATCTTATCAATCCCTTTGTCCTTGCCGCCTGCCTGCTTTGTTTTGCCATTGTCTCCGCGCATGAGTAAACAACACAGATCTGTACGATCACACACATACCATCATGATCTCCATTACGAGATCTGGTTCTCTATTCCACCAAGAGCGACTTTACGTTTCTCTGGTGGTAAGTAAATAAATATCCTTAGTGGAGAGGATATCTACCACTACACCACAAACTCACCCCAAACGAATGTTGTATCGCTGAGTCTAATTCCATCAGCCGACCATCACAGTCGTGCTGCTCCCACCCTTCTTAGCGCTACGGAGATTAAATTCGAAGTCGCGAGTGTCCGAGCGTTTGGTCATTTTTTTGTGTCGCGTTTTAAAAATACAATCACTCGCATTATCACCGGTACTATAATTAAAAAATCTCGCGGCGGTGATATAAAATGAATAATAAATGTCTAGACATTATCCAAACAATCTTGTGTTCTATTTTTCACCTGTGCGACCTGTGGCTACCTTCCCTCGGTGATGTTCGGAGATCAGACGATATGCAGCTTTCTCCTTTCAACTTCTGCGTTTTGGTAAGGTTTACTTTGTGTATTGACAAGTGAAGCACTACAGATCGTGCCCATCAAGCGGAAAAGTGTTAAACAATAAATTCTATCGAGATCCGCTATGGAAAATGAAGTTGGCGATGTGAAAACAATTGAAGACGATGGGGATGGAAGTGAATGGAGTGCCCACGCCTGGAACAATACTTCTCCGCCCCACAACCTCAACGCGAAAATTGGAAATGAAGATATATTCCAACCAATTATAGGTAAAGAAAGCCTACATGGCGTCTCAAATGATAATGGAATTCGAATTATCACGTTCCCAGTGTAGAAAGATCTGCTAGTGAAAAGCACGATGCTCAAGCACAAAAAAATTCATAAGGTCACATGGGTATCTCCCGACGGCGTAACGCGTAACCAAATAGACCATTTCCTCATAGACAAAAGACAATTCGAACATCCTTGACTTAAAGTCGCACAGAGGAGAAGATTCTAACTCTGATCATCTTCTAGCGATGGGCAAAATTAGGAGTCGGCTGGCAACAAACCGACATGACCAGTCACGGGCGACGAGCAAAAACTTCGACATTGATAAACTAAGAAACCTGCGCAAAAGGGCTGAATATCAAGACGAACTGACGAATAGGTTTAGCATCCTAGAGAATGGGAGTAATGAGGAAGAGGAAAACAATAAGGTGGACACTGAATAGGCATCAATCAGAGGCGTAATCAAACAAACAGCACAAAAGGTATTAGGATTTAAGAAAACTATTAAGTCCAAACCTTAGTGTGAGGATGAGTACCGGGCGAAGATCGAACAACATAAACGCCTTAGAGTTAACCACTTAAGAAGATAAGATGAAGTCAACGCAGAAAGATACGCGACAGTTCGGAAAGAAACAACAAGACTTCAAACGAAAAAAATCCGAATGGGAGGGGAATCGAATCGAAAATTTTTTAAAAAAAGCCACAGCAAAGAACATCCGAGGAATACATGCCGGCATAAATTCTATTAGACACGAGTACCGAGGGATAGCCAAAATAATTCGAGACGCAAATGGGTGCCTGGTCACTGAAATAAACAATACGTGACATGGTGGAAGCGGTACTTTGAAAACCAGTTTAATGTGGGTACCATTTAACGAAGTTGTAGACTCAATAAATTGATTGAAAAACAACAAGGCTCCCGAAGTCAACTGCATACCACCAGAAGTTATAAAGCATGGAGAAGAGGCGACTGCTCAGATGGTCTGTCGGGTGTTATGTTATGTCGTCTGCTGTTTTGCTTATAAGTCTTCTTAGGGTCTTTCAGTAATGTGCCACAGGGGCACGGGTTCACGAGACTTCCCTACGCGTTGTTGTGACGGAACGACAACCCCGATTCACTGCCGTCACGCTCCTAGATTCAACGCTTCTTTCTTCACAAATAAAAACTAAACTCACTCGAGGTACTAGTTTATTCTCGTATATTAAAATGCCAAATGATACAAACTTATTTGATATTTTCTAGTACTCTTTTTTTTTTTTTTAAATATGGCTAATATCATCTATGTGTGAAATCGGTAATTACTTTCTTGACAACCTATTAAATATCTGCCACATACTGCCACTACATTATTTTTCGTATTAATCCTGAGTCCTGAACATATCCTTGTAACATGATTGATTAATTTGCCGTTTGTCTTGTTAAACTGGTTGAAGTGATTATACTATAATAATTAATTATATAATTTTTTCATTTTTACAAAATTTTTAATTCGTTTTATATCCTTATTTTCTAATTTATATGCTAGACAAAAAATGCTTAAATTCTAGCTTAATTATCTTATATTATAACTTACTGGTCCTTCGCAGACGCTCTAAGCTAAACATTACTTAACATTTGTATAATTTGCCTTTCGGCGACAGAACTTTGTGGCAGTACTGATAATTAGTTGAAATACAAAGAAAAATTTGAAAAACTTTGTCAATTTTTTTTTGTTTTTTTTTCTCTTAAGTTAAGTTAGGTTAAGTGCTTTTACATTAAAAAAAAAAAAAGTAGGTAAGTTAACTTAACTTACCTACTTTTTTTTTTTTTTTTTTTTTTATGTAAAAGCACATAACCTAATTTAACTTAAATCTTATACTACCCTAATTCTAGAAAAGCTAAGTCTATGTAAGCTAGCTGATGATAGTATGATTCTATACCGACTTTGGTATCCAGGTCTTTATATGCCATTCAACCACCAGAACTGTTGACGCTGTCTAATACTATCGTCCCGGTCTCTGTGGGAGATAGCCCTACTGAAGCACAAGAGATCTTCTTCGGTGCGCGTTACTTCCCGGTCGTAGCAAAATCGCCCGTCTACGGATGATCTACTTACATGATAGATCAGCGGAATTGCGGATCTACCCTGTATAAGCCCTTTCATGTCCAAGTCAAGGAACGCCTCTGGTGGAACAAAGCCGTTGCGACGCACGCTCTCATAGTACAGAGTGTTTGGATAATAAGCCCCGAAAATCAGGTCTTTAGACGAGCTTATTGCTCTCGCAATATGTCCTCTGATTAATTTAATCATTAAATTATCCACCCTATTTATGTACGCTTCATTATATAAAGTCTCATTTGAATAATACTTTTTATAGTCCGATTCCGGTGTCCGATATAATCTGAGACAACTTCTGAGACACTTCCTTTCGAACACCAGAATCTTTTCCATCAAATTTGGACCTATGTTAAACCATACTGGACAACCATGTATGACCATTGGCCTGATTCGCGTCATGTAGCATATGACTTTTACCCTGCTGTCAAGTTGACTACTGTGAAATAGCCTCCTTGTCATAGCAAAAGTTTTCCTCGCTTTGAGCAAAGCACCCTCTACATGTGTGTTGAAATATAGATATAGACAGATGCCAAGGTATTTAACTTAACTCTTGGTTTCCAGTTTATCTCCATGCGGTCCCACGATAATTGGCTTTCGCCAGTTTTTCCTTGTGTCGTTCGTGGCTTTATATAATGGAGTTCTAAATAGGATGGCTTCACATTTCTGGAAGTTGATATTAAGTTTCCAGCCATCGCAATGGCGCTGCACGTTGTTGAAGTCTCGCTGTATTAAACAATTTATGATCTCAACTTTCGGAGCTGTTCTGTAAATGATAAGATCGTCTGCATACGCAATAGCCTGCGGAAGTGCATCTAATAAGTCGTTAATGTAAATGTTAAAAAGAATCGGAGAGAGTACCTCGCCCTGTTGCAAGCCATTCTTGATATTATACGTTTTTTTAGAGGTCACATCACCATTTTTGACCACGAACCTCCTGTTCTTTAACATATCGTAAAGTACATATAGTAAAGGCTTATGTATGCCATGCCTGACCAGTTTGTAATATAACCCTTCGATCCAGACGGTATTAAAGGCTTTTTCCAAGTCGATCAGACAGGCACCTGTGCATTGGTTCCTACATTTATTCCATTGTATGTCGGAGACCAGTTTAGCTGCGGCATGTGTGGTTTCATGACCCACCTTAAAGCCAAACTGGTTATTTGGAATAATGGTGTTGTCATCTACCTATTTTAGCAGACCTTTGTTAATGGTTTTTTCAAATACTTTACTGATGCTTGGGAGTAAATTTATCGAACGCATGTTCATTGGGTTTGTAGAGTCCTTGCCCTTTTTTGGGATGGGCTGAATGATAGCCGTTTTCCAACGCGCGGGATAATATGCATTATTCAACGCGTTCTTAAACAGGACTGTGTATACATCTATTGCCATTGGGGGCAGGTTTTTGAGTACGATGTTAGGTACTCCATCTATTCCCACTGACTTTTTGCTTCTTAATGAGTCGAAGATACTCTGGGTCCCTTCCCTTGTGATTAAAAGGCTATTAGCCTCACCATTGGCATTAATGTCAATTGACAGATTATCGTCACTGAATTCGGTAAAACCCGGATTCTCCGATTGCCAACGTGAAATTTCATTTCGGAGGTGCAGGTTATTCAGTAGAACTCTGTTCTCCAGGTCGTGATTTCGGCGAATGCTTTCATTCACCTTGTATATTTCCTGAAAGACAACTCCCACAGCGTTCACCTTTCCCAAAGGATCTTCGATCACGAAGAGCTCACTGTTAAGAATAGCGTTCTCTGTATCTATGCCAATGTTGGTTAGCAGCTGCTTGCTTACCTCAGTACGTGGAATTTGGAGACACTGAATCTCGTTTTGATTATTTCTCCTGAATATTTTATTTATTTGTGGGAACATATTCGGGTTATTCGTTTTTATAGCCCGAATTCTGTTGTTCCAATAGATAGGAGATTTTTTAATCGGGATATCAGTGATATTATCTCCTGGTCTTGTCTGTCTGTAAACTGTCTGTGTAATTGTGTTAGTTTCGATAGTAGTCTGCTCTTTTTCTTGATTAATTATATAATACTCGCATAAGAATTCAAAATAGCTATAATTAATTTAAATGGCGCAAGGCTAATAACCTTGCCCGTAGAAATAAATTATTATGGAAAATTTAACAAGCCTCGAGACGCTAAATAAGGCCATGACCGGATCCCGGTTGTAGTGCCGATGATGATGATGATGATCATGAAAATTAATTTAAAATAGCTATATCTAATTTAAAATAGCTCTAAATAATTTAAAATAGCTATAATTAATTTAAAATAGTTTAATTGGGATACATTTAAGTTAATTTCACTGATGTATTTATTCGTTTTATGTTACAGAGTAAAAACAGCTAAAAAGTGTAAGATTATCTAATGAGATAAGTTGTGTCTGCGCTTTATTTAAAACGCTATTTTTCTCTTTATTTATTTTTGTGTGCTGGTTGGTTTTATTATATGCGGTATATACAAATATGATGGTCTGTTGGAAATCAAAAGCATTATTTTGTGTTAAATTTATTTAATTACGTGTGCTGTATATATTTTGAATATAAGAGTATTTTTATACACTACGTCACATACGATGTGAAAGAATACATTTTGTAAAAGCGTGTTTCATACGAACTATAACATACCTCAAATCGTTTATACGTCTCCTATGTAATCCTTAAAAATAAATAACAACTCAAAGTCACTAATATTAAACTGTATTAATTTTGTCTTTATACTAAATGTAAAACTTAAGAAAATATATTTACTTAAAGTCACTAGTATCATACATTGCATATAATTGTATAATTAACTGTCTGGTTTGGCACTATAACACCTCAAACTCAACCCGAAATTTTATAAGTTCTTGCACATACATGTAATATGTTGTAACTAATTTTAAGACATCTTCTTGTAACCACCAAGTTTCATTTTTGGTCTATAAGGAATTATTTAATGTAGTATTTAACGTTAATGGTATCCGTTAGATCGCACTTGCTCTCCTCAACTGTCTCCTCTTTCTGTTACCACCTCATCATAGCTTCACAGAATGTAGTCATTGTTTGCACCCCATGAACATACGCGTGCTTATGTCCTTATATCCCTTATACTGAATGTGTTTTTCCTAATTTGGCAACATAAATTTATTAAAAAAATAAATACGTAAATGAACACATTCATTGTAAATAAATTAATAATCGTGTATACTTTATATTAAATAATTTATTTTCTTCTCTACATCACACGACTATAGGAACCCCAGTTCCGGATCATTAGTTATAAGTGAAACTGGATCTCTAGATCGGATGAAAACAGCAGCGGAAAAACGCAAGAAGGGCGCTTTAGATGATGGAGCGCCACGAGTCTCGGATCGTGTGGAAGAGACACGTGTAAATCCAAATTCCTTAATCGATGAGATACTGAAGGATACTAAACTAGAGGCATTTGAGGAATCAGCTGAGAGTAAGTTCAATTTTTTTTAAATAGATGAAGAATTTGATTTTTTTATTATTAGGCGTGTTCAATACTTTAGGAATTTTTTTGTAAGATATATAAAAGAAATATAAAAAAGTTCTTCTATCACTAACGATTTACTCAGCAACTTTATTATTTATATAAAATCATTTTCTCCATTACTGCTTTTACTCGTAGCACCATGATCCCTTAGAGATCTGATTTGTTATTGTGTAGACAGATTTTAAACATTCTAAATGTTATTCGAGTTCTTTAGTTTACATCATTTAACGAGTTCTCGTGATTTTCCTTGTACTCCTTGTAGCTTTAGTATTCACCATTGAATACTTGTCAGTGACTATTATTACTATTACTATTTACTATTTACTCGCGTATAGGAACCCGAAAGGTCATGGCCTTACTGACTCCGTTGCGCCATTGTTCCCTGGCCTGTGCGCTCTCCTTCCACGCTTGGCCTTCTAATACGATCTTCTCAAGGTCTCGCCTTACGTTGGACTCCCATCTCTGTTGCGGCTTTCCCACTCGTCTCTTTCCCTTTCGTTCCCGAATTCTATAATTCTACGTACGGTCCTATCGTTGTCCATTCTCGCGACATGCCCGGCTCAGCTCTTCCAAGCCGCGGTTGTGGTGTTGTCTCCATTGTCTTGCCTCCTCGTCATATTTACCTCCAAAGGTACTCCTTAAAACTTTATTATATGCGGAATCTATTTTCTTCCCGTTTTGTCAGCGCCCATGTCTCGCATCCTTTCAATTTCTTATGACATTTCGTTACTGGTCATCAGTGTTGTTCCCAGATACTGAAATTCTTTGATGTTCTCAAATATCTTACCCCTGACGTTGGTGTGTGTCCCCTGGCGTCCACCTGCCCTCGGTATAATCATATATTTTGTTTTGTCTTTAGTTATTTCTAGGAACACCAGTAACACCTGTGGTCATGCGTTAAGACTCGCCCTCGAAAAGCTCGACGGAGAGAGAGTAAGTCTTGGGGCCAGAATGCCGGGCGTAGACGAGAAACAGACACGCCTTAAGAATACTCTCAATACTACTGCCAACTCCGTCTTACGGCTCACATAAGAATTGGAGGCTCCACCAATGCAAGATCAAGACCAAATACTGCCGCTACCAATCATTGAGGAAACAGTAAAAGCCATAAGATAGCTCAAATGAAAGAAAGCCCTCGGAGCTGATGGCATACCAGCCGAGCTGATCAAACAAGGAGAGACAGCGTTACATCCCCCAATTCATGAGATTGTGGTGGACGTATGGGAGCAAGAGGAGATACTAGAAGATTGGCGTAGTGAAATAATTTGCCCCATACATAAGAAGGGAGATATCACAGTGTGCAGCAACTATAGGGGTATAACATTGCTGAGTACCGCCTATAAGATACTCTCCTGTATCCTACAAGATCGGATAGCCCCATACGCTAAAATCGTCATTGGCTTCATCCCAGACCAATCAGTGATTGATCAGATATTCACCCTTAGGCAGGTGATGGAAAAATGTCTAGAATTTAAGATTCCATTATATCATCTATTTATAGACTTTAAGCCGCCTACGACAGCATAGCCAGGGTAGAACTATATAATGCCATCAGAGAGGTTGGCATTCCAAAGAAATTGATATGAATTTGTAGGTTGACCATGACCAACGTAACTAGTCAAGTGAAAATAGCGGGATTGCTGTCCGAACCAATAAACATCTTTAATGAACTCCGGCAAGGGGACGGCCCGGCCAGTCTCCTCTTCAACCTGAAGTTGGAGAAAGCAATCCGTGACTCTGGCATCATATTATCACCAAGTCCAGCCAGACACTTGCCTACGCAGATGACATCGACATCATCGGTAGATCCGATTCGGCTGTACCGGACTCTTTCACCCAGATGGAACAGGGGGCACAAAAACTGGGAATGCATATTAATGAGGGAAAAACTAAGTACCTGACGGCAACTTCTGTGAACAGAAGACCTAACATTGGTTAGGCGAAGACCAGGACGCCCAGAGCCTGAGAGTGCCAAACTGGATGACATCGGCTCGAAATCGGGACCGCTGAAGGGATTTGCTGAATAAGGCCAAGACCGGATCTCGGTTCTAGTGCTGATGATTATGATGAGGTTGACTGAACTCGAGCGATTTTCCAGCAGGTAGAAAATGTCATCCGTGCATAAGATAAGATAAGATAAGCGGAAGGGTTTGCCAAGAACCGGGGATGGTTCTGGACCACAGTTCTTAAGGACTATTGCTGGTATTCGGTTCAGGCCGGTTGCCTTGCCACAGCCCAGTCCATGTAGAATCCGTTGAATAGTACGTGGGCTGAAACCCACATCGCACATCGAAGACCGTACCCGTGCGATCACAGGTGGTTCCCAGGGACCGGAATCGAGGTTTGCATTCGCGGAAAATAAAGTCGCAGATTAGTTTTATCTTTATGATACGATACATTGTTGTATATTTTCACAATTTAAAATTAGAATAAGTAAAGTAGTCAACAATGGAAGGTGACTTACTTGGCAGGGTCTTGCAGTGTTGGACCTTCCTTATGGGTCGTTGTGGCTGCTTCCTGTGGTGCAGGGGGCGTTGAGTTCTTGACTTTCCCTGTTAAGCTGGCTAATCTGTTGATAATGTTGACAACAATTCATCCTGATTTTTATAATGAATTGCAATGGAACTGATACGGTGCACTTCGGATACTTATGTGCCCAACTGTTACAGTAGTTCTTCCAATAGGAGTACCTTTTGCTCCTTTTTTGTTTTGCTTGTAGAGAATATTCCAATTTGTTTCTCTAGCCTCCCGTCTAGCTTTGTTTTCTAATATTCAATGAATATGTTTCATGCCGTTGACGTTTTATTTTTTAATCGGCGCCAACGTCTTTTTTTATTATATTTTCTGCCAAGTAGAATTTGCATAAAGTAGTTTATCGCAGGCGGTTCCTCCGTCACCAGTTTCGTGGACTGACCGCTCCGAATTGATGTGTTTGGCAATTTGTCTCGTCGTGTTACGAAACGTACCTCCAAAGCCAGACTCAACTCCGGACGAGGGGAAAGGGTGTCTTGCCCAGTACGTTCGGGTTATGTTATTTTGAGGGTCAAGGGTTTTCAAGCGCTTAGGCTTCCTTGATCCTACTGGGTGACCAGGGATTTTCAAGCACTTACAAGTATTAAACTTGGGCTTCCCCGGTCCCTGCTGGGAGCCAACAATGTTGTATGCTTCTTTAACAACACTTACCGACTTCTGGCTGTTGGAGCCCGTGGGTAGTGGCTCCGGATTGTTAGCTCGTAGGTGTGATGTCCCCGTTGGCGGAGCGAGAGAGGTTATGGCAGGCTGTGCCCAACCTCTTTTTGTCCTCTGGCACCTAGTGTTTCGTTGGCACCTTGGTCCGGCGTCTTGCATTTCTTTGGCACCTTGGTCCGGCGCCTTGCTTTCCTTTGCACCTTGGTTCGGCGCCTTGTGTTCCTTTGGGCCGCCTTGATGGGACACCGATGAACCGATGGTGTTTAAATAACATGGTCGACTGTTTGTTTTTGTTCATTATTACTTTATTTATTTCGTTTAGTTTAATGGTAACTATTTAATTTACGATGAAGTGCCACACTTGGCTAGCGGATTCCAATTCATTGCGTTGATGCACCGCTTGTGCATGTCTGGTACTAATTTGAGTGATGCCTGTTGGTGTACTGATTCTAATTGATTCTATTCTAACGGAGCTCCCTTTTTTATATTCAAAACTTAAATCAAATGTATGTACCTTCTCACGATCATAGCTGTCTTCCAGACAGCCACCTGACACTAGTCTCCGTCGAAGGCCATGCCAACGACGATGGAAACCACAACGTTCCATTTTTTCTGCAGTGAATCATCCCCAGGTGGTAATCTTACGCCCACTCTGGCTCCAGTTCCACAGTATATTATATATATATATATATATATAATATACTTATATATATATATATATATATATATATATATATATATATATATAATATACTTATATATATATATATATATAATATACTTATATATATATATATATATAATATATAATATACTTATATATATATATATATATATATATATATATATATATATATATATATATATATATATATATATATATATATATAATATACGTATAGCAAAGTGCAATATTCATGTTACGTGTAACAATTCCCACAGACCGTGAATTTGTGACTAATGTCCCGCAGCCCATCACTAACGGAGGAAAAGAGGAGGAAGCGAAGTTACTATTGATAGCCCTTGCCATCGACCTGAAGGGACGCGAACCAGTTGGGCACTCAAGGAGATTTTTAGCCACTCTATTATTGTAGGCCTTCTTCGCGGTATCAATCGCCTGGTTGCACGCGTTTCTGATTCTAACAAAATTCGTTCTTTAACATCAGTGGGACTGGAGCGCCATTGTTGAAAACCTCTATTTTCTACAGCTGTAATCTGCTCCCATTTTTTATCAAACCAAGGTTTATCAGATGAATTTCATTTGATGGAATGTGGTATGTAGATCTCCATCCCGAGGAGAATAATCGCTCTGAACGACTCTGCACATGCGTTAATATCAGAGTGTCCAAAGCACACCTCCGACCAAGGAAAAAAATGCGAAGAAATCTTGCAAATCTTGCAGATACATGGCGAAACTGCTTAGGTCGGTTATGCGCTTGAAATGCAAGTGATTGAGCGACCGATACCAAGCAGTGATCACAGGTTCCCAGTGGCGTAGCAACGTATACGGTATAAATGCTCGGCTCGGATGTCAAAAACAGATCCAGGGTGTTCGCATAATCATCTCGTACATCCGGCGCTCGCGTAGGTTCCTCCACGAGTTGAGTCAAATTGTGACTAACAGTGAACATCTGCGCTACCCTCCCGGCCTCGTCGGTTCTGTTAGAATGTACCAATCAGCCGGGGTTGTGTACATTAAAATCACCAAAGACGATAATTTTAGAAGCTATTGATCTGTATCCAGTCGACGGTATGTGAAAGATGTTCGAAAAATGTGACCGGTCGATCGTCATTCGGGAAGCGGTTAAGACAATGAAATTTAACAGAATTCTCCAGCATCCACTTCAATCACACATGATGAATTTATTGTGTTCTAACGTCTCCATCCTTTGACAAGCCAGATCGGACCTCATGAAGAGGAAGACTCCACCCTTGAAACGGAGTCTCGAATGCAAGTTGTATCCTGAGCAACGAAGATATGTCGAATCAGTTGACGAATCCACCTGGGGGAAAGTAAGATTCCACCCTTAAAACGGAATTTCGAATGTAAGTCGTATCCTGGGCAACGAATATATGTCGACTCAGGTGAAGAATCGACCTGGATCTCGGTTAGGGGAGGGATATCAGGTTTCGTTGTTTGCAAATAGTTTGGTGGACGGCGTTTACGTTCGTATTGGCGAAACCGATGCCTCTGATGTTAAAAAAACGCCGTTATCAGTGGAACGTCGACAGAGTTTAGAGAACGAACCCGATTAAGCGATGACGAATTTCCTAAAGTTCGGTTATTTATCAAAATATTGAATGATGTTCTCCCTGGCATAGGCTCCCGGAGATCCGATTGGGGAATTAGTTTACCTCCGTAATTCTTTATCTCAGAAGGCACTGTGGGGGGTGTAAGTTGGGGTGCCGGCACGGGAACGGGTTCACTAATATCCCCGCCGTGAATTATTTTTACACCCAGAGAAACTGATACGGCCGCTGAGCAGAATGTGGAGCGGACACAGAACAGAAAAAAAATTGAACACTCAGATATTGTTGTTTGTTTGTAATTAGTTTTTATGTTATTGTTCGACACTAACATGTTTTTAATAATACGATTTAGGTTACACACCTTTACGTTATTACTTAGATTTAACGGATAACTTTACATGGAAAAATAAACCAAAGCTTCCCTGAGTTGGAACGAACACACTTGTGGGATGTTGTTTGTAATTTGTTTTTTTTTTTTTAATTATTTTCACTGCTATTTTGATTTGTTCTTAACTAAGATTTTCTATTATGTTTTAATGTTCACTTTAATCTTAGATTTACTTATTTAGTAACTTGTGACGTTAATGAATATTAAGGCAAAAAAAGATATTAAAAACCACGGGTACAAATTTTGCGTATTATTGGAACGCGACTTCTCGACTCTACGTAGGCACACTGGTGGTTGAAACACATGACTCTGGGGTGTACGCACTCCCGTGCGCACGCTACAGTGGATGGTGAACGACTCCTTTGCGAGGTGTACTCGCCGGTGGATGAAACGCGACTCACTTACCCAGTGATTAACCTCGCGAGACTCTGGTGAGTTTTTGGTGGATGTTGGTCTTGTAGGAAGAAATGTGTGCGGCTGTTTGTGTTCCGCCGAACACTGCTGCCACAAGGAACTCCGCAAAGCGAAACAGCACAACTACAGCACCGAGAATTGTCACAAATGAAACCAGAGTATGGTTGTTTATCCGGATCCTTTTATTGTTCCTATTTTTTGTTTAAAAAAACATGCACTTAATTTACTATAACGCGTTACAAGTGTTCGCTAGTTTTCTTCGGAAATACGTGACGAGGAATTATTGGACACAGGGATTGTTCTTATTGTTTCTACGACACCTGGTAGGCGACAATGATTAATGGAAACTCTAATTGCACCTAATAATTCTTGCACGCACGTAATTACCGCAAAACACAACTCTAATGTCCTGATCGAGGATCATGGTTCGGCGCGCGTTGAAAAGCGAATATATGTTTTTGAAGTTGCCGTCGGTGGCAGTTCGGACAATACTTTGTTCACTCGCGTACCTTAGTGTACGTTGCACGTCGTTATTTTCAACTCTGTGGCACGGCGTGGATTTACTTCCTCCAAGGGATTCTGTAACTGTACTCTATCGACCTCCTCGGTGGGGTTTTCTCTGTACGACTATCTGTTCGAATTAATTTTTCCTAAGACGACTGCCCTATCTAAATTTTCCTATCCATCCTATCTGTCTCTTATCTTCAAGAGAAATTTTCCATTTTGGTTTTCGATTCCAACTTATAGGAATCTTGTTTCGAAGGATCAAGCGTGCCGCCACTTCTTTCTTGATCCTATCATGGGCTTTGTTTACGTTACCCATCTGGCTAACGCCAACAGAGTTTTTCTGTGCTTCAGATGGGTAACAAAGAAACCGTGGGATTTGGTTTGTAGATCGCATTTCCTAATCATAAACATCTAGCGTGGGATAGGCGTTTACGATGTTTATGATCGCAAGAATTGTTGGTCGGCGGGCGAATCGCTAAGCCCTTGTTTGCGCACGTGCGCTTGTCGGTTTGGGATCTAGCGAGGAATTTAGAGTGCTAATTGAGATTAGCTACATGAGGAGATTATTCTGTTTGTTTTCAGAAAAATGCGTTTAATCGATGAATAGAATGGATACATTGGATGGATGCATTGATTTCAATATTAGAGATTTTGACCGTTAAGTTCGATTGATTTTTACTATTGAATTCAATGTTGGGGTATTTGGAATGTTACCTTTTGTTTCAGGCGGAAGGAAGGACTTTAGAGGAACGTGTCTCTGGGCACGAGTAATGGATATAGGTGAGTATGTTCCGACGATATCTCAACCTATAGTGGATTGTGTGGTTCGTAGAACCGCCACAAGTCCTCTCTCAGCTAAGGGTGTTTTCTTTTTTCGAGTGAAACGTGAAGTTTCTCCTGTGGTGGTGAATTGGAGAGGATCTCTCCGGATCGATCTTAGCTAGTGTGCTAATGATCCATTCTTTACTCATGCAACGAAGGTCATGGGAAAACGAACTGAAAAAATGGGATGAACAAATGGCATCATAAAAGACTTGGATGCAGCTGTAAAAATAGTCTGCATTGCAATTAGGAAACTGGTGCTAAGAGCAATTTGGGTCCACAATGGTGATTGTGCACTGTATCTTAGCTTGCGGAAAGGGTCGAATTCTTTGTTTGCATGTTTATATGTTGTAGAATTCGATTCTTGGCGGCTAGTCGCTAGATGCGTACATTGCTTTTGTCGATTGGACAAAAGGCTGCCGAGACTGTAGATAAACCAGGAACATATGCTGCGCACGTGTGTGGCAGGGTACGCTGGTTGACATGGGTGCCGATAAGTTTTTCAAATTTATGATGCATGTATGCGAAAGAATTCTTTTCCAGAAAATTTTGATGATGCATTGGTTGTATGCATGTTAATGAATTCTATGCAGGGAATTTTATGTGATGCATTAGGTGCCTTAAATGTCCTTGATGAAGGAAACGTTTGTAGGTTTGCAAAGGGAATTGGGATGGAATTGTGGGTGGTTCTTGCGTATGTTTAAAGAACCACCACAGCACTATAGCGTTTGCAATTAAAGTAAAGAACGTGTGATTTGAACCGTCGCTATCACGGTAAGAATCACTAAAAATTGAACCAATGCTCAACACTTCAGGCCACTGCCGTTTGTACGAATTCGATTTCTAAACTCAAGTATACGCAACTGATGTGGATTTGTTATGTTATTGCTTGGGATACGGCTGATGCTTTTGTTATTCGATTTTCTGTCGGTGTTCTTCACTATTTGTTTGTGTATTGTGTAGGTGCCTGTTAGAAACGTCACAGCACCATCATGACTTATCACAGTGTCAGTCGGTGCCATCGGCCATATATCCGAAATATAATCGAAAATTTCTCCAGACGATATCGCGGAATGTATAGCGTGATGGGGTGGTATATCACATTGGGACCAACTTTCCACCTAAACCAACCTTTTCTTGAACCGGCCCATCAGCCTAGCTCCAAAAGATGGCCAGAGATTTCTCCCGACCATTTCACGGAGCCTATGTCTTGATGGGCTGGTATTTCACCGGGTGACAGGGCGTTGGGAATAAACTTTGGGGAATAAAGTCACTGCTTAGGGAATACATTTTATATTGCTCCTGTAACACCACAGTGTGAGACACCGGTATTAACACTTAATATTTTGGTTATCGGAAGATTTGTTTGGTTAAATTATTTATATTTTATTAGGCCCGACGTTGGGCGCCAAAATGTAACACCCGAGCGTAACTCCAGATGCTAACATTTATTAATTAGTTATCGGAGAGTGGTTGTTTGTTATCATGTTTATGTTGTATATTGCTGTAACAACATTTATTTCTGTTTATTTGGAGTTACTTACTTCGCCTGTCGGGCTTCCTTTTGGTTTGGCTTATTAATCAAATAAGGCCTTCTCCTCCTCTGCTGCGACTTCCTTGGATGGTTTTTCTTTTAATTAATACAGGACTTTATCATTTTTAGCTTTAAACTTTATTATTAAAATGAACTGGGAATGTCCATCTCTTATTTATTAAATACTTTGACTGTTTTTTAAAAAACAAGAAGACCCGCTGTACAAATGCAAGGGCCGCAGTCTTGTTGTTTATTACACTACACTGCACTACACTGCGAAGAGACTCATTTGCACACCTCTTTTTATCCCAAATTATTGGTGAGTTAATGCAGATGATGCATTTTCCTCACCTAGAACGTGTAACTTATTCGGAGGTTATTCGCCTGTCATAAGCCATTCGCAATATTCAATAATCATTTAATTGCTCTGCTAAAAATGCAGCGACAAAGAATTGAGCAATTACTTAATTGCTTTCATGCGGAGAACCAATTATAGAACACTGCCCGCGTGTGCCAATCGTATCATACGATTAATTGCGCCTCACTGCTGTGTTCGCTACTTCGTCGAACTCAGCACTTTTTCGACGCTCAATTATTTCGTAGTCGGTGGCCTTTGACAACACCGCTTGTGATCATATATCGTGTATCACACTTGTTTCCCAGCAAAAAATATGTATTTTCAATATGAAACCGTGTGGGTCCGCGGACAGGTGTTCACTTGATTTTTGTAATACGAAGCAGAATGCAGTGGCCTTGGGGAGTGGGTCAAGTGTTGGATACATGATAATTGTTTTGGCTTTGGAAGGTGGGTATGAATGGCTAATTATCGCAGCGTATGCGATATGAATTAATTGCCCGTGGAGAAGGCTTTGCTTCTGAATGAATGCTAATTTTAATTGTATGCATTGTATGCAGAATACTTTTGGGATTGGTCATATGCGAATTTCAATTGCTGGAAAGGCGAATATTGCATTGTATGCAGAATGTTTTGAGGATGGTTTGAGAGTATTGGATGCTGGGATGATGGAATCAAATTAATAAAATATAATGTTTGAGAGGGGGTGTAAAGCGAGGTGCAACACTCCCTTTTTAAAATAAATATAAATTTTCTATAATAAGCGACAGTCGTTGAATCCCGTACCCACCATAAT